>OX439455.1:0-1233333 GCA_949320045.1 Scotopteryx bipunctaria | reverse complement strand
GGTAGAGACATCTAGCGGTAAGCAAAAAAACTATTTTGGTAACTGGGTACTTAGACCGTTCTGCCTTCAAACGCGTAGCGCTGAAGAAAAAGTACCCAACTGTAACTGATTTTTAGTTCCAACACTTAGACATAGATGGCACTAATACTTTTTTTGCATTATTTATTTTTTATACAGTTTTTTAATATTCGTTTTGGCCAATTAGATTGAAAACTGTTTTGAAAGAGGTGCCCGCCCACTTCTCCGTTCCATAACCCGACCGTTACCGTCTTGGAACAAAATATACCTACTAAAGTCAAAAGTTACTTTTGCTGTTTTGTGACGGGACGGCTGATGAGTCGGTCCGGTTATGCAACTGGATACCTACCTAGTGAGCGGAAAACCTTTAGATTGAACATTTCACTAATTTTAATAGTAGGTAGGTAGGTACCTAAACTCAGGTTGTGAGGCTTGGTTCACCTTTTTGTATTCGTCTTCTCGGATCCCATATGCCAGGTACTTGTAGGATAGGAAGTCGGAGTGGTTGGAGACCAGCTGGAAGGTCATGGTCTTGGATCCTGTCGCTCCTCGGATCACGTGGAACTCCACGTCTCCTAGCGCATCCACTGTAGCTGATACGTCTAGGTAGGCGATTACGTAACCGCTCTGAGGAGTGAAGAATTGCATCAAATAAATAATTAGGTATCAGACTAAAAACAACCAAAGTCCTCGAACCAGTGTGGTGAAAGTATTTACAGTGCGCATAAAGCGTCCGTTCATGCACGTAGCACGTTTTCGAACTTTTTAGGTTCTACAACATAACCCTAAATTTCAAGGTGTCGACAAAAATGAAACAAATATTTGCATAACATGCAAACACTAAGAAAAGAAGTAAAAGAGACCGCATTAGAGAGGGAGAAATGGAGGAAACTTCATCATTACACCAACAAGATAATATATACATGCAAACATTACCTACTCCCGTCCGCCATAGGTCCAGGAATCGAACCCGCATCTTATTCAGTTTTGCTGTTTGTTGACATGAATTTTTTCCTCGGCCACCACTAGGTCGACCGAGCATATGCTTGATTATGTCAACATTTTACGACGGTTACGACGGTGACGGTGATTTGGATCAGGGTAGTGGAAAGAAAGCCTAATAATTAGGCTTAATGTTAAAAAGACGATTCTTACCTTCGCTGTGGCAGATATAGTGACAAAGAAGGGGTCGTAATTGTTCATGTGTCGATATCTGTCTGAGCCCCCCTTCATTGGCAAAGAATCTGAAAATGACAATAGAATTTTATTCAAATAATTTTATTTATTTAATAGATTATCTCTGCTGGACTGGGAGTAAAAAAAAAATAGAATGCGCTCAGCTGCTTCTCTCCCCGAGCATGTCATAAAAGTCGACAAAGGGATAATATCCTACATGATGGACCATCTTTAAGGGCGATGGGCTGATCACCTTTCACCATGGTTCACCATATTATCCATCTTGGGACTTTGAATCAGAAGTGGCTGCAAGTTTTCTCATGATTACTTGTGGCTCTGCCCACCCAATAATGTAATATGTATGTTTTATTATGTTGCAACTTGTGAACCAAATCGTCACTAAATGAAATACCTCAGAACAATAAATAATGTATTTAATTTTAAATTGTTCTGAGTGAAATACTGTTTTTATGATTTGAGCGCCATCTGTTGCGTCTCACTTAAATCTAAAATGTGTAGAAAAACCCATCGTTCTGTTTCTTTTCTAAGTCACAAGGTGGCGCTAGTGTCGTAATTAATTTTGGAAGTGTACGCACTAAACTATCATTTCTTTATTAGTGGGTTGGATTTCAATAGTTTTGGAAGCATATCCACGAAGAAAAGTGTATTTCTCTGTATCTATGACGTTGTTCTGTAGGTAGCTGATCTGTTTTTATTATTGGAGTAATGTTCCATTTTGTTATTTCTAATTATTATCTAGATTTAGGCATGATTATATTAATTTTAATACTGAATTTAAACATGTAATAGAATAAAGGCTATTTTTATTTTATTTATTTTTATTTAATGTTCCATTTTGTTAAGACACAATTTTCCTTTTAATTTTACTCAAGCCATTTTACTTAACTTTATCATCAATGAATAATGTCGTTTCTGGTTTGGTGACACTGTTTCTTTACTTTTTTAAAATTAAACTTGACGTTTATTGAATATCGATCTTATTTGGATATTGACACTGTTTTTGCTAATTTAAATTAAGAAAATACTTGAAACCGGAGCGTTCTTGTCATTTTAAGTTAATTGTTATTGTTTTGCTGCTATAAATTACAACACATTGTGTTGTTGATGAAGTAAGCTTGCCCAGCACCTATTCCATCCTCTCAGCTTAGTCGGCCTTGTCCACAGGAAAGACATGGTCAATACGTGCGAAGCTGACTAAGCCGATATTTTCCTTCACCGTTTGAGGGTACTGGTCTATCGCAATAAATTTTTCGTACAGAGAAAACCACTGGCTCACGACCGGATTTGAACCCACGACCTTAGAATCGAGAGGCGGGCTCACTACCAACTAGACCACCAGTGCTCTTGTCATAGTGACAATATAAATACACAATCTGTGAAAATTTCTATTTTATAAGTACCTATTACGGTTCATGATTCACCCTGCTGACAGACGGACGGGCGGACAGCGGAGGCTTAGTAATAGGGTCCCGTTGGCACCCTTCGGATACGGAACTTATATAACTAACTGTATCCTGTTACTCAGTAGTGAAAGATCAAAGAAACACCTCTTAAACCCTTTGTAAATACCGTTTATTCCTGTTTACTTAGATATCAACAATTCACAAATAATTGTCCAACCAAAGTAAACTACCTTCGTCTCTCTTCGTACCCAGTGTCGCCATCTCGGAATGAACGGCTGAATATCTGTTTTATCAACAGTTGCTAACTAACTTCATTTTGTTATTAAGTACTCCTTAAATATCTTCTATAATAACTATTTAATTAGCCGTTCATTTCTTACAATTTTAATAAACATTATAATAACAATCTAACAGTACTGTAGTAACAATTGCATTTTAACAAGATGTTGTGAGTAAATTTTAATTTTAAGACAACTCACGTTCATATTCGATCCCCACTCTAAAATGTGCGGTCTCGTAGGGATTAATGTAGCCGGTCACCATTACCACGGCGTTTATAAACAATAAACAATGCTTAAACATTTTGCGTGAAACTCTGTTCGGGAGCTATGCCTATCTAGCTCCCGAACAGAGTTTCACGCAAAATGTGCTGAGGAATGTGTAGCTTATCGGATAGCACTTGGCATCTATTGATAATTTTCATCTTATTTTAGATAGGAGGTAAAGGTGCTGGCATATTGTACCTTTACTTTAGAATATTTTAAGAAAGTTTTAGTAAGATATGGTTAACAATAACTTTAACAAGAAATAATCTTTTTTCTACATTAAGGTAACTACAATAAAAAATGAGCATGTCATGAGGAGGGATGAAAGTCATGTTGCGAGGAAATGTATAAATAATTATTATTATTCATTTATTTCAGATCATATTAATCCATAAAACATCATAACACATTATTTACGCACTTATTGAAGCTCTCGTGGCGTAGCATCCTAGGCGTTCTTGATTAAAGCGCGGTCACAAATTGGGATGGGTGGCAAGTGGCATTACAAGCTGAGTGCTTCCGTGCTTCGGAGGGCACGTTAAGCAGTCGGTCCCAGCTTTTAAGTCGTTAAGCCATGACGGAGGCCTTTAGGCGGCCTAAAAACTCCGTCACTAGATTTGGCCACTAGCTCATACGAACATACATTTAGGCACGCACTTAAAACTAAAACTACATACATACCTACGGTATTTCATTTAATACAGAATAATAAAATATAAATGTAGATAAATAATAATTTGTGGACATTTCACACAGTGCCTTCTAGTCCCAACCTAAGCAAAGCTTGTGCTATACTTTTTTTTGTAAATACATACTTATAATACATAACGCTACAACACCCAGAAAATAAAATATTTGCCGAACACACACATTTCTTCAGTGGCGGGAATCGAACCCGCGCCTCTTGCGTCTCAGCCGAGCACTCACCACGCCACCGAGGTCGTCGAGATAGATTATAACGGCATTTACAATTTTACGGTGACATATAAAACACAATGTTATCTATAATATTTCGTCTGCAGCATTGGAAAATATTTTATTTCTGTTTCGCAATAATTGTAGATAAGATCTTTGCGGTCGCCTTTTGACGATATGAAGAAGGTCATGCGACATTATGTTGTAACTATTGACTTCCATCCACGCCTTTGGCTGCCACTGTAGCCGAAACGGCTGAACGGATTTCGACAAATGTCGTTGGATTCGTATAGATAATGAGAATGCCATAAAATGGTACAATTGATGAACATCATCATGCAGAAAATAATCTAATATAACAGATGTAAATAAATAAATAATAATAAATAACACCCAACAGTCACATACATAGTCCTGACCTCACACTAGGATTCCCTGTGTCGTGGGTATTAGAAACTACGAGTACCATGGTACCACAACACCCAGACCCGGAAGAAATATTTACAGATCATGCAAACATTTCTTCCGCAGCGGGAATCGAACCCGCACCTCTTGCGTCTCTGCCGAGCAATTGCCCGCCACGCCACGGAGGTGTATTTATGATATCTAAATTATACGCAGCCGGGTTTTTTTTTTCTTTAAATAAATACTTGCAATTATCTTTAAAGCTTGTGAAGAGCTGGATGTCCCAGAACTTGCTGAAAAGAACTGTTTGAAACAGTTCTCAGAGTGCGACAAAAGCAACAAATTAGCCCAGCTTGTGGGAATTAAGGCCAAGTTTTCTACTATAACGGTGTACGCATCTTTACACCTACACAGCTTCCGATATTTCTTATAAATAAATAAAATATTTGTGGACATTTCACACAGCGCCATCTATCCCCAAGCTAAGCGAAGCTTGTAATATGGGAACCAGATGGCTGATAGAATACTTATATACTTTTTTTTTGTAAATACATACAATACTTATAATACACTATCTGCCGCCCGCGGCTTCGCTCGTGTAGTACCCCGATAAAAAATAGCCTATATGTTATTTCAGCACACGTACTATGTATATTCCAAGTTTCATTAAAATTCATTCAGTAGTTTTTGCGTGAAAGAGTAACAAACATCCATACATCCACACATACAAACTTTCGCGTTTATAATATTAGTAAGGACTACAACACCCAGACCAGGAAGAGATGTTTGCAGAAAATACGAACATTTCTCCCGTAGCGGGAGTCGAACTCGCGCCTCTGCCGAGCACTCACCCGCCACGCCACCGAGGTCGTCAAAGAGGCTAGATCGATTTCGAAAGAGATAGTGCTATGGATTTCGTGTGATAAAGAAAGAAAGAGAGACCGCGCAAAATATTGAAATCAAATAACCCAGATCTTTCTTCTCCCTAACTCCGCACGTATTGACCATGTCTTTCCTGTGAACAAGGCCGACTAAGCTGAGAATGGAATAGGTGCTGGGCAAGCCTACTTCATCTTAATTCGTCCCGGGCACTACAGCTTTCCGTTTGTAAAGGTAAAAGTTGCCTCCTGACGCTGTATGAATCATCTACTATAGGAGGTAAAAGGACTTAGTTGTTCTCCCACCAAAAATTAGGATTAGAAATAGTAGTAGCAGTAGAAAGCATGTAACATAACGGTCTCCGCTCACTTAAAAGCCCCAGTAAATGAACAACAGCTAATGAAACTGGCGTCACTAATGAGCACTGATTAGTGCCCGAGCCGTTAGTCGCTGCCAGTGAGGCCCGGCCTTTATTAAGTTTTAATCCAAGCCTTTTGTAGCTATATCTTGTGATGAAGTGAGGATTTGAATAAGACAAGCTTTATTATTTAAACTAGATGGCGTCACTAGTATGATGTAACAATAAATATTGATATTGTAGATAAAAATAAATATATGTGGACATTTTCACACAGCGCCATCTAGCTCCAAACTAAGCAAAGCTTGTATTATGGACACTAGATAGCTGATATAATACTTATATCCGTCTCTTTTGTAAACACATAGATACTTTTAATACACATTACTACAAGACCCAGACCTGGAAGAAATATTCGCAGAACACGCAAACATTTATTCCGTAGCGGGAATCGAACCCGCGCTTCTTGCGTCTCAGCCGAACACTCGCCCGCTACGCCGCCGAGGTCGTCTTGAAATGAGAGCAAAGCCGCGGGCGAGGACTTGTTAACTACCTAATTATAAAGTACGATACAACCAGTGTGGTGAAAGGATAATTCTCTGCAAATACCCACTAATTTGTTCAAATAATGGAGTCAAATAGTTTTGGCCACATCTCAATTGAATCTTCAATAACAATATAACAATGATACCAGGAATAGGTAAGATACCTACCTCAAAATGCCGGGAACAAGATATTGAATATAAATTATCATTTTCGGTTCTTGAACTATAAAATCACTGAATTGGGAATCACATACATACATATATATTATCACGCCATATCCCTAATGGGGTGGGCAGAGCCACAAGTAAACATAAGAAAACTTGCAGCCACTTCTGATTTAAACTCTTAAGATGGATATGGTGAACCATGGTGACAGGTGATCAGCCCTTCGCCCATATAGGTGGTCCATCATTTTGGACAAGATACTATGCCTTGGTCGCCTTTTACGACATGCTCGGGGAGAGAAGCAGCTGGACGCATTCTATGCTTTTTCTTTACTTCCAGTCCAGCAGAGAAGTTTGGGAATCACAATGAATCGTAATTTTTGAGTCTGTCTATCTAGTCGTGTCACTAGTTCTTTCGAACCAGTGTGGTGAAAGGATTTAAAGTGCGCCTCAAAGGCTCCTTTCGTGCACTTGATTTTTGAGTGGATTTCATTTATACTTCTAGCTGCCCCGCGGGCGCTCCGACATCGTATTCTGTAACTTTGCAGCAAACTGTCATTGACTGAAATGGTCGCGGAACTCAAGGGCACTTCCGATAGATGAAGTGGAAAACTCAGAATGTCAAAAATCTGAAGTATTTTACTGAAATCACTAGGATCATTTAGTAATAGAGCTTTACGTCTGTTCGTAACGCGACCAAGGACGACCTCGGTGGCGTGGCGGGCGAGTGCTCGGCTGAGACGCAAGAGACGCGGGTTCGACTCCCGCTACGGGAGAAATGTTTGTATGTTCCGCGAATATTTTTACCGGGTCTGGGTGTTGTAGTGATATATATTAAAAGTATGTGTTTGCAAAAAAAGTATATCAGTATTCTATCTAGAAGGTACAAGCTTCGCTTAGTTTGGGGCTAGATGGCGCTGTGTGAAATGTCCACAAAATTTTTTTGTTGGAAGATACGGGCAAGAGACTCTTACCATGGCACAAGCCCTGTTACTGCATTAACCCCCGAATACTCAAACGCGACTCAGAGTTAAGCACGTCTCAATCACGGTTTCTTGTTTCTGATGAAAATTTGTCAAAAAATCATCATTTGAAACGTGCTCAACTTTGAGATGCGTTTGAGTATTCGGGGGTAAGCCACGAAAAGTGAAAAGAGAGCCTGCAGTGAGACAATCCTACTATATTATAAATGTGAAAGTTTGTGAGGATGTTTGTATGTTTGTGTCTCAATCACGCCAAAACGGCTGAACGGATTCGAATGAAACTTGGAGAAACTTGTGCTGGATGTATGTATGGGCTATTTTTTATCCAGGTACCACGCGGGAGAAGCCGCGGTCGTCAGCTAGTAACTAATAAATAAAATAACGATCGGTAATTCTATCCGCACTTTCAGTAGCATTAGTACCCTAATGAAAATGAGCGCAAATTCTGGGTCACGAACCGTGTAAACTATTAAGACTGGTATGAGAAAGCGTTTTAATTACTAGTTTCAACTATTCATAATGATGAAAACAAATATGATTTAACCCTTACAAAATGTCCGTCTTTTTGAGTATTTAATCCTTCATCCTTACGCATACAACTCTACGTTAAAACATTGTATAACATAACTAAGTAGAACTAACCTTTGAAAACTTAGTATAACTACTGGAGAGTATATTTCGTGAAGCCGTGGGCAGTGTTTTTGTGAGTAGGTCAACCAGCTTCTACACTTAACATTGGTCCTCTCGATAAGGGCTTGCTTAAAGTGGAAAGAATTTAAAGTGAGCTTCTAAGGTTTCTTTCGTGCACTACACAACACACAGGCTTGCCTAGTATGAAGACCGCTGGATGTCATGTTTGAAATTATGCAGCTTGAAATTATATTATCGTGTATCTACCTTTTAGCAATATTTTTTATTTGCGAAACGAACACTATTTAATGTCAAAAGCTATAAAAATTAAAATATTACATACCTCTTTTTATCAATTTTAACTTTAACTGTTTTGTTCACCAAAATCGATGTAGAACTCTGTTAGTTAGTTAATTAAATGTGTTTATTAAAAAAGACAATGAGTTTTTAATTTTTTTTCTTTGGTATTTCAAAGTGAAAACACGATAAGAGAAAAAGAACATGATTAAAAAATTTGAAAAAATCCATGTTTTACATATTATTTTCATCTTGATCTCTGAAACCCTAACATATTTTCAAATGATTTATACATTGATAGGTTGGTAATAATAACACCCGAAATCCGTAGCGCTACTGAAAAACGAATTATGAGATTCTGTCTAATATTTGTCAAATAAGCTAGCAAAATCTAGACCACTGTGTTCAGGATTTACCTTAACTGTATCAAAAAATGTCAGCAATGAACAAGCTGCATATCTTTAAGCTGTGTCATAACTGCTGAATACTGTATGGCGGTCTAATTAAATGTTTTCAAAGGATAAAGTAAGATTGTGGCATATTCCTTGGCATTTGGTACTATTTGTTTATTTCTTTATGCGCATTTATATGCTGTTTATACAACATTATTTACTTGGCTTGCTTTACAAGCCATGACATTTTACGCGACTACGCAGAGAAAAAGGAGTGTTATGAGTTTAACAGACTATCCCCCGAATACTCAAACGCGACTCAGAGTTGAGCACGTCTCAACTCACGGTTTCTTGACACTTTCTCATGAAAATCTGTAAAAAAATAATCGTCATTTGAGACGTGCTCAACTTTAAGATGCGATTGAGTATTCGAGGGTATATGTTTTTCTACGTCTTAAACAATGTGTAAAAAATAACGTTTTAACGCCTCCCCGATATAGGGACTTCCAGATTTCGTCCTACCTCCATCCACTGACACACCCGTAAACCTTACAATACCATCAGCCTATTTAAAAGGGGTCTTTCCGTACAATTCGGTCCCTGGTAGCCTAGAACATTACGGACCAACGGTTATCTGTTTCATAAAAATTCGGTTACCAAAATAGTTGTATGACCAGAATTTTTTCTAAAACAACAAAGAACAAAACACAGCTCATGGCATATCAATCATAACTTGAAGCGAGTGACTGCAGTGCGTGCAGTCTACAGGTGGGGTGTCACCCCTGGACCCAGCCTCAATCCCCAGTCCTCAGTGCCGATCCGACGGCCGTAGCGAGCGGTCGCGTCACCCGCGGTTAAAACGTGAGAATTCAAAAACAGAGTTCGAAATTCAAGTTCGCGACTGTGGTTGGTTCTGTGTTATAATGTCAGTTCTGTGTTGAGGCGTTATGGATGGGGAGAACCGGATTATTTTGAACGTTGGCGGCATAAGGTAGATAATGCTTTTGTAGTATACAAAAGGTGCAGGAATTCGCGATTGTCTCCTAGACTTTTCATTGGAAATTTTCGAGGAAATTGGAAGCTTTGATGCGGGAATTTAATAATAACTTGATCTGTCTTTTATATTCATTTGCAAATTTAGATCTATCTATATTTACAAAAAAAACATATCTGCGTAATAACTCTGAAATTTTTTATTACTTGTGTTATGATTTTAGTAGACATTATTATTATACAAAAGGGGATATAATATTGTATTAGATTTGATTTTGTACTTTTTTCGTATACACTTCCATTTCTTCGTTGGTGAAATAAATAAAACGGATTTGAATGGCTTAAAGCTAAAATCTAGGGTAATGTCCTCATTGACACCTTTTTAGTCTTTCCAAGAGGAGCATTAAACATTCAGTAACCCACTCAAACTTGGAGGAATACCGCAACGCAACAAATTATGAATTCAAAATATCCTGCGTACCTCGCCGACATTATACCAACTATTGTCAAAAATGTTCAACGAAATGCGGAACTGTAAAGAACAAGACTTGCAAAAGTAGCTGAACAACTCAGTAGTGCAAATATACATTAGCACGATAGCATATCCCCCATTTCGTATCTTGAATGCCACCCAAGTGCATTTCATTTGAACATCAGAACGAATATCATTCGCGAAATACCATTTGTATATTCGAATTTTCAAATGAAGTACATTTGTGTTCAAGTTACAGAATAACCGCAGCTGCTTAAGTTACCTAATTTGCTTTTTAAGTTACAATAATCTCAATACATTGTTTGTGTATTGAATGAAATCTCAAGATTCATTTTGAAACGTGTTTTAAATCTCCGCCTGTTCATAAAATGACGCATGGAGAAGCACTTTTTGCCATTTGCTAAACTAGAGAACTCAAAACACATTAAAATTTCAACCACAACATAACAAACTTTCATAATAGCATACAACATTTTCCGTTGCATAATTCTAACGGTTGACCTCAGTCAAGAACTTGTCCTGAAGTTGTAAAGTTTCGTGCTTTGAGGCTGAGTGCTCAAAGAGCTTTTATCAGTTTGCCTGTCTCGTATAGATAGCTGCTTCACTTGCTAAGTACCCGTATATTATAGCAAGTTGAAGTTGTAATGGGCAGTCATAACTTGTAGAACAGATAACCGGACATACCAGTTTCGTCACGGTTTTTTACTGGCATATAGCAAATACGTTTTTTAATGAGAACAATTAATGCACAGTCAGATTCGAACTCCGAGCTTAGGATCAGAGGACGGGGTCACTATTACCAGACCACCGGTGCTCTCTTTAAAGTAAAGATTACTTGAATCGAAATTATTGCTTCTCTGCTGGACTGGGAGTAAAGAAAAGCATAGAATGCGTTCAGCTGATTCTCTCCCCGAGCATGTCGTAAAAGCAGAAGTAGCTGCAAGTTTTCTTATGTTTACTTGTGGCTCTGCCCCCTCCATCAAAATGTAAACTATTTATATAATTTCTGGAGCCCAAATTGCTGAAAAAAAAACATATTTTTTTGATATTACCATTTTGGTTACCAATATGCGTTTTACACTCAAGTTGTTCAGCAACTTATGACGACTTTCACCAAAAAAATAAGGGAACCTTCATAAGATGAACATCCCTCACTGCGACTTTGAGTACTGAGGTCCTCATTCTGTAGATAAGGATAATAAACCAAGGCCTAAATAAACAGAGCTAATAAAGAGCCTTTACAGAACCGTTTTAAGGAAATTGTGTTTTTTAGGAAGTACTGGATATGGGATGGGATGGATGATACTTGACTGTATTGGACTGATTCAAGCTTTGAAAGGATTTCTAGTTTTGTTCTTTTGTTTTGGTGGCGTGGGGAAAAAGATAACATAGTACATACATCACATACATTTTTTTACTCATATACGAGTAGCACATCTATGAACTTTATATTTATTTGTATTTAATACTCTTACCCACAAATACTCAAACACATCTCAAAGTTGAGCACGTTTCAAATGACGATTTTTTTTGACAGTTTTTCATCAGAAACTGTCAAAAAACCGTGAGTTGAGAAGTGCTCAACTCTGAGTCGCGTTTGAATATTTGGGGGTTAATCATAGTCAGGATTATAAAGTCCGAGTAAAACCGTTTTCACGAAGAACGGCCTCTTAAACCAATCTTTGGAATTTTAAAATATCTAAGTGGTCATTTTACTATATCTATGGTATTGAGATTGCTTCTTATAGTAAGTACATAAAAGGAGTGCTTGAGACGCGCTTTATATCCGTTCACCACACTGGTTCGAAAGAAGAGTCACGAATAGCAGTATCATTAGTTCTGAACAAAGTAATAGAAAATATGCATTGAGTTTTTTTATGTTTTTTTTCGATAGTTTACATCGCTATATATAAAACAAATATTCAACGATAAAAAAGTAGTTTAATGTATTAAAAAACAAGTTAAATAGCCTACCAAGATGGGCAGTTTAAACGGCTGCCATTTTGGAGCGCGTGGTGTGACGTCATGGTCTATCACTCACAGACAAAACATCAAATAACTACACGCTCGGTGGTATTGTCAATTTTGTGATCATAGACCTTACGTGACGTAATAGTCTGCACATACTCTGACCAATGGCGTCGTGTTATATTTTAATTTCTTACAGTTCTTTTGCACTAAAAAAAAAAAACAATTTCTTGCTCAAGAAGAAATTATAAACAAAAATGTTGATGGATACTGTTGTTATAAAGTTTATTAAAAAAATATTTGACTACATTTAATTGGACTCACATGTATATTCCCTATTATGGAATATTTGGCAGTACCGATGCCGTAGAAAAGGCAATCTGTGGCGTTAGTGACATCTGTGTAGCAGTTCTACGCCGTAGACCCGTTACGGCGTAGACCTGCTATTAGGCTTGTGCACACGTGCAATTCAGTACAAAGCAAATTATTATTGTTGGCCAACAGAGAGCTACTCATGTGAAATTGACTTCTATACAAATTGCAATAAAGTTTATATTTGAAGAAACATTGAGGTTCGGAGTGTGTCTGAAATAATTATGCGTAAGTCTGAGAGCTATAGAAATCGATTTAGTTTATAAACTAGCATGCAGCTGCAGCTTTGCTCGTTTGCTGCCTTTCCAGATGAGAAAAATAGCTTAATGTTTCTAAAAAAATGGCTATCTGAACTACAAGTTTCAGTCAAATATGTTAAGCAGTTACGGTGATGAATAAATAAAAAAACACAGACATTCACACTACTCTTTACTGTACAATACTATTAGTCCTGTCATTAGTTATTTCAAACCAGTGTGGTGAAAGGAATAAGGTGCGCCTCAAGGGCTCCTTCATGAACTTGACAAAAAAAATCAGGTTTTATGATATGCCGGTTTTCTCACGATGTTTTTCATTACCTTTTGTACAGCACACATTTTGATAAAAAAATTGTTGCAAGTCCGGATTCGAACCCACGATCGGAAGGCGGAGTCTACTACCACTAGACCACCAGTGTTCTCAAGTGGGTAGGTACAATTCGTTTTTGTTATGAGATTTCATTTTTAAAGATGGCTACCGACAGACGTGTCAAATGACCAAACTGACCACAAGCCTGACCACGTGTGAAGGTCACGTGACCGCATCGCTTCTATTTACACTCAACTTGTTCCTACTACGACTTTTAGTTATTGCTGGACTTGAGACTGGACTTCACAGGTTTAGCAATATTTCAAATATTTTAAATCTTGCAAAAACTGTAATATAATAAATAATATCATACTAATATTAAGAGGAAAGATTTTTGTTTGTTTGTAACGAATAGGCTCCGAAACTACTGGACCGATTTCAAAAATTCTTTCACCAATAGAAAGCTACATTATTAGGATCCACTATAGGCTATAATATATTTTCAAAAAAATTAGGGGTCCGCAAGAAAATTGCAATAATATTGTAAGCCAAGGTAGAAAACCCAAAATAGTTTTTGGCGTGCGCTGCGAAAATTATTTGATGATTATATAGATGATTTGTACAGCGTCAGGAGGCAACTTTTTACCTTCACAAACGGGACGCTGTAGTGCCCGGGACGAATTAAGATGGAGTAGGCTTGCCCAGTACCTATACCATCCTCTCAGCTTAGTCGGCCTTGTCCACAGGAAAGTCATGGTCAATACGTGCGGAGCTGACTAAGCCGCGGGTTTCCTCACGATATTTTCCTTCACCGTTTGAGAGTACTGGTTGGTATAGCGCACATAAATTTTTCACACAGAAAAATCCATTGGTACACGACTGGATTTGAACCCACGTCCTTAGGATCTGAATGCCGGGTCACTACCAACTAGACCACCAGTGCACTCAAAAATAAATAATAACCCATCCCTTAACCAAGCTCCGGTAGGGACGTATAAACATTTGAGTGAGCGTTTTAAAACAATCGGGATTGTGACATGTTAAAGTGACACCCCCTATGTAAATACGGGGTGGCGACCCGGCTCCGATGACGTCATATTGTTTGTTATAGCTATGCAAATGATTCTTGACGCTTAAAGATAATCCCTGATACAGGCCACGACATGATACGGCTAAATGTGGATTCGTATATATTTATAGTGGATATATTTTGTAGTTTTATTTATTTATTCCTGTCACCATTGTTCACTATTTCCGTCTTAGGATTTTAAATCAGAAGTGGCTGCAAGTTTTCTTATGTTTATGAGTGACTAGCGACCGGCCCCGGCTTCTCACGGGGATAGACATAAATACCATCGTGGACTTGATCTACAGAATGGTGTTCCTACATTTATGGATATCCTTCCTTCCTTCTTTGGTGAAACAATTTTTGAAATCGGTCCTGTAGTTTCGGAGCCGCACGCCAAAATCCATTTTGGGTTTTATACCTTGGGTTACAATATTGCAATTTTCTTACGGATCCCTATTTTTTTTGAAAATTTATTATAACTTATACTTTACCCTGATAATGTAGCTTTCTATTGGTGAAAGAATTTTTGAAATCGGTCCAGTAGTTTCGGAGCCTATTCGTTACAAACAAAAAAACTAAAAAATCTTTCCTCTTTATAATGTTAGTATGGATTAGTATAGATTATGTATGTATGCATGTATTTATTTCTCTAGATTTTTACCAACTTCTGCTGTCCTAATTTTTTCTTTCGATACAATCAAATAAACGTTACAAGTAATTGACTAGATCGACATTAAAAACCACTATCAAATTATGCTCAACAAAATTAATATTTTGGTTGAGCATAAAAAACAAAAAGACTTAATGGTTCCTAACAAAGTTTTCCTATATGCCCTTCATGGTCTCGGACTTTATTTTATTAAATGTTATTAAATTAGACCAACTTCTGCTGTCCCGATTTTTTCTTTCGATACAATTAAGTTATCTTTATAAGTAACTGTAAAAGTCGATTAGCATCAAAAAATTTTAGCCTACATCACCAAATTTCATGGCGAACTCGAGCTTAGTCCAATAATTTACAAAGTCAATATTATTTTCACAAAAAACGGTAAAACGTAAGTAAATATTGAGAGATTATGAGATTAGGATGACGTCACGGGATTTAAACTTTATAAGATTTTTTTGGGTTCACCATAATTTTCCAACTATAGGGTAGGGTTTCCTATCGTTATCTCTCAGTAAAGGGGATCACTATACAAAAAGCCATTTTGAGGACTTTTTGCCTCAAATTCTTTTCAATTTTTGAATAGCTTAGGCCCATCAATCCACTTCAGATGTCACTTGTCATGTTTATGTATGCCAAAATAGCTATTTTGTTTATGCTAGGGAAATTCACGTTTAGTATTACAAGATGGGGTGTATTGGTTTTTGGCTTCCTTCATTTTAAGGGTTCCGTATAAGTTTTCAAATTTTCATGATGTTTTCCTCCGCTGTTTGAGAGTACTGGTATAAATAGCGCACATAAATTTTTCAAACAGGAATATCCATTGGTGTATGACCGGTTTTGAACCCATGTCCTTAGGATCGGAAGGTTGGGCTGCCACTAAATCACCGGTGCTCATCCAGTCTTATAGTGGTCCGGGAATAAAAGTAAGTAAGTTCGTATGAGCTAGCGGCCAACTCTTGTGACGGATTTTTTAAGTCGCCTAAAGGCCTCCGTCATGGCTTAACGACTAGCCGGGACCGACAATTTAACGTGCCCTCTAAAGCACGGAAGCGCTCAGCTCGTAATGCCACTTGCAGTCACCCATCCCAATTGTGACCGCGCACAACGTTGCTTAACTTCAACGATCAATCAAGAACGTCTAAGCAAGCTACGCCACGAGCGCTTCAATGAAATGAAGGGGTGAGACGCGCGGGAATGAAAGAGGCTGGTACCATAAAGCCTCTCAATTAAAATTCATAGGTTCCACATGTAATCCGAGCCCTAAACCCAATTTTCGTATTGAATTCAATAGCTGAATGTAATTGGGCAGAGAAAATTCCCTCTGTCAGTAAGTATTTCTATAGGCACTGATTTTCCTCCCTTCGACTTAGTTAATCCGACTAATTCGCGGCGGGCGATTGCTCGGCTGAGACGCAAGAGGCGCGGGTTCGATTCCCGCTACGGGAGAAACGTTTTGTATGTTCTGCAAATATTTCTTCCGGGTCTGGGTGTTGTAATATCATGTATTTACAAAAAAGTATGTATGTATTACATCAGCTATTTGGTTCCCATAGTACAAGCTTTGCTTAGTTTGGGGGCTAAATGGCGTTTTGGGAAATGTCCACAAATATTTATTTATATTTTATTTGTTATATATCCTAATAATATTTTAAATGCGAAAGTTCTGTGAATGTTACCAAATACCACGTATTCTCCGTAATTACTAAACCGATTTTGATGAAATTTAGAATGAAGATGAGTTTACGTTCTGAAATAACACACAGGCTTTTTTTTTTAAATCAATCAACGGGTTTAACGGGGTGGTTGATTTGGATTGTGCAAGTTAATTTGAATCCTTTCACCACACTGTTTCGATAGAATCAGTGACACGACTGTAGTCAGTATTGTAGCTATGTTCGTATGAGCTAGTGGCCAACTCTAGTGACGGAGTTTTTAGGCCGCCTAAAGGCCTCCGTCATGACTGTAGTCAGTTAAAAACGTATTCAATCAATTACACAAAAAGCTTTTTACTCCGATGACTCAAAAATGTATTTTCATTCGAAAACCACAATTCAATGAGTTTTACGAATTCACATAAAATTAAATAAGTATAGACGGTTTGTTTGTCTATTAAATCTTTATCGGCGGCGGATGGGGCAGTAAAATCGAGTTTTTTTGTGAGTTTTAAATACGCTTTTGCTAAGGTTGTTTTGTTGTTTAAAAGCTGTGTTTTGTCAACCCTTCTAGAGATAACGGGTGAAAGTATCACGCCTTGATAAAATTTAATTTTGTATTCTTACAGGTCTTTGGGAGCACTGGTGGTCTAGATGGTAGTGACCCCGCCTTCCGATCGTATGGTCTTGGGTTCAAATCCGGTCGTGTACCAATGGATTTTTCTGTGCGAAAAATTTATGTACGCTATACTAGTACTCCCAAACGGTGAAGGAAAATATCGTGAGGAAACCCGCGGCTTAGTCAGCTCCGCACGTATTGACCATGTCTTTCCTGTGGACAAGGCCGACTAAGCTGTGAGGATGGAATAGGTGCTGGGCAAGCCTACCCCATCTTAATTCGTCCCGGGCACTGCAGCGTCCCGTTTGTGAATGTAAATCTTGCCTCCTGACGCCGTATAAATCATCTACTATAGATGGTAAAAGGCCTATTTATTATTATATGATATTTATTCTTTAAAACCCATTAGAGCAACCAGAGGCTGTGGAACAATAAGTAAATATTACAAAATGTGGCAAAATTTGCTTACTATCAGTCAGTATATAGCGTTATTTAAAACCCTTAGCTCGTTCATTAGGGCCGGTAATTTTATTGAATAAAGGCCCAGTCACACTACGAGACATGCGACTGCGACAACTCGGCGACCAGACGCAACGGCAGGCTGCAGATAATCTAAATATTTATAGCTCTTACTGACTGACTGCCTCACAATCAACGCATAGCCAAAACCGTAAGTCCTAGGCATGAAACTCGGAGGATACATTATATTCTTTATATAGTGTAGGGGTGCACTTAGAAAGGAATTTTATTCTCGGAATTCAACTCCTTGAAGTTTATAAAAAAACTCAACGCACACAAAGTCGCGGAGTGTTCCACTAGTTTTTAGGGTTCTGTATCGGACCTTCGGACCCTTTACGCGCGTCAGTCCATCTGTCTGTCCATCTGGTCAAAGGATTCAAATTCCAAAACGTTTGAAAGTCTGAAAAGTTTGAAAAGTCAATAAAGCTCGAAAATTCGAAAACATATGCACGAAACGAGTCTTTAAGGCGGACTCCATTCGTTTGTATGAACTTTTCAGGTTCTACGTAATGCCGATTTTCTCACGATTCATCTTGTTTCAGCGACTAAATGCAGCGACAAAACGTACAGTTTGCGGGGCCCTTATGGCACGTTCGTCAGGGCGGGTAATTTATCGGGTCGATGTCAGTTTACGCGGATTACTTTTACCCTCATAATTTTCAATTACCTCAAGATATTTCACTTTATTGTTATCTTAGTTATATTGTATTGTTATCTTTACTGTTATCGGAACATTACCAGAGCAACGAAAATCCGTCTTGTCAGAGCATTGATATTTTCTATATTTCTCTACGCGGCGGAAACGTGGACCCTCCGTGAAAGCGAGAAAAAGAAAATAGACGCTCTAGAGATGTGGTGCTGGAGGAGGATGCTTGGAGTATCGTGGACAGAGTTCCGTACTAACCATTCTATACTCGACGAACTCGGCATCAAGCAGCGTCTATCGTCTGTCGTGCAGTCTCGCATTCTCACGTTCTTTGGGCACGTGTCGCGACGTGGAGAACTGTCCATTGAACGTCTTGTGGTTCAAGGGAAAATTGAGGGTACAAGAGCCAGAGGAAGATCTCCAATGAGATGGACGGACCAAGTAAAGGCAGCGTTGAATGGTCCACTATACGAATGCTCTAGAAAGGCCACCGTTAGAGACGAATGGCGCAAAATTGTGAAGCGAGCCACTACTCCTAAGCTGACGACCACGACCACTCTGTCAAGAGTGTAACGACTAAGAAGAGAGTTATCTTAGAATGATTTTGATTACATTAGCCTTTTTTGTGAAAATTGTGTCAGTCCCAAAGTAGATAAATTTTATTTATAATAAAAAATTGTTTTAGCCTTTTGTCAAAACTTCTTATTTTGATTAATTTTACTTCAGTAGCACGATTATGATTAGTAACGTTTCGTTCATGCAAATTGACGGCCTCAGTGGCGTGGCGGGCGATTGCTCGACAGAGACGGAAGAGGCGTGGGTTAGATTCCCGCTGTGGAAGAAATGTTTGCATGTTGTGCAAATATTTCTTCCGGGTCTGGGTGTTGTGGTACCATGGTACTCGTAGTTTCTGATACGACACAGGGAATCCTAGTGTGGGATCAGGACTATGTATGTGACTATGTAAAAAAAATCTTATCTTTATATTTTCTGATACGCTTCAAAAGCTGTCAACCGTTTTTAGGATGTGCCAAAATGAAAACGAAGATGGCAGTGTGCGTTCCATTAAATGTATGTAACATCCATTAACTTTGGACTGGGATTATGTATAAGTACCTAACTATTCCCAAATCCCACAGGTCAATGACCCAAAGCTCACCAAGAAATAAATTAGTGACGGCAGAAGAAAGACAATGGAGCAATTCGACGCTAATTTCTAATTTTCCTCGAATTTCCCCCTCAATGGAAATTGATTGATGAATTAAGTTGGGATAATTAAATTAACCAATTTGTTAGGCAATCGCGAATGAAGATAAATGTTTGTAATAAACTAAGTGGGAAATAGAGATAACTTTTGAATAGGTGTAGAAAGAATAAAATAATAATAAGAAACGAAAGAATAACTTCTCAGCTGGAGTAAAGAAAAATCATAGAATGCGTCCAGCTGCTTCTCTCCCCGAGCATGACGTAAAAGTAGACTAAGAGATAGTGTCCTCCCCAACATGATGAACCATGTCGCCATGGTTCATATCCATCTTGGGACTTTGAATCAGGTGTGGCTGCAAGTTTTCTTATGATTACTTGTGGCTCTGCCCGCCTCATTAATACGGGCGTGATAATTATGTATGTATTGAGTTTGAGCTTGTCACTTCACCTACAGTTTTGTGCTCTTTCCCCGGAATACTCAAACGCATCTCAGAGTTGAGCACGTCTCAAGTAAAGAGTTTTTGACAGATTTTCATCAAAAACTGTCAAAAAATCGTGTCTTGTTGAGACGTGCTCAACTCTGAGATGCGTTTGAGTATTCGGGGGTAAGTCTATTTTCCGAGAGTTATATCCAGGTTATTAAAATAAGAGGAAAACGCCTAAACCCTGGTACCAAACCGACAAATTACGACACAGACGTCGCAAACATTTTTAATTTTCCCCAAACGCTCGGCTGTCACGCCTTTGCAGTCAGCGAAAAATAAAACCCACGAGAGAGACAAAATGTTCACTTTTCACGCATCTAAGCCCTAGGTGTGCTAATAAAAGACCTGACCCGGTCACCGTCGGCATAAAGGTGGAGTTAAACGAGACTACAAGGATAAATATTTAAAACTCTTACGTTAATGACCTTTATTACTTTTTTTTACGTTATTTCTTTGCTGGACTTGGAGTAAAGAAAAAACATAGATAGATAGATAGAAAATTCTTTATTGCACACAAGAAAACATGTACATAGGCGAACTTAATGCTAATTAGCATTTTCTTCCAGCTAACCTTTGTGTAGTTTGGAGAAAAAGTTGAGGCAGTGCATTTTAGAAAAAGTTATAAGAAAAAATAATTATTATACATAGAATGCGTCCAGCTGCTTCTCTCCCCGAGCATGTCGTAAAAGTCGACTAAGGGATAGTATCCTCTCCAACATGGTGCACTCTATATGGGCGATGGGCTGATCACCTGTCACCATGGTTCACCATATCCATCTTAGGATTTTGAATCAGAAGTGGCTGCAAGTTTCTGGCTTGTGGCTCTGCCCACCCCCGGCTGATGATGATGATGGCTTACCTACACGTGCTAACGATATGTAACACCGACCTTAAGGCTCAGTCCACACTTAATTGTAGCACTCGCAAAATTCCCATCAACCTTGGTATGCACATAGCGTTTACTGAAAAACAGGGGATTTTTAAAAAGCGGTCACTGTTTTGTTACTGACGTGTGGCGCAATACTGAGATAAATAATATTATATTAAATATTTGTGGACATTTCACACAGCGGATTCTAGGCCCAAACTAAGCAAAGCTTGTACTATGGCAACCAGATGGCTGATAGAAAACATATATTATTTTTTTGTTAATACTTACTTATAATTAAGTACATCTACTACAAAACCAATACCCGAAAAAAATATTTGGAAAACATACAAATATTTCTCCCGTGGTGAGAATCGAACCCGCGTTTTTTTCTTCTGAGCCGAGCACTCGCCCGCCAAGCCACCGAGGTCGTTGGATACTTCTTTACAATAAAATACATTATTGTAATAATAAAGGTGTCCACTAACTACATCGTTAATTCATAATACCACTGTAAATTTGTTCCGAGCACTACAGCGTTCCATTAGTGTAGGCAAAAGTTGCCTCCTGATGTGTATAAATCAGTATAGACAGACTTCGTTTAGTGGGCAGATACCCTAATAAGGAAGATACAAGGTTATTCATGTATTTTTACTTAAAATACTTAAAAGCTATACATGAAACATTCTCCTTCGTCTTCTTTTCTGAGAGTTTTTCGACCGCCGGGAAATATCTCGATCAGAATGACAGAAAAAAAAATACATTTAGGTCACTACAACACGACCGTCATATTGAAAGCTTCTTAGAACTCCTCGCGTCCTAATGCGACATTCACGGATGATGAATATAGGAAGAACGTGAGGTGATGCGTGCGAATGTGACGATATTCCGACACGCGCGGCAAAAACTCACATTGTGTCTCATGCGTTATGAGGTTTTTTCATGCGTGTGAGAAAGTGTGTGTGAATGGTGGGAATGGGCGAACATTGAACTTAGAATTTTAAAGCCTTGGAAGTCATTTTGTAACTTAAAAATATAAATAAAAAAATTAAATCACTTAATGACTTTTAAGAATACGAAATTGAAAAAAAAAACATTGGAAATGGGCCATTTTTGTGATTTTAAATCACTCGATGCTTTTCAAGAAAAGATAGGTACAGTGATATGATTTCTTAACTAATTTTTAAATTCTTTATAGTATGTATGCTCAAAAGTATTTTACTTTAGATAACGTCGAGAAATACTTAACAAAAATACTAAATGTACAAGGCCAACTCCTCTGTAGCTATAAATCTAGGATCTAGGGATTAACTAATACCTAGAGCTGTGTAGACCTAGATGGCGAATGGCCTGATTCCCCGGGAATAGACATATTTATCACAGTAGATTTAAGTGTCAAAACAAATTGAAATATCAATTGTTTTATGATCGGATCCGAACCCACGACAATATCGAAAGCCCGCCTTGCTGTAGACCAATGTACTATGACATTTATGCTTTTACACACACTTTCATAAATGTTAATGTTTAAAAAATAAATAGCCAAGCGTGGTTTCTTGCCTGTATCTTCCCCACTTGGTCGCGTTACGAACAGGTGTAAATGCAACGTAGATTTAAGATGTCTCCAAGTGATCCCCGTGATTTTGAGGAATAAAATATTTTGACTTTGTTACGTGTGTAGCAACGGTCTCGGCTATAAATCTTGAATTTCCACTTTGTCAGTCCGTCATCTAAACCACAGTCTATGTATCAAGTCGGGGGGTGCTCAGAGCCACGCAGGGACTAATAGGCGGTCACAGCGTAATGCCTCTCTTGGCGATGACAAACGACCGCGCTAAGAACGGGGACGTGCCAATCTATGGCGATCTCCTCTACGCGGGAGGTGAAAAGATTAAGGAAGCTGTTTTAAGTAATTTACCCCTATTTGCTCAAGCTTAACAAAAGAAGTTACAACATCACCCAAAATAACTTACTATCAAACTTATTGCTTCTCTCCCCGAGCATGTCGTAAAAGTCGACTAAGGGATAGTATCCTCCAACATAAGCAAGTATTCCCAAGGAGGGTTGACGTCAGGCAGGCGGCCGGTCATAAAACACCTTAGCCAAAACTCTTACATAGAGTAGGACCCCACACAGAGTGGGATAAGGGCAGGAAGATGATAATGATGACCACCCAAATCAACTGGAACAGCGATTTACAGCACCCTCACAAGATTGAAGAGAAAATATGTCATGCACTCAAAGATGGCTTAAAATGAAGAGTGCTAAACGTGGAGAAAGCAGGAGAATGCTCTCCTGAAAGTAGTTACTGTTACTAGTTGAAAAACTGTGTGTGAAAAACATTTTCACACACTTTCATAAATAGAATGGAAAAAGAATAAAAAACGGTTTATTTGACACAAATCACGAGAAATAGAAAAACAGGGTACAAACACAGACAAACGTAAAATAACAAGTAAAAAACGAGTAGGTAGATCAGAGAGGAAGGTACATGCTGGATCTGTGGCTATCAATCTTGAGTTTCGACTCCGGCATCCATCAGTCCGTCAACCAGACGTCAGTCTATCTGTGAAATTGGCGGGTCCTCTCATAGCACGCACGTCGCGGCCTAATGCGTCACAAACTTGGCGATGATAAACGACTGCTTTAAGAGTGTGTCATTTTTGCTCACCAAAATCGATAAAGAACTCTGTTGTTAGTTAATGAAATGTGTTTATTCAAAAAGAACATGAAACTTTAATTATTTTCTTTGGTTACTTAAAGTGAAAACACGATGTGAGAAGAAACAAACACGATTAAGAAAAACGTGGTACCGTTGGAAGGGGAAGACCTAGGCGTATGTACCTGGACCAAATTGGCGACGTTTTGGAAAAGGGCCAGATCAAGAGTACCCTAAACCGACGAGCATGTATGAAGAATTTTATGAAAGTGAATTAAGCGAAAGAAGTATGTCAGGATCGTAGCAAATGGAGATCCGTGATCTCTGCCTACCCCTATGGGAAAAAGCCGTGATATTATGTATGTATGTATGAAAAATCCTAGTTGTAATCCTTTGAGCATATTTTGATTTAGATCTCGGGAACCCTATCACATTTTTAGATGTTTTTTACTTTGATAGGTAGGTAATAACTATTTCTTTAGTTGTTGAAACCAGGTTTTTTTATTAATTTAGTAGTTGTCTTGTAATTACCAATTTTGTCTCCGTCTTTCTTTTGTATTTTAAATCCGTAGCGCCATATCTTTCGAAATCGGTCTAGACGCGATGGTACGGTAGCCTCTTAAGAGGAGGGACGTGCCAATCTGTGACGATCTCTTACTGAGATGAGTGGTTGGGTAAATATTAACAGGTAGTTTCTGATACCCAAGACTTCTAGTGTTGGGGTTCAGGGCTTAGATCAATTTCAGTCTTTTTTCAGTCAGTCTTTCAATCTCATCTTATCATAGTAAATTATCTCGTTCTTTTTTGGTAGATGCTAATAATTTGAGAAAAACAGTCGAGTGCAAGTCGAATTTGCACACGGAGAGTTTCGTACCATCGAACATTAAAAAAAATCTTACATGGGGCCCCTTTTTATTTATTTTTAACTAGCTTCGCGGCTTCGCTCCCGTAGTACACGGATAAAAAATAGCCTATATGTTAATCCAGCACATGTATTGTATGTACTATGTATATTCCTAGTTGCTATGGGCTGGCGCTTACCTCGGACAAAGGATAAGTATAGCTATCCAACGGGGTAACGTCGCCAGACCTTACCTGCGGTCGGTGATCTGAGCTCTGTTTTCTATCTGTAGGCGAACTCAGATAAAAAACTGAGCTCATTTTTATTTCTTATTATTTCTATACTGATTACCTTAAAGTTTTTAATGTTATTATAGTTTGTCTTTGTAAATATGAAATTAAAAGAGTTTTTTCCAAGTTTCATTCAAATCCATTCAGTAGTTTTTGAGTGAAAAAGTAACAAACATCCATACATACTTTCGCGTTTATAATATTAGTAAGATTATTTGTTGTTATAGCGCCAAAAGTAATACACACTCTGTGAAAATTTCAACCTTACCTACTACGCTTTATGAGATACAGCCCGCTGACAGAAAGACAGAGACGGACAGCGGAGGCTTAGTAATAGGGTCCCGTTAACGCCCTACGGGTACGGAACAGTAAAAACGAATTGAACTCAAATGTGTGAAATGTCATTTATTTGATATAATGTGATGGATATGATGCACTACAGCACGTTTTTTCGATCACAAAAATAACGTTGGTGCACGACCGGATTTGAACCTACGATCGAAAATCGAAAGGTGGGGTCACTACCACTAGACCAGCAGTGCTCTATTCGAACCCATGATAATTATGTGCAAGCCATTGTCACTACTTGGCCAAAGGATCTCAAAGTTCTATCTCGTATCGAGGGTGAAACAAAAGGCTTTATCACCGTAATTTGCGGGATGTTTATCTGCAGTGGCCCTCGGCTTCCATCCCTCAATTTGTAGGGTAAGGGCCGACCCTTATTGTCTAAGGCGCTGCAGTGCGGAATTATTCATCATCATCACCAGAGCCAGATTTTAGATGGCTGTAAGATTGCAGTAAACAAAAAATAAGTTCAATTTCTTTAAATGTTTCATCGAATACTATGCCAATCTTATTTTGAGGATATTTATAAATAGTTGGGCATCATAAGTATTTTTTTATAATTAATAAATATTTGTGGACATATCACACAGAGCCATCTAGCCCCAAACTAAGCAAAAATTGTACTATAGGAACCAGATGGCTGATACTTATAAACCTTTTTTTGTAAATAAATAATACATAATTATAACACCCAAACCTGGATGAAAAATATATGCAAAAAATGAAAAAAAAACTACAAAAAAATCTCCACAAAGAATTACCAAAATAAACCGCACAGGCTTGTTGTCAGCCTTTCGACTACAAAACATACGTTTGCCGACGAACACTCTCGGAAAGCAAATGGGCGGCGTGGCGCCTTTGGGAATAAAGGGACCGCCCCAGGGGAGCCACATGCAATTCTAGGCACCGCCAAATGTGCCATTTAGAACCTCCGCTAGTTAGGTATGCCGGAGCACGTGCTAAAAAATACCTGTGAATGTATTTGCTACATTTCTACTACTTCATCATCAGTATCATCATTTCAGCCCTTCTCCGCCCGGTCACAATTGGGATGGGTGACCGGCATTACGAGCTGAGCGCTTCCGTACTTCGAAGGGCACGTTAAATTGTCGGTCCCGGCTTTTAAGTCGTTAAGCCATGACGACATGATTGCTGCTGCGCACAATATTCGGTTTGGATGATGCTGGAAAGCTGAAATTTTCAGAATAAGATGTCCTTGGTAGACTTTTCAAATTTCTATTGCCACTATAACAAAAAAAGGCGCCCCATAAAAGAAAAAAAATTACGTTCGTAATCGATCATCTTCCTGCCCTTATCCCACTCTATGTGGGGTGTAGTGGGGGCTTAGCAGTATAATCAACATCAAAAGCTGATGATCGACTTGCCCTAAAGCAAGTATCGCTTTTTGTGTATGCTTCTAGCTGTCCATAATCTCTCCATTAGTGGCTCCACGAAACTGCAGTGTACGCAGTGGCCACACCCTGGTAACCACTTCGATCAGTGGGCAAAACCTAGTGGAGGGGGCTGCGAGTACCCCGTGCTCCAGCTAATTTCGGGCGATCCACCGAAATGTACACGAAGTCTACTTCGGCGCGGAAGGCGAGCACCGTCGATAGGCAACTGCTTTCGGCGACCGCGGCGATGTAGCAAGGCTATGTGATGCGCCTTAAAGGGCGTCAGCCAGGATCTTTTATGGTTGGCGGCCAATTCACTGCATCCTTTCTACCTCCGGTCGTACTGGGCAACCGGTCCATCGGGCTCGGGTAGTATGGGACGAGAGAGTGGGTCTGCACCAGCGCAACCGCTTACTCACTTTAAACAATTCCCGCGCAGATGAACCTTGGCAAGACTTTTGGACACCGAGCTAAAGTCCTATGGCGATGGAGTGATGGCGGTGGGAATTCGGACCACGGTGTATCTGGTTCTTAGTTGTCACTCTGCACATAGGCGGTCAGATGAGAGTGGTCGCTCCTGAAATCGACTGAGGCGGGATGACGGGTTCGGCAGCACATCTGATGACTAAGCAGCCCTATTTAGGATCGCTCTGCTTACCCCTGTATAGGGGAGGGGCCTAGAAAAGGTGGCCTAAAAATAGTCCGTCTCACCTCCAACCCAGATGGCAAACCGCGGTCATCGGGCACCGAATAATCGCGGTCGAAAAGTAAAAAAAGTAAAAATGTCACCTAAAACACTAATATACGCAACATGGAATGTTCGGACTCTTCTCGATAATCCTACTAATCTATGTCCTGAGCGAAAAACTGCTCTTATTGCAAGAGAATTGTCAAGATATAATGTAGACATAGCAGCTCTGAGCGAAACTCATCTAGCGGAAAGCGGGGAGCTGTGTGAGGATCGTGGGGGCTATACCTATTATTGGATAGGTAAACCAGTTACTGAAAGAGCTAGTAGTGGGGTAGGCTTTGCTATCAAAACCAGCATCGCCAAGGCACTTATAGAGCAACCTAAGGGTATCAATGACCGGCTCATGACCCTTAGACTTCACACCAATAAAAACAAGTACCTCCATCTTATAAGTGTTTATGCTCCAACTATGACATATTCTGATGAAGACAAACTGCACTTCTATGATGAACTTCGAAAAGTTTTACAAAGTATACCTCCCAGCGATAAAATTATTCTTATGGGCGATTTTAACGCTCGAGTAGGCTCTGAGCATCACATCTGGAGAGAGGTTCTCGGTCGGCACGGAATTGGTAGATGTAACTCTAATGGTGAACTGCTTTTATCCTTGTGTGCTGAATTTAACCTATGTGTTACAAATACCTTCTTTCGTATGGCTGACAAGTATAAGACATCTTGGATGCACCCACGTTCTAAGCACTGGCATCTCATCGATTATGTAATTGTGCGCAGTGCTGATTTAAAGGATGTGCTTATTACCAGAGCTATGCGAGGCGCTGAAGGATGGACTGACCATCGTTTGATAAGGTCTAAAGTTCGTCTTAGCTATAAACCTCCTCGCCGAGCAAAACACATAATACCTATACGGCTGGCTTTTAGAAGACTTATCAACTCGAATGCGAAACAGGAAGAACTTAATGCCGCTATTAATGCAGTGACACTAGATGCATCGGCTCCAATTGATGAACATTGGCGCTCACTGGCGCAATCGCTTCATGAAATCGCAGAACGAGTGATCGGGAAGCCGGAGAAGAAAAACCAAGATTGGTTTGACGACTCTGATGCTGAAATTATGAAACTCGTTAGTGATTACAGACGCCTATTGCAAAACTCTTCAAGTGCTACGCAAAGAAGAACCATTCAAGGAGAGCTCAAGTCAAAAGTGCGTGAACTTAAAAACCGTTGGTGGATGACTAAGGCGTTGGAGCTTCAAAATCTTGCCGACATTAAGCAAACTGGTAAATTCTTTGAATGTCTTAGGACCATTTTTGGTCCAAGGTATAAAAAGACCTCCCCCATTTACTCCAGCGACAAATCCAAACGGCTAACGGATCATGGTGAGGTTCTGGTGAGATGGGCTGAATATTTTAGTGACGTCTTAAACCCAGTTAGCCACGGTGCAGACCTTACCCATATCAACTCCCGTCAAGCTCTCCCAACATCTACGGAGCTTGATGACCAACCGACTTTTAACGAATTCCTTCGAGCTACAAATCGGCTCAAAAACGGCAAAGCTTCAGGATCAGATAGTCTACCAGCTGAACTCTACAAATACGGTGGGCCTAATGTTCAAGTAAGACTATATGAGCTTGTTCTACGCATATGGGAATCTGAAGTAGTTCCTCAAGACTGGAAGGACGCCTCCATCTGCAAGCTCTATAAAGGCAAAGGCGATTCCTCGAACTGTGGGTCATACAGAGGCATTGCTTTGCTCAGCGCAGCTGGTAAAGTCCTGGCTCATATAATAAATCGTCGTCTGGGAGAGTTGGCTGAACGTATCCTACCAGAAAGCCAGTGTGGCTTCAGGCCGAACAGAGGGACGGTCGATGCTATCTTCGTTGTAAAACAGCTACAGGAAAAAAGCCTTGAACAACATCGCTCTCTTTACATGTGTTTTGTCGACCTTGAAAAAGCATTTGATCGTGTACCAAGATCTGCTCTATGGATCGTTCTCGAAAAGGCTGGTTGTCCTGCGAAGCTTGTAAATCTTGTGCGCCAATGTCATGACGGTATGATGGCTAGAGTACAACATGAAAATGACTTCACAGACCAGTTCCCAGTTACAAGTGGCGTCAAGCAAGGCTGCGTGATGGCCCCAACTCTCTTTGCCATCTATTTCGCTGCTGTCCTGAGAGACTCATACTTGGGCTGCACTGGACAAATCTATCTTAGTGTAAGAACTGATAAGAGTATTTTTGATTTGTCTCGTTTCAGATCTAAACGCATGGTGCATGATCTCCCTATTTTTGATGTTCTCTATGCGGATGATGTCTGCATAATGGCTGATGGCATTGGCAATTTGCAACAATTTCTAGATCATCTAGACGAATCGTGCAAAAAGTTTGGATTGGTCATAAGTGTCTCTAAAACTCAAGTGTTAAAACAGCCTGCACGCGGCACCGCTGCAGACACTACTCCAATATCTCTAGGCGGAAAAGCTCTCGAGGAAGTTACATCTTTCCGGTATCTGGGTAGTTACATTCGCGATGATAACCGTCTAGAAACTGAAATTTCCTCACGAATTGCAAAAGCGGCTACATCATTCGGTAAACTGAGATCTAGAGTTTGGGACTCGCATGATCTAAAACTTCACACGAAAATATCTGTGTATAAAGCCATAATCCTTCCCCTCTTGCTTTATGCCACCGAAACATGGTGTCTTTACAAAGGTGACATTAGACGTCTCGACACCTTTCACATGAGATGTCTACGTAAAATTCTACGCGTGCAATGGCAAGACCGAGTCACAAACTCAGAAATTCTACAACGTACCCAGCTGACTGGCATCGAATCTATGCTGATAAAAGGTCAGCTGAGATGGTGTGGTCACCTTATACGGATGGACGACTCTAGGCTGCCTAAGTCTGTGTTCTTTTCACAGCTCAAGGAAGGTAAGCGCAGACCTGGGGGATCGTTTCTTCGTTATAGAGACGTGCTAAAGCGGCATCTTACTGCTTGTGACCTACCTGTAGATGGATGGGAAGAGCTTGCTAAACAGAGACGTGAATGGCGCAACTCTGTTAACAAGGCTGTGACAAATTTCGAAGGAAATCGTTTGCAAAATCTCGATGCCAAACGCCTTTTAAAAAAGTACCGTCCCAAGCCTTCCTATTCCTATACCTACAATACCTCAGGCCAGTTGCACTGTGCGCCCTGCAACAGGACCTTTAAAACCAAATTCGGCTTTGCAAGCCACATTCGCTCACATGTCCGAATCTAACAGGGTTCGCCGTTGACGGACACGTCAAGGAGGACATCATCACTATGTGGGGTCGGCACAGCATGATCCTTGGATCATGCTGTAAGAGTTTTGGCTAAGGTGTTTTATGACCGGCCGCCTGCCTGACGTCAACCCTCCTTGGGAATACTTGCTTATTGTATCTCATCATGTTCGTAATCGATCATCACAGCTATATATTAAAAAGTACATGTCTTTTAAAGTAGGTACCCTTTGTGTGCGAATCTGCCTGATTCGCACTTGGCCGTTTTTTTATAATCTCTAGAGCCTACAGATTTGAATGCCTTTCCTCCAGTATACGTTGTAAATCTGTAAAGTGTTTTATTTTTATATTTTTGCACCTGCTCCCTCAATGATCGATCACAAATGTTTCTAAAAAATGCTCTCACCTTTACAGCCAAGTGGTTCAGAAACAAAAGGTTGGCATTGTGAAGAAATAAGCTCCCATTTTTACGTCTTCAATTTAATTTGAGACTGAATAAAATACGCTGAAAGCTTGATTACTCTTAGGTATACTTGCCTTACCGCTACATCTACTTACTTTAGAAGAAATTGATTAAATATCTAAGTTCGCAACATTTTGTAGCTCTGCTTTTAAGGTACCTGAACTCCGTCCAATCCTTTATTTGACTTTTGACAGCTGACAGTCTGAAAGCTTGAGAACGTAACAGTTCCATAATTTTTAAAGTAAACTATAAAATGCGTGGAAAATAGATATACTAACTGCCTAATCAGAGAGCACTGGTGGTCTAGTTGGTAGTGACCCCGCCTTCCGATCCTAAGGTCGTGGGTTCAAACCCGGTCGTGTACCAATGGATTTTTCTGTGCGAAAAGTTTATGTGCGCTATACCAGTACTCTCACAACGGTGAAGGAAAACATCGTGAGGAAACCCGCGGCTTAGTCAGAACCGCACGTATTGACCATGTCTTTTCTGTGGACAAGGCCGTCTAAGCTGAGAGGAAATGGAATAGGTGCTGGGCAAGCCTACTCCATCTTAATTCGTCCTGGGCACTACAGCGTCCCGTTAGTGAAGGTAAAAGTTGCCTCCTGACGCTGTATAAATCATCTACAAGATGGTAAAAGGCCTTAGTATAACTGCCTATCCTATCCTCTTTATTATTAGCACCAATCCTATTTATTACTCAATAATAGTATTAAAAATGCCTTAATTATAACAAAATTCAATAATAATTTGCGTAATAGAAACTTTTACGTCACGTTCTATCAATAAATACCTAGTGGTGGGACCGAATGTATTCGCTGCAATTAAATGAATCGATACGATCATCTACCGGGCGATGATGATGAGCCATAAAACATCGCCCGCGGGAAATCAGCTTTCAACGAACGGAATCACAACATAAATGTTATTGACGGAAGGAATAAAACAAATTCAGGGAGGGATTAAGGTTTCTATAATTGGGGTTCTATTTCGGTTAAACCAAATTCTAAACTTTGAAAATATTATAATATTATCAGCCTTTATAAACAAAATGAAATAAATCATAGTAATAAAATCGGCATATCATTGAATCCTAAAACTTCAAAAACATTATGTCACTTGCATGAAAAGTACTTTCATCGTACATTAGTACATCGTACATGTACATAAATATTTCTTAAATGGCGCCTACTTATTTTTTTTTATTTTTATATTTGTTTTTGTAGTGGCGATTGAAATACACACGCTGAAAATGTCAACTCTACCTATTACCGTTCATGATTATACAGTCCGCTGACAGACGGACGGCAGAGGCTTAGGTAATAGGGTTCCGTTGGCACCCTTCGGGTAATGAACCCTAAAAACTAGTGACATGACTAGTAGTAGTAGTAGACTTATATCCACTGCTGGATAAATCCACTCTTGGTGGTCTTCCCAAAATACTTCCAGAACAAACGATTTTGTGCGGGCTCCATCGAACCTCATCATGAACTTTACAATGTTATGGGTTTAACGGTTGGAGGCCGTATACTTTGAAAACTTTTACTCTTCAACGATTCAGGATTGATATCATAAAATACGGAAAGAAAATCTTGCGGATAACCACATAAAGTAGCTGGAGTCCACCCCTGGCAGCTACTATCAAATCGCCCCCTCGAGCGTGAGTTAACTGCAAATATGTTGATTGATTTCAAGTTAGGTAATTCATTGTTGGGGATGAATTACAGTAGGTAATTGTGTTTATCTGTGACCTGTATATCGGGGGCTTTGCATACGTCTGTAGTACGCTGTTAGAAAAGCAATTTTTTATAAATTTGAATACTAATACAAATATATCCCATCTCGGGAAAATATCAACAAAAAAACCTAAAGATAATGAAATTAATCAATATCGGACATTCCAGAGTTTTGCTCTGTATCGTGTCTCATTGTAGGCAACTGTGTATCACAGTACACACTGTATAAAACGTTTCTTATCACAAAAGAACATAGACTATTGTATGTATGTATGTTCGTATGAGCTTGTGAAAGAGTTTTTTGGCCGCCTAAAGGCCTCCGTCATGGCTTGACAACTTAAAAGCCGGGACCGACTGTTTAATGTGCCCTCCGAAGCACGGAAGCGCTCATAATGCCACTTGCGGTCACCCATCCCAATCTGTGACCGCGCATATCGTTGCTTAACTTTAACGATCAATCAAGAGCGCCTAAGCAAGCTCCGCCACGAGCGTTTCAAGAAAATAGTGACAAAAAGTTAAAAAATAATTACTAGAGCAGCATAATCAGGAAATACAGAAGCCGCCTACCATAACACTTGCCCTCACCCCCCACTCCCCCCCGTATGAGATAACCCGAGGGTCATGCGCGGTCTCCTCGGTATTCATGTCCGTGGAAATTAGGTACTTTAAGGGATTCCCCAAAGTTCTCTCAGTCCAATAGTTTCAACAGAATCCGATTGAAATTGACCCTTGTTTATGGTTTACACGCAACACTGTTTATGGGGATCGTCGGCTTGATTGAATACATGGTGTGGGTATGTGTGCAGTGAAGAGTAAGTAAGAATGTCATGTGACGAGAGAGATCACTGGTGGTCTAGTTGGTAGTGACCACGCCTTCCAATCATAAGATCGTGCGTTCAAATCCGGTCGTGTACCAATATTTTTTTGTGCGAAAAATTTATGTGCGCTATACCAGTACTCTCAAACGGTGAAGGAAACCCTGATTATGTGAACTTGTTGAGAAGAGGGGATAAAACAATTGATTCTTTACCCTTTTAAATAAAACTGTTAGAAATCACAATAGTATCGATACGCGTAAAACTATCGATAGTATTGCCATTATCAATAGTATTGCTCATATAGCGCTATCGATAGTATCTTTAATAGTAACACGTGGCAATACTCGCGATAAACTATCGATTCTATTGGTTTTATCTAAACTATCGATAGTCGACTATCGATAAGAAAGGCTACTTTTAATTCTAATTGGCGAAGTGGGAACAGGATTTCCACTGACATCTCTACCAACCCAAATTAAAATAAAGGACTTAAGAATATTAGCAGCGGTCCATCATTCTTATAGTGTTGAAGATGAGGCTGAGCACGCTTTGTATTCGTCAGTCGCGGTGCAACTAGTAGGTACTATATGTCCCACAATTTCATTATCTGTTATTGTTCCAGATACGAAACCTACAAGGCGACGCTGAAGAAAATCCCTGCGACGCGGTTGTCGCGTCTGACGGAAGCGCTCGCCAACTACGACCCCGTGCTCAATGAGTACTTCTTCGACCGCCACCCGGGCGTCTTCGCGCAGGTCCTCAACTACTACAGGTCAGAAACAATCATAAACTTCCTACACATAAGCATGGTACTATACCTGGGCGGCATCCAGCATGAGACGAACAAAGTGACGCTAAAGAGATCTTCTACCAGCATCCAAGCGTCTACCAGGGAGTCTTCGAGCTTGTCCTCAACTACAACAGGTCAGAAACAATCATAAACTTTAGCGCTGTGTGAAATGTGCACAAATATATATATTTTAACAAACCTAAAGAGTTAATCTAAAGCTGTATGAATCTTTTCTGTATTAAACCTTTTTAAATCAAATAACCCCTTCATTTTAAAACAATACAATAATATTGCTCTAGATAAAGAGGAAATATTCACCCATATCAAAATACCATGAGCTTCACGTTTGAACAATCGTCGTCCATTCCGTCAACATGGCGCGTATTCAACAATCACTTCTCGAATTGTTTCCTATTTATAAAGAGCTGGAACGAATATGCACGATAACGACCAGATTTTGATTAAATGGTTTTTGTCAGCGTGCACTGTGGCCAGTAAATAATTTGTCAGGGTATGAGACGAACAGAGAAATAAAACTGGTCAAGTCGAATTCGCACAAAAATGGTTCCGTACCATCGTATATGTCCATAAATGTTTCTTGTATGCAAAATTTTCCAAAAAATGCAAAATGAAACACGTCTCTTCTGTGAGAACCCCAGAATTTTTGATTTTATTGTCATTTTTGTACATATCAGTAATTTTTAGATCGTTTAAAAAGGAAATACGCAAAAATACTACAAAAAAATGAGCAAAAAATCGACCCATCCGATTATGGAACGCGCCTAGTGTTGCTTAACTTTAATGATCGATTATGCTAAAAGTTTTTTTTCTTGTATAGGGCCCCCTTTTATGTTGTTGTTATAGCGGCAATAGGAATACATACTCTGTGAAAATGTGTGTGAATATTTGTTGCCACGGATCTCCGTAACTACAAAACCGACTTTCATGAAATTAAGAATGTAGATATTTTAGGTTCTGGAATAACATATAGGACAATCTAATTTCTGAAAATCAACCATTAACGGGGTTAAACAGGGTGCTAAAGTTTCCATGGAAAATTTTATTCCTTGGTTCGGTTTGTTCAAAACCCGGTACAAATAAACTTTAAAACATATTATAATGATAAACGTTTCTTTATTTTCTTTATTTACAAAATAAAATAGGTTCTTGAAAGGGGTAGTCACTGTGATTATTTGACGCGGGTCTTGTAAAGATAATGTCACTGATATCAGAGTTGACAGGAACAATATCATCGAGTAACTGGCTATTGATAGACTGGGGTATGATGTGACGATAGCGGGCACGCCAATCTAAAGCAATTGTTAACGTAGAATGGTTGTTAGTTAGCAAACCAAACTTTAGATAATTGATCGGTTTATTTTGTTCAAAAGCCAATATCATCATCTTCCTGCCCTTATCCCACTCTAAGTGGGGTCGGCACAGTATAATACTTGGATCATGTTTCAGTTTTAGCTAAGGTGTTTTATGATCGCCTTTCGATCCTAGGATGGTGGGTTCAAATCCAGTCGTGTACCAATGGATTTTTCTGTGCGAAAAAATTATGTGCACTATACCAGTACTCTTAAACGGTGAAGGAAAACAATGCGAGGAAACCCACGGCTTAGTCACTCCGCGCGTATTGACCATGTCTTTCCTGTGGACAAGGCCGACTAAGCTGAGAGGATGGAATAGGTGCTGGGCAAGCCTACTGCGTCTTAATTCGTCCCGGGCTCTACAGCGTCCTGTTTGTGAAGGTAAAAGTTGCCTCCTGACGTTGTATAAATCGTCTACTATAGATGGTAAAAGGCCTTAGTTTTATTATGAGACTCAAATAATAAAATTGAATGTTCATTCTCAAATGTTCTGGCAATATCATTGATTGTATTATAAAACGTCCAACAAAGAGACATCTTGAGGGAACATTAAAAAGTTAGAGGAACCAACTTAGGACTGATCGCATCCAATTTGGTTTGAGAGCTTTTTAATGGTGTGATAGAATTGTTTACTTATCTTATGGTAAAATAAGTTTTTACCTAAAACAATAGGAGCGCAGGATCGTCTTGTATGAAACAATCCGACGTCCGTTAGTAGGATACTGGAATTTGGCATTAATAACGCCCTATAATGTATTATACTATTTAATAAAAAAGTATATAAGTATTCTATCAGACATCTGGTTCCCATAGTACAAACTTTGCTTAGTTTAGGGCTAGATGGCGCTGTGTGAAATGTCCATAAAAATATTATTATTACTTGTACTAAACTTAATACTTTTTATCCCGCAAAGCCGCAGACAGAAGCTAGTATTTCCTATTCGAAGGCTAGGTTCTAATTTGTAATATTTTCTACTAGCTGTTGCCCGCGACTTCGTACGCGTGTAGTACATTATTTTTTTCTATAATCAATAGTTTTCGCAGTGCACGCCAAAAACTATTTTGGGTTTTCTACCTTGGGTTACAATATTGCAATTTTCTTACGGATCCTTAATTTTTCTGAAAATTTATTATAGCCTATACTGGACCCTGATAATGTAGCTTTCTTTAGTGAAAGAATTTTTGAAATCGGTCCAGTAGTTTCGGAGCCTATTTGTTACAAACAAAAAAATCTTTCCTCTTTATAATATTAGTATTTTCTATATAAAATTTTCTGTTCATTCGACCGCCCCTGAGGTCACATTGCATTTTGTTGAGACTGCGGGCCGCTCGGTCGATCAGACCTTGAACCCGCTCTATATTTGAAGCTAGCGGAATCTGTGCCGATTTTAACCGATTTTTGAACAAAGAGATATTTTATACTTCTCTGCTGGACTGGGAGTAAAGAAAACACATGGAATGCGTCCAGTTCTCACCCCGTGCATGTTGTAAAAGTCGACTGAGGGATAGCATCCTCTCCAACATGATGGAACATCTATATATACGATGGGCTGATCACCTGTGACCATGGTTCACCATAATCCGTCTTGGGACTTTGAATCAGGAGTGGCTGCAAGTTTTCTTATGATTACTTGTGGCTCTGCCTACCCCATATTAGGGACACGAGCGTGTTATTATGTATGTAGGTATTCTGTACTTTGGTTCTCATCATCCTGCTTGACTAAACCACTTTATGCGTCGTTCGACGTTTATTCAAAAGTCCAAAGTTTTTTACTAAACTTAAATTTTTCCACTAGAGAGCGCTGGTGGTCTGGTAGGAGTGGCCTTGTCTTCTGATCCCAAGGTCATGGGTTCAAATCCGATCGTGCAATAGACGAATGGATTTTTCTGTTCGAAAAACGTGTGTGCGCTATGCCAGTACTCTCAAACGGTGAAGGAAAACATCGCGAGGAAACCGATTATGTCGTAGAACCTGTAATCATAATGTCTGAACTAAACTGGATGAAACAGCATCAAAATAAAAAGATTTTCTTTCTCCTTCAAGGGAACCCTGGTCCTTAGATAAGCGAGTGTTTGACGGATATTCCAGTATTACGACGAGATAAAGAGTTAGGTCAACGCGAGCCATAGTTTAAAATTCATACGTCGTCGCTTCGGGACCTAGTTCTTGCAAGATGGGAGAATGCTTGATTGAATTGGTACTTATGGTTTAACGAGTTCTACTGTTTTATGGCACTTTTACTATCCAGTCGCCTAGTTCTTTCGAACCAGTGTGGTGAAAGGATTTTAAGTGCGCCCCAATAAGGCTCCTTTCGTGCACTTGATATCGAGAAAACATCGTGAGGTAACCGGCATGTCAAGTGAAAAACATGTTTTCACTTGACATGCCGGTTTCCTCACGACGTTTTCCTTTAACGTTTGAGAGTACTGATATAGCGCACGTAAATTTTAAGAATAAAAAATACATTGGTGCTTGACTGGATGAACTGGTGAACCCACGACCTTGGTCGGATGGCGAGGTCACCAGTGCTCAAATGACACTATTGAATACTGATGTTCTACTCTATTTTTGGATTGTAGAATAGGGGACTTGCAGGACATACAAACATTTTTCCTGTAGCGGGAATCGAACCCGCGCCTCTTGCGTCTCAGCCGAGCACTCGCCCGCCACGCCACCGAGGTCTGCAAACTTATTCCTAAGTCTCACTGCTAGTTCCACAAACAAAGCGAGCGGAACTGTTAAGTGAATTGATTTATGTAACTACTAAACAACATTATCGCGGATTATTCCCGGTGATATTCCAAGTCGAGCCGTGCGGGTGAGACGGTGACCACGCCTTACTCAGATCTGAGGACTTTCCACATAATATAATTCTACTTTGACAATTGAAAAAAAAACGCACACATGATGTTTTTGTATGTACATGTACATAATTGTTTCTTGTATGCCATCGATATATAAAATTATTGGTGGCAGCGTACGTTCCCTATTAAAATCAAGTAGAAAATGCAAAATGAAACACGTCTCTTCTATAAGGAACCACTTAAATTTAAATTTTCTAGTTATTTTTGTACAAATCAGTAAATTTAAATCGTTTGAAAAAGAATTACACAAAAATAAAAATAAAAATTACTAAAAAGTCACCTAACAAAGACAAAGACCTATTACTGATCGCGCCTAGCTTATACTTATCGCGCTTAACTTCGATGATCGATACGAGCATTAAAAAAAAATGTTTCCTGTATCTGGCCTCCTTTGATTTGTCAATCAATGAGTAACCCCAGTAACTCAAACACATCTTAAAGTTGAGCACGTCTCAAGTGACGAGTGTTTGACAGATTTTCATCAAAAACTGTCAAAAACCATGAGTTGAAACGTGCTCAACTCTGAGTCGCGTTTGAGTATTTAGTTAGTCATTCAGTAACATAACTGTTTAATGTATCGAGATTTTTTTCATTATATCACGCTTCCTTGACAGAAGCATGGACAGCCTACTCTAGACTCCATGCTATGTCTTCACAGATGATTTATCAGGTAACATACGGAGTGGCGGTTCCCGGTGTACTGGAAGTCCACTTTCATATGAGAAGACTCTTTGACTAATGCTGCTGAACTTTAAGATTGAATGCCAAAAAATAAATATCCTACTAATATTATAAATGCAAAAGTTTGTGCCTCAATCACGCCGTAACGGCTGAACGGATCTGAAAGAAACTTGGAACATACATAGTATGTGTGCGGGAATAATATACAGGCTACTTTTTATCCGGGTACCACGCGAGCAAAGCCGCTAGCCGTAGCTAGTATAAAATAAAAAGCCTGTTTATTCCATAATTATTAAGTAGGTTACATAAGAATTTTATATATTTTACATTAATTTTCCTATTAAATTAGGACCCTCTTGGGTAAAGGCCTCTTCCAGCTCTTTCCATTGATCGTGGTCTTCTACCTCTATCTAATTTAATAATAATAAATATTAGTGGACATTACACACAGCGCCATCTAGCCCCAAAAAAAGCAAAGCTTGTATTAATAATAATAATAATAATAAATAACACCCAACAGTCACATACACAGTCCTGACCCCACACTAGGATTCCCTGTGTCGTGGGTATCAGAAACTACGAGTACCGTGGTACCACAACACCCAGACCCGGAAGAAATATTTACAGAACATGCGAACATTTCTTCCGCAGCGGGAATCGAACCCGCGCCTCTTGCGTCTCTGCCGAGCAATCGCCCGCCACGCCACCGAGGCCGTCATTAGGAGGCCGTATTAGGAGTACCAGATAGCTGATTTAATACTTATGTACTTTTCCTTTGTAAATACATGCTTATAATACATAATATTACAACACCCAGAGCCGGAAGAAATATTTACAGAACGTACAATATTGTAGGGTTCTCGAGAACTAGTTCAAAAATACTCAAAACATGGATTTTTAAACATTTTTTCCCTTTTATCGTGTTTTCACTTTGAGGAACCAAAGAATAAAATGTGAAATTTCATATTCTTTTTGAATAAACACATTTAATTAACTAACAACAGAGTTCTAACACGATTTTGATGAGCAACACTCATAAATGGTTTACCTATAACTAGAAAAACTGTATTATCTTTTATAGTATCCAAGAAATACCGATTTGATTAAAAGAACAGCCTAATATTGTAAATCAGACAGTTCACAGGCCCCGTGAGGGCTTGGATTTACGATTTAACACGAAAATGGTTTTTGCGCCTGGAAAAACTACAATAGTTCTTACGCCAGGACAATAATTATCAAAATTGTGGTTTTGTATACATACATTGTTATTATGTGGACAGAGCCACAAGCAATCATAAGAAAACTTGCAGTCACTCCTGATCCAAGAGTCCCAAGATAGATATGGTGAACCATGGTGTCAGGTGATCAGCCCATAGATAGTCCATCATGTTGGAAAAGATACCATCCCTTGATCGACTCTTACGACATGCTCGGGGAGAGAAGCAGCTGGACGCATTCTGGGTTTTTTTTACGCCCAGTCCAGCAGATAAGTATTATATTGCGAAATAATATAGTTAACATAGAAAATTTGCATCAACCTATATATTTGACGACCTCGGTAGCGTGGCGGGCGAGTGCTCGGCTGAGACGCAAGAGGCGCGGGTTCGATTCCCGCTACGGGAGAAATGTTTGTATGTTCTGCAAATATTTCTTCCGGGTCTGGGTGTTGTAGTATTATGTATTATAAGTATGTATTTATAAAAAAGAGTACTTATATTATATGTATTCTATCAGCCATCTAGTGCCCATAGTACAAGCTTTGTATAGTTTGGGGCTAGATGGCGCTGAGTGAAATGTCTGCAAAATTTATTTATTTATAACCCGAATTCAAGATTCGTAATGATTTTGAGATCTAACAGTTTTTATACAATTTTGACTAACTTATACTAAACGCTGTTTAAGAATGAAATCACAAAACGTCATCTAAATGTCCTGGGACGGAATCAAACCCACAATCGACAGTGCTGAAGGATATCTACTACTGAGCTATGAGGCCAGTCAAGATGAATTAACATATTGTTTTAAACAGTTTCCTTGTTCGTTGCGTGTCGAAACAATTTCTTGAGAAGTTAGGATTTCGGTTTATGAACCAGCTTGAACATTTGGTATTCCGTTGGAGGGAATCAGTCTTTGTTCTTACTTAATGTTTTAGATGCTCTCAACCACTTAGTCAAGAAAATAATATAATTATGTGAGGATGTTTGGATAAGGACGACTCCTCGGTGGTGTGGCGGGCGAATGCTCGGCTAAGACGCAAGAGGTGAAGGTTCGATTCCCGCTACGGGAGAAATGTTTGTATGTTCTTGCAAAAGTTTCTGGGTGTTGTAGTATTATAAGTATGTATTGACAAAAAAAAGTATATAAGTAATATATCAGCCATCTGGTGCCCATAGTACAAGCTATGCTTAGTTTGGGGTTATATGGCGCTGTGTCAAATGTCCACAAATATTTATTATTTATTATTATTAAAGTATTTTTAAAGCACGCTTCAAATGCTAGCGGGAAAATAATCGAAAAAAAAACAGTTCAAACTACTTACATAGCTGCTGGACTGAGAGTAAAAAAAAAACATAGAATGCGTCCAGCTGCTTCTCTCCCCGAGCATGTCGTAAAAGTCGACTAAGGGATAGTATCCTCTCCAACATGATGTACTTACCATCTATATTGGGTGATGGGCTGATCGCCTGTCATCATGGTTCACCATATCCATCTTCGGACTTTGCATCGGGAGTGACTGGTTTTCTTGATTACTTATGGCTCTGCCCACCCCATAAGGGTGATAATATGTACATATTTATGTATGTATCTTTAGTACAGTCGCTAGTCCGTTAAACCTCAGGACAACTGAAACATTTCAATAGCTACACAACACTATTAATAGTCTGTGTTCGTCTGCCAGCGACAGGCGACCGGACATTTATCGAACCAAATTAATAATAGACCATGTTGGATAGCCATACCTTAGTGTGCAAACAGCCTTTTATCTACCTAAAATACCTAGTAAAAGTAAGTTCGTATGAGCTTGTGGCCAACTCTTGTGACGGAGTTTTTAGCCTAAAGGCATGGCTTAACGACTTAAAAGCCGGGACAGACTTGACTTCGACTTTGACTCGAAACATGGATTTTCAAGATTTTTCTGATCGTGTTTTTTTTCTCTTATCGTGTTTAGTGAAAAGATGATAAAATTTCATTTTCTTTTTTAATAAACACATTTCACTAACTGATAAAAGAGTTCTGTATCAAAAAAAATAGCCAAGCGTGGTTTCTTGCCTGTATCTTTCACGCTTGGTCGCATTACGAACAGGTGTAAATGCAACGTAGATTTAAGACGTGTCCAAGTGATCCCCGTAATTATATGGAATAAATTTTTTTGACTTTGACTTTGACATTTAGTTGATCAAATCCGCTATGGCACACTCTTAAAGATTTAATTAATCATCCCCTGAATTGATCTCGTTGTCTTCTTGTTTTTGTGTGGCTATAGTCTGTTTATTATTCCACCTCATTGTCTGTCGCGGGCAGATTAGGCATTGTGTTCCTCAAGCCATTACTCATCTTTTGAGCGTTGGTAGAGTAATTCTCTTTGATTTATCGACGGGAACTGCCAATCGAAGTGACTAATTGGAAAAGAGATATTGAAAGGGGAGATATGGTCTGTTTTATTTATTAATCGGTTTTTGAGAGCACTGATTATCTAGTAACTATTATTATTATTATTATTACCTACGACATGAAGATTGTGACTATTGTGACCAGTACTCTCAAACGGTGAAATACCAGTTCTCCACCAGGTCCACCAATGCTCTCTACTTCAATAAAACTATTCCTTGGGTAGCCAAGGAAAGGTTTTGATGGAGCAGTTCTTTTTTTACACGCAAAAAAAATCATAAAATATCATATGACCAATGACCAAAAAGTACTTGAATGATCAAAATTTGGATGATCCCGTTCAGACCGATGGAATTGCATTTTCCTTCATTTAGCTCTCAAGCAGCTCAAAGTGGCACCAATTGGACTTTTTCAGCCGAAACTGGAAGAGCTTTATCCCACAAATTGGGTAAAGATTCTTTGTGACTCAGATAGTTCACTCCATGTTGGAAGCGTATCTCTTCAGACTTTTACTTCTCTGCTGGACTGGGAGTAAAGAAAAAACATAGAATGCGTCCAGCTGTTTCTCTCCCCGAGCATGTCTAAAAAGTCGACTAGGGGATAGTATCCTCTCTAACGTGATGGACCATATGGACGATGGGCTGATCACCTGTCACCATGGTTCACCTAATCCAACTTGAGGCTTTGATTCAGGACTGGCTGCAAGTTTCCGTATAATCACTTGTAGCTCTGCCCAACCCATTAGGGATACGGGCTTGATAATTATGTATGTATGTACCTCTTCGGATTCAGATGTTCATTTTCTAAGGAAACTAAAATAATCCATTGCATAAGTGGACCGTCGATCGTCTCAGTACAAAAAAAACTAACCCTTGTAAATTAGGTTGTGTTCCCGGCACGGGTTGGTCAATAATCCAGGATTCCAGGGTTCAGGTTCTGGCGCTATTTGTAACAAAGTCCAAAGTTCAATATACTTTATTTTGTAGGATCAGCTGAAAACGCCTTAAATCTACGTTGAATCAACGCCCGATATTCGTAACGCGACCAAGCATGGAAGATACAGGCAAGAAAAAATGCTTGGTTATTTTTGTTTATAAAACGAGTTGGAGCATTATTCAGTCCCAAACTTTTTTGTCTTCTATAGAATCAGATATTTTGTAATACGGTAGATACCATATTCTATTCTGGGCTACACAGAATACATAACTAGCTAGTACTCATTAATAATAAAAAAACAGGAGGAATAAATTATGTGTACTATGTACTAGTAAGTTCGTACGAGCTAGTGGCCAACACTTGTGACGGAGTCTTAAGGCCGCCTAAAGGCCTCCGTCATGGCTTAACGACTTAAAAGCCGGGACTGACACTTTAGCGTGCCCCCCGAAGCACGGAAGCGCTCAGTAAAATAAAGGTACTACACCTCCCTCTCAGTCTCTACCTTTTCTCGTTTTACTCAATAACTTTTGTACTTATTGTCTATTGAATTGTTAGGTATCGGTGGCTTTTCGTTCTTTTCTCTTCAAGTAGGTAGTTTTTATTTATGTTTTATTGTATTGTTTAAATATTTTGTTTTGGTATGCTGGCAACGCCCTCTACATTACTTTACCCTTTGGCCATCAAGATTACAATTATTAATAGATGTCAGTGTCAAAGAGACAAGCTAGTGTTTTCTGGAGTATTGTTATGTTTAATTTTATATATGATTTATTTATTTATTTATAAAAAGGTATGTATGTATTCTTGTTGCGGATTTTATATTTTATTTCATTTAAATTTTAATAGTTTGTGACGTCACCCTTCTCAAGGTCTTGACTGAAAACCAGCGCTACTTCACCTGGTAGGTACCAAGTGAAGTAGCTCAAAGCTGAGTCAGGACCTCTTGGCAACTCTTTAATTGACAGAGCAACCAGGACATGTGCTATGTAGGTTAGGTCTGTTTATGTATTTTCTTCTCTTTTTGTCTCTTTTTGCCCTATTACTCTATCTTAATTATTGCTCTGTCTTTTAATTTTATTTTTTGTTTTAATTTTATTTTTATTTTTTTCATTTCTGTATTTTTTGTGTACCTACCTAGGTTGCCAATAAATCATTTTCTTTCTTTCTTTCTTTCTTTCTTTCTTTCTTTCTTTCTTTCTTTCTTTCTTTCTTTCTCCCTTATGTAAAAATCCCGAGTAATGAGCGAGTAGTCAGCGGAGATCAATTATCTGTAACTTTTCCAAAAGTTAAAGTAGAATGTGACCTAGCTTCATCTTCTGTATAAACTAAACTGATTTTATGAAAAACTTCTTTCCAAGTTGGAAGCCATCCTATTACCAGGAATCCAAAGCTGAAAATCCCTGAAAGCTACCGTCAAAATTATTATTTAATTTCAGTCTTTTGAAGGATGTCTATAGAATTTCACCCTTTTCACGGACTGAATGGAAGTTTGTCATTTCTTCTGTGCATTTTTGCCTTCGATTTTATTATAGCCCGATTTGAATGTTTGGATAAGATTTCTCTCATATTAATAAATCTTATTAAATAAATATTTGTGGACATGTCACACAGCACCATTTAGCCCCAAACTAAGCAAAGCTTTTACCATGGGCACCAGATGGCTGATGGAATACTTATATACTCTTATTTATTTATTTACGTATACTATATATAAATTAGAAAGTACTAGCTGCCGCCCGCGGTTTCGCTCGCGTGATACCCGGATAAAAAATAGCCTATATGTTAATCCAGTACATGTACTATGTATATTCCAAGTTTCGTTGAGATCCGTCCAGCTGTTTAGGCGTGATTGAGGCACAAACATCCAAACATCGTCACAAACTTTCGTACTAGATGGCAGCACAGGTAAAGTTAGTACGCGCTATCGTTGCGTTTTGAGCTTTACGCCGGTAATTTCAAGCAAAGTAAGACTTTTCAATTTTATAATATAAGTAAGAAGTAAGATTATTCTATTCAAATTAGAATACCAAAAGTAACATATAAATTTATGTTCCTTTTGGTACCATAAACACCATTGTGAGCATTGATGGCCATTCACCCGCGACGCTAGCGAGGTTGTCAAACTATACCCTTATTTAAATGCCAATAAGAGGACACTTACTATCGCATCTTGACCGAATTCGAATCGAATTGAAAGAGCTGCCGATTTCGGGCGTAGAAAAGAAAGACAGAGTGAGACTGCACAAAATTATTAAATCAAATAATTAGTAATAACAAGCAAACTACAAAATTAATAAAAAACCTGGTTTCAACAACTAAAAATTTGTTATTCCATGCCTATTAAAGTAAAAATCATCTGAAAATATGGTAGGATACCCGAGATCTATCAAAACATACGCAAAACGTGAATTTTTCAAGATTTTTTAAAAACCCCAAACTAAGCAAAACTTGGGAACCAGATGATAGAATTATATACTTTTTTGTAATTACATACTTTTAATACACAATATTACAGATGGCGCTGTGTCCACAAATATTTATATTATTACTAGCTAGCTGCCGTCAAATAGCCTAGTTAATCCAGCACATGTAAGTACTATGTATATTTCAAGTTTCAATCAAATCCGTTCAGCCGTTTAAGCGTGATTGAGGCAGAATCATACAAACATCCTCACAAACTTTTACATTTATAATACAGTAGGATAGGATAGGATTTAGGTACTTGTCAGCACGTAGTCAGGCAAAAGTCGTCAAAACGTCGTGAAACGGGCCACAGTCGTCCAAATGTCGTCGAAACGGGTCATTTGAAGATCTGTCTCAAACGGACCCCGGAGCACAGTTAGTATAAACAGCAGATTCTCTTTGGGGATTCAAATACGACGTAAACTTAATCTATTGAATTTATGATCGCTTTGCAATATAGATAAGACGGTTTTAGATATAGAAAACAAAATCTGGTTTCCCTCGGTGGCGTGGCGGGCGTATTGAGAGCACTGGTGGTTTAGTTGGTATTGACCTCGCCTTCCGTAAGGTCGTGGGTTCAAATCCGGTTTGACCATTGTCTTTCCTGGACAAGGCCATATAATGCCTTTGTATACCATATGCCATACAAGGCCATGTACATATTTGTATAATATACAATTACTATAACACCCAGACCCGGAAGAAATATTTGCAGAGCATACAAATATTTCTTCCGTAGCGGGAATTGAACCCGCGCCTCTTGCGTTTCAGCCTACCACCACGCCAGCGAGGTCGACAAGTATGCTTAGTACTGCTTCATTTTCGACTGAATTATTTTAGGCACAGATTGCCAGTTAGTTAAACTACGATAACTTGATTGAGTCGAAGTTTGTGCAAACCACGATAAAGCAAACCGGGTCGCCTACAAGTTACTACTTTGAACTGGAACTTGAAACCTGGAGGGCTTAAGGGCAAGTAAAAAGTAAGTAAGTTCGTATGAGCTAGTGGCCAACTCTAGTGACGGAGTTTTTTAGGCCGCCTGAAGGCCTCCGTCATGGCTTAACGACTTAAGGGCAAGTGTAAACGCGGATTTTGCAGCTCACGGTGAGCCATCAGGATATTATTTAAGACTTGTGTTTTCACGCATAGAGCATTTACGCGTTAGCCTATTTTATTGTGGACAGTGTACAATGGGGTGGGAGCCACAAGTAAACATAAAAAAAACATGCAGCCACTTCTGATTCAAAGTCCTAAGGTGGATATGGTGAGCCATGGTGAGCATGCTCGGGGAGAGAAGCAGCTGGACCCATTCCATGTTTTTTCTTTACTCCCAGTCCAACAAGATGTATGAATGTTTTTTTTGGGTAAAGCTATTGCAATTTGCAAGACAGGCATACTGACTGACTGAACAGCATCGCGAGGCGTCCGCGCGAGGATAGTGGCTTCCTGATCCTCCAGTCAGGACATGCTTCCCATGCAGTGTGCATGTGTATTTATCTTAGATTTTTGCTAGAATATTTTACATGACTACGGCGAAGCAAAAAGGAGGGTTATGATTTTTTCAATACTGAAAACACACAGGTCTATCCAGCAGTATACTTCCAGAGGTAGATGATAGTACCTCGTAAAACTAGGTCGCAGATATGGCGAGAGGTAGCTTTTCTTCTTAAAGTCACAAGTCCGTGTTTTCTAAGCCAAGTGATGTATATTTCAGAATTAAAAAGCTTAACCTAGGCATCTAAGGTCATGTAGGCCCGCGCGTTTTCGTCAGCTCGATCTAGGACTTATCATCTTTTGATCGCGCCATCTAGTTATAAGCTTAAGAACTAAAACGATAACAACTAAGTTTGACATGATAATGATGATGAGTGTTTTATTATCTGCCTACAGATAGCAGACGGACGGACGGACACTGGAGGCTTAGTAATAGGGTCCCCTCGTTGGCGCCCTTCGGAACTTTTGTTAAATTATTTATTCCATTTTAGGGTTCCGTACGCAAAGGGTGCAAATGAGACCCTACTACTATGCCTCTGCTGTTTGTCCGTCTGTCAGCGGACTGTATCTGAACTGTTGGTAGAGAGTCGAAATTTTCGCAGTGTGTATTTCTATTGCCGCTATAACAAAAAAAGAGGTCCATACAAGAAATATTTATGTACATGTACGATGGTACGGAACTCTTTGTGTGCGAATTCGAGACGCACTTGACCGGTTTTATTCAAATTGTCTGAAAACATAATATGGGTCGTGCCTTTTTGGATGTGTCCTTCTTGTATTTGGAGTAGACAAGTCCGCAACCGGCTCTTGCCGTCGGGTTATTTATTTTTACAACGCTCCTAAAAAGGGCACATCTAACTTATTTAATTTTCAAATCGATAATCGACAAATACCTTGAGAAAGGCACGATGCCGTTTCAAAGATTTTTTGTACGAAATATTTGTACATATTTTGTTTCTCTTCGTTTTGTTGACTACTTCTAGTCGTGCCACTAGTTCTTTCGAACCAGTGTGGTGAAAGGATTTAAAGTGCATCTCAAAGGCTCCTTCACCTGAGACATACTTTCGAACCTTTGTCACGATATTTTCCTTCGCCGTTTGAGAAACTGGCATGTAAATTTAAATTTTGTGTAATTTATAAAATCCAGTGGCGGGGTCACTACCACAAGACCACCAGTGGTTTCTTAAAAGATAAGATGACGTCGGTGGCGTGGCGGGCGAGATCTGGGCTGAGACGCAAGATGCGCGGGTTCCCGCTGCGGGATGTTGGCATGTTCTACAAATATTTCTTTCGGGTCTGGGAGTTGTGATATTATGTATTACTGTTAGCTGTTGCCCGCGACTTCGTACGCGTGTAGTGCATTATTTTGTTCTATAATCAATAGTTTTCGCAGCGCACGCCAAAAACTATTTTGGGTTTTCTACCTTGGGTTACAATATAGCAATTTTCTTACGGATCCCCAATTTTTTTGAAAATATATTATAGCCTATACTGGTCCCTGATAATGTAGCTTTCTATTGGTGAAATAATTTTTGAAATCGGTCCAGTAGTTTCGGAGCCTATTCGTTACAAACATACAAAAAAACAAAAAATCTTTCCTCTTTATAATATTAGTATGATAAGTATGAGCTTGTACTTACAAAAAAAAGTATATAAGTATTCTATCAGCCATAATGGTTCTCATAGTACAAGCTTGGCTTAGTTTGGTGCTAGATGGCGCTGTGTGAAATTTCCAGTCTCTACGTTGTAACACCATTACGCCCTAAAAGAACCATACGTTGCGAACAATTCCACCAGACAAGCCTTTTTGCTGGCTCAATACGAATGTAAACAAAAGTGAGTTGGGTTCGTAGTAATTGAAGGTTGTATTGTCATACCGGGTAAGGCACAGATTACCTCAGTCGGGCATTGTGTCCAATATTTTATGGTCACCTTAGCTTACCAGAATTAAAGTTTGGGATTGAAAAGGTTCTGTCTTAAATAAGTTCGTACCGAGACTAAATTCAAGGCCAGTAATAAAATCCATCGACAGAAAATAGTTTATTTTTATTGTACTCTATTACTATTACAAACTAGCCAAGTAGGATAATTAGTAATTTGACTTTGAGCTAGTTTTATAAAGTAAATTATATCTAAGAATGTGTCCAATAGCACTTGTCTTACCGCCTCTATTAAGGGGAAGACACTTTGTTCTTGTGTTCTTATTGTAAATATGTAATATTCACTAACACTTAGGTATTTTGCATTACACTAACCCGAACGGTTTAATTCGTTTGAGTCGTCTCACTAAGTCTGTGTTATCGAGAAAATATAACAGAAAATACATAGATGATAAGAAAAAGTTACACAAAATTTTGAGGTAAAAAAACGAGTTGCACAAGATCGGTCGTTCTGGAAATTTGTGGGGAGGCCTATATTCATCAATGGACGTCATATGGCTGAAATGATAATGATGATTAAGGTCGGTGATAACAGAGAGTAGCCTGTATTAAGTGGTTATTTACGTCAGACCTCCCCCACAATAACAAAAGAGACAAAATCAACGAATTAACTTATCAAGGCTTAGCAGTAGATACCAAGATAAAAAATTATGTCAGGATTTGAATAAAACCTTCAAAGTTACTCGATATGAAGTGTTCGGAACCCTTCGTGTACGAATTCGACTCGCACTTAACCGGTTTTTATTACATAGTCATGACCTGAAAAAACTTTTAGGCTACTTTTTACCAAGGCACAATGTGAGCAAATCCGTTTGCGGTAGCTAGTGATAGCATTTTAAAATTCATCTTGCCCTTGATTCTCATAGTCTTCAAACTGATCATAAAATATTTTCGTATCTGAAAGTACGACCGAAATAAATAACATTCAAATGGTAACTATTTAAATAAAACTGATTTATGACGTACGTTTTCTGTTTACAAAACATCATCTAAATATATAAAACCGTTACTGTCTGACAGACAACTCAGCTAAAACCATAAGCATGGATCTTGATGGGTGTATTCTCCTTATGGTGTAGGGGTGCGAGAGAGGGGTGTGAGAGTACTGGTGGTCTAGTTGGTAGTGACCTCGCCTTCCGATCCTAAGGTCGTGGGTTCAAACCCGGTCGTGTACCAATGGATTTTTCTGTGCAAAAAATTTATGTGCCCTATACCAGTACTCTCACAACGGTGAAGGAAAACATCGTGAGGAAACCCGCGGCTTAGTCAGCTCTGCACGTATTGACCATGTCTTTCCTGTGGATAAGGCCGACTAAGCTGAGAGGATAGAATAGGTGCTGGGCAAGCCTACTCCTATCCTCCTAAGCCTATCTTAATCTTCTTCCTGCCCTTATCCCACTCTATGCGGAGTCGGCACAGCATGATCCTTGGATCACGCTGTAAGAGTTTTGGCTAAGGTGTTTTATGACCGGCCGCCTGCCTGACGTCAACCCTCCTTGGGAATACTTGCTTATTGTATCTCATCATGTTGGAGGATACTATCCCTCAGTCGACGCGATATGCTCGGGGAGAGAAGCAGCTGGACGTATTCCATGCTTTCTCTTTACTCCCAGTCCAGCAGAGAAGATATCTGTCAGTATCTGAATGTGATGATTTAAATTGTGTTTGTTAATATAGCATCTTCAGGAAAATGAAAATCACCAAGAATGAATCAAGCAGGCGATTATTTTAAAATTTTTTAATGCAGTTCGAATTGTTCCTAAAATCAAAATGATATATCAGTAAAATTTTCTACCTAGGGTATTTATGGCACTTTCCCTCCTCGACGATTTTTTCGTGCCGGAAGGATAAAGTTATCGAACGAAATTGTGGGAGACCTTTAGCATAGCAATTTACTACATATCGTAGTTCACTAATAGTATTAGAATTTGTAATCTGATCAATATATAATGCTTTAAGCCAACTTAAGCCAAGTACTGACTTTGGAAGCCTTACCCGTATTTTATCTTATCTCGTAACAGACGCTAATTACGAGACATATGAGTGTACGTGATCTTATTTAATTTGGGAAAAGCTATTACATAAATCCTGACTTAAAAAACGAAAGTTTGCTTAGAGTAATCATACTATTATAGGGACGCTTGAGAGAGAGCGGCCTTCCGCACCTGAGGTCGTGGGTTCACCCCGGTCATGCACCATTTTTTTTTCTATTTGAATAAATATGTAAGCCATCGGTCCAGGATATGTGTATAGATTTGGAATTCCCCCATCTATAATCGTTCCCTTACTGTTAAGGATCGTGACTTCGTGCAAGGACTCGGTCTATGGTTTGTCTCTATTTTATCTGTAGTTATGAGTTTATCCATGTTGTCGGGGTTTGAAACTATTTCTGAGTAAAAATAACATTGACTAAAAAGCACTGGTAGTCTAATGGTAAGGTAAGGTCGTGGGTTCAAATCCGGTCGTACATTAATGGTTTTACTGTACGGAAAATTTATATGTACTATACCAGGAATCTCAAACGGTGGAGGAAAACATCGTGAGGAAACCGGCATAAAAAGTTTGAAAGCATGTGTCAAGTGCACGAAAGGAGTCTTTGAGACGCACTTGAAATATTTTCACCACACTGGTTGGAAAGAACTGACATGACTAGTTGTGAGTTGTAGTAAAGAGTTATGTTCATACCCTGCCCTCGCAATGGAACGTTCATAAGCGAACTCCGTAGCTGATTATTATTGTTACTCTTAGTAGCCTTATTAAATTGAATCTCTAATTTATGTTATGCTAGATGATTATTAAGATGTTTTTTGGGGTTCCGTACCCAAAGGCTGCCAACGGGACCCTATTACTAAGCCTTCGCTGTCGGTCTATCCGTCCGTCCGTCCGTCTATCCGTCCGTCTATCAGCGGGCTGTATCTCATGAACCGCAAAAGCTAGCGAGTGAAAATTTTCACGGAGTGTGTATTTCTATGGCCGCTATAACAATACACATAATAAAAATAAAATAAAAGTTGGCTCCATACAAGAAACTTTAATGGACATTTACGATGGTACGGAACCCTTCGTTTGCAAATTCAACTCGCACTTGACCGGTTTTTTAATTAAGTCCTAATTTTGTGAACCTATTTAGTTTTATTTTTCAGATGAAATTAGGCCGTGTTTACACTAGATATAGCCAGTGGCTTGTTCAGTCTGACAGTTAGTCGCTGACTGTATACTGGGTACACACTCTGTTTGTTTTTAGAAGTGATTCCGCATTCCGTGGTTTTGAAGTCTGACGTTCTATGACGTTCTGTCAATGAAGTATTGAATTGATTACACTGCCTACTTTGGTGAGTGCGCAATGAGGGTTGTAAGTTCGTATGAGCTAGTGGCCAACTCTTGTGACGGAGTTTTGAGGCCGCTTATAGGCCTCCGTCATGGCTTAACGACTTAAAAGCCGGGACCGACAATTTTAACGTGCCTTCCGAAGCGCGGAAGCGCTCAGCTCGTAATGCCACTTGCGGTCACCGATCCAAATTGTGACCGCGCACAACGTTGCTTAACTTCAACGATCAATCAAGAACGTCTAAGGAAGCTACGTCACGAGCGCTTCAAGAGGATGGATACAGAATAAAATAATACAATGTATAATTTACTCTGTATTCTATAGTTTTAATAACAGCTTTATAGTCATCACAGTTAAACGTTAGTTGGAATGGCACAGAACACCGAAAATTAATAGAATGGGGCAGTTGAACGCGTAGTCTGAAGTTGTAATCATTGGACGATCTAATGGCTAACTATTTGCCTAATGTGAACACGACCTTAGCTCTTTCCAAATACGTGTTTAATTTTAATTCTGACATTTCTTTTCTGGATCGTTTAACAGAATAAAATTATGTCTTTCTCTCCTATGTCCTTCCCCGGGATGGTATCTATCTCCTTGCCAAATTTCGTCAAAATCTGTTCAGCGTTTAGTCCACCATGCATGACATAACCAGCCCAGCTCCTTAAGCTTAGCAACAAAATATGAAGTCATGGAATGTTCTTGAACTTCCGTTGTTTCTAATTAATCTATATCTGCCTATGATTACAGTTTATTTACTCAAGCCATTTTGTTTGTGTGAATGTAATTATATCTACAGTTATTTATCTTATAATATAAGGTTAGATAAGACTAGCTTCTGCCAGTGGCTTTGCCTGCATGTACTATGATACAAAAGCGCTTTTCTTAAACAATGATCTCTTCGCTCTCACAAACTTTCGCATTTAACATTATTTGTAGGAAGTACTGGTATAGCGCACGTAAATTTTCACAAAGAAAAATTCGTTTATGCACGACCGGGTTTGAGCCCACGTCACGTGCTTTCCGTCCCTAATATTATACAAAAAGCTTATAACTGAAGTAAAAATCTGTTTTTTTTTTCTGGGAAAGTTAAAGTAACCTTCAATGATGGTACGCTCACGCTGCCAATGTAAACGGACAGATTATATTTGATTTACGAACTGACAAGTGAGGATCTATTTCAATCGGCTGGCACTGGTTTTTGTACCAATACTACTAAGATTATTTTCACTGGTTCCCTCGAGTACGGTTTCACTTCTCTGCTTGACTGGGAGTAAAGAAAATTCAAAGAATGCGTCCAGCTATTACAAGCATGTCGTAAAAGTCGACTAAGGGAGAGTATCATCCCAACATGATGGACCATCTATATGTTTTTTTTTTACGAAAAAATTTTTAGAACAAAAACATTACAGGTACATAAAATGATACGTTGACAACTGCAAAAGAAAAAACTGTGTTTAGGGCGTTAGGCTGATTACCTGTCACCATGGTTCACCATATCCATCTTGGGACTCTTTGATCAGGAGTGCAAGTTTTCAATGATTCGTCTCCAAAATAAACCTGTATTTTGGAGACGAATCATTGAAAACTTGTTTGTAGACCACTAATGTCTAGACTAAGAAGCTCTATATTAATGATGATGATGTGATCATGATCATGATAGTTAGTACCTTGTCCTAAAAATGTTGCTTCTCTCGTAATATATCGAAAATACAAAGGACAGTCGTAATTTTAGACCTGACAAGCTATGTAAGTTGAGTTTAAGAAAAAGCACATCGACAGCACTGATCATTGATTTTGCTTTTTATTTTGTAAGACAAAATTCATTTTCATAGGCCGATGATGATGATGATGTTCAACGTTCTATCTCGTGCTGACCTCTCCAAACAGTGTGCCAATATATTTATAGCTGACGTATTTGAATAACATCGGTTTGATCTGAGGATTTATTGATGACATCATCATCATCACCTGACAATGTTGCCTTTGTAGCTAGTACAGACATGTTTACGCAATTCTTACTCCCACACTGTGTCCACAAGTTTTTTTTGTATAACTAGTGAACACCTTAAGAGGCTCTCGCTAGGCGGTTGGGTTAAGGGTCAGATCCAGAAGGAGTGATCCTTGACACGGTACGTATTGTCAGGAGGTTCCTTACTTTGCCGCACCCTAATTCTGAAAGTCCTGTTTATATCATAGGTCCTTTAGTGTACAACAGATTGCTAGACTCGATACGTGATGCATCTTCCATCGGATCTATCAAGATTAAGATAAAACAATGGTTATTGAATCATTAATTCTACGAGTTGAATGAGTTCATAAGTTTACCCCAATATTCTGAAATTCATTATTGTACACGAAACAAATACAAACAAAACATTAAAAAGTACATGTACAAAGGCGAGCTTAACTCGAAAGAGTTTTCTACCAGCAAACCTTTGAGGCAAGGGAGAAGCTTTAACATAGGTGGAAGTAATGTGTACAGTACAGAGACAGGAAAAAAACATACTATATTATTGAATTATTATTTTTTTGTAACATGTAACTATTTATGGAGTTATAAATGAATTATTATTTGTAGGTATTTGTATTTGGATTCGAAGATATCATCATCATCATCACTATCTTTCTGCCTTTATTCCACTCTATGTGGGGTCGGCAGCGGCACAGCATGATCTTTGGATCATGCTGTAAGAGTTTTGGCTAAGCTGTTTTATGACCGGCCGCCTGCCTGACGTCAACCCTCCTTGGGAATACTTGCTTATTGTATCTCATCATGTTGGAGGATACTATCCCTTAGTCGACTTTTACGACATGCTCGGGGAGAGAAGCAGCTGGACGTATTCTATGTTTTTTCTTTACTCCCAATCCAGTAGAAGCAACTTTCTTATACTATTTTATTCTTTCGCCCTAGGACCGGGAAGCTTCACTATCCCACAAATGTGTGCGGACCGCTGTTCGAGGAGGAGCTGGAGTTTTGGGGGCTGGACTCCAACCAGGTGGAGCCTTGCTGCTGGTCTACCTACAGCATCCACAGGGACACACAGGTTAGACTGATGATATGTACATTAGGTGTGAACAACTTGACAGAAGTATTAAGTTTTTTTACTACCAAGAAGATTTTAATTAGCTATTTTAGTATTTTACTCAAATTAAAAAAATACACAATGACAATAGATTTTCATATAACCTTTCTATCCGCTTAGCGCGTTAGAAATGAATTTTTATACATATTTCCTTTTCGTATATTTGAATGACAGTATATTGACATAAGTTCATCTCAGTTATGGGAGAAATATAATAATAATAAATATTTGTGGACATTTCACACAGCGCCATCTAGCCCCAAACTAAGCAAAGTTGTTAACAACAGATGGCTGATAGAATACTTATATACTTTTGTTTTGTAAACACATACATTATAATACATAATACTTCAACACCCGGACCCGGAAGAAATATTTGCAGAACATACAAACATTTCTCCCGTAGCGGGGATCGAACTCGCGTCTCTCGCATCTCAGCCGAGCACTCGCCCGCCACGCCACCAAGGTCGTCAAAAAAGAACTGACTTTCCGAGCAGGTGTAGTCTATACTGATATTATAAGAGGAAAGATGTTTTTGTTTTTTTGTTTATAACGGAATAGGCTCCGAAACTACTGAACCGATTTCAAAAATTCTTTCACCAATAGAAAGCTACATTATCAGGGTCCAGTATAGGCTATAATATATTTTCAAAAAATTAGGGATCCGTAAGAAAATTGCAATATTGTAACCCAAGGTAGAAAACCCGAAATAGTTTTTGCGTGCGCTACGAAAACAACTGCGAAATTATAGAACAAAATAATGTACTACACGCGTACGAAGTCGCGGGCAACAGCTAGTTTATGTATATGGGACCGCATCGGATTCTTTTTAAACAATAACCCAGTTACTATCAACGTAAAGCAGTATAACTTGAACTTTGCTCATAATGCGTATTACGAGCGGTGTTATCGCCTTCCCCATACGTTGTCTGGAATGTTCTGCTCGTCGTTTGCGGGTTAATTGCTTTCTTAATAACCTCGTGTAGTGTAGAGATTTATTAAGACTGTTGATTTTGAGTGTGTTTGCAGAGAGTTACCTGTTTAATTTGCTATTAACCTGATCTTAACTCGACTGCGCAGAGGGGTTTATGTTTTTGTCTTGGTTTAATTTATTTGCTTTGGGTTTATTGTTTTGTTCTATTCAAACTCAAACACAATATACTTTACTCAATAGGATCGGTAAGGATCAGTTTGAATCGTCTTAAATCTAAGTTGAATTTACGCCTGTTCGTAACGCGTGGAAAAAACCTCACTTGGCTATTTTCGGAAAATTATCCTTTTACAATGTTTATAAAACAAATTGGAGCATTATTCAGTCCCAAGCATTTTTGTTTTCTAATTTTATTGACGGCCTCGGTGGCGTGGCAGGCGATTGCTTGGCGGAGACGCAAGAGGCGCGGGTTCGATTCCCGCTGCGGAAGAAATGTTTGCATGTTTTGCAAATATTTCTTCCGGATCTGGGTGTTGTGGTACCATGGTACTCGTGGTTTCTGATACTCACGACACAGGGAATCTTAGTGTGGGGTCAGGACTATGTATGTGACTGTTGGCTGTTATTTATTATAATTATTATTTATTATTAATCAGATATTGTGTAATAAGACTTTTTAGACAGTTTTCTTTTCAGTATTGTTACAAATACACATTGCCCTTTAAATTATTTATGTACCTTATATAGCTCAGTTGTGGGTACAAATAGTTTATCCTTATTTCTAGTATTCTTAGTTTCATATAAATTCAGCCCGTGGATTGGCAAAAGAGTACATTGGCATTTTTGGCAAATTACAAAAAGGAAAGGAAAAGATTTGGTAACAAAATAAATATTATTCTTTCTTTCAAAAGGGAACAGTTAGCTATTCTTTAGGAGTGATGGTGATAATATACCATAACATGGCAGTCAGAGTCCTTTATTGATAGATAGATATGAATCTATAAATTACTACAGATATTGATATCATCCATAGGTACCATTTTTACCTAAGTTAGTATATTTCCTTTTCTATCTAGAGAGTACAGTAATATAGGATAAGTTTAACTTTAAAGTGTACAATAGCGGATTTTACTCACCAAAATTGATAAAAAAAACTCCGTTGTTGGATAATAAATAATGTTGATTCAAAAAGAAAATGTTTTACCATTTTTTCTTTGGTTCCTCAAAATGAAAACACGATATGAGAAAATATTTTTTACTATATGTTTTGTATACGTGTATATTTTGATCTAGATCTCAGGAACCCTACCATATCTTCAGATGATTTTAACTTTGATAGGTAGGTAATAATTATTTTTCAGGTTGTTGAAACTGGTTTTTTGATTCAATTCGTAGAGTTTTTTTAATTGCTAATTATTTTATTTCAATATTTTGCGCAGTCTCACTCTGTCTTTCTTTTATACGTCCGAAATCCGTAGCGCTATCTCTTTCAATTTGATTTGAAATCGGTCTAGACGTAACTTCAGGTCACTTTAGGTGTTATAGTCCTCATTCCAAACCAGGATTTGCTGTGTCGTGGGTTTCAGAATCTACAAGTAAACACGAGATCGGGAACAAATATTTGCAGAACATGCCAAACACTTCGAATCGAATAGAACCCTGTCAAAATATTGAGATACGTAAACACGTATTTTTTCTCACAATGGAAGTTTTGCCTCGTCTTAAGCTACCAATTTCCTTCTAAAATTATTTTTACGAACTTTTACCCACGACCTTAGGATCGGAAGGCGGGGTCACTACCAACTAGACCACCAGTGCTCTCCCTCATAAGTACGGATACACAGATAACCACAGAAGAGAAAATAAATACATAAATTAACTTAATACCTATAACAAAACAAAAACAATGCATAACTTGCCTCTCTTACAACAACAAATGCCTCAATAAAACTACAGTACTAAAACCAGTAAAAACAAAACAATTGAAGCTGGTATTGTCAAAACATAAAGAATATCAATCGATCAAAAACTTTTGTTTTCTGCTCCTGTGATCGAGTGATTTGCATCAAACAACAAAAGCGGTTTGTATTTAGAGCTATGATAAGGTACAGAGCGAAATATTATAAAGTCAGCTTAGTAAATAAGTCTAGTAGGTATGAACTTGTCTTGTCAGCCTACAAATAATACTCCATCTTAATTCTTCGTGGGCACTACAGCTTCCGGTTAGAGTACAGTGTGAGAGCACTGGTAGTCTAGTGGTGGCAGTGACCTCGCCTTCCGATCCTAATTCGTATGAGCTAGTGGCCAACTCTTGTGATGGAGTTTTTAGGCCGCCTAAAGGCCTCCGTCATGGCTTAACGACTTAAAAGCCGGGACTAACAATCAATTGTGCCCTCTTGAGAACGGAAGCGTTCAGCGCGTAATGCCACTTGCGGTCACCCATCCCAATTGTGAACGCGCACAACGTTGCTTAACTTCAACGATCAATCAAGAACCTCTAAGCAAGCTCTCCGCGTGAGTGGGATAAGGTAGGGAGACGATGATTGTAACTCATTATTGTTCGTACCTATTCTATAGCTTGATGGTATGATATCTTTTCTATTCACTTCCCTTGTTCCGAATTCGCGGAAAGCTTAAAATCACAGTTGAAAAAGCTCTCGGCTTGTAATGTACTGTGGATCTACCATGTGGAGTTTTCCCAGAACGTAACTGCTAGGGAGTATTAATAAAAAATATTTATGAAAATATGTCCTACCTCAATCCTACAAAAACGTGAGTGGGGTGAGGTAATACGCTACTGTAGAATATTTAATACGCTTTGCATGCATTAAATATTCTAACGATTCATGTACATAGCTGTGAGTATTCTCAAAATGTTTAAAATAAAAAATAAAATAAGTAAATGTCTTAAACATGTTGGAGGATATGGGCGATGAGCTGATCACCTATCACCATGGCTCACCATATCCATCTTAGGACTTTAAATCAGAAGTGGCTGCAAGTTTTCTTATGTTTACTTGTGGCTCTGCCCACCCCGGGATACGAGCGTGTATATTTAAGTAAATATTTTCACAAATATTTCAACAGTAGTTAGGGATTAAAGTCCATAAAAACCTATGGTAGAGCCACAGATCGAAGGTATTAAAGGATTTCACTAATGCGATCGTTGATTAAGCTCATGCGTTTGGATTGATAATCTGTGGATAAAGCTCCTTTCCCACTAAGCCGCGAGACCAGCGGTTTAATGGCAATTAATTTAGTTCGGGCTATTTAATATATCAAATTGATACCTTACACCTTTTAAATTTATTTCTTACTAATATTTCACTTCAAGTAAAGAATAAGCATAGAATGGACCAGCTTTAAGGGCGATGGGTTGATCACCTGTCACCATGGTTCAGCATATATTTTAGGACTTTAAATCAGCTATAAGTGGCTGCAAGTTATCGTTTACTTATCGCTCTGCCCAAATTACATAATATGTACATTATAATGTATGTACGTGTTTTTAATTTGTATTTAGTTTTTGTATTTGTTTTAAGTATACTAGGTAACTTCATCTGCTTTTGGGGATTGCAGGCGATCTCTATCTGTAGGCGAACTTAGTAAGAAATTATTTTTCAAATGTATGTACTGTATATGTATGAATGTATGTAGGTATGTGCATTTCTTTGGCTAAAGCTGTAGTCCAAACGGCTGGACGGATTTTCACGCATATTTTTACTCTTTTTAGATTCTTGGACATGCTTCATTTCCTTTATCGTTCGAGAGTAGGGCACGTAATTTTTTCGAACAGAAAAAACTAATGGTGCACGGCCGGATTTGAACTTGATTTGAATTTGATTGGAAGGCGGGGTCATTACCACTAGACCATCCAGTACTCTCTACTACCTATGTATGCTACAACATAGTAATTATTTATTTAAGTATACTATTTCAATCAATTTATTCAGTCGTTACAGAGATGAGTCGAAACAGAACACACACAAACTTCCAGATATTTATTATTACTGTAAGTAAAAAACCAGTGTGGTGATAGTATAAAGTACCTCTGGTATTACTTTCAACAAACACATTAAGTGAAAGACTAGGTACCTAGTGCTATGCAATGAAAGTCCAAATTAGTGAATGTTCCAATTCCGCTAAAACCTTTACAGCACTCAGCGGAACAAGCACTCGTGGCGCCACCTGTTCACCCGCTTCGGAGAACATGCGGCGAAGCCTTCGTGAAATGATTACCGTCATAACATTACCGCCATAGTGGACCCCGGCGGTGTGGCGGTTCGATTCCCGCTGCGGGAGAAATGTTTGCATGTTTTGAAAAACCAAATCAAATCAGTTTATTTCCATATTTGATACAGTTTGTACACTAGGAAAAGTCAACATAAAATAAACAAGAGAAACAATAAAAACCTGTAAGATTAAATAAATAAATGAATAAACAACAGTCACATACATAGTCCTGACCCCACACTAGGATTCCCTGTGTCGTGGGTATCAGAAACTACGAGTACCATGGTACCACAACACCCAGACCCGGAAGAAATATTTACAGAACATGCAAACATTTCTTCCGCAGCGAGAATCGAACCCGCGCCTCTTGCGTCTCAGCCGAGCACTCGCCTGCCTCGCCACAGAGGTCGTCGAAATATTTGTATCTTCCACGTTTGGTCGCGTTACGAACAGGTGTAAATGCAACGTAGATTTAAGACGTGTCCAAGTGATCTCAGTGATTTTAAGTAATAAATTTTTTTGATTTTGACTTTGATAGCAAACCTGGTATAACATTAATAGACTCTTTGTTCGGAGCATAGTCGCGAGCGAATGTTATCTTTCCACTTAATAGAAGATCTTATCACTATGAGTGAAGTCTTCCAGGCAACATAATATTTCCAACATTCCAGTTAATAATTAATCGTCTTTTTTATTCATTTTAGCCTTAGGGTAAATTAACTTTTATGCATGCAACATAATAATTTTCAGATTTACATGTTTGGATTACAATCTAGATCAAAATTAAATTGTTTAGTTAAGTTTACGCTAGTATGATTGTAATCTGTTTTTTAAATTTTTAATAAATAAATAAACATAATATAAAAATATCCTCCAACATGATGAGATACAATAAGCAAGTATTCCCAAGGAGGGTTGACGTCAGGCAGGCGGCCGGTCATAAAACACCTTAGCCAAAACTCTTACAGCATGATCCAAGGATCATGCTGTGCCGACCCCGCATAGAGTGGGATAAGGGCAGGAAGATGATGATGATATATAAAAATATCGTATTCTTAAATTCAAAACTAGATACGCAAAGTTTAATAACCAGGCAAACAGTTTGTTTCTCATCACAGCCGCAATTTACATAGAGAGCGGTTGATTTAAGATGTTTAACTCTGATGAATAAGCGATAAGCCTCAATATTGCGTACACTGTCTCCGCGCAGCTTTTGTCGAACACACTGAAGTTTAAATAACAAAAAAAGGCAAAAGAAGTTAGAAAATATAAATGAGATAACTAGAGAGATAAACCTTGTTGGTTCATTGTAAATGAAAATACCTTTTTGGAGCCACCATATTGGATTTTTCGTCATCTTGTGTAACCTATATCAGTCTTTCGATTTAGACAAACTCAATTACCTACTTCTTTTTGTCAAAATTCACCATTTTGAGATACAGCGACGAAATACTAGAGCTAAAATTAATGGATGCCTCAAAAAAACAAAACTCAATTTTCCTAGCCTGGTAAACATTTTCAGAGGAATTTTCCAGGAAAAAAGCAAATTACGGATTGTGCTAGAGTTTTTCAATGACAACTAAAGTACAGTCGGCTACAGTTAAAATGATCGAAACTTGGGAAAACTAAATGTATCAACATTTTAGGTATTCGAAGCACTTTAGCACCTGACGTTCCATTTTACGGAAATTCCGCTGGCAATGTGCTAACCAGTGTCATGACTAACTGCCGCATTAATCATTCTCAAACAGCCAGAAAAGCAACTGTGCTGTGCTAAATATCACACACCACGTCCGAATTTGCTTTGATTTACGATTGTGGGTGCAAGAAAACTGCAACATGAATACACTAGTGTTCGAAGATTTACAAATAATGGCAAAATATTTAAGGGACTTTCACTATTATAAATAAAAATAAATAAATATTTGTGGACATTTTCACACAGCGCCATCTAGCGCCATCTAAGTTTTTAATACTTACATACTATATTTTTTTTTTTGTAAATACATACTTAAAATACATAATAGGTACATATGACAACACCCAGACCCGGAAAAAATATTTTCAGATCATACAATTTCTCTCGCAGCGGGAATCGAACCCGCGCCTCTTATGTCTCAGCCGAGCTCTCGCCCGCCACGCCACCGAGGTCATCGTATTATAGGTATTATAATGGTATGGTTAGAGCCTCAAGTAATCATAAACTTGCAGCCACTCCTCATTCAAAGACCTAAGATGGATATGGTGAACCATGGTGACAGGTGATCAGTCCTATAGATGGTCCATTATGTTGAAGAGGATACCGTCCCTTAGTCGACTTTTACGACATGCTCTGGGAGAGAAGCAACTGGACGCATTTTATACCAATTCTTTACTCCCAGTCCAGCAGAGAAGTAATCTATCTATGACCTTTTTATGAAATTCTTACCGTGTTTCGTGGTGCCAATAGACCACCAGTGATCTCAATACCCACTTGTTTACAGTCGGGTAAAAACAGGTACCTGACACAGAATATCTTTAAAAAGATAAACAGAAAGTTACCTTGCTTTCAAACAATTTCCAGAAACAACCTCCTCAAAACATCTCCCCAATTAACTGGCAGCTGTAAAAATCAAATTAGGAGGCGGCTGGATATTGGAACAGGTAAGGAGGGGTTCGGAGTAAGTGCGAGGGTTCTGTAGGTGGGTTTTATTACTGACAGGTGTGTGTTCGGATAACGTGAATGACGACCTCAAAATTAACGAAAACAACCTTCAATTCAATTTAAAAATATGCTTTTTTAATGCATAATTGATTTATTGTGGAATAGGTGAATTACAGAATTTGTTTTGCTGTTCAAGGTTCAACAAGACTTTGAAAGAATTAATCGTGTCACTAGTTCTTTCAAACCAGTGTGGTGAAAGGACTCAAAATGCGCCTCAGAACTTGAAAAACTAAAACTGATGGAAAGTAATCATTCTTTGTATTATTTCGTCAATCTTTATACAACGTGTAACATAATGTCCCTATAAGCCCGAAACGGGGGTGTTCTATACGTCATTGCGAACAACGTTTGTTCAACGACTTTTAAAATTTCAAAGGTTTTCATTCATGAAATGTCTCTTAAACTTTGCTCCAATACGTAACTTGACACAACATGAGGCATCCCTATTTACAGCTGTTTTTTGACCTTTAAGTGTGAACTCTAGATGAAACAGGTAACAGAACAGACACCATTAGTAAAATGCCTACCTACTTACCTAATAACGAGGTGACCTTGGTATTTATTGGTAATTAAAATGTAAGGTCACATCACGACTAAAATCCCTAGGCACCGTAAACATCCTTTCAGATCTCTTTGTTAAGTACCTAGTATAGGAGATAGGTACCTTACCTACTCAATTTTGTACCTACCTACTCGGGCCTTAAAGGTATCCTCAGTGGGTGCCAAGGAGTATGAGAGGATGTCTACCGTGCCTGAGGATAAAGCCGTGATACCTACTCAATTTTGTACCTACCTATTCGGGCCTTAAAAGCATCTTGAGTAGGTAACAAGAAGTATGAGAAGAGGTCTACCGTGCCTGAGGATAAAGCCGTGACCCTATTCCACTTTAGTTTTGGTGTATGTATGTATGGTGAAGTTTTTTTTCCTTTTTTTTTCCAATCGGTATTTAGTGGGTTACCCCAGACAAGGAACCCTAAAAATTCGGCTTTCGGCAATAGGTACCTACTTTTGGTCGCAAAACAGATCGGTTTTTATCAGTCGCAATTAGCATTCGTTCCTTGCAACAACTGCAACAAGCAATCTCTCGGTTCGCGTAACTAATTAACGATACGATGTCGGCTTTGTACTCAAACGGTGAGTATTATGATATGGTGTTGTGTGTGTGTGTTAGTAGCTACTTAGTAGCGGCGCGTCAGCTCTACAGAGAGCGTTATCCAGGGCGGCCATTGCCATCTTACGGGCTATTTTCTGGGATTGGTGAACCGTCTTCTCTCGACGGGATCTTTCCACCGGCGCACCAGTGAGGGAAGACCGGGAATTCGGTGGTGTGTTGTACCTACTTCCCTTTGATGGATACCGAGTGCCTACTGTGTGTGTCAACAGTGATAAAATTCAGTGATAGGTAGGTATGATGATAGGTACCTAACCTATCACCCTACCTAGTAGGTACCCCATTAGTACCTAGCTTACTAATAAAAAATGACAAAAATAATTTTGTGATTGTGAATGTGAATGTGTACCAGTAATACCAACCTAGGTACCTACATACCTACCATGTCAATTAGCCGTGTTCCGAGCCAACCAAGAAGAAGAGAGAAAAGGTATAACTTAACTTTTCCTGTACCTAGGTCCTTAGGTAACTACCTAGGTAGATGTAGGTAGGTAGTTGTTTTTTTATGTGTGAAAGATATCGTGATTTTAATCTTCGACTTTAATTTCTACGTAGAATTAAAAAAATTGCAAATTCTTACGAAAACTTTGGTGATTACACCTAGGTACTTTTTGAAACTTGCCGCGCGTTCAATTGTCTGCGTATGTGTGGGTCCGACGCGATAGGAGGGTGGGCGTGTGTTTGTTACCTACGCAAATGGTAAACAAACACATAGGGTTGTCACAAATTTCTCATGAAATAATTTGTTTTTAATTGTATTGGAATTTCAAATATGATGTATTGAACTTTTGCACACGTCAATGTATTCAAGTGCTCGGTCTGAATACACCCCTTTCGGGCTTATAGGGACATTATGTTACACGTTGTATACATTTCACTCCCGTATCCCTAATGGGGTAAGCAGAAACACAAGTATCTAATAATAAGAAAATTGCAGTCACTCCTGATTAAAAGTCTCAAGATGGATTATGGTGCACCATGGTGACAGGTGATCAGCCCGTCGCCCATATAGATGGTCCATCGTGTTGGAGAGGATACTGTCCCTTATAGAGAAGCAGCTGGATGCATTCTATGTTTTTTCTTTACTCCCAGTCCAGCAGACAAGTAATATTTGCTTATCTTTTCTTTTCTAGTTCATCAGAGAAGTAATCTTTGCTTTTCCTTCATAATGAAAATCATTATACCAGCGGGATTCAAATCTGCATCATTGCCTTTGTCAACAACACTAACTGGGAATTGAACTCACACACGTTCATGCTAAACTTTACTTCATTTGCACCTGTCCGAGTTTGACTCACAGTAATTTCAGCGCCCGAGAAAAAATAAAAAGCTTTTAGGCGAAGTACACACGAAGGAGCTTTCCGCGCGACTTTGCGGCGCCGCCGTTTAATAGGTACTTTATCGTGTGTGTCCTGCAAAGCGACGCTTAAGGTAATTTACGCCCAAATGTCAAAATGTCCAATTGTCAAAAAGTTACATATTTTAATTTTTTCAGTCTGTACTGAAAAAATTCAAATATGTAAAATTTTGACTGAATTTGTCCGAATATTCTACTAATAGTCAACTAATAATAACTGAACCAACCCTTAAAAAATAAATATCGACATAATTATTTACGGTTCAGTTATTATAAGTTGACTATTAGTAGCATATTCGGACAAATTCAGTTTTCATACAAAGTACGAAGTTTGACGAGGCGCTCAATATTTATGGTACTACTGTACCACATATACATATAAATGTATTTGAATCATCAGAGTCCTAAAAATAGCACTGTTTGACGAATCGCAAAAACTGAAGAAAAAAGCGGGACTTTTGTGAGTGTCGCTCAGTGGGCACATTTAGACGGAGATCGAGCGTTGTAGCGGTGCGTGTGTGAAAAGCCTTACGTATTTTCATTTATAAAAATATCTTGAAGGGTCCAATATCTGAACTTGGGAACCCTATTGGAGACTACGTAACCGTCTAGGTAGTAAGAGGTAATGTTGTTAGCGGTCTCCTCCGTTTGTATGTAAATCTACAAGTTCCGAACAGATAAAATCGCTTTTATATATTTTTTGCTAGGATTAGGCAACGTTTTCGCTTGCGGTATAAAAATATTCTATTAATATTATGAAGGAAAAAAATTAGGATATGCTAGAAAATAAGGGGGCCCCCATACAAAAAAATTTGTATAGGTAAATTAGTATTTGTATAGGTCGTTCATTGTAAAGGGTCTTTCAATAGGGACTTCCGAACTTTAACAGTTTATAGCAACATCTGTCAAATTGGCTGTGATTTATTCAGTCTTTTTTGCCAAATCACCATGGATGGATATAGCGTCCAACAACACATAATGTTATGTTGGCCCTCAAAGTTAACATGACCCATGCCATCGGTCAAATTCAGCCTCAATTATTATTTATTTATTTAAAGAGTTGGCCACTAGCTCATACGAACTTACTTAGCCTGATTTTTGCGCCAGAGTGCTGGAAAATTGGGATTAGAACCATGTTTTAATCTATACATAATGGCATCGATAGACCTTTCAAACGAATAAGACATTTCGATGATATCTCACACACATTTTGTTTCATTTAAATTTAAAGATAGGAAATCCATAACGAAAGACCCTTTACTAGTAAAATCTATTATTGGCCTACAAAGTTACATACGGTTGGTTTTGTTTTATACAAGTTCGAAATTTATGCTCTAACTAACATACAACGCCGAATCAATCAAGGAGGCACTGAGATCTTCACTTGCCCGATCAATAAATTCGAGGTTTTGGGAGAATGTTTGTAGGTATGTTTGCATCTCAATCATAGCGTATTTTACTGCTGGCTGAACGAATTTTAATGTGACTATAGAACATACATAGTTCGTCATACATCTGAGAGCACTGGTGTCTAGTTGGTAGTGACCCCGCCTTCCGATCCTAAGGGTTCAAACCCGGTCGTGTATCAATGGATTTTTCTGTGCGAAAAATTTATGTGCGCTATACCAGTACTCTCAAACGGTTAAGGAAAACATCGTGAGAAAACCCGCGGCTTAGTTATCTCCGCAAGTATTGACCATGTCTTTCCTCTGGACAGGGCCGACTAAGCTGAGAGGATGGAATTGGTGCTGGGCAAGCCTACTCCATCTTAATTCGTCCCGGGCACTACAGCGTCCGTTCGTGGAGCTAAAAAAGTTGCCTCCTGACGCTGTATAAATCATCTACTATAGATGGTAAAAGGCCATACATCTGGAATATAATCCTGTTCGTCAGATGGGTTTCTTTGTATCCGGTTACGAGAGCAAAGCCGCAGGTGGAAGATAGTCTATCATAAGTGATATTTTATTGCGCACTCAGGACATATGAAATCGTAAACAGGGGTTCTTTTTATTCATGAATAAGCTTTTTGTATGATGAAACGAATTTTGTTCATACATTCATTTCATACATGGTCCCACGAAAACTGGTAACTGCGATATAACGGCCGTTATTTAGCATTTTATGTTCGGTTCCTATACTTTACTAACGTATAACATTACTAAAATTAACATAGAAAAATTGTTGTTTGCCATAAAACGTCATGTTTTTTGCCAAAAATCAATGTTGCTATCGTAATATTTCTTGTGTCAGGCTGTTTTAAATAAATACATACATACAGATACATTTATCACGCCCGTATCCCTAACGGGGTGAACCACAAGGAATCAAAAGTAAACTTGCAGCCACTCCTGATTCAAAGTCCCAAGATGGATATAGTGAACCATGAGACAAGTGATCAGCCCATCACCCATAAAGATGGTCCATCATGTTGGAGAGGATACTATCCTTAGTCGAATTTTACATGCTCGGGAAGAGAAGCAGCTAAACCCATTTTTTCTTTACTCTCAATCCAGCATTCAAATTCGTCATTCATTCATTTCATATGCTGATGATGATTATAATGACGGCTGTTTTATGACGGATTCTTTTTCATAGAAACCGAAGCGTTAAAATGCTTTTAGTGTGGTTATAAATATACTCTTAAATGATACCTACCTAAATATTTTATGCGGGTAGACTATTCTAGGCTTCACAATATTGGCAATCACACACTACGTTCCATAATAAAATGATAAAGCTTTGCTCGCACTGGATCTGAAAAACAAAAATAATTAAAGCAATTTCAGATAAACTTTTAAACTAAGCCCTATTACCTTCAAACAGTAGCCGGTAGAATCAGTTCTCAGATCTACAAAAATGTTTAGTAGTATTAGTATTAGTATAATAACTAACCCTAATTATAAGTGCTTGTACATATTAACTAACAAATTATTGATCTTGTAGTCCGAAATAAAATCTTTTTATTTTATTTATTTTTATTCAGTTCAGTTCTTAATAGTGGCTACTAAGCTTTATACTATCTATTCTATAATATAGTTAAGTATTTAGAATCACCACTATTTGCTTTATTTTGTTTTGAATAAGGTAATGAGGTAAACTCAAGGTATCTTAATAATTTTTTTTAATAAGTTTTTTCTCTTATTTAATATATAAGTGTTTTATTTGTTTATTTAGTTAGTTTTTCTTTTAGTTAATTAGAAGATTTTTAATTTTGTTTGTTTGTTTTTCTTCTTTTTTTTGTGTCTGTAATGTTTTTGTTGCGTCAAATAAAGTTTGTATCTATCTATCTAACAAGATAAGGTAATCAATAAGGTGATAAAATATTATACTATACAATTATACTCTCCTCCTGAAATGAGTTTTGAGCGCTGGTGGTCTAGTGGAAGCGTTGAATCGGTCGTGGCTTAAAATCCGATCAAGTACCAATATAGCCTGTTCAAAAAAAATTACGTGCGCTGTAACTGTGCTCTAAAACGGTGAAGAAAAACATCGTGAGGAAACCAGCATGCCGTAAAACAACTTCGAAAACATGGTGTCAAGTGCACGAAAGATTATGAGTCGCATTTTAAATCCTTTCACCACACTGGCTCGATTTAACTAGTGACGCGACTAGTACCTCCTGAAATATGTGACATTACCCGACATTCGATGTATCTACCGTACAAACAACAAATTGGAAATAGATTGCTTTGATCTGGCAATCTATTCGCAGTTCTGATAAACCCATGATATTTCTATACCGACAGTTATTATAGAACAGATGGTGTTCTGATACAAGTGTATAATAACTGACTGATATTATACAAGAAGCGCTCGTGGGGTAGCTTGCTTAGACGTTCTTGGCTGGGTTGAAGTTAAGCAACATTGTGCGCGGTGGCATTACGAGCTGAGCGCTTCCGTGCTTCGGAGGGCACGTCAAATTGTGGGTCCCGACTTTTAAGTCGTTAAGACATGACGGTGTCCTTTAGGCGGCCATTAGTTCATACGAACTTACTTACCTACAAGCTATTTAACACGACTGTGCGTTTAGGTACCTATAATTAAATGGACCACCTCGAAGGCGTGGCGGGCGAGTGCTCGGCTGAGACGCAAGAGATGCCGGTTCGATTCCCGCTACGGGAGAAATGTTTGTATGTTCTGTAAATATTTCTTCCGGGTCTGGGTTAATTAGTTTTATGATGATGTATTTAAAAAAAGTATATAAGTATTTTTATTTAAGTGGTTTTCTTTTATTTTATTAACAAAAAAGAACGAATAAGTTAATCAGCTGTTTCGTATTTACTATGGCATAACGCAGTACCACTTGCACTTTGATGTTTTTGATTGAAAGTAAAGCATATGTCTGTCTGTCCGGTTGTTTGTGATTATTTATTTGAACCAGAACTATTTTTGTGACTTGTGTGAAGTTTGAATTATCGGATAATCCGTCTGATCTAATAAAAATATATAAAGGGTTGAAACCCGGTTGTGTACCAATGGATTTTACTGTGCGAAAAATTTTTGTGCGCTATACCAGTACTCTCAAACGGTGAAGGAAAATATCGTGAGGAAACCCGCGGCTTAGTCAGCTCCACACGTATTGACCATGTCTTTCCTGTGGACAAGGCCGACTAAGCTGAGAGAATGGAATAGGTGCTGGGCAAGCCTACTCCATCTTAATTCGTCCCGGGCACTACAGCGTCCCGTTAGTGAAGGTAAAACTTGCCTCCTGGCGCTGTATAAATCATCTACTATAGATGGTAAAGGGCCTTACTGTCACTGATCCTTTTTACCACAGATGTATAAAACAGCAATAACATATGATGACTTACGGACCGTTGTAAAACGTAGTTGAAAAGACATAAAAGGTACTATTGGAAGTTATGTCTTAATGGTAGTTTTATGGGTTCAGGCATTAAGAACTAAATTGGAAAATCCTCTTTTATGTATACTTACTTCGTAACTAACAGTATTATAGAACCAAAATATCTTGACGGGCAAGATTGCCCCAGTCGCACTATTTAATGAATTTAAAGCACTAAGAGCACTGATGGTCTAGTGGTAGCGACTCCGCCTTCTGATCCTAAGGTCGTGGGTCGAAATCCGGTCGCGCACCAATGGATTTTACTGTTCGAAAATTATTTGATTTCAGTATTGTATCACTCTTTTATCTTTTATACACCTGAAATCATGTTGGCATATATGCTTGTCATATATGCTTACAAATAGGTATTATCCTGACTTTACATAGTAACAAATAATGGAAACCATTTCAACTGTGCATTTTTAGGGTACCGTAAACTGAAGTCAGTAAACAAGTGGTATTGTGCTCAGTGCCAAGATTTTATAATCGAATAATAAATGCATAATAGTCAAAGCTGCGTTAAAGATTTAGTCACATTCAAATTTTATATTATTATATATTTTTTATATTTTTTCGTATAATATTCTTCTGGATCACATAGCCGAGGTTGAAGAACGTATACTGCCGTCATAAGGAAAAAAGACGTATCTGACATTTTTTTTCATAATTGAGTTATAAACATCATCGGAATCAGTAAAAAAAGACGCATCTACCAGTATTTTTTTCTCCATTTCGGAATTTATGTAGAAACGTTTTTCTTATGACGGCAGTATAGTACCTTACATGTTTTCCAAAAGCAAGTTTAAAATTATGCCAATTATGTGGTCATTTCACACAGCACCATCTAGCCCCAAACTAAGCCAAGCTTGTACTATGGACACCAGATGGCTGATACAATACGTATCTATTATACTTTTTTTTGAAAATACATACTTAAATACTACAACACCCAAATCTGGAAGAAATATTTGCAGAACATACAAACATTTCTCCAGTAGCGGGGATCGAACCCGCACCTCTTGCGTCTCAGCCGAGCACTCCCTCGCCACACCACAGAGGTCGTCAGGGTAAGCACAGCTCAAAAATGTCGGTAGTGAAAATAGTTTCGATCCTAGCACCCAGTCGGGCTTTCATAAATAACACCTCGATCAAATAAACAGTTCATTTGATCTTATTACACTACGCGCCTAGTCCTCTAGATTAGTGTTTTATTTATACCTATTATTTATAATATATATGTTTAACTACTTGTAGTATCGCATAGGTACCACCACTCAATAATAGATATAAATAAAACACTAATCTATTCGGACTAGGCGCTTGTGTAATTAGGATAGAATTTCACTAGTTCGTTTAATCATTAAGTATAGCACCACAATATCTAATCTACTAAAACAAATTCACCAATAGATAGGATTGTAGACAAAAACATACTTTTCCAATATCACTAGGTCAGTGGGACGTCCAAACATATCTGAAATATACTTACTATTTATGTAATACAATTCCTGTAAGTACATTATAGAGGGTAGGCTGTTGGTTTTCATTGTCAGGAAATTGTATTTTGGGGTAAGCCTTCCAATATTACGAAGGTTATAAAATACAATGTGAAAGATTGAAAAGGGTTTTTTGTTGTTTTCACTTTATATTTTGATGCGTAAAACCATTTTGTGAGCGATCACCTGTCACAATGGTTCACCATAACCAACTTGGGACTTCGAATTAGGAGTGGCTGCAAGTTTTCTTATGATTACTTGTGGCTCTGCTAACCCCATTAGGTATACGGGCTTGATAATATGTATGTAGGAATATTGCACATTTCAATATTAAAATCTTATGGAAAGGTTGTAACAGCAATTAAAATAAATACTTCAATTGTATGTATGTTAGTAGTAGCCACGACGGAGGCCTATAGGCGGCCTAAAAACTCCGTCACTAGATTTGGCCACTAGTTCATACGAACATTGTACTTCAGTTGCAAATCCAAATGTCACTACAAAGTTCATTACTACAATATTATTCTATTAGGGTTCAGTAACTATTACAAGATATCTAAAGCCTTTCAATAGAATCAAACCCCAACTAGATTAAGGATTCTGCCAGACCCGATCAGTAATCCGGTAACCCTGCGGTCAGGCTGTTACAACTAATTTAATATTAACAATATTGTCAATCGGAATCCTGTTCAATGGAATTTGTAGGTAAAACTACGTTAACAATAATTTTAGACAGACCGGCAGTTTTAAAACGAACTCAGCAACGTATTCTAAATAATAAATAAATAACACCTAACAGTCACATACATTAGTCCTGACCCTACACTAGGATTCCCTGTGTCGTGGGTATCAGAAACTACGAGTACCATGGTACCACAACACCCAGACCCGGAAGAAATATTTACAGATCATGCAAACATTTCTTCCGCAGCGGGAATCGAACCCGCTCCTTTTGCGCCTCTGCCGAGCAATCGCCCACCACGCCACCGAGGCCAATTATATTTCTCTGTTTTCGAAAAGTCGTTTTGTTCAGAACATTTGAATGTTTTCGGTACATACTTGTAACTTTTATAGGTCCAGGTGATTTTATACAGTAGTTCAATTAAAATCAAGGCAAAATTTGTCTCCAGATGCTGAATAAAATAAGCTTCAATTGATTTGGTAACAATTCTACATGTCAAAATATAGATAGGTATCAAGGCATGTTCAATATTTTTGACATATTTTTTTTTTATGGTTTAATACTATTCGTTCCGTACCATCGTACATGTACATAGGTACATTTTTCTTGTATGGGGCCTTTCATTTTTTAACAGACGAACAGCGGAGGCTTAGTAATAGGGACCCGTTGGCACCCTTCGGCTACGGAACCCTAAAAATTAGGCCATCGAAGAATAGAACAAATCGTTTCTAAATATCGGGAACCATGAAAAGATGGATGGATTGTGTGAAAGAGGACATGCGTGTGAAAGGAGTGAGTACTGAGATGACAAGTGATAGGAGAAGATGGAAGAGGAAAACAGGTTGTGCCGACACCATCTAGTGGGATAAGGGCAGGAAAATGATGGGAACCATAAGAATTTGTTACGTAGATTAGGTGAAATTATTTTTGAAAGTGTATGGCCACTACGGGTGTTAAGTAGGGGATGAATGTTTGTGCAGAAAATCCAATGGGAAATCCCATCGGGCACACGGCTATTAAGTAAATAATAGTTAACCCGAACCCACACTAGGGTTCAACTTATTGTAAGTATCAGAAACTACTGGCACCAATTTCAGACGTTTTAATAAGATGGGTTTTCTCGTGACACGTTTATAGAAACGGCCTAAACCAAATGTCTGACCGCTTTAATAGACTTGCTTTCGCCCGCAGCTTGTGAGCTATTTTTCCCCCCTAGGTAGGAAAGGATGCTACACAAAAATATAAAGATTAAAGTGTTGATTATCAAGTGTTTATTACAGGAATTTTATTACCAGAAAAGGAAGAAAATTATCGAAAGGTTTTACAGTTCTTTTTAGCCGCATCTATTACACACTACTGTCCTAGTTACTATGAGTAAATAAATAAAAGATAAACTTATTGAAACGCTTACAATTCATAGACGAGACTATTACAAACTACAACGCCGTCATTCACAGTACATCCACCGTTCATCTACACAATACTACTGTAATTTACCTTCGTCAGTCAGCTCTGACATATCCCACGATCAAAAAATTACACTCCAACACTTGGTTCATCACAACGGGTAAAAATTAAAATGTAAATTAACAATAAACGGGTTTAATGACCTGCCCTGATCTACTCTGCCTTGTAAATCAACCGGATGCCCACTTAGTCACGGCCTACTCAGGAGTATCAGTCCACCGCACCTCACCGCTGATTCAACGATCCACAAAAATAGAGTTTTTGGTTATATTTGGTTTGTTAAATTCCGAAATTGACGAAATTCGCGCGAGCGAACCTACAGGAACGCTTGATTTAACGACCCTATCAGACACACTCACTCGACTGACACCAGCCACCACAAGGTCACAAAAAGGCAGGGAAACGCCACACCAGGATTTTCGGTCTTGTCACAGCAGCACAGCAGGGGACGCTGGCGCTCTGGACCCTCGCCGACGACAGCGTGCGCCAGAAGGCGGCAGGTAGCAAGGTTGCGACACGTGCTCGCCACGTGTTCGCGTCCGTACGGAGCACCTCTTTTCTGGAAAATTCATAGCCCGGCGTAAGCGAAAGTGCTCTTTAGCCTGCGAAGCGGGGTGCAACCTTAGCAAATCTGCCCTTGTGTATTCATGCACAGGGTTGAGGATGTCCCACGAGCTCCGCTCGGCAATCGAGGAAGACCAAAAATCAAAGATCAAAAGTTCAAGACTCTTACCAGAGGCACAAAGCTGATAATACGCACAAAACACGTGCGCCCGAAGGAATCACACGCGTGGGTTCTCCCGTGGAGGATTCCCGCTACGCCAGACACAGAAGCCAGGATATATTAGCCAGCAAATACGATTTTCATCAAAAGCTCCACGCCACGTTCTCCACATCGATCCGTCAAAAAGATCCTTGCCCTCTCGCTCTGACCGAGCGAGACGAAAGAAAGAACTCAAACGACATTGACAGTTCGATCCGTCTTGAGAGGGACACTGACACTCACAAATCGCCCGTGCCAAGCCAGAGTGTGACCAGCAAAAACCAAAATTATTACCTATCTCGCTGAACGGAACTTTCAAATAAAAAGGGGGGAAAAATCGAACGTTACAGCACCCCCTTTCCCGGGTAAGAATTCACGCAGGGAATTCTTTGGACGCCCCCGTCCTTACCTACTCCCGGAGGAACAAAAAAAAGAAAATCAAAAAGCAACAAAAAAAAACACCTAACCGACGCCATCTGGCAACACCTCATGTTTTCTACGTACAAAATCTGCCCGTTCACTGCAAAACCTATCATAACAACCCCAAAATATAGACGCACTCGACGGTAACCAGCTACCGGTAGAGGGCGCTATGTTGATCCTCAGATCGAGATAGTATATTCGGTCGAATATTCTATTCCAGAAGATCGCCGGGTCAAAAAAAAACAAAAGAACGAAAGAAAAAAAAAAGAGAAAAAAAAAAAAAAAATTTACTTTTGCAAACTCACTACCGAGCAGACATATATTTTCCCTAAAACTGGGGAAAATTCCTGAGGTGGCTTTCGCCGAGAGCCCATGCAACAGACTACAAACTGTGTGGAACAGGAAAAAACATAGAGTATAACAACCATTACTACGGGAACAACAAAAATTATACCTATAAAATAGGACTAACGCCTACAACTAAAATAACTACTTAGTAACTAAAATTAGTAGATAAATGGAAAGAAAAAATAAAATAAAAAAAAAAATGGCCCCTAGGCCCCATAATGAGCAAAAATGTATACAAATAAAGATAAAAAAAATAAAAAATAAAAAAAAACACACAAACCAAATGCTGTTCAATTATGGTCAGATAAAAACGCGCCTATATCCGCCTCCTACGGAACACCTGGACAAGTAACGGTGGGTGGCCTATTCTAACCCCGGGTCCCCACGGGGAACTTAAAAGTGTTAATCTAAATGGGAATCTACACATTTGAAATCCTTAACATGCCATTTACCTAGAGATTTGCCGGATTCATTTTCTAACTCATAGACTAACGGTGAGAGTTTGCGAACCACCCTACAACGTTCATATTTAGGGGCAAGTTTTGCTGCAAAATGTTTATGAGCGGCGCTAAGTTTGTAGGTACGTTTCCAGACATAATCGCCTACCTGGAACGAAACGTCCCTGCGCCTGCGATTGTAATACTTTGAGTTTTTACTATGAGCCTTTTTAAGGGAATCCTGTACCTCTCTAAAAATATCTCGCAATGGACTCAAACTAGCAACATACTCGCTGCGGGATTTGAAAATCAGCTCCTCAATATCTTGAAAGTCTTTATAAATGCTACCGTCTGTGACCGCTTGCCTACCATGTACTAGCATGAACGGCGTAAATTGGGTAGAATCATTTACAGCCGTATTTATCGCAAATTGGACCTTATGAACGTTTACGTCCCAAGTTCTATGGTCGTTTTCTACGTACGACGCGAGCGCGGTCATAATAGTACGATTATAACGTTCAACAGAATTGACCTGCGGGGAATAAACGGGTGTTAGGTGGACCTGCGGTACTCGGTATTTTGAAAACAGATCTTGCACGTCATGACCGACGAATTGAGAACCGTTATCCGAAATAATAGTTTGGGGAATCCCATGTACTAGAAATACGTGATCCTCGAGACGCTGGGTTATAACCTTCCCAGTGGCTCGCCTCAGAGGAAATAACAAACAATATTTAGAAAAACAACACACCACTACAAGCAGATAAGTATTCTGCAGTCGCGACATAGGCAGTGGGCCAACCAAATCGATGCTGATACACTGGAAGGGGCGGCTGCAGATTTTAGGTTCCCCCATAAAACCTGGAGTTGCTTGTGTGCTGTGCTTATAGGCATTACAAACAGAACAAGATTTAATAAAATTCACGGTATCCTGGTACATACCCGGCCAAAAATACCTCAACTTTAAACGTTTATAAGTTTTAGCTACACCTAGGTGAGCTGCAACAGGTTCAGAATGATTTTCCCTAAGTATACTCTCCCTACATTCCAAAGGAACCACCTCTTTCCACTGGAAATCTCCATTGAGCTTATTACTACTCTTCGTAAAACGATAAAGTCTCCCATCGATCAATTGAAAATTCGGACACGCGTTCGGGGTATCTATACAACGCTTAAGAATATTTCGATACCACGTATCAGCGGTATCCGTCGTATTCAGGGAAGCTACAGGAACAGCTCGAGACAGCGCGTCGGGGACAACATTTTCATCCCCCTTTCTATGTTCGATAATCAATTTGAAAGGGGATAACCTACAACCCCATCGCGCCAGGCGACCGGTGGGATTTTTGAGATTGAAAAACCACTTTAAACTAGCATGATCCGTCACAACGCGGACTGGCTTACTACCCTCGATATAAGGACGAAAATGCTCAACTGCGTGTACTACGGCCAACGCCTCGCGCTCGGTGGCGGAATAGTTACGTTCGGTCGGGGTCAGAGACCTACTATAGTACGCGATCGGATGTTCCTGACCGTCGAGAGTCTGCGTGAGAGATCCTCCTACTCCGAAATCTGACGCGTCGCAGTGCACGGAAAACGGTAGGCTAAAATCGGGACACGCCAAAACCGGTGCACTCGTGAGAGCTAGCTTTAGATCGGTAAAAGCCCTTTCTGCCTCCGCCGACCAGCTAAAAGGTGGGGCACCCTTCCTAGTAGACGTGAGAGCATTCAATGGTCCCGCCCGGTGGCTAAAGTTTTTAATGAATCGACGGTAATATGAAGCCGTCCCCAGAAAACGTTTTACATCCTTTCTACAGACCGGCGTAGGGAAATCCACGATAGCTTTAACTTTATCGGGGTCTGTACGCAACCCAAATTGATCAATGACATGACCCAAATACTTCAATTGCTCCCTAAAAAATTTACATTTACCCATATTGATTGTAAGTCCAGCATCACGTAAACGATCCTTGACTCGTACGAGTAAATCAACATGTTCCTCGAAGGTAGGGGAAATTATAATGATATCATCAAGGTAGATAAATACTTTATTGCTGAATTCAGGACCAAACAATTTATCCATAAGACGCTGCTGTGTACTACCAGCGGACGTAAGACCAAAACACAATCGCTTGAAGTGGAACAGGCCCCGGTTCATGACGGTGAAGGCCGTCTTCTCCCTGGACTCCAGGTCAAGAGGAATCTGATGATAGGCTGCCTTTAGATCTAGCGAAGACAGATACTTGGCGTCGCGCAGCTGGTCCAGAATATGGTTGACGTAGGGCAGCGGGTACGCGTCATGCTTCGTTACCTCGTTCAGTTTCCTGCTATCCAAGCAGAACCTGAAGGAGCCGTCAGACTTCGGCGCAAGGGTCACCGGGTTATTCCAGGCGCTATTGCTAGGTTCGATGACGCCGTCGCGTAGCATCTGGTCGACTTGCCTGTTGACCTCCGCCAGCCTTTCCGGAGACAGGGGATAATAGCGCTGTTTAATGGGAGGATGGTCTCCTGTATCGATTTTGTGTGATACTAGTTGCGTCAAGCCTAAGCCTTTCTTCTCGGCTGAAATGTCTTCAAATTGCTTGATCAAACTCTCCGCCAGCTGCTTTTGTCTATTGCTCAGAGATTCGAAATCACGGAGGAAATTGTCCGTGGTCACTATGGCGTCTACGCGGTCTTTCAATGAAAAATATTTACTATCAGAAAGTAAAGAAAGAATGTCTGGTGCTATTTTGAATGCCTTCCAGAAATTTATCCCGAAGATGAGCTCAGTGGAGACCCCAGGAACTACATAGAACTTGACGATGGACGTCTTCCCAGCAACCGTGACGGGCAGATACACATAGCCTGTAACGGGAGACAGGGAGTCGTTCGCCGTCCTGATATACTGCAAATCAACGGATCTATGCAAAGAGACCAGATTCACAAAATGCCTAATCGCGTCGCTACCTATAATTGAAATCTCAGACCCTGAATCCATGAGCCCTCTGAACTTCAAATCGTAAACTGATATGGTTAAAAAGGGGCGTTTGTCATTGTTATATTCTACTTCGTGAACCAGCTTAGAAGACCTATTGGTAAAGAAGTCTTTGATAAAACCTAACCAAGATTGCCAATCATCTTCAGCCTGCCCCTGGCCGCTAGGAGCCACCCCAGCACGAAAACGCTGGTTCACGCTACAGAGTTTTTTGGAACCGCAGACCCTGTGGTTATACCAAGAGAACAGTTCGGACAATTTTTCAGAGTTACGCCCTTACCCCCGCAACGGTAACAAATTAAAGTGAAAGGGGCCCTACACTTGTTGAGACTGTGACCATTGATCCGACAACGGACACAGAAGTCATCCTTACTCGACTCTACTGCTGCTAGTCTGAGTCCAGAGCGGTTATTAGTATGTTTATAACCCAAATCCGGAGCTATGCAAGAGGTAGTTGTTTTTGGAGGCTCAGAAAACAATTCAGAACGTTGTTTAGCACTTTCTAAAAGCCTACATTTCTTTTTCAGATCTAACCAAGATTCAGCTGGGTTCAGAGCCAGTTGTTTTGTGTAGAAAGGTCTAATGTTAAAAAGGACAATATTCAACTTCTCATCATCAGGCACGGGCTTAGATAAGCGTGAAAAATAGTTCTGCATGACACTAAGATAATTTACAATACTCTCATCAGAGCCCTGAGTGCGGGTTCTGATTTCCTGCAACAGTCTGTAATCATAATCGAATGGTAGGTATTCATCGAGCAATAAATCTTTCAAACTGGTCCAATCTTTCACCTCTCTATGAACCCCACGATACCAGCATAGAGCTTCATCTGTGAACAGCTCTGCTGCAGAGTTGAAGAGTTTAGCATCAGATATACCTCTAGATAAAGTTAGTTCTTCTAACCTTTGAATAAAAGCTTTGACACAAGACTTTCCATTAAATTTCAAGTTAAGTGTATGAATAGCTGAATGCTTGCTACAACTAGGATGACTATTCTGAATACTAGTATCCAACTTTACCCCCGGACTAGACTCTGTGTTTGAGCTATCATCATCAGCTTGGGTAATGCTACTTTTGAAATTACATAGGATCCTATCCAATCTCCTAAGCAATCTATCTAGGCGTTCTTGTAGGTTAGTATAAAGAGAATATAAGTCCTCTCCCTCTTTAGGAAGGTTTAGTCGACCCAGTCTATGAAAGAGGTGATGACCCAAAGCTTGAACACGATTCAATATCTTTAGAGAGCAAGGTTTCTGTGCAGCCCCAGATATAAGATCAGAGAGACTCTCTAGCTTGGCTCGAACGACCTCAAGCTCCGAAGCAACCTCTAATTCGACTGATACCACTTCATCGGATGGTATCTCTTTGTTGAGAGCACGAACCTGAGTCCTAAGAGCAGCGACAGTATCAGCAGTAGGCTTGGCGCCGCGGATCCTAATCTCATACTCTAACTCATCCTTAGCCAGCACATTGAAAGCAATAGGCCTTTCTTCCAACATGGTGCTGAGTGAAAACAATCAAAAAAAAATAAAAATAAAAAAAATAGCTAAATTATTGTGTAAAATAAAGGAACAATTAACCCCAGCTACCCCTAGGCAGTAATAGAATCGAGGCAAATCACACTTACAAGCATAAAGCTAATTCCAAACCCAAAAACAATTGAAAATTAAGTTTTCTTATAAGTGGCCTACTCGGCACAAAATTATAATACAAAAAATCGAAAATCAGCTAGTAAAACGCCCACTAGGGCTCCCAGCTAGTTCTAGAATGACTACAGGGTAGATTCCCCAGTCTAAACCTAGTCCTAATATCAAAATAAGTTTAAACCAAGTTACCATCCGGTTGAGGCGAGAGAGGTCAGTCTTCACTGAGCGAAATAGACCAGAGAATAGACAAAATTTTACCTTATGTCGGCAGGTCACCGGTCCCAGTGTTCGGGCGCCAAATTGTGAGCTATTTTTCCCCCCTAGGTAGGAAAGGATGCTACACAAAAATATAAAGATTAAAGTGTTGATTATCAAGTGTTTATTACAGGAATTTTATTACCAGAAAAGGAAGAAAATTATCGAAAGGTTTTACAGTTCTTTTTAGCCGCATCTATTACACACTACTGTCCTAGTTACTATGAGTAAATAAATAAAAGATAAACTTATTGAAACGCTTACAATTCATAGACGAGACTATTACAAACTACAACGCCGTCATTCACAGTACATCCACCGTTCATCTACACAATACTACTGTAATTTACCTTCGTCAGTCAGCTCTGACATATCCCACGATCAAAAAATTACACTCCAACACTTGGTTCATCACAACGGGTAAAAATTAAAATGTAAATTAACAATAAACGGGTTTAATGACCTGCCCTGATCTACTCTGCCTTGTAAATCAACCGGATGCCCACTTAGTCACGGCCTACTCAGGAGTATCAGTCCACCGCACCTCACCGCTGATTCAACGATCCACAAAAATAGAGTTTTTGGTTATATTTGGTTTGTTAAATTCCGAAATTGACGAAATTCGCGCGAGCGAACCTACAGGAACGCTTGATTTAACGACCCTATCAGACACACTCACTCGACTGACACCAGCCACCACAAGGTCACAAAAAGGCAGGGAAACGCCACACCAGGATTTTCGGTCTTGTCACAGCAGCACAGCAGGGGACGCTGGCGCTCTGGACCCTCGCCGACGACAGCGTGCGCCAGAAGGCGGCAGGTAGCAAGGTTGCGACACGTGCTCGCCACGTGTTCGCGTCCGTACGGAGCACCTCTTTTCTGGAAAATTCATAGCCCGGCGTAAGCGAAAGTGCTCTTTAGCCTGCGAAGCGGGGTGCAACCTTAGCAAATCTGCCCTTGTGTATTCATGCACAGGGTTGAGGATGTCCCACGAGCTCCGCTCGGCAATCGAGGAAGACCAAAAATCAAAGATCAAAAGTTCAAGACTCTTACCAGAGGCACAAAGCTGATAATACGCACAAAACACGTGCGCCCGAAGGAATCACACGCGTGGGTTCTCCCGTGGAGGATTCCCGCTACGCCAGACACAGAAGCCAGGATATATTAGCCAGCAAATACGATTTTCATCAAAAGCTCCACGCCACGTTCTCCACATCGATCCGTCAAAAAGATCCTTGCCCTCTCGCTCTGACCGAGCGAGACGAAAGAAAGAACTCAAACGACATTGACAGTTCGATCCGTCTTGAGAGGGACACTGACACTCACAAATCGCCCGTGCCAAGCCAGAGTGTGACCAGCAAAAACCAAAATTATTACCTATCTCGCTGAACGGAACTTTCAAATAAAAAGGGGGGAAAAATCGAACGTTACAAGCTTCACTCGTGTGATATCCGGACAAAAAGTAGCCTATACGTTATTCCAGAAGTATGTCAGGATCGTAGATCCGTGACCTTTGTGACCACAAGTAATAAGAAAACTAGCAACCACTCCTGATTCAAAGTCTATCGAAAGGACATTCAAGCAGAACGCCCTATTAGCAGAACGTCTTAAAAGCAAAACGGCATATTAGCATAACGTCTTATTAGCAACATGACCTAGTATTAAAAAGGAATAATATCATCCCTTAGTCGACTTTTACGACATGCTCGGGGAGAGAAGCAGCTGGACGCATTCTGTTTTTTCTTTACTCCCAGTCCAGCAGAGAAGTAGATAGATAAATAGTAACTAAGTAAGATCTTTCCTTATAGCTATAGGTATGTATTATGTACCAAGGTGTAGGTATTGTTCATACAATATTCAATTTCATACTGATCAAAGAACCTTTTAGCTTGTGTTATTTCATAATTAGCATTCTGCTTTGTCCTTTACATCTCTTTTGTTGCATATTTATGTTATTCAGGAAATGCAAATTTATTTTCACAAACAACAGAGTCTTGCCCCAATCGCGCCATTTTCCGATGGGAACTAACTAAGGCCTTTTACCATCTATAGTAGATGATTTATACAGCGTCAGGAGGCAACTTTTACCTTCACAAACGGGACGCTGTAGTGCCCGGGACGAATTAAGATGGAGTAAGCTTGCAGCACCTATTCCATCCTCACAGCTTAGTCGGCCTTGTCCCAAGGAAGGACATGGTCAATACGTGCGGAGCTGACTAAGCTGCGGGTTTCCTCATGATGTTTTCTTTCACCGTTTCGGAGAACTGGTATAGCGCACATGAATTTTTCGCACATGAAAATCCATTGGTACATGACCGGATTTGAATCCACGACCTTAGGATCGGAAGGCGGGGTCACTACCAACTAGATAACCAGTGCTCCGATAGGAACCGCATTGGTATCTTATCTTTTATTGACTTAAGTAAATCGTCAAGAAACGTTAGATTTTTATAATAAAATGCGCGTAAAATGCGCTGTGAAAATTCGTAGTCACATCAAGTTGTTACACCAGTGTGAAGTCCTTCCGTCGGTCTGTCCGTCCGTCTGTCAGAGGGATGTATATCATGAACCGTAATAAATATTTATGTACATGAACAATGGTACGGAACTCTTGGCGAATTAGACTCGCACTTGCCCGTTTTTTTGTTTTGCAGATGTTCGAAACGTAGGTCGTGCTATTTTTAATAATGCATACAAAATATGCATAAACGAAACTTTACATAATAATTTTGGCTTATGCGAGATTTTAATATAATATTAGTAAAAAGCCTGGATTAAACCTTACATTCTATTTGAATATACAAAAAGCTAGCAAAACCAAATTGGTGGTTGGTATTCGTAACTACGTAGGTTAGGTACTTCATATAACTCTGATTACCATGATCTTAAAAGGAATGCCTGGAGATCTCAAATAATGTAGGTAAACATTATATAACAAAAAATAAATTCTCATTTTGTGTTTGTTCATTATGGTTCCGAACAAAAGTCTTCAGTTATTCAAACTTCCGAAAATAGCAGTGATTTTGAAAGGACAATTTGAAATGGCAATTTTAGTTAAAAAGTTTGAAGGAAAAATGTTTTTTGATTCGCTAATCACAATTACATTTAAAAAAGTTTTTTGAGATGTTTTTTTTTAAATCTGTGTAAATTACTAACTTCGAGGGTCACAATCTACGCTTTTAAACTTTTACAACAGTATTATTGTTAAAAAACTGGCCAAGTGCGAGTCGTATTAGCACTCGAAGGGTTACGTAAATGTTTCTTGTATGGGTTTTTTATTTTATTTTAATATTTGGAGTATTTTTTGCCATATTTTTAGTTAAAGTTAGGTACCTACGTATACATACATAAGAAAACTTGCAGCCACTCCTTATCCAAGAGTCCCAAGATGGATTAAGTTGAACCATGGTGACAGGTGATCAGCCCATCGCCCATTATAGTTGGTCTGTCGTTAAGAAATACCATTTTTTGTTAATAAAGGAACTTGTTTTGTATTGCGCTTTTGTTTTGATTTGAGACTTTCCAAAGTCACCAGAAAAAATCCTCAAAAGGTTGGAACATTTACGTCTGTTTTTAGATTTTTTCATGTGCCTTTGAAGTGACACAATAACACCTCCCCAAACCACTCTAGCTAGGCCCTTTGAAATTGGTTATTTGATCGGTACATCCGGATGTTGTTGAAGGGCTTGTATGTTTTGTGAGGAAAGGTTTAGTCAATAGCCCGCATTGACACTACACTCTGTTTGATAAGAGAACCACTGGTTCTTTTAACACCCATAAAAATATTGGCTAAATAACTTAGGTCTCTACTCAAGGCTAAGTATAAATTATTAAATAAATAAATACCTCGACACATGTACCTGGACCAAATCGGTGACGTTTTGGAAAGAGGTACTCAATTATAGAGCACTTTTTTGGCCCACTGTATAGTCATTTGAGTTTCTGGCTAAATCACAGAACAGCAGATCAACTATGTTTCATTTGAACTTTTTGCTTCGTGTTCTGGAATGGATAGGAAAAAAGTTTCATCCACCCTATTATTCGACCGAGCTTTTTGTCAATTTTTGCTTTTCATTTTTCGTTAGTAACTACGGGTATTTGAGGTAGTCGAGTTGCCCAATCAAACATACAAAAACTCGAGGGCTGCACAAAGAGTTTTCAATATCAAATTGAGCAGCGAATTCCTGAATTTTTATTAAATAATATTCAGTAACATTTTATTATTCGTTCATCCGTTGCTTGTTCTTAAAATTACGTAAATGATGTTTCAAAATGTTTGATTAGAACCTGTGAAGTCACAAGACACGTGTTAGTTGAACAAAACGCACACGAGATTTGCAACCGACGATATGTTCTCTAATTAAAGCTAGACAAACAAGTAATTTTATAAAGTGTTCGAATAATTTTTGAAGACCTCAGTGGCTTGGTGAGCGAGTGCTCAGCTGAGACGCAAGAAAAGCGGGTTTGATTACCTACCGCAGCGGGAGAAATGTTTATATGTTCTGCAAATATTTCTTCCGGATCTGGGCGTTTATGGGTTATAAGAATGTATTTACAAAATAAGTATATAAGTATTCTATCAACAAGAATGTATTTACGAAAAAATCATATTTATAAAAGTATTCTATCAGCCATCTGGTTCACATAACTTTGCTTAGTTTGGGGCTAGATGGCGCTGTGTGAAAGGTCCACAAATAATTTATTTATTATAAGGCAATAAAATCGCAATCCCAATTGTGCTGAGCATAAATATATTATACCTATTAATGTAAATAAAACAGGCAATGTTGCCAACGTCAATAGGTTTGTCAGAACAAAGCGTACGACGCAATGTCAATGTAGAAAAAGTAACTTGTTTTGTTTGTTTATGTTGCCAATTTAATTAAGGATAGCCTAAGCAGCCTCGTAAGTAAAACGCTAGATCTGTATTACGACATCTCATCATCATCATCACCTTCCTGCCCTTATCCTATTCTATGGTGGGGTCGGCACAGCATGATCCTTTGCTGTAAGAGTTTTGGCTAAGGTGTTTTATGACCGGCCGCCTGCCTGACATCATCCTCCTTGGGAACACGTTGCTTATTGTATCTCATCATGTTGGAGGATACTATACTTAGTCGACTTTTACGACATGCTCTGGGAGAGAAGCAGCTGGACGCATTCTATGTTTTTTCTGTATTACGACATCTATCAAGTTTAAACATGATATCATGAAGCGCTCGTGGCATAGCTTGCTTGGGCATTCTTGATTGATCGTTAAAGTTAAGCAACGTTGTGCGTGGTCACAATTGGGATGGGTGAACACAAGTGGCATTACGAGCTTCCGTGCTTCGGAGGGCACCTCGTTAAGCTATCACGGAGGCCTTTAGGTGGACTAAAAACTGCGTCACTAGAGTTGGCCACTAGCTCATACGAACATACATACATAATCTTGTAGTCAATAAGAGTATGGCAGAACGAATGCAAAATTTGACACGAAAACTGCACAAAACTCTCTAACTTTTAACACGACGTCTATTGAAGTAACCTGTCACGTCCGCTTACAACATCCGACACGGGTCTTATTGACCCCGGTGTCCGCTATTGTAAACGAAAGTGCTTGGAGGGTTAACACCAGTCTTAACAGTTATCTGCTGGATGCTGAGATAGTTAATTAAATCTAGTGTGAATTGAGAACCACTTTATTTTTTTAAGGCTTCCTTTTGTCACTTTCACCACCTGCATCTTCGAACTTTTTACATGTCGGTTTCTTACGATATTTTCTTTTACCCACTGATATGGTGCACATATTTTCGAATAGAAAATTTCTATATTGTACTGTGTACATTTCAAACCCACGTCGTTAGGACCGGAAATATCAATGCAACCAGACCACCATTTTGGATATAGGTAATGATTACAATTCGTAATTCATTTAATATAAACATTAATGGACTCAAAAGAGATTGAAAACTTTATTAACTGGTGCTTAGAGCATTGGAATCCGGACACGCGTCATCTCTTATAAGCACCTTCTTGAAAGGGGCTCAATTTTCTCATAGTTTTTTACTTCCACTAAGTGATAGACCTTGCTTTACAAGTACATAGTACCTATTGATTTAGCGTACATAAATTTTTCGCACAGAAAAATCCATTGGTACACGACCTGGTTCGAACCCACAGCCTTAGGATCGGAAGGCGGGGTCACTACCAACTAAACCACCAGTGCTCTGAGAGAGAAGCAGCTGGACGCATTCTATGTTTTATCTTTACTCCCAGTCCAGCAGAGAAGTAAATTTTCGTATGCCGTAATGTGTGTTTGTTTGCAGAAATCATAAAAAATGTTAAAAAATCTGTGTCGTAAAAAAAGACATTACGATACCCTCACGATCCGAAGAGCCCGCTCTAAGCCGACGCCAATATTACACGTTTAGACCGTAAAATGAACAAGTGAAGTTTACGAATTGCACACACGTATTTTAAAAAAATATTCAGTACTTTCGAGATCTGCAAACTATCGCATAGGATATATATATTATTTTATTTAGGAGATTTTTTGCCCCCAGGTAAGTAAGTTTGTATGAGGTAGTGACCAACTCTTGTCACGGAGTTTTTCATGGCTTAACGACTTAAAAGCCGGGACCGACAATTTGACGTGCCCTCCGAAGCACGGAAGCTCTCAGCTCGTAATGCCACTTGCGTTCACCCATCCCTATTGTGACCGCGCACAGGGTTGCTTAACTTCAACGATCAATCAAGAACGTCTAAGCAAGCTATCCCACTTAAAGTACGAATCAGCGCAGACAGTTTGGTAACAAGCGCCTTATTCTCTATGACCTAACGAAACTTGACAGCTCTTAACTTGTTTGTAACGCGCCTCGTCGCATCTTTGCAATACTAAATTGTCATATACTTAGATTACGATAAATGGTGATTCCACAAACGTGCCTACGTTTGCCCGCGTTGCTTTTCGTTTGGTCATAGTGAATAAGGCCCCAGGTAGACAAGCTGCATTCTAAATGAGTTGGACAGGCTCACTTCAACTGCTTGTTTAACTTTAACTTCCTCACTGTAGTTTAAGAGACAACTGTGCTATGAATGCATTTTTATTTTATTTTACTACACCGGTTTCTACCAACAGCCTAGACTTACACTGTAAGGCATAACAAACCGATCAAGGTTATTGAAAAGCAGAGTAGCCAATGACACAATACGCAACAATAGATAAACCACTTAACCCAGACGCCTCCCTATGTGTTTATGGCGAGAGCGCAAGGGGGGCCGCGCGGCAGAAACAGGACGGTTTGACATCGTGCTCATTCAACGCAGTTATAATTCTTGAGAGCCTAATATCTTTACAGCCCCTTCAGAGATTAAATTCATACGCTTCCCAGCAAATCTCCATAGCACAATCTATTGACCTACCAAGTTTCATACAGATTGGATTTACGGTTCAAAAGTATGCTCTAACAAACATACAACGCCAAATCGCTCTTGCCACAGAGAGATTTTTTTAACACCTTCTAGATATTTTGTTACTAAAATAAATCTCTTAAATGTCTTTTAAACTAATTTTTATAAATGAAAAATATTTGTGGACATTTCACACAGCGCCATCTAGCCCCAAACTAAGCAAAGCTTGTACTATGGGAACCAGATGGCTGATAAAATATTTATATATATTTTTTGTAAATACTTACTTATAATACACAATACTACAACACCCAGACCCGAAAGAAATACTTGCAGAACATGCAAACATTTCTTCCGTAGCGGGAATCGAATCCGCGCCTCTTACATTTCAGCCGAGCACTCGCCCGCCACGCTACCGAGGTCGTCCAAAAAAAGTACTTTTGACAAGTAAAAAACAAGTGTACTTACTAAACTCTTTGAGGTCATTTTTTCAACCTCGTTGAATTTTTTGCTTGTAGCTCCTGATCTATTCTTACTTACAATATCTTCAGACTTGCAACTTCTTATTGTTTGAAAGTAGTTTGAAGATGACTTTGTTTCACACGATAGCGAAGTCACCGGATACTTTAAAGATAAAGAGTTGTACCGTCGGGGAATTGGAAACCATGACCTTCGGGTGGAAAAGGGACTTGACTCACAAAATCACGTCTTTGCATATGTAGAGGCTATTCCCACGCCCACGGCTGGGAACACTCGACGTTCCTCCTTCTCGCCAATCCAACATCGGCTGCCCCCCTGACGTACGCATGTATGCGTCGATTGTTCCCAGCCGTGGGCGTAGATCATATGACGTGACGGCTTCGGTGCTGACGATTGCTCGGCAGAGACGCAAGAGGCTGGGTTCGATTCCCGCTGCGGAAGAAACGTTTGAATGTCCTGCAAATTATTTCTTCCGGGTCTGGGTGTTGTGGTACCATGGTACTCGTAGTTTCTGATACCCACGACACAGGGAATCCTAGTGCGGGGTCAGGACTATGTATGTGACTGTTGGATGTTATTTATTTTATCCGTGCGCTGTAGTGGATTCTTACCTTAATCCCTAAACTACGTTTCTTGAGTTTCAGCTGGCTGTCCCCCGCCACGCTATAAAGATCGTTTTCCCTCCATTCAACGTAGTGTTAACTCTACAAACCTCGCTTGAAGCGCTTTCAAGCGCATTGTAAAGCGCTCCAAGTATTTCATAAAGCGAAACTCCTAACATCTGATTTCTAAATTGCTTTACTTTTGCGAAATATTAGAACTGATGCTAAGATTCTCCAAAAAGCGGCGACCGTATTTTTACTTTACGGTGACGTTCTGAGAGCACTGGTGGTCTAGTTATTCAGATCCTAAGGTTGTGGGTTCAAATCCAGTGATGCATATTGTTGTTTTTTTTTCAAAAAAATATGCCCGCTATACCAGTAGGTACTCTCACACGGTGAAGGAAAACATCGTCCCTGTCTGTTACCTTTTCACGCCTAAATTACTGAACAAATTTTAATGAAATTTGGGAAGGAGATAGATTCCATCTCTGGGAAGGACATAGGCTCCTTTTTATCCTGAAAAACGATCCCAAAATGGAAAAGAAGAACCAGATTAACGCATATAAATGACTTCTTAGACATTAATTTATGACAAGACAGTTATGTTGACATGTTATACAATGTTGATAATTGATAATGTCATTTATATCAATCCGGTCGTCATCTCTTTTTCTTGCAGGGCTGTGGGTAAGATAAGATAAGATAAGATAAGATAAGATAACACTTTATTGTATACCAAAAAACATGGAAGTTACAAAAAGAATGGTATAAACAATTGGCGGCTTTACCGCTGGAAGCGATCTCTGCCAGATAACCTAGGATAGAAACTTAAATAGAAAAACGAAGTAAAATTAGAGGGTAAGGTCCTCTAGCTGGACCGATTTCATGATATTTGATTTGTTGGATTTGTCTCCGCCCAGAATTGCAGAATACTTGAAAACATTTGAAAATTTGCATTATAAATTTTAAGGCAGTACGAAGTTCGCGGGGTCAGCTTGTTTATAATATAAGTAGGATTTATATTGTGCTCTCATCATCGTCTTCCTGCCCTTATCCCACTCAATGTGGGGTCGGCACAGCTTGTTCCTTGGATCACGCTGTAAGAGTTTTAGCCAAGGTATTTTATGACCGGCCGCCTGCCTGACGTCAACCCTCCTCGGGAATACTTGCTTATTGTATCTTATTAGCTGGACGCATTCTATGTTATTTTAGTTCCAGTCCAGCAAAGAGATGGTGGTCTCAGGCACCGCTATGTTACGTTACAAAATGACGGTCGCCGTTTTTTCAAAAACGACATCTTTTAAGTTAATTTGGAGCAAAGTAACTTGTCAGAATTACTGAGAATTGCCGCGAATCTCGCTTCATTAACGCTGGATTATCTTTATCAACTGTTTGGAATGTAAACTGTTCCATCGTTTGAGAGGTTCCGTTCCGGTAGGGTGCCAACGGGACCTTATTACAAAGCCTCCGCTGTCCGTCCGTCCGTCTGTCTGTCTGTCAGCGGGCTGTATCTCATGAACCGTAGGTCTAGAGTTGATTTTACAGAGTGTGTATTTCTATGGCCGCTATAACAACAAATGATAAAAGTTATGTAAATTAAATGCGTGATCCAAGAGCTGGTACTTATTTGGCTCAACGGATTAGTATTTGCCATTTAGCGTGGTAATGCGGCCAGCGTCTTGGGCACGCTTCCACCGTCTGATGAGCTGGATCAGGTGAGTTATCTATAGACCGTTTGCAACGGCCTTTATTAGATAGCCCGACGGTTTCTTTTGTATTTTGTAAATTAAATTTGTATTAGTTGTAAGTTTCTTTCTGTTATTAAAAATGTAAATAAAATGAAAAACATAAAAGAAGGCCTTTTCATTTATATCTGTCTGAAAAAAAAGTATATTAATAAAATGTAAATTGATCACAATGGCGAAATATATAAGAGCCCTAAGCTTATCAATAAAATACAAACGATATTAAATAAATAAAATCCAACAGTCACATACATAGTCCCGACGCCACACTAGGATTCCCTGTGTCGTGGATATCAGAAACTACGAGTACCATGGTACCACAACACCCAGACCCGGAAGAAATATTTGCAGAACATGCAAACATTTCTTCTGCAGCGAGAGTCGGACCCGCACCTCTTGCGTCTCCGCCGAGCAATCGCCCGCCACGCCACCGAGGCCGTCAAATATTGTTGGTTTCCACATTGTCCATAGATGATATTGAATTAATCTAACAAGTCCATTGTCCACAGATGATATTGAATTAATCTAACGAGTCCATTGTCCACAGATGATATTGAATTAATCTAACAAGTCCATTGTCCACAGATGATATTGAATTAATCTAACAAGTCCATTGTCCACAGATGATATTGAATTAATCTAACAAGTCCATTGTCCACAGAACACCCTGGCGATCCTGGATAAGCTGGACATCGACAGCGAGAAACCATCAGAGGAGGAGATCGCGAGGCTCTTCGGCTTTGAGGAGGCCTACCTCGCTGGACACATTGGCATCTGGCAGAGACTCAAACCGCGAGTCTGGGCGCTGTTCGATGAGCCGTCCAGCTCACAACCTGCAAAGGTAACGCTTTTTTGCACATCCAAGAACTAGAACCGAACTTTCGGCGTGGCGGGCGATTGCTCGGCTGAGACGCAAGAGGCGCGGATTCGATTCCCGCTGCGAAAGAAATGGCGTAGCGCACATAAATTTTTCGCACAGAAAAATCCTTTTGTACACGACCGGATTTGAAGCCACGTCCTTAGAATCGGAAGGCGGGGTCACTACTGTTGTATATGTATACCTACCTAGTATGCTAATTAGGGGTATTTCTATTTTCTGTCAATATGTGGTGTGGGTATTTAATAAGCAAGTATTCCCAAGGAGGGTTGACGTCAGGCAGGCGGCCGGTTATAAAACTCCTTAGCCAAAACTCTTACAGCATGATCCAAGGATCATGCTGTGCCGACCCCACATAGAGTGGGATGAAGGCAGGAAGATGATGATGTGGTGTGGGTATTCAATTAAAAATCAGTCTCGATTCAATGGCGGTTTCACTTATGTGCTTGTCCTCATATAAATCAACTACCTACTAGGCCACCAGTGCTCTCTCAGAGTGACATAGGGAACAAAGTTTTTCTCCCTTCTCAAACCCGTTGACGTGATATGGTAGAGTCTGGACTAATGCTAGCCATTGGTTGCTGAAAGCTTTCTCCAACTTTTTACAACCCGCAATACAGAAAGTGGCTTACCAGAGTACCTGCTTTATGACTCTGGCTAAGCCACAATTTCCCGCACACCTGAAAAATTATCTTTACAACGCCCTCGCCGAAGTTTATGTAGCTTCGTTGAAATACATTTCGGGATACTTTTATAGTAAGGTTTTATAAGACTTCATTATAGAAGACTAGCTGCCGCCTGCGGCTTCGCTCGCGTGGTACCCGGATAAAAAATAGCCTATATGTTAAACCAGTACATGTACTATGTATATACCAAGTTTCATTCAAATCCATTTTGCCGTTTAGGCGTGAAAGAGTAACAAACATTCATACATACAAACTTTCGCGTTTATAATATTAGTAGGAAGGGTGCAAAAAAATAAATAGGTTATTATGTATTGTCAAACATTATTGTGTGAACCTGTGGCCACGTGGACCGGAAACAAAGTCCGATCAATCGGACTACGTGATCTCTTTGTTGGGAACATTTGACGGTTATTGTGTAACTTTATCGACAAGTGACGTTTATGGCGCTGTCAATATGGCACTTCGTCAAAACAAATGCGCATCATAAAACGTTGCTCCGTCGTTTTCCGACTGGCTTTCCGTGGCGGGAACTTATTACGTAACGTTTTTGACAAGTAGCGAGCGTGTGAGAGTGCTGTTGAGGTCATGTCAATTATCCCAATCTTCAAACCTTTATCCATTTTCCAGGAGATTTGAAGCCATTTACATAACGTAAAAGCGTCTATATCTGTGGTATATGTTGCGACGTCTCCGTAACATAATTTCTCATAGAAAGGCACGAAAGCCAGACAAAGGCAGAGTAAATTGGCGCCAAAGCACTTAGAACTCAGTCACACCGAGCCTTCAATTGTTTCAATGACTGAATTGACTTATTAATTGATGTAAATCAGACAAACATTACAAATGCGAAGGTTCTTGGGAGTTAGTACACCAACATGCTATATATTTGCTAGATATAATACAGTATACTTATATATTTTGTTATTATTATAGTCCTGTAAGCTAGCTGTAAGTTTTCCTCATCATCTCCCTGCCCTTATCCTACTTAAGTGGGGTCGGCACAACATGTTTTCCTCTTCCATTCCCCTCTATCAGCCGTCATTTCAGTATTCACTCCTTTCTTACTCATATCATCATTCACGCAATCCATCCATCAGTTTTCCTAAGATAACAAAATAAAATAAAGTATGCACGGGACATTTATAAATATAAACCGACGTGAAACTACTAAGGCCTTTTACCATCTATAGTAGTATCATACAGCGTCAGGAGGCAACTTTTACCTTCACAAACGGAACGCTGTAGTGCCCGGGGCGAATCAAGATGCAGTAGGCTTGCCCAGCACTTAATAACCATTTTTAACCAGCATTGCACCCGTGCGAAGACGGGGCGAGTCGCTAGCAGGTAGATAGTCAATGGTAAATTAAAATATTTGCAGAATTCGGTGTGACCGTGCCGACTGCGCAGAAAGGAAAACCTAGATCTCAGGTCAAGTCATTAGGTGCATGTCTTCCTCCAGGGCGTGCTTTGTTGTGGAAACTTGACTCGTCTCTCGTTATACCTCACTTAGAGAGCTTTGATGGAAAACTGCTTTACTGTCGCGATGCGGCAAGACCTGGCGTGCTTTTAATAAGAACTCAAATTGAAGCTCTGCCATCTGTTTTAGAAATGCCGACTGCAGCGAAGCCAAAAAAGGAGGGATATGTGCTTGATAGATGACCTCGGTGACGTGCCGGGCGAGTGCTCAGCTGAGACGCAAGAGGCGCGGTTTCGATTCCCGCTACGGGAGAAATGTTTGTATGTTCTGCAAATATTTCTTCCGGGTCTGGGTGTTGTAGTATTTACAAAAAAAAAGTATTCTATCAGCCATCCCATTGTACAAGCTTTGCTTAGTTTGGGGCTAGATGGCGCTGTGTGAAATGTCCACATAAATTTATATTTATTTATCTGTGCATATCTGTCCCCGGACTCCCTCGTAACTACTAATCGGCTGAAATAAACTTGTGAAAGATTAATTAGAGGATTGTCAGTTAAATTAATAGTTTTTAATTGAAATCACCTTTAACAGAGTTCAAATCGACCCCGATTAAACTAAGCCTTCATCAATCCAACTGACACCCCAATACGAGTTAGTTCAACTTTCGACCCTAGGTGGATCTTGTCACTTCATCAACTTTGACAGAAAGAGCTTTATCCCGATAGCATAAGGTTCAAAATTGATTATGTGATTTTATATAATTCGTAGTGACAATGGGGTTTGTATTTATTGTTAATTTAACTGTCACGTTCTCGTGAGATGTGTTATTGCGGGATATAGTTTCCCTTTGGCGATTTACAGGTTGCAAACCGTAGCCTTATTTTGTAAGGCTGTGGTTGTCGTTTGACAGACGATCAGCCTATATCACAAAATCAATAATATTACGACATTCTCATTGAAGTCATTTAGTCATTTATTCAAAAGTAACGTTACAGCCGAAACCAAGGCGTTACATCTAGAATTAGGTACATTGGAGAATATTGCACATAACATATTAAACAATAAAATAAAATAAAAAATAACTAGACACTACAAAACAAAATTAAAACTCTTCAAAATCAAAATAATGTCATTCAAAACAGTCATTAATGTCATAAGTACAGTTTAGGAACATCTATTATTAACTAGGTACTGCCTTAGGCACAACAATCAAAACAACCAAATAAAAATAACTATAATTATGTAAAATAAGTATAATATTAGCTAATAATTAAATAACGGTCCCCAAGGCAGCAAAGCACTAGGTTCTTCACAGTATTGCAGAAAGTCTGGTACATAGTTGAAGGTCTTCTGTGCCTTCAGCCATTTTCAAACAAATTTTATTTCGAGGGCTAATATAATTTTAAATTCTGTTTCAGCGTATTGCGAATATTTGGATACTAACATGTTATTTTAACCTTTATTACAAAGAGTGGTACGAAATGAATTGTATAAAAAACTAAGGCCTTTTACCATCAGGACATGATTTATACAGCGTCATGAGGCAACTTTTACCTTTACAAATGGGATGCTGTACCTAGTAGGTACTCGGGACGAATTACGATGGAGTAGGCTTGCCTAGCACTTACCTCTCAGCTTAGTCGGCCTTGTCCACAGGAAAGACATGGTCAATACGTGCGGAGCTGACTAAGCCGCGGGTTTCCTCACGATAATTTCCTTCGCCGTTTGAGAGTACTGGTACAGCGCACATAAATTTTTGGGCAGAAAAATCCATTGGATCCACCGGATTTGAACCCACGACTTTAGGATCACTACCAACTAGACCAGCAGTGCTTTCTAGATAATTTAATAAATTCTTTTATTATCCCTTTGAATCAAAACAATGATGATGGATAATTTTACTGAGAAGTAATAAAACTCTTTTTTTTAATCTACTACAACACGGCTGGGCAAAGGCCTTTTTAAATGCGCTGTAAGACCACGATTTGACAGTGTGATTAAAATAAATGAATACGTAAATCGCAGCCTTATAATTTATTAACAAACTACCTGCCGCCCGCGGCTTCGCTCATGTTGCACCCGGATAAAAAGTAGCATATATGCTAATCCATCACACGTATTATGTATATTCCAAGTTTCAATCAAATCCGTTCAGCCGTTTAGGCGTGATTGAGGCATAAACATACATCGTCAGATCCACACATCCACACATCCTCACAAACTTTCGCATTTATAATAATTAGTAGGATAATTGTCGCTTTTTTTATTTACCTCACATAGAGTGGGATAAGGGCAGGAAGATGATGATGATGATGATGATGAATTGTCACAATTGTCCAGCAGAGGACTGCCATAGGTTGATGATGATGACGATGACGTCACTTCTAAAGCCGCGGGTGGAACCTAGCACCATAAATAAAGGTCCTTTAAAAAATCCATGCATAATAAGCATCACGAAATACACCATCGTTCCGAGAGATAGGTGAACAATATACGGCGGTTCTGTTGTATTAAATAACTATAAATCACGAAAACTACAACTACCTATTTATTTACAACGTACGTGCTAGTAAAAAGCTGGGTGAGGACTAACTGAACGAAAGCGAGCGGGGGTTACCGAGCGAACGAATTAAATAATAAATAAATAATGTAAGTTCGTATGAGCTAGTGGCCAACTCTTGTGACGGAGTTTTAAGCCGCCTAAAGGTCCCGTAAAAGCCGGGACCGACAATTTAACGTGCCTGGAATGGATGGATGGCTGATACAACTTATATACTGTTTTTCTAAATACATACTTTTGTAATACAATACCCAGACCCAGAAAAAAATTTTGCAGAACATTCAAACATTTCTCGTGTGGCGGGAATTGAACCCGGGCCTCTTGCGTCTCAGCCGACTCGCCCGCTACGCCACTGAGGTCAAGGCAAACGAACGGCCTTCGATCAGTTTGTCCGTACCTGTGTTTTTATGAAAAGCAACATACCTACTCGTAATATGGGTATAAAATAGTGTTGCTTATCGATAGTCGACTATCGATAAGCAACCGATAGTTTAGGCAAAACCAATAGAATGGATAGTTTATCGACAGTATCTCCACGTGTTACTATTATCGATACTATCGATAGTATTGAACGTGAAACTATCGATAGTATCGCCATTAAATAGTATTGGTCATAAAGCGCTATCGATAATATCGACTATTAACATGTGACTATACTATCAATAACACCATCTATATCCTGAATATTTTTCGAGATCAACTATCGATAGTTTCACTATCGATGGATCCACAAAACTAGTAAAAACCCATAGTACGTGCCGCTTTTCATGAAAATAGTTTTGTACTATATTAGATAGGTGCCTATTCTATTTGTTCATCCATGTTCATATTCATGTCATGACCAAATCTGCTTTGGAAGCGAATATTAGTGAGGTTTCATTTAGTGCGGTTTTATACAAAACTATTGGAATACTCGGCGACTTTGTTCGCCTTGGGTAATTTTCATGCGAACTCCGACACCATACAAAAGAGTAACATACTCTTCAAGTTAAAGCTACGAAAAGTTGCTAAATCTACGACCTCGATAGCGTGGCGGGCGAGTGCTCAGCTGACGCAAGAGGCGCGGGTTCGATCCCCGCTACGAGAGAAATGTTTATATGTTCTGCAAATATTTCTTCCGGATCTGGGTGTTGTAGTATTAGGTATTGTATGTATATAAAAAAGGATATAAGTATTCTATCAGCCATCTAGTTCCCATAGTGCAAGCTTTGCTTAGTTTGGGGCTAGATGGCGCTGTGTGAAATGTCCACAAATATTTATTTATTATTTATTATCTTCTAAATACTCGTATATAAGTAAGTTCGTATGAGCTAGTCGCAAACTCTTGTGACGGAGATTTTAGGCCCCCTAAAGGCCTCCGTCATGGCTTGACGACTTAAAGTTTAACATGCACTCCGAAGCAAGGAAACGCTCAGCTCGTAATGCCGCTTGCAGTCACCCATCCCAATTGTGACCGCGCACAACGTTGCTTAACTTCAACGATCAATCGAGAACGTCTAAGCAAGCTACGCAACGGGCGCTTCTGACGCAGACTGTACTAACAATAAAACAAGCAAGTAGGCACTAAGTAAGCAATATAAGACACACAAAAAATGAGCTTGGCGTTTCACACTCGGGTAATTTTTATATCGTCGTAATGTGGTTAGATTGTCGTTTTGCCGAATATTGACCTAGATACTTTTGTTGATGACTTTACAAAGCTCTTTCTTTAAAGCATTGGTGGTCTAGTTAGTAGTGACCCCGCCTTCCGATCCTAAGGTCGTGGGTTCAAATCCGGTGTACCAATGGATTTTTCTGTGCGAAAAATTTATGTGCGCTATTACCAGTACTCTCAAACGTGAAGGAAAACATCGTGAGGAAACCCGCGGCTTAATCAGCTGCGCACGTATTGACCATGTCTTTCCTGTGGACAAGACCGACTAAGCTGAGAGGATGAAATAAGTGCTGGGCAAGCCTACTCCATCTTAATTCGTCCCGGGCACTACAGCGTCCCGTTTGTGAAGGTAAAAGTTGCCTCCTGACGCTCTATAAATCATCTACTATAGATGGTAAAAGGCCTTAGTTTAGTTTCTTTAAGAGTTTCAGCCTTTTTAACTCCGCGATCAGAACTCATAATTTGGGTTTATAAAACGAATGTTTAACGCGTAATTTAGCGAGATCCGAACCCGCACCCCTTGCATCTAAACCGAGCACTCGCACACCAAGCCACCGAGGTCGCTGTATGTAGAAATACCTACGTGATTCAGAATTATCCAAATATAATAGAACGATCGCTGATGACGTGTGCAATGGCACTAATGCGCATTTCAATATCAGTTTATTCACTTAGGTTCAACGATTTGAATTTCATTTGATAATGGTACTACAGCGAAAAATATTCGCTATAGTACTACTGCGAATGAACCCCTAAAACGGGCTATAAGGGGCACCAAAGTTCTGCAGACAGATTTAGGTCACTTGGATTTAATAATGTCCATTTCCTAAGCAGACCGGATTCCAGACAAAATTAAAATACTCCTTTATGATATTATATATATAATGAAAAGAATGGGTCATAAAGTCATAATGGACCGCTTTAAGGATTCTGTCTAAGCTTGATATATGGCGGGTCTTGGACCTTGGCCCTCAGATAACATTCATTAAACGAGCCGGGTTGAAAATGAAAATTTAGTTCACGACTATTTGTGAATGAAAGAATTAATGAATATATTAAGAGGAAATGCGGGTGGTCTTTTCTCCATAAAAACGCTCTCGCCTATTTTCTTTCTGATTTCTTCGTCTCCATGTGTTACCATGGTACTCGTAGTTTCTGATACCCACGACACAGGGAATCCTAGTGTGGGGTCAGGACTATGTATGTGACTGTTGGGTGTTATTTATGTTTTCCTTATTGATGATATTTCCTTATTTATCTTTCTAAGTACTAGAATCATTACAAAACGCTGGAAAATACCTTTTTAGAATTTAAACCGTTTTCAACATAGGCCTAGTGTACAAAAATTTGACAACTAATAACGAAAATTGAAAAAAATGGGGACACAGGAAATATCCTTCTTATTCCGTTTATGAAATATCTTTTAAATTGGTCCAATATTGGAGGAGGAAATAGGCGAGAGCCAAACCTCGAAGTATAACTTTTTACTTAGGCTATTCAGTCAGATCTGCAGTTGTCCTTATCGCACGGCCGACAGTGATAGTTTCTATAAATACCTAATTTTCTAAAGTTAGAGGGGAGATAAGCATCTGGACGCATTTGAAGTTTTTTCTTTACTCTGGAAGTCTATCCATTATGGCGATGTGCACAATGTAAAATTCGTACGGCATTGGCTAGAGCAAGTATTCAATTCCTAGAAAGATTCTGGAATTTCTGGATTCCTGGAAAGCTGATCACCTGTCACCATGGTTCACCATAGCCACTTTGGGAATTTGAATCAGGGGTGGCTGCAAGTTTTCTTATGGTTTTGCCCAAGTCAGGAATAGGGGCGTATTAATATCGTATGTATGTACTATGTTATATATAATTACAAGAGGCAAGCTCGCGAGTTTACAAAGGGCGTCTAAAAAGATTAATATAGACAACATTTTCAAGCTTTTCACTTTGAAATACCAGGTTTTACCATCCCTTTTTCGTAAATTACTTGATTAATTGCTACTCATTTTCCCTTTGTGAGGTTTTGTTACTGTAATTTTTAATTTTATGTCACTTAATAATAATAAGTTTGCGCAATAATGTAGAGTGAATTTCATTTATTTATTTACTAGCCGATTTTTGTCCCTTTTGGAGGGTAACTTTGAATAACCCTTAAACTAAACACGTATCCATTAATTTTGTATTTAGGTGTCCAACCAGTTTGGGCTAATCGCACTACCCATAAGTTCTAATATAAACTTGGACACCTCATTTTACCTCATTTTAAGGGTTGTTTCGAAAAAAATTGAAACACATGTGCATGTTTGGCGTCCAGACCGAGTTTCAAGTAATAAATTTCTAAAAATCCCGACTTAGTTAGGTCGCCTAAAAGGCCTCCGTCATGGCTTAACGACTTAAAAGCCGGGTCCAACAAATTAACGTAACGTGCCCTCCGAAGCACGGAAGCGCTCAGATCGTAATGCCACCTGCGGTCACCCATCCAAATTGTGACCGCGCAACGTTGCTTAACTTCAACGATCAATCAAGAACGTCTAAGCAAGCTACGCCACGAGCGCCATGAGCGCTTCAAACATTTAGTAAATACCTGCTATATTTATATCACTAGTTGTTTTTACTAACAGTGTGGTTAAAGTGCGCATCAAAGGCTCTTTTTATGCATTTAACAATGACTTCACGATGTTTTTCTTTGCCGTTTTCGTAACCTACACAATTCTTTTTTCTTGTCAATTCATTATTGGGACCGGGTTCGAACCTTAAGGTCTGAAGGCGAGGTCACTACGGGGTCAACCTAGACCTTTTACAATGATAGCAAAAAATATACCAGTTTTTTTACTAAAATGCATAAAACCCTTTCACAATGGCTTACCTACTTACATGTTTATGTGTGATACACAAAATGTAGGGACAGACATGAGGTCTATAGACAAATAGCCATCGATACGCTAGTGAAAAACGAAAACGTTCATTTTATTTGCAGTTTCCTACAAAAACTGCATCCAAAACAATCGTGGATGATGTATTGTTGTAGACTAGAATCCGCCCGGTTTCACTTGCATGGCGATATCAGGGACAAAATTTGGTTTTCTCAATATTTATTAACTAGCTGTTTCCCGCGACTTCGTACGCATTAGATTAATTTTATATGTACCTACCTACATAGTGCAGTAGGTAATTTTTTAGTTGTAGTTATAATTTAAGATCGAGTATAATGACTTAAGTAGATGGGAAGTGTGGTGGAAGATGCAGTAGTTGAATTTGACGACCTCTCTGAGGACCTATATAGAGTAGGTATCCATACCGAGTTTTAAGCCAATCGCACCGCCCTGCCAGTCAAACATACAAATATTTTGTATCTAGTATTTATTAAACTTTCGCGATTTGTTACGGGAATTAATCGCGTAACTTTTTTGAAAAGTTACGCAATTAAGTCTCGTTATAAACTTTAACTAAATTTTGTACCTCTTTAATTGACGACCTCGAGGGCGAGGCGGGCGAGTGCTCGACTGAGACGCAAGAGGCGCGGGTTCGATTTCCGCTATGGGAGAATAGTTTGTATGATCTGCGAATATTTGTTCCGTGTCTGGATGTTGTAGTATTATGTATTATAATGTGTTTACCAAAAAAAAGTTTATAAGTATCTATTCTATCAGCCATCGTGTCCATAGTACAAGCTTTGCTTGGTTTGGGGCTAAAAAAATATTATATATTTTAATGGTGTACAAATGTTGACACACATTTACCGCAGGTACGACATTAACCCACAACGATGCATTTGTTTTCAATTCTTTTGCGCGATTACGCAAGCAATAGCCTCAGCGTTTCCGTTTATGTTACGATTGTCGCTTATTTACGGTTATAGTGTATATAAGTACACTGGAGTACAATTTATTTGTACCTTTTAGGGAAAATTTTATCATGTAAGGTATGTGTCATGCGTTGTGTGTGGGACATGAAAAATTGTACCCTTTAAGGCACACTGTACAGTTAGATACAAAAAACGAAGGAACTAAGGTAAACCATTAAAGTCAGGCAACTCCCGTTACGTTCACAGACGTGCAAAGTCAAAATTTCTTTATGCTTTAAAATCACGGGAATTTAAAGCGCTCGTGGCGTAGCTTGCTTAGACGTTCTTGACTGATCGTTGAAGTTAAGAAACGTTGTGCGCGGTCACAATTGGGATGGAGTACCGCAAGGCATTACGAGCTGAGCGCTTTCGTGCTTCGGAGGCACGTTCAATTGTCGTTCCCGGCTTTTATGTCGCTAAGCCATGACGGAGGCCTTTAGGCGGCCTAAAAACTCCATCACAAGAGTTGGCCACTAGCTCATACGAACTTACTTAATGATGGTTCTAGTTTGTCTTTGTAAATAAATAAATTGTAAGGTTTTATTAAAGGATAATGTGTTGTGAGATCGTTTCTGTGGTTGACTGTACCCGGTTAGATGTCGGGTAATGTCCCATTATGCAAAACCGAGACAGCAAGGTTTGGGGGAAATCTTCGTTTTGATTTATAAAAATAAAAAGCATTTTTACTCTGACTTTTAACTTGGCATTTCGAAAAGAAAATACTTTCAAAAGAGTTTTGTATTTTTGGTTCAAATACGATTTACATGTCGTGTCACTAGTTCTTTTTGAACCAACGTGGTGAAAGGGTTTAAAGTGCGCATCTAAAGCTCCTTTCGTGCGCTTGATATTCTACGACATACCGGTTTGAGAATTCTGCGAATAATGCGTCCAGCTGCTTCTCTCCCCGAACAGGTCGTAAACGTCGAATAAGGGATAGTATCCTCTCCAACATGATGGACCGCCTATATGGGCGATAGGCTGATCACCTGTCACCATGGTTCACCATATCCATCTTAGGACTTGAAATCAGGGGTGGCTGTAAGTTTTCTTATGTTAACTTGTGGCTATGCCCACCCCATTAGGGATATGGGCGTGATGTATGTATATTTTTAATATTTGATGTATAGTATGTGTTCGTAAATGTTACCATTTAGAATAATCCAATACCATATGTATTCAAAATGCTTTATTCATTAAGATCACTAGGATCACTTTAAAACGTCACTATTATGCTGGTCAATGACCTAGAGGACTAGAAGACCAGTGACAGAAAAATCCTATTTAATTTAGCACAATGATGAATAGCGCCGGTTTTGGCTAAAACTTGGGATTTCACTTCATTTGAAATTAAAAATACGCCATAAATCATAGTCCTCGGGGAAACACACGATCCGGTTTAGGGTTCCATGGAGAAAAACATTTTCTTTTTTTTGTACAACATTTTGGCTTTCTGCAAAACGCTAACACAAACATTATAATAAACTATCTCCCGCGTTGTATGGCCTTTTATCATCTATAGTAGATGATTTATGCAGCGTCAGGAGGCAACTTTTACCTTCACAAACGGGACGCTGTAGTGCCCGGGAGTAGGCTTGCCCAGCACCTATTCCATCCTATCAGCTTAGTCGGCCTTGTCCACAGGGAAGACATGATCAATACGTGCGGAGCTGACTAAGCCGCGGGTTTCCTCACGATGTTTTCTTTAACCGTTTGTGAGTATAGCGCACATGAATGTTTCGCACAAAAAATCCATTGGTACACGACCGGATTTGAACCCGCCACCTTAGGATCGGAAGGCGGGGTCACTACCAACTACCAGTGCTCTCAAGTGCTAAACTATCTAGTTAACTAGTAATTCGCTCCGAACTGCAAGCGCGCACGTTTATTTATCTGAGCCAAGGGAGCTCAGGTTACAACGGTTAAATTTTTACTTATTTTGTTTTATTTCAACAACTCCAGAATAAAAAAAAAATTTTTGGAATACCTACTAATATTATAAACGCGAAAGTTTGTATCTATGGATGTTTGTTACTCATTCACGCAAAAACTACTGAACGGATTTGAATGATACTTGGAATATACAAAGTACATATTGTGCTGGATTAACATACGGGCTATTTTTTGTCCGGGTACCACGCGAGCGAAGCCGCGGGCGGCAGCTAGTGTTCAAATAAAGCCTTTTCATATATAGTTTCCTCCCTGTGAGTCTTCGTGAAGGAACAAAATAAGAAAACTGGCATGAACAGCTAAATTATTCAAAAATATGTAGGTATCAAATAATTCAAAGAATCTGAGTATTATTTTAACATTTACTTAATATCTCGTGAGTGCCATATTAAAAAAAAAGTAAAGAAAAAGCACAGAATGCGTCTAGCTGCTTTTCTTCCCGAGCATGTCGTAAAAGTCGACTAAGGGATATTATCCTCTCTAACATGATAAACCACCTAAATGGGCGATGGGCTGATCACCTGGCACCATGGTTCACCATGTCCATTTTAGAAGTGAATCAGAAGTGGCTGCTAATTTTCTTATCTTGTGGCTCTGCCCACCTCATTAGGGATACGAGCGTGATGATTATGTATGAATGTATGCCATATTGTACAGAACCCAATGTTTATTATCAGTTCACTTTTTGCAAACGGTTGTGGTTGATAAAGTGAGAACTTTTGTTTTACTTGTTCGTGATGGATGATCTGCGACTACCAGGAATAACTTCATTTTACTAACACTTATGTTTCCACAAAAAACGATCATCCGTCGAGCATTCGCCCACTACGCCACCGTAGTGGTTATCAAAGTAACTGTAAAGTTTTATTCTAGAACACATATAAAGATCCAAGCTTATTTCAAATCTGTTCAGCTATTACATAGTAAGTAAGTTCGTATGAGCTAGTGGCCAACTTTTGTGACGTAGTTTTTAGGCCGCCTAAAGGCCTCCGTCATGGCTTAACGACTTAAAAGTCGGGACCAACAATTTTACGTGCCCTCCGAAGCACGTAAGCGCTCAGCTCGTAATGCCACTTGCGGTCACCCATCTCACACTGATGCTTAACTTCAACGAAGAAACAAGAACGTCTTAGCAAGTTACGTCACGTGCGCTTCATTACAGCGTGATTGTACAAACATCTTGACATCCTTACATCCCGTCAGCCTCATATCTTCAAAACCTCACATTCTCACAAACTTCACATCAAGATTAACATATATCTGTGTCTCTTTGTTCCCAGGTGATATCCTGCATATCAGTGTTCTTCATCTGCATATCGGTGCTGTGCTTCTGTCTGAAGACGCATCCTGACCTGCGCGTGATGACCCCCCCGCGGCCCCCCGACGAGAACGCGACGGATGAGCTGGAAGAGCTGGTCTCCTGGTTGGACAACGGCAGGCCGCATGTGGCCTTCTACTATATCGAGCTGGTTTGCAACGTGTGGTTCACTATTGAGCTGTTGGTGCGATCCGTGGTGAGTACTCTTCATCATCATCATCATCTTCCTGCCCTCATCCCACTCTATGTGGGGTCGGCACAGCATGTTCCTTGGATCAACAACTAAACAACGTTCAGATTAATAATAATAATAATAATAAAACCCAACAGTCACATACATAGTCCTGACCCCACACTAGGATTCCCTGTGTCGTGGGTATCAGAAACTACGAGTACCATGGCACCACAACACCCAGACCCGGAACAAATATTTACAGAACAGGCTAACATTTCTTCCGCAGCGGGGATCGAACCCGCGCCTCTTGCGTCTCTGCCAAGCAATCGCCCGCCACGCCACCGAGGCCGCCAAACAATGACAGACAGACTTATTTATTAAAATACTTCCTTTAAGTTAAATTAACTTTACCGGTCGCCTCGGATCATTGAATCTCAATAGCTTTAAAGTTATACCTACCTTTGTCTGTTTATCTCGGGCATTCGAATAACTTTGCAGATATTTTTCATTTAAAGTTTTTGCCGTCACTGAAGTGGATTTTATTAAAAAAGCAGATTTTATAAAAATAAAATTGTTTTTCAGAGTATTTTAAGCACAGACTTTAGAGTAAGTTTTTGTGTTCAGTGTTATTCAGAAAAGTATGAAATTATAACATGGCAAAGGTAATAACGGCTTACACTGATTTTTAGGAGAAAAAAGTCTTTTAAAAAACCGGTCAAGTGCGAGTCGAATCACACGAAGGGTTCCGTACCATCGTACATTCAAAAATGTTTCTTGTATGGGACCACATTTATTTTTTCATTTATTTTTATTATATGTTGTTATAGCGGCAATATAAATACACTCTTTGAAAATTTCAACACTACCTATTACAGTTCTTATGATACAGCCCCCTGACCTCCCGTTGGTATCTTTTGGGTGCGCAACCGTAAAAATCATAGAATGCGTCCAGCTGCTTCTCTCCCCGAGCATGTCGTAAAAGTCGACTAAGGGATAGTATGCTCTCCAAAATTGTAGACCACCTATATGCTGATCACCTATCACCACGGCTCAAAAATTTAAGTAATAAATATATCAGTTACAGTAAAAAAAAAGTAAGTTCGTATGAGCTAGTGGCCAACTTTAGTGACTGAGTTTTTAGGCCGCCTAACGGCCTCCGTCATGGCTTAACGACTTAAAAACTGAGATCGACAATTTAACGTGCCCTCCGAAACACGGAAGCTTTCAGCTCGTAATGCCACTTGTGATCACCCATCCCAATTGTGACCGCGCACAACGTTGCTAACTTAAGTTACAGTAAAATATATTATTCAGGTCCATTATGAACATATAGAACTTCGCCCAAACGAGATCGATAACTTGAATGTGTCACAAAAGATCTGGAACGCGAGATTTCGGTCCATTGTGCAGTTCTATCGTCGCTTTTCAAACGCATGCAATAACCTCCTCCTTTTTTGAAGTCGGTGCAAAATAACAAGTTCGATTGTGAAATTGGGTTCCGTTTATACATAATGTTTCAATGTAACTTATAATAAACTCATCTACTGAACTGGAAGTGATGAATAAACAGAATGCGTCCAGCTGCTTCTCTCCCCGAGCATGTCGTAAAAGTCGACTAAGGGAAAGATCACTTGTCACCATGGTTCCACCATATCCAAGATTGTGACAAAATTGTGACTTTGAATCAGGAGAGGATGCAAGTTTTCGTATGATATTGATGTATGACGTATGACATTTCTTATGATATTTAATACTGTGTTTTCATCCATACTTTAATTCACGTGAGTTCCACGATGTTCCCTATGGAGGATACCCTATTAGAGAATAATCAGTGGCATTACGAGCTGAGCGCTTTCGTGCTTCGGAGAGCACTTTAAAATTCGGTTTTAAGACGTTAAGCCATGACGGAGGCCTTTAGGCGGCCAAAAAACTCCGTCACAAGAGCTGGCCGCTAGCTCATACGAACTTACTTACTTTTTTATCAGTTATATTTACCTACCTACTTCATACCTGTCTCCAATCTGATTGTAACCATATAAGGGTATCTACTGGGACACAGTTAGTTCGATTCATTACACACATTTGACACATTATTGTATCTTTGTCCCTTGATGGCCGAAAATCAGGCTCAAAATGGCCTAAATATTAAGGTATAGAAGAGGTTTATGGTTTGTAAACCTCTGTTATATTATAACTAGTTAACCTGTGCGGCTTCGCTCGCGTAATTTTTGACACCCCATTTTACCCCTTTTTGAAGGTTATTTTGAAAAACTTTGAAACACGTGTTCATTGATTTTGTATTTAAAGTATCCTGATTAAGTTTCGAGCTAATCGCACAAAAGTTTCCTTACAAATACAAACTTTTCACCCCATTTGCCCCTTTTCGAGGTATATTTTGGTAATTTTTATCGAGTTTTCAGGGAATCGAACCAAGTTTTTTTTCTATCAAAACTTCACCACCATGTTTAACCCCCTAAGGGGTTGATTTTAGAAAATTAAATTAGCCTATTATGTTATAGCAGAACCCAAACTATATCCTTTTAAATATTAGTTGATTAGGTATACAAGGATGCAGAGATGACGAGTGATAGGAGAAAATGGAAGAGGGAGACATGGTGTGCCGACCCCACCTAGTGGGATAAGGGCAGGAAAATGATGATGATGATGATGACAAATAAGGAACCCTAAAGCTAACGAGCAGTGAGTGACGTACGGCTGTTCGTTGTTACGGAGTGTGTACTGTCTGCTGTGACAGACGGCTAACTGCAGCTGAAATGTAAACATACGGATGTTAAGCACAACACAGAAATTGAATTCAATGTTTATTAGCCATACTCATATTTTATTAGCACTTATAACGGGATATTTACCATGATTCGACGTTTTTGGAGTTTCCCGATATTTCGGCACAATTTCATTTCGGTACACCATATCCATCTTAGGACTAAAGTTTTAGTAGCTGCAAGTTTTCTTATGTTTATGCTTACAAGGCCCGGGAGGCGAGGTGTACCTGGATTTTGACAAGTCTTAAATTCCGAACTATCCGTTCATCCGTGTTGCGCTTATAAACATCGCGGGAGTAGCCTGGCTTAAACGGTTTATAGAAAAGTCACCCTCATAGCAACTCCACCGAATCTTTTGCAGAAAAACATAACGGCAAAAAGACAAAGTGCCTGGACCTATTTCATACCACTAGAGAGATAAATTCTGTACCTTCGTAAGTGGGTTCGTAGGTGGGTGGTGGGAAGGTGCCTATACCTCGCCTATTTCTCTAATAGATATAATATGTACAGTCAGCGTCAAATTGATATGAGCGTCTAAAATGATCTGAAAAACTTAAGCAATTTGATATACGCAGTTCGAATCATCATAATTGTTGTAAGCACTCAAGGTATTTCAAGTATTCACTCAAAAGATTTTGCATAGGTACTACCTCTGCGACCTTTGCTAAGATAGTTTTGAACGCCCTGACTGCTCATGTAAATATGAAATAATGAGTGGTAAGATATTTTGAACACCTTGGGTGCTTACTACAATATAATGATTTGAACTGTGTATATCAAATTGCTTTTATGTTTTTCAGATCATTTTGATTACTCTAGAAGCTATATCAATTTGACGTTGACTGTACCTCTCTGACGCTGACTGTACCTACCTCCTCTTACCTGCTTTCTTGTATTTAAAGTTCGTTTTTTAATTTTAATTTTAAGTGTTTTTGTTTATTAACAAACCTTTTTCGTAATGTGTGTTAAGTAAACTGTATTCTATTCTATTCTATACTATTTTACAAAAAGTGCTAAAACCACAAATGGGCAGGATCATAAACCAAATTACCATATGCCGGTTTTATCGCAATTTATTCCATTTTGGTTTTACAGCCCCCAAAACTACAATCACAGAAGGTTAAGAAGAAAAAGAAGTAAAATCGTCTCGTAAATGCGACCAGGGTCTTGAAAGCCACCGAGTCAAATGGTGATTTGAAAATTTATTTATTTTAATTTTCAAGTCACGAAATTACTTTCAAGACTACGAAGTTTTATGACTCGGTGATTTTCAAGAACTGATACCCAAAATATTTTCCCGTGAATTTTCAACAATCCAAACAAATCTATCAAAACGCGCCTCGCGGCATATCTAGAGCGAATCGGTTATGTAACATGATGTACAATCAACCCTGTATATCTCTGGTACTTTTTATGGCACCCTGTTTGGGTTTGTATACATAAATTGTATTTGCAGTTTGGCTGAAGTATATCTATCTATTTGACGACCTCGGTGGCGTGGCGTGCGAGTGCTCGGCTGAGACGCAAGAGGTGCGGATTCGATTCCCGCTACTGGAGAAATGTTTACATGTTCTGCAGATATTTGTTATAGTAGCTGTTATAGTATTATAAGTATGCATTTACGAATTCTATCAGCCATCTGGTACCCATAGCTTTGCTTAGGGCTAGATGGCGCTGTGTCAAATAAATAAATAACACCCAACAGTCACATACATAGTCCTGACCCCACACTAGGATTTCCTGTGTCGTGGGTATCAGAAACTACGAGTACCATGGTACCACAACACCCAGACCAGGAAGAAATATTTACAGATCATGCAAACACTTATTCCGCAGCGGGAATCGAACCCGCGCCTCTTGCGTCTCTGCCGAGCAATCGCGCGCCACGCCACCAAGGCCGTCACATGTCCACGAATGTTTATTTATTTACCTACATTAATTAAAAAAAAATATTTTCACGCTTCTATCTAAATTAGGGGCAAAAAGCGATGGTGCGCGGGGCCTTCAAATGTGCGGAGCCCGCAGGATTTGCTGCTCTCATTATGTGGCTGATCCGCCACTGTCTGACCAATCACAAAAGCTACCCGCTACCCGTCCTATCTGGTTAATAGAGTTAGATATTTTGATTAGACAACCCAATTCGAGGTTCGTATTTAAGTGATGCACTTGCGCTGACCCAAAAACCCCTTTAAAGATGTCGCGCCTTCTGAACTCGCCCAAGTCTGGTTTTAGCACAGCCTCAGAATACTATTTATAAAGCACTGGTGGTCTAGTTGGTAGTGACCCCGCATTTCAATCCCAAGGGTTCAAACCCGCTCGTGTACCAATGGACTTTTCTGTGCGAAAAAATTATGTGCGCTATACCAGTACTCTCAAACGGCGAAGGAAAACATCGTGAGGAAAACCGCGGGTTAGATAGCTCCGCACGTATTGACCATGTCTTTCCTGTGGACAAGGTTGACTAAGCTGAGAGGATGGAATAGGTGCTGGGCAAGCCTTTCGTCCCGGGCACTACAGCGTCCCGTTAGTGAAGGTAAACGTTGCCTCCTGACGCTGTATAAATCATCTACTATAGATGGTAAAAGGCCTTTGTTGTTTTATTGTGTCTATAAAGTAACTGCCTTGTGTAGACAAACACACTTTTTGTATTTTTCATGCATATTTTGTAGGTTCTGAGACATGACGGTCATTCACCCCATGGTGTGGACAGAGTGAGGCTTGTCTTTGGCAGGTGGCCAGACCTCAGCCATAAAATAGTCTTGTATTTTTGAGAGATGCAAAAGAAAAGTTTGAGTCACTTAAGGTTTATTTTAAAATGAAATTGACGAGTTGATCCGTTTAGATGGGTTGACTAACCGCACTGAGATACCAGTGTATTTATACTATATATTAAATACATGCATACATAATTATCACACCCGTATCCCTAATAGGGTGGGCAGAGCCAATAGTAATCATAAGAAATCTTGCAGCCACTTCTGATTCAAAGTTCCAAATTAACCGGTGAGGTTAACCATGGTGACAGGTGATCAGCCCATCGCCCATGTAGATGGTCCATCATGTTAATTAAATAATACGTAGTATCAGAAGGGTTACCCTGTGGCAAGTCAAAGCGACCATATATGTATATGTGAAATTATAGATACTTACATTTTAAATTAAATTGTATTTTTGAGGTGGATTTCATTTCACATTAGCTAGGAAAATACCAGCTATTGCAATTGAAAAAAGAACTACTACTAGTCAAACCAGAGTGGTGAAAGTATCCAAAGTGCGCATCCAAGGCTCTTTCCATGCACTTGACTTAGGTTAAGTTTTACAACCGGTTTCCTCGCGCACATTTTTTGAGAAGAAAATTTCATTGGTACACGACCGGATTTGAACTCGTGACTTTAGGATCGGAAGGCGGGTTCGCTACCACTAGACCAACAGTGTTCCAAACGAAAAAATACTTAACCAATGTAAACAGGGCAGTAGATTAGGTCCGAGCCCAGAATTGGTATGTATGATGAGTGCTTTTACGGTAAATCTTTTTAGGCCTTTGCTAAATCTCCGTAAGTCCTCTTAGGTAACTCACCCTTGTCCCTTATCTCTTATCTTGATATTTTAGGTACTTATTCGAGACTAGTGGACGTCTCGCGACTTTGTCCCCGCTGCGTTTTTCATAGATTTTGCCGATACATAGCGGCCTTCTGAACAGCCCTCTTCTTGTACTAGTTTTACCATTTTACTATTTTATCTATTTAGCTCTATAAATTCTTATTTATGGTTGATAAATCAAAAGTGAGAGTAAGAGCACTGGTGGTCTAGTTGGTAGAGACCCCGCCTTCCGATCCAAAGGACGTGGGTTCAAATCCGATCGTGTACCAATGGATTTTTCTGTGCGAAAAATTTATGTGCGCTGTACCAGTACTCTCAAACGGTGAAGGAAAACATCATGAGGAAACCCGCGGCTGAGTCAGCTCCACACTTATTGACCCTATATTTCCTGTGGACAAGACCGACTAAGCTGAGAGAATGTAATAGGTGCTGGGCAAGCCTACTCCATCTTAATTTGTCCCGGGCACTACAGCGTCCCGTTTGTGAAGGTAAAAGTTGCCTCCTGACGCTGCATAAATCATCTACTATAGATGGTAAAAGGCCTTACTGTATCACAAGTGATTGTAGTACAGTAAAGTGATTAATTATAATTTACAGTTCGCAACACACGCCTTTTCAATAACAATTTCCTTTACCAAATGATAAGAAAGCTAAACGAACAACCCTGAGGTCACCATAGCGTCAAGGAGCACAACTCTGTACAAAGGCATTTTTTACTTGAATTTGGCAACTTAAATTACCATTTCAAGTTTCCATTTGGCCGGAATCCCATTCCATGATTGCTTCGCCTGACCGTCGTTCCAAAGATTTATTACTGTCTCCGCACGACGTTTAATTATACTCTTTGTAATTATTTCTTTCACGATATGGTGACATCCGACTGATTATTTTTATACTAGCAACACTATTTTATAAGTAACTTCGTATGAGCTAGTGGCCAACTCTTGTGACGTAGTTTTTATGTCATGGCTTAACGACTTAAAAGCCGGGACCGACAATTTAACGTGCCCACCGAAACACGGAAGCGCTTAGCTCGTAATGCCACTTGCGGTCACCCATCCAAATTGTGACCGCGTACAACGTTGCTTAACTTCAACGATCATATAAAAGGACCCTATGTCCTTAGGGATTATGCTTGCCAAATTTCATCAAAATCTGTTCATGCCTCCGAGGCATGGCAAAAGATGCGCCGATATGGTTAGGCGTGAAAGATAACAGACAGACAGACATGACGTGACAGATTGATGACAGCGACTTTACCTTTGATCTAATATAATGTAACACTGTGGTTTCAGCTACAACTAGCAACAAATATAGATAAATAAATAAAAATAAATATTTGTAGACATTTCACACAGCGCCATCTAACCCCAAACTAAGCAAAGCTGTATTATGGGCACCAGATGGCTGATAGAATACTTATATACATTTTTTTGTAAATACATAATACTACAACACCCAGACCCGGAAGAAATATTTGTAGAACATACAAACATTTCCCCCGTAGCGGGCATCGAACCCGCGCCTCTTTCGTCTCAGCCGAGCACTCGCCCACCACGCCATAGAGGTCGTAAATATTGATATAAGTTATTAAGAAAAATCAAAAGTTATATTATTATTAATATTTTACTTACTATAAAGAAAAAACACAGAATGCGCCCAGCTGCTTCTCTCCCCGAGCATGTCGTAAAAGTCGACTAAGGGATAGTATCCTCCAACATGATGAGATACAATAAGCAAGTGTTTCCAAGGAGGGTTGACGTCAGGCAGGCGGCCGGTCATGAAACACCTTAGCCAAAACTCTTACAGCAGGGATCATGCTGTGCCGACCCCAGGTAGAGTGGTATGAGGGCAGGAAGATGATGATGATTTTACTTACTATATAATAAGTACCATGCGAAGAGAAACGCGAGTGGATAATAGTTAATATCAAACAGTTCACCCAACATTGTAAGTTTGTACACAACCGCAAACTATTGTCAGTGTCGTGGGAGTCTGAAATTACGAGTATCGCCAGATATAGTTGCAGAACATGCGAACACCTCTGCAAATCAAACCCGCACCTCTCACTCCCCCGGTGCCAACAAACCAAAGGTCTTCAACAAAAATCTTAAAAAACAAACTGGCAATATTGAAAATATCCAACTTAAAAAGAGCTCTTGGAATCAAAACTGTTATTATTTAATTTTTTCACAGCGCCCCTTAAACTTTGAACAATGAGAATTTGCCTGACTTTGTTCGGTAAAGTGTAATTAAAAATTAATTACGGCTCAAGTGGGTAGCAATTGTTTCCGAGTGGAGTATTGTGCTTTTGCATTTTGTGGGAAAGTCGTGATCGTGGGCTTGGCCGTCACATTGATGAGCTTTCAAAAAATAAATAACACCCAACAGTCACATACATAGTCCTGGTCCCACATTAGGATTCCCTGTGTCGTGGGTATCAGATGGGTGGGATATCTAACTCCAACCTAAGCTAAACTTGTACTATGGGAACCAGATGGCTGATATATAAACATGTAATTATTTTTTTATTCCCCTTTTAATCTAAGTCTCTTTGAAAAAACTTCATTAAGCTGTGATATTGGATTTTTTTACACTTAAGTGTCAAAAAAGTGTCATGGGCATATACCCATGACACTCTTATCATCTAGACAACTCCAGTGACATTTCATTTGTCGAAATCCGTCCAGCCGTTTCGGCTACAGAGGCAGCCAAAGTAATTAGTTGAAAATGGCTTCTTACAGACATCTTATTAGATATTTTACATATTATGTAGGTACTTAGCATATTATTATGACACTCTTGTCATCGAGACTTATTAAACGTCGCCTAATTTGTCTAAATCTGTCTAGCTGTTTGGATTACAGCTTCAGCTAAAAGAATACACATACATACAAATACACAACACAGATTACTCTCCTTCTTCGCAATCAGTCAATATTCTTTTATGAGTATAATGTATGTATGTATGTTCGTATGAGCTAGTGGCCAACTCTAGTGACGGAGTTTTTAGGCCGCCTAAAGGCCTCCGTCATGGCTTAACGACTTAAAAGCCGGAACCGACTGTTTAACGTGCCCTCCGAAGCACAGAAGCGCTCAGCTCGTAATGCTACTTGCGGTCACCCATCCCAATTTGTGACCGCGCATATCGTTGCTTAACTTTAACGATCAATCAAGAACGCCCAAGCAAGCTACGCCACGAGCGCTTCAGTATCACGAGCATAATAATATTCCTTTATTTTTGCAATAACGCTACAAAATATCTGTGTACCATTTATGGCCCACTTGTTCACTAATTGTTATTCAGTTCAAAATAATAAAAGAGGCGAAAACAAATTCACAGATGCACGTACAGTATGTGTAATTTATGTTTACATTATTTTCACAAAATATCGCTCCGTTACAAAATGTCTCGTTAGAAGTTTATTTCATTTCATTTTCTCGCTCGAGTGTGAACACGGAATTTCAAAACATTGAATACGGACGGGCAAGTTTGATTGCGCAACTTTTTGTCAAAACGACGATTTTGTCGTAATAACAGCGCCTACTATGACAGCACTGGTGGTCTAGTGGTAGCGGCCTCACCTTCCGAACCTAAGTTCGTGGGTTCATACCCGGTTGTGCATTAAGATTTTTCTGTACTCTTAAACGGTGAATAAAAACATTGTGAGGAAGCCGGCATGTCGTAGAACCTAATGAGATCAAAAGCATGTGTCAAGGGCACGAAAGAAGCATTTGAGGCGCACCTTAAATCGTTTTACTGCAGTGGTTCGAACTAGTGACATGATTTAGTAGAAGTAGGCAACTGTGCCTACTATTGTGACACTTATAATTAGTGCATTAGTTCAAACCAGTGTGGTGTGCGTTTGACTGTACTGTCACTGTCACTCTACGAATTTATGTATTTTTTTTATATTTTAGGACATAGCACACAGCAGTCTTGTCCCAAACTAAGCAAAGCTTGTTTTATGGGAACCAGATGGCTGATAGAATCATATACTTTGTTTTGTATAATACATATTACAACACGCAGACCCGAAGAAAATAATTGCAGAGCATGCGAACTCCCGCAGCGGGAATCGAACTGCCTCTTGCGTCTCAGCCGAGCACGCACCCGCCACGTCACAGAGGTCGTCAATATTACGTTCGGAGTATCGTGTTAGTGGCCGATGCCGACCAACTAAATGCTTTAAAAGTTTTCCGTGTGTGTACATTGCAACTTTATTTAGTATCGTTCCCCCTTGTGAGCCTGGACATAGAATAAATACATAAAGGACCTACATATTTCATTGTTTAGATAAGCATATAAAACTGCAGTCAGCTATTAAGTAATCACCGCTTTATTACGGTCGTAAAACTGTGACAGTCCTGTCAAAACATTGCATGTTGCTTTATGTGAAAAAAAATATTGCTTGATAAATAAGAGTAGTTTTATTTGGAGAAATAAAGTTACAACCTACAAAAGTAGTTATAAATACAAAAAAATTCAATTGAGCATTCTAAAAACCGTTGCAAACGATCTATCGATAGCTCAACTAATCTAAATGTAAATGCGCAAATATCTGTTGAGCCAAATAAAACCAGCCGTTCTAGGATGACGCGTCGCTTCGACCAGACGCTTTTACGTTTACGAGTACATAATCATAAGAAAATCATGTATTTACTTAAGAGGCTACCATACTATCGCGTCTAGACCGATTTCGAGAGAGATAGCGCTACGGATTTCGAATGTATAAAAGAAAGACAGAGAGTGAAACCGCGCAAAATATTGAAATGAAATAACCCGACAAATCAGATAATTGTTAATTACAAGAAAACTACAAAATTAATCAAAAAACCGGTTTAAATAACTAAACAAATACTTATCAAGGTAGTATATTAAAGTAAAAATCATCTGATAAAGGTAGGGTTCCCGAGACCTAGATCAAAACATTCTCAAAACATAGATTTTTAAGTGTTTTTTTTTATCGTGTTTTCATTTTGAGGAATCAAAGAAAAAAGTTACAATTTCATTTTCCTTTTGCATAAACACATTTCATTACTAACTACAGAGCTCTAAATTAATTTTGGTGAGTTAAATCCGCCACTGCACTCATAAGGTATTATTTTAATTACTACAATAAAATTGTATTAATCTTTTAGTATCCATAAGCTTGTTTTGAAATATTTATGTCTTAATTTTGTTTTTAATTTTCATTATTTATCTATTGTTAAATTTATACAGAAAACTGAGCTCATTTTAATTTCTTACAATATACCGAGTATCTAAAAGTTTTTAATGTTATTATGGTTATTGTGTTTTATCAACACAACAAAGAAACCAATAGTGTTTTTTATTTATGTTTATTTATTATTTAATAGGAAAATGATGACACTTCATGCCACGTTAGTTATTTGTTTAATAGGGACGTAATTTTATGACCGTCATGACGGTAACAGCTTCTCAGAAACAAGTTTATCCAAAATCCCAAGTTATACATTCAGATTACATTAGTATAATTTGTTGTGAATTTATATGGCACGGGTTTGCTACTAAATAATGTATTACTTTCATTATGATACGCTCAATCCGGAATTAACGTTCTACCCTAAAAAGTTACTGAAACCTACGCTCATTAAAGTACTTTGAAAATAATTCTTATCACCATATCTAGATGATTTAATACTGCGTCAGAAAGCAAATCTTGAATAGGTACATTAGGACTCTGTACCGCCTGGGACGATTTGAAACGAAGTACCTAGATTTGCTCAATATATTCTCTCAGCTTAATCGGCCCTATCCACAGGAAAAATAATGGTCTATACATACTGGTATTTTTTTTGAGCTCTCATAATTTTTTGACGAAAAATTCTTTGTGGCACCTACTGGGTCTGGGCTTCGAACCCACAACCATCGAATTCGGATCGAAAGTCGAGGTACTTCCCACTAGACCAACATGAGGCATTCCTCGTAGCGCGCCAAGATGAAGCGCGCCCAGACGAAGATAACTCAAGTGGCTCAAAAATAAAACAAAAAACAATTGAACAAAAAACTTTCGATCTGCTCATGAATAAGAATCTCAATAAAATACATTGAGCTATTCTATCTCGAATTCGATTAGTACCTTATTCGACTTAAAATAGAACTTAGCTTTCCAAAACTGTTTGCTGAATAATTCAGTTTATTCCTTATCCACTGTCTCTACCTGGCATAGTGCAGAAATAATCAGTAGCCAATGTACAGATTGAGCTAATATAAAATATTGTTAGATTGATCCTATAGACGAGCAAATTATCTTCTCTATGCATCTCCAGCTTTGACTGTTATGGGAGAACTGAGAAGTGAAAAGTAAGTAAAAAGTAAGTTCGTATGAGCTAGTGGCAAACTCTTGTGACGGAGTTTTAGGCCGTCTAAAGGCATCCGTTGTCGCTTAACGACTTAAAAGTCGGGACCGACAAATAACGTGCCCTCCGAAGCACGGAAGCGCTCAGCTCGTAATGCCACTTGCGGTCACCCATCCCAATTGTGACCGTGCACAACGTTGCTTAACTTCAACGATCAATCAAGAACGTCTAAGCAAGCTACGCTAAGAGCGCTTCAACAGCCATAAGAAAGCAATAAATTGAGTATTGAGTTACAAGTAGTAGGTAGTACTGACTTGTTTACTATGGCAACAATATCGTTAAGGATCCGATGTTTGACCGGAACTCTCGACCACTCGACCCTATGATTGACTGAAGAGCCTTCGGTGTCGTTACAGCGCAAATAAACGCGGTTAATATATTCTACTAACGGACCACGGCTCATTGTTCATAGAAAAAAGCCTCGTATATGACAGCCTTGGTGTCGTGGCGGGCGATTGCTCGGCAGAGACGCAATAGGCGCGGGTTCGATTCCCGCAGCGGAAGAAATGTTTGCATGATCTGTAAATATTTCTTCCGGGTCTGGGTGTGTGGTACCATGGTACTCGTAGTTTCTGATACCCACGATACAGGGAATCCTAGTGTGGGGTCAGGACTATGTATGTGATTGTTGCGTGCGTGTTTATTATATTTTGTGACAGAAAAATAACGTGGCTATCATTGTCCGTTAAAAGAGTTAGAAACTGGGCATTAGATGAATTTATAAAACCGGTTAAGTGCATGTCGAATTCGCACATGAAGGGTTCCGTACCATCGCACATTGAAAAATATTTTTGTTACAGCGGCAATAGAAATACACACTTTATGAAAATTTTAACTATGTACCTCGGTACATGAGATACAGCCCGCTGACAGACGGATAGACGGACGGATAGCGGAGGCTTAGTAATAGGGTCTTGTTGGCACCCTTTTGGTACGGAATCCTAAAAATACAAAAACCGCATTTTATTTAAAGTAAGTAAGTTCGTATGAGCTAGTGGCCAACTCTAGTGACGGAGTTTTTAGGCCGCCTAAAGGCCTCCGTCATGGCTTAACGACTTAAAAGGCTTACTTTATTTGAAGTAGGTTCAAAAGAGACTGGTAAGACTGTTTGAAACTAAATATGAATTACCTAGAGCTCTTTGTACATGTACAATAAATAATTTCAGAATTAGATCCCCGGCAAATTCTACAAAACACCCAACATAATACGTTCGGATTATTTAGAACGAGTATATATTTTACAATAATATTATTCGCCTAAATCAGGGATCCCCAAACTATTTTGGATAAGTGACCCCTTTTCCAAAATGAACTGTTACCTCAGACCCCCATGGCCTAGACCTACTTTTAAGATCAACCCACTTATTCATAATGGTCCGCTAACTTAAAACAGCTGCGAGTTTTTCATCTTGTACGAACTTGAGACTACATTACTACAACAATGCTATTTCCTACAAAAATATTAATTATTCTTAGTACACGTGACACAACATAAACAATACAGTACCTACCTATCTTGAAAGGTTTAAATAAGAACTTGTGTTAATTTAATAGGGGTCGATTTTTAGACCTCGTCGACCCCCAAAATCAGTTTTCGTTTGTGTCGACCCCTAGGAAACCGATATCGACCCCAAGGAGTCGATATCGACCCCAAGGGGTCGATATCGACCACTTTGGGAATCCCTGGCCTAAATAAATGCCGCATCAGTTTATTGCTCGTGTTTATACCTAATATAAATAACGAACATCACACGAAATGTAAAATTGAGCTTGAGCTTGATAAAGGAAAGTGGAACAACGAGAAATTATACAAAATGGCTTTTGGCGCTACAATAAACTTGATCGTCGCGAGCGGAAAACATTTTGAATTACATCGCAGTCCAATTATATCATCATGTCTATTGAAAACCTTAAAAATACAACTCATCATTATCATCTTCCTGCCCTATCCAGTCGTGTCTGTGTTCTTTCTAACTAGTGTGGTGAAAGGATTTATGCGCCTCAACGGCTTCATTGCACTTAACAAAAATAAATAACATCCAACAGTCACATACATAGTCCTGACCCCACACTAGGATTCCCTGCGTCGTGGGTACCAGAAACTACGAGTACCATGGTACCACAACACCCAGACCCGGAAGAAATATTTACAGAACACGCAAACATTTCTACCGCAGCGGGAATCAAACCCGCGCCTCTTGCGTCTCTGCCGAGCAATCGCCCGCCATGCCACCGAGGCCGTCATGTTTTTGAACTTTCTACGATGTTTTCTTTCAACGTCCGAGAGTACTGGTATAGCGCATAATATATACATTTTTCGAACAGAAACATACATTGGTGCACGACTGAATTTGAACCCACGACCTTCTACTACTCTATCAGAGTTGATACCACACGAGTGGGGCCGTGAGCGGGTGCTAGTTAGCAGTGAAAAACCGGTCAAGTGCGAGTCGAATTCGCACACGAAGGTTTCCGCACCACAGCACATTAAAAATGTATGGGGACCCATCATCATCATCTTCCTGCCCTTATCCCACTCTATGTGGGGTCGACACAACATGATCCTTGGATCTAAGATGTGAGTGTGTGATCTTGATGTAATAGTTTTGAGATACAATAAGCAAGTATGGGGATTATTATTTGTTGTTATAGCGGCAATAGAAATACACAATCTGTGGAAATTTCAAATTACTACCTATTATGGTTCTTAAGATATAGCCCGCTGACAGACGGACGGACAGGCGGACATACGCAGACATTGGAGGCTTAGTAATAGGGTCCCGATGACACCTTTAAGGCACGCTGCAAAATACCAGGTACTAAAATATGGGGAACCCACAACCTTGAAATAAAGAGCTTATCTCTTCATTTATGAAACTACAAACTACGCGGTATAACTACGTCATTACCTTACAACACTACTAAACTTTTGCGTTGCTATAACGCGGTGACCGTTATAACACGAACATTTTGTAACTTTTGTTTTTCATTAAAAATATATGATTAAACGAAATTCACAAGTGAAATTCTATCATTATTATATGAATAGCTCCATTCGAAGATATAGGAATTGTTTCTTAATTTTGCGAAACTACCTAGTAGGATGAGATACTACCTAGTAATATTAAGAAACATTCCTATATCTGAAGAATGTAGCTATGATATATAATAATCAATGTTATCCCCAGTGAACAAAGTGACTCGACTTTACGCATTCTTTGAAATGGTTTACATCGTTAGCAAAAAATGTTTTGTTGACAATGACTGAAATGGCCAAAGTATTTTTTTTATCCATACATACACACTTTATTATTACGCCCGTATCCCTTATGGAGTAGACAGAGCCACAAGTAAACATAAGAAAACTTGCAGCCACTTCTGATTTAGTTCTAAGATGGATATGGTGAACCATGGAGACAGGTGATCAGCGCATCGTCCATTATAGGTCCATCATGTTGGAGAGGATACTACGTTTTAGTCGACTTTTACGACATGCTCAGGGAAAGAAGCAGCTGGACGCATTCTATGTTTTTTCTTTACTCCTAGTCCATTCATAATTTTGATGGACAAAATCCATGTTTGTTTAAAAAAACATGTTAATCATGACGACCTCGGTGGCGTGGCGGGCGAATACTCGGCTGAGACGCAAGAGGCGCAGGTTCGATTCCCGCTGCGGGAGAAATGTTAGTATCCTATCAGCCATCTGGTTCTCAAAATACAAGCTATGCTTAGTTTGGGGCTAGATAGTGCTGTGTGATATGTCCTCAAATATTTAGTTATTTTAAGAGAACCAAAAATTACGAGCGTCTTATAACGATCAGAGCTTTTCAGCAACTCACTGACAATACCCTACGTACTTACTCCAGGTATCTTGCTGCATTGCAGATACAATCGCCTAATAATTCGTAGGCAGCGCACGTCCGCTTTAAATAACTATGTAAATGTGTCCCCTTAAGAGCATTTTGTCTTGCTCGGTAATTATCATTTTCCGGATGAGAAAATAGGTTGTATCGATTCATTTTAGGCGTATACACTTGTGGCGGAGACGTGGCGGTAAGGTGGCGCAAATCTTTTTTATCTGCGTAAAAACCTAAACCATCGATTTATTGAAATACTAGCTGCCGCCTGCGGCTTCGTTGGCGTGATACCCGGATAAATAAAATAGCCTATACCTAATTATGTTAATCTAGTACATGTACTATGTATTCCAAGTTTCATTCAAATCCGTTCAGCCGTTTAGGCGTGATAGAGGCACAAACATACCTACATTTCTCACAAACTTTCACATTTTATAAATACATAATAGTAGGATATAAAAATACGTTGCTTTTCAAAATCTAGGTTGTATCAAAGCTTACACTATGGGAATTAGATAGCTGACCCCCGAATACTCAAACGCATCTCAGAGTTGAGCACATCTCAAGTGACGAGTTTTTGACAGATTTTCAGCAAAAACTGTTAAAAAACCGTGACTTGATACGTGTTCAACTCTGAGTCGCGTTTGAGTATTCAGGGGTTAATAACGTAGGTATTTTGTAAATACATACATATTAAAACATTATAACATCTAATTTCATGTTTCACAAAGGCAGAGTTGTTTGCGACCAACTTAGTTATGAACAGATTTCTTTGTGAACTGTGGCCAGTAACTAGTTCACAAAGAAATCAGAAAATATCAACAAAACCTGAAAGTGACGTGGTACGTGAGACAAAAGTAATTATTTTAGTGCCGAAACTACATTGTAGCGGACGTGATATAGCGGCCAAGCGTTATATTGGCTTATCATCATCATCTTCCTGCCCTCATCCCACTCTATGTGGGGTCGGCACAGCATGATCCTTGGATCATGCTGTAAGAGTTTTAGCTAAGGTTTTTTATGACCGGCCGCCTGCCTGTCGTCAACCCTCATCATAGGTGTATGTTGGAGGATAGGTAGGTATATTATTTTGGCGATTTTGTTTTTTTTCTCACAGCGCCATCTAGCCCCAAACTAAACAAAGCTTGTAATATGGGCACCATTAGGCTGATAGAATACTTATTATACTTTTTTTTTAAATACATACTCAGACTACATAATAATACCAAAACCCGGAAGAAATATTTGCAGAACATTCAAACATTTCTGACGCAGCGGGAATCGAACCCGCGCCTCTTGCGTCTCAGTCGAGCACTCACTCGACCTCAGTGGCGTGGCGGGCGTGTTAATGATGAAGATGTGCCAAGTGCACCTTAAATCCTTTCACCACACTGTATCGAAAGAAACAGTGACACGATTAGTAGAGGCTGTTGAGGATAGCGGTCGTCAAATGTCGGCGGTCGTTTGTTAGAAGCCGGCCATAAGTAACGGTTAACTAGACCTGACGGGTTGTCCGTGCAAAAACGAAGATGTCAAACCCGGGTTATTTAGGCTAGTTTATTTACTTCCTTCCAGCTTTCACTTACATTAAGAGATCCCAGTGATTTTAAGGAATAAAAAAAATTGACTTTGATTTCGTTTTGTCAAAATGAAAATTAACGATTTTTTAATTTTACATACACGAGGAAACTTCTCTGCTGGACTGGGAGTAAAGAAAAAACATAGAATGCGTCCAGCTGCTTCTCTCCCCGAGCATGACGTAAAAGTCGACTAAGGGATAGTATCCTCCAACATGATGAGATACAATAAGCAAGTATTCCCAAGGAGGGTTGGCGTCAGGCAGGCGACCGGTCATAAAACACCTTAGCCAAAACTCTTACAGCATGATCCAAGGATCATGCTGTGCCGACCCCACATAGAGTGGGATAAGGGCAGGAAGATGATGATGATACACGAGGAAACTTTATTTATATACAAAAACAAACTATAATTACATTAAAATAATTGGTACAATAATATTTTTTGTGGACATTTCACACAGCGCCATCTAGCCCCAAACTAAGCAAAGCTTGTACTACGGGAACTAAATTTCTGATGGAAAACTTATAAACTTTTTTGCTGTAAATACATACGTATAATGCATAATTACCATACCCAGACTATATATTTGTAGAATATACAACATCATATTCATACAATCAAACCCGCGCCTCTTTCGTCTCAGCCGAGCACTCGCCCGCCACGCCACCGAGGTCGTCTATAATAAGAAATGAAAATGAGCTCAGTATTCTATCTAAGTTCGCCTATTGATAGAAAACAGAGCCCAGATCATCGATCGCAGGTAAGGTCGCCAAAAGGCTGACGACATTACCTCATTGGATACATTATACCTATACATAAAATCACGTGAAATCTTTGTATACAACGAAAAAACTCAAATTTTATTAATAAAACAGTTCGGGGCGAACTACTATTAAATATTTATAATGTATGTTACGCCGTGATTTGGACAAACATACAAACCTCCTCTCAAACTTTCTGATTTATAATATTAGTAGGATTGGTGCAAATTTCCTTTCATTGTTTAACATTGTGTAGATTTTTAATGATCTTTGATTTCCTTTTATAGAAATTCACCGGAAATTGCTTTCAAAAATAACGACACAAAGTATCGCTTTCAGAGAATTGTACCATTCCAATTACAACAAGGACTTAAGTGCGCCAATACATTAACCGGGTGTTAAACAACTGGTTAGCTTAATCGGCGATTACTACAGCTGGGCTGATCAACTTATTTCAATGTTTTAGTAAAATTTATTTATTTAATTTCGTCTGTGTATATCTGGCATGGTATTTCCATTTTGGTGGCAGATTTTCTTCAGGGCCTCCTTTTAAATACATTAAACATGAGTAGGATGACTTATAAAACCAGTAATATAATTATAATGGTAGTAGGTAGGTAATTGATGGTTACAATAACGGCTGGTTAAGTTTTTTTTTTTTTTTTTTTATTTATTTGTGGGCAGGCTGGTTAAGTTGGTGAATAGTGTCCTACATTCCAGGACTCCAATTTAGGATTCCTAAGAGTAATTATGTCGGAGTGGTTGCGATCTAGCTCGAGTGAAGACTTAATTTGCTTTTGTGTTGTTCAGAAAGATTGTCTTCTGCGAGTGAGCGAATTTTAATCAGTAATAAGAAAATAGAAGCGCTTTGGACTTTTTCTTCAATCGAACGGTTCCTTTGAAATGTATGAAAATGTAAAAAATGTACAGCACTTTTTTACGAATATCAAGGTTCACTGAACAGATGGAAGACCGGTTAGTAGAATATTAGAACCGAACAATAATGTGGTAACTGGTAACGGTGTCCTATCCTGTCTACCAAAAATATTTCCAAAATAAAAAAATAAATAAAACCGGTCAAGTGCGAGTCAAACTCGCACACGGAGGGTTCCGTACCATCCGAAATGTTTCTTGCATGGGGCCCCCTTTTTTATTTTATTATTATTATTTGTTGTTCTAGCAGCAATAGAAATACACTCTCTGTGAAAATTTAAACTCTCCCTATTACGGTTCATGAGATACAGCCCGCTGACAGACGGATGCAGGGACGGACGTCGGACATCGGAGGCTTAGTAATAGGGTCCCGTTGGCACCCTTTGGGTACGGAACCCTAAAAACACCAAGTTCAAACTACATAATTTCGAAGAGAAACACAGAATTTCGACGAGAAATCTGTAAAAGTAAAGTCAATTCGAAAAAAGCGATATTCCGTTACAGCAATTTATGTAAAATCGAAATGGTGCTGTCAAAGGCCTGGTATATTTATTGCTATCGCGTGCAGTTAGTGGAATTTAATATAGAATTCTGCTACTGAATGAAAATACGCCTTCTGAAACTACGGGTAATTTGAGGGAATACTATATCTTATTGCAAAACTTACTTATTCGTGTCACTAGTTATTTCGAACCAGGAGAACATCTTACTTATATTATAAATGCGAAAGTTTGTGAGTTTGGATGTTTGTGCCTCAATCACGCCTAAACGGCTGAACGGATTTGAATGAAACTTGGAATATACATAGTACATGTACTGGATTAATATATAAGCTATTTTTTCCGGGTACCATGCGAGCGAAGCCGTGGGCGGCAACTAGTAAGCTAATAATTTTCCTGTGTGTGTATGACAAATAATAGTTTATTCTATTATATTCTATTTTAACGTCATAACGGTCACAGTATTTAAGAAAATCGAGTTAAAACAACCAAAACTTTATCTCCAATTGCATATTGAAGGCCGCATTCAAACTTCGCTTAATAACTAATGAAACGCCAAAGTTTCTCACAGCTGAAGTTTCTTTAGATGGCAGCCAGAAACAAAGGCGGTCAACTTAGGAAATAATAATACTTGGATTCTCATAAATATGACGCAATTTAAAACAGAAATAGTGTTTTAAAAAGTTTCGTTTATAAAGGGTAGCGGATTTCGCTTACCAAAATCGACGTTACTTATCTGCTGGGCTGGGAGTAAATAAAAAACAGAATGCGTCCAGCTGCTTCTCTTCCCGAGCATGTCGCAAAAGTCGACTAAGGGATAGTATCCTCTCAAAAATGATGGACCGACTATATGGGCGATGGGCTTATCATCTGTCACCATGGTACACCATAGTCCATCTTAGGACTTTAAATTAGAAGTGGCTGCAAGTTTTCTTATGTTTACTTATGGCCCTGCCCACCCCGTTAGGGATACAAGCAGAGTCACGTCCAAGCATTACCTACCACAATGCCCACTCCAAGTACCTATGTTTTATTGATATTGAAAGCCAGCCGCCGCTTGTAAAACTAATAAGTTTCTTCACGTTGTTTTTCTTCACCGTCTTGAGCACGTGTTAGATCACGTTTAGTAGCTGGCTCCCAAACTTCCAAATATTCTTACTTATAGGAGTCGTATCCAAACTTTAGAAAGAAAATGTTGCCCCAAAATAGCTACTGTAACTTTGTAAAACGTTCAATTATATTCCATTACGTTCCACAGAATGGCACCCACATAATTTAAGTGACACCCTGAGCATTAAAGAGAGCGGAGAATATGTCTGTGAGACATATTCGACATGTGCATTCTCGAATTCGTAAACGAAGGGTTCCGTAAATGTTTTTTGTTTGGGGCCCTCTTTTATTATTATTTATTTTATTTTTATTCCTTGTTATAGCGGCAATAGAAATACACACTATGTGAATAACTCTCTACCTATTACGCTTCATAAGATACAGGCCACTGACAGACGCACGGAGTGTCAGACAACGTAGGCTCAGGAATAGAGATCCTAGGTACCTGTGATCGTGTCATAAAAACCAACCAATCAGGACCCGCTAGCATGACGTGATAGTGCCCGCTAATTGGTCAAAACTTTTCTCACACCCCGCTCCCTCGTCTCTGTATTCGAACTTTAATTATTACATTCGCCATTGTTGCTTTGAAACTGGTCCATTGCGTTTTTATTTGAAAATATCTCTATCTGCCCTAAGACCTAGGAAGTTCAAGTAGTTCTAAGCATAAAAAAAATCTGTGCCGGGACGGTAACGATCAGGTTATAATCAAGAGTAGGGGGGTGGGGGGAGGGGGGGAACCCTAAAGTGGTTCTATTTTCAGTGGTGTTATTCTATCAGTCAGTAGTTTTTAGGAACCCTAACTTAAGAAGCGTTTGTAAACATGTTTTCCTCACTGAACAAACGTAAAACTAAAGATAGGAGCAAGATGATAATTTAGCTAAATCTACACTATCTATACTGCCAGAGGTAAAGTTTGTACGTTTGTGCGAGTAATCTCCTGAATTGTTTCTGAAAATACTCTTACTGGTAAGTATTATTTTTGTGTTTTGTTCATTACTTTATGTCCTCTAGAGGGCGCTAAATTCAATTTAATGTGACGTCACATAATCTATAACAATCGAGACACTTCCAACGATACCTCATTTTGTGAGATTATGATAAGTAGTTTAGAAGTTATGAGGAAACAGATGAACCTTACATACAGGTCAACATCATAACCCTCCTTTTCGATGTTCCTGGTTATTAAATGACCTTGGCTGACCCCATTAGTGAAAAATTTACGTATTTATTTGTTTTTATTATGATAGTTTTTGCTTCTATTGTCATTTATTATTTTCTAAAGTATAAATAAAAATAAAATAAATATTTGTGGACATTTCACACAGCGCCTTCTAGCCCCAAACTAAGATAAGCTTGTACTATGGGAACCAGAAAGCTGATAGAATACTTTTATACTTTTTTTTGTAAATACATACTTATAGTACCACAACACCCAGACCCGGGAGAAATATTTGCAGAACATACAAACATTTCTCCCGTAGCGGGAATCGAACCCGCGCCACTTGCGTCTCAGCCGAGCACTCGCCCGCCACGCCACCGAGGTCGTCGAAGTATGAAATACACTATAATCAAAATTAATTCATTCTCTTTTAGTTGATCGATAACACATCATTATAAAGGTTGATTTGTAAAATGACCTGAGCTGACCCCATCAGTGAAAGATACCTATATGTTTGGGTATGAATAATTGAATCCGAGTATTCAGGGTTGAAACTGCGGCCGGAAATGGTACAGTTATTGAAAATTAAACTCACCCGGATATTACTTTCGTTAAATCGTATTCCTTGAACTTTCAAACTTGAAACTTAGCATAACACAATTAAATACTCTACAATACATTTAATAAAAGTCTATGGTAAAGTTTTCAGAAGATTGTGTGGTAACTTTTTAACGGGTTGTCCGATTTGCTTGAAAGATTCGTATTCTTTCATTACAAAATGACGCTATCATTATGTATTGAAATAATCTTAAACAATTTAGAGGTTTACCAAAATAATACAACGGGGTGTCAACTGTTAACATTAAAATCATTTTAATTTCTTATTGTTATTACTTATTTGTATTGATTAGATTTATTTTCCTTGTTATTATTCTTTAACTATGTATTTTTATATTTGTGTTGCACAGAACTGTTTTGTGTTTTTAATTATCATGCTGTGTACACATGTTTTGGGATTCAATCTAGTTTTAAATTGTGTTATTTTTACTTTGCTTATTATGTGATTGTTTTCTGTTTTGTGTGAATTAATAATAAAAAAACTGTTCAAACAAGATGCACCCAAATGACTCTACTCTACGCGAGTAAAACCGCGGACATTTCAGTAGTCTATCTAGTATCTTAGTTTTAAGGAGGTAGTCATAGGAGAGACATTAGAAACATCACGTACCTAGGTATGTGATTATTGTAAGTATGTTTAATTATAGTCATGTCTTTAGGATGTCTAGGCTGTAATGAAACTTTATTGGTCAACAAAATTAGCCTTAACACGAAAACGTTGAACCGAAAATCCTTTTGTGGGTTATCGCGTGGCTACAGAGTCAGCGTTTAAAAACATCCTTCATCGAGTGCTCGGTTGAGACGCAAAAGGTGCGTGTTCGATTCCCGCTACGGGAGAAATGTTTGTCTGTTTTGCAAATGTTTCTTTCGGGTGTTGTAGTATTATGTATTACTAGCTGCCGCCCGCGACTTCGCTCGCGTGATGAAAAATAGCCTATTATGTTAATCCAGCAAACGTACTACATATGTATATTTCTAGTTTCATTCAAATCCGTTCAGCCGTTTAGGCGTGATTGAGATACAAATGGACACCAGATGGCTGATAGAATACTTATATACTTTGTTTTGTAAATACATACTTATAATAAATAATACTACAACACCCAGACCCGGAAGAAATATTTGCAGAACATAGAAACAATTCTTCCGTAGCAGGAATCGAACCCGCGTCTCTTGCGTCTCAGCTGAGCACTTCATCATTCAACATTCTCACGAACTTTCACATTTATACATACCATACATACATATTATCACGCCCGTATCCCAAATGGGGTGGGCAGAGCCACAAGTAAACATAAGAAAACTTGCAGCCACTTCTGATTTAAAGTCCTAAGATGGATATGGTGAACCATGCTGACAGGTGATCAGCTCATCGCCCATATCGGTCCATCATTTGGAGAGTCTATTCCTTAGTCGACTTTTACGACATGCTCGGGAAGAGAAGCAGCTGGACGCATTATAATACAGTAGGATTTAAGTACTGCTTTCACCAGTGTTCTAACCCTTGGGTTGTATAGCCCAACACCGCTCAAGCTCTAAAGCAAACACGGCTAGCAATTAAAGCCCCTTTTCATGCAAACTGTAGCTGGCTATCGGCACATAATGAGGGTCCAATTGTGTGCTAAAAGAATCCCCCAGGTGTTGGATACTGGATAACTGCCCGGTTTGCTTTAGTTGAGTAATACTGATTGGCTGAATCAGGGTTAAAATAAAATGTGCTCGGGATCCCCTGGGTCGTGGGTATCAGAAACTACGAGTACCATGGTACCACAACACCCAGACCCGGAATAAATATTCGCAGAACATGCAAACATTTCTTCTGAAGCCGTCAGAATGTATTGCTCGCGTGGTACCTAGATAAAAATAGCCTATATGTTAGTCCAGCACATGTACTATGTATATTCCAAGTTTCATTCAAATCCGTTCGGCTGTTTCGGCGTGATTGAGGCACAAATGAATTTAACTTATCAGGCATATTACTTTTTAGACATCCATGTTAGGCATTTTGCTACAAAGGCTAAAAGCGTTTTAGATGATCCGCTCATGACGGAAACATACTGTACAAACATTCAAAAATCCTCTCAAACTTTCGTATTTATAAATTCGAAACTAACTTTTCAGAAACTAACAATTTTTATTTAAAGACCACAAAGATCCACTTCAAAATAAGCAGAAATTGTCATTTTTGATGCCATTTAAATGTTAAACCCCATTTAGAGCTAAATATTTTTATTTGGAAGCCAGCCAATAGAAGTCGTACAGTTCAATACGACAGTAATTCTGGAGACAGCTGAGTTTCAGTTCTAAAACAGTTTCCCCGGAATTTGCGTTCAAATTACCGTCATTTCAGATACGGTAAAATAAGCTGAAAATAATTGCTGTATCTGGAAAATAACGTTTTTCTAAATACGGTAATATGGATAATGTATCCAATCACTACAGAATTCCGTACGAAAAACTTCACCGTCCTTAAAAAAAGGGACCCGTAGATTTTATGCAGAGTATCTAAAGTATTTAAGGTTATTATAGCTTTATTATTTATTAAAAGTAAGTAAATTCGTATGAGTTAGTGGCCAACTCTTGTGACGGAGTTTTTAGGCTGCCTAAAGACCCCCGTCATGGCTTAACGACTTAAAAGCTGGGACCGAAAATTTAACGTGCCCTCCGAAGCACGGAAGCGCACAGCTCATAATGCTCGCAACGTTGCTTTACCTCAACGATCAATCAAGAACGTCTAAGCAAGCACTTCGGCAAGCGTTTATTAGCGCATTATTTATTTAGAAGATAATAATAATAAATAAATAAATAACACCCAAACAGTCACATACATAGTTCTGACCCCACACTAGGATTGCCTGTGTCGTGGGTATAAGAAACTACGAGTACCATGGTAACACAACACACATTTGCAGAACATGCAAACATTTCTTCCACAGCGGGAATCGAACCCGCGCCTCTTGCGTCTCTGCTGAGCAATCGCCCGCCACGCCACCGAGGCCGTCAAACTGATTATCTGATCTAATATGATTATCTGATTGTAAGTAGCTATAATATAATAATAACAAACAATGTATTTTCGTATTTATACCTAGTATTTGTCTTGTCTTTTAGTTGTTCAGCTAATTATTCGCGAGTAACTCCCACACAAGCATTATGCCTCCAAGCGTTCGAGTAGGAACTAGAAAACTAGCATCTACTCACTCCTTTGTTTACTTTGAAAACAATAAATGTATAAATTTTTTAAACTCTCTCAATCTGAATTCATAATTTTATAAAACGGGTTTTTATCGCTTGGAAATTCCTTGTTATTTTCCCGACGTTTCGAATTTGCAAGAGCAATGGTCGTTGGCCAATGACCATTAGTTTTATATTATTGAGGTAGTGAGAACTCTCTAAATAAAAGGGAGTCAGTACCATAGGTTTTTAGGGTTTCGTACTCGAAGGGTGCCAACGGGACCCTATTAATAATCCTCCGCTGTCCGTCCGTCTGTCAGTAAGCTGTATCTCATGAACCATAATAGGTATAGTTGAAATTTTTACAGTGTGCATTTCTGTTGCCGCTATAACAACAAATTATAAAAATAAAAGAGGGCCCCATACAAGAAATATTTATGATCATTTACGATACGGAACCCTTCATGTGAGAATTTGACTCCCACTTGGCCGGTTTTTTCTTCTTTACTCACCAGTAAAAGTACCCCGAACATGTCGTAAAAGTTGACTAAGGGATAATGATGGACCTCCTATATGGGCGATGATGGGCTGATCACCTGTCACCATTATTCACTATAATTATCCATTTTAGGACATTAAATCAGAAGTGACTGCATGTTTTCTAATGTTTACTTGTGGTTCTGCCCACCCCATTAGGGATACGGGCGTGATAATATATATGTATGTACGCGCCAGTACAGTAGCACCATAAATATTGTGCGCCCCGGCAAACTTTGTGCTTTGTCTGAAAACCGAATTTGTCCGAATACATAACCCTTTAAAAAAATAAGTATCTACATAAATTGTAACAACTGTATATTACACTAGCTGCCGCCCGCGGCTTCACTCGCGTGGTATCCGGATAAAAAATAACCTATATGTTAATCCAGTACATGTACTATGTATATTCCAAGTTTCATTCAAATCGGTTCAGCCGTTTAGGCGTGATTGAGGCACAAGCATCCAAACATCGTTATAAACTTTCGTACTAGATGGCAGCACCGGTAAAATTAGTACGCGCTATCGTTGCGTTTTGAGCTTTACGCCGGTAATTTCAAGCAAACTAAGACTTTTCAAATTTATAATATAAGTAAGAAGTAAGATTATCATCGCGTTAGTTCGTATTTCAGAAGCTAGATGAAAATAGGCGAGGCGCACAATATTTGTGGTACTACTTACGTTAAGTGCATATTCACCGGCACTTCGAAAGCTCAATAAACTAGTGCTGAAGTGACTAACCATCCAATTATTTGCAGCTCGCTGATGTTTGTTGTTTGTAATGATGCAGTTTTATTGTTTGTTGTTGACTTTTGTTTATTGTTACAATTCGAAACTATTTCAACTGTTCTGGTGAAGAGGTTATTTTGTTTGTGAATTTTACTGTGTTGTATTTTTATTATTAGCTTCCAGTGGCTTCGTGATCGTTATGTCCTTATAAAACGTAGTCTATATTTGTATACCATCATATCTGGGCCACTTACTATAAAGTATCTTTATTATCAGTCTGTCCAGCTGCTTCTCTCCCCGAGCATGTAAAAGTCGACTAAGGGATAGTATCCTCCAACATGATGGACCACCTATATGGGCGATGGTCTGATCACCTGTCACCATGGTTCACCATATCCATCTTAGGACTAAATCAGAAGTGGCTGTAAGATCAGCCCATCGACTATATAGATTGTCAATTATGTTGGAGAGGATACTATCCCTTAATCGACTTTTACGACATGCTCGGGGATAGAAGCAGCTGGACGCATTCTAAGATTTTTTGTACCAGCTGAAAAGTAACGTAAGTCACAAAAAAATCTTGACTAGTATGGTGCCGTATTGAAAGAGAAGCGTGAATAAATCAAACAACACGATGTATTCGAGATATTCGATCGAATCTTGTAATTAGTCGAAGGCATGCAATCAGCCAATCTCAATATGATCAAAGCACCGATTCCTATGACGTCATTATATTACTGGGTTAGACATGTTTCTTATAATTAGGGTTCGGGTCATATATATCATGTATTCACAAAATTATATGTATTTTTGACGACGTCGGTGGCGTGGCGGGCAAGTGCTCGGCCGAGATGCGAGAGGCGCTGGTTCGATTCTCGCTACGGGAGAAATGTTTGTATGTTCTGCAAATATTTCTTCCGGATCTGGGTGTTGTAGTATCATGTATTATATACATAAAATGTATTTGCAAAAAAAATGTATTATAAGAATTCTATCAGCCATCTGGTTCCTATAGGACAAACTTTGCTTAGTTTGGGGCTAGATGGCGCTGTGTTAAATGTCCACGAATATTTATTATTTATTTAATTAAATACTATCAGCCATCTCTTCTCATAGTACATCCCATAGTTATTTCGCGGATAGATGGCGCTGTTTTACATTCTTATCAATATTTATTTAAAAATATAAGTAGGTATGGCTCTTATACAGTTTCAGAAACGTTGGTCTTCCAGCATCGACATGGGTGGATCATATTGCGGGTCAGGCCTTGATGGGGCTAATAACGGACCCTGGACAATGGCATTCTCAAAGAGGACCATGTATTCATAGTCCTCTCTTTGAGAGTGTGGTTATATATACTATATGGTATTCCATAGCATAATCGTGTCACAACATAACACGGAATTAATATTTGCAGATCATTCGATCATGATAAGTAAGTTCGTATGCTGGTGGCCAACACTTGTGATGGAGTTTTTAGACCTAAAGGCTTCCATCCTAGCTTAACGACTTAAAAGCCGTACCGGCAATTCAAAGGACGGAAGCGCTCCGCTCGTAATGCCACTTGCGTTCACCCATCCCAATTATGTTCGCGCACAATGTTGCTTAACTTCAACGATCAAGGACGTCTAAGCAAGCTACGCCACGAGCGCTTCAATAACGAAGATAAAGAGTAACTATGCCTATATTCTCCTACTCTGACTGAAAACCTATCCCTACATTGTCCCCGGTTATCCGCCAGAAAACCAAAAACATTTTGGACGTCTATTTCTAGCACTAACTATAGAAAGAATATGTTTCTGAATAGAGTATGCAATTATTATAATGATAATTTAGCAAATATTGATATTTTCAACGCACTTTACCTAAATTTCGGAGAGAAGTCATGTCAAGCATTGCCGCCAAATTACGATTGTATTTGATTTGACTTGTTTTTTTTTTATTTTTTTTACTCTGTCTATTCACTAGCTTTTAATGTAAAATTTAACTGTGGAAACTTTAATGGTTTATGTATTGTTTAACTGTGTTTTTTTATTGTAAATAGTACTGTTTGTTTCCCAGATAAAACAAAATAAAATATATTTATGTACTTTTCTTTGTTGCAGGTAGCACCCAACCTGATAGAGTTCATCAGGTCACCAGTGAACATCATAGATTTTATAGCAACACTCAGTTTCTACATGGATGTGTTAGTGGAACTAACTATAGTGAAACAATATGTGAACAAGGCCGACATATTGGAGTTTATCTCGATAATCAAAATCTTAAGGCTGTTTAAACTGACGCGGCACAGTCCGGGCTTGAAGATTTTAGTGCATACGTTTAAGGCTTCGGCTAAAGAGTTGACATTGTTGGTGTTCTTCTTGGTGCTCGGTATAGTGATCTTTGCGAGTTTGGTTTATTACGCGGAGAAGTCACAGGTGAGTTTGCTTTCTTCTTTTTGTTCATCATCATCTATCATCATTTTCCTGTTATCCTTCTTCTTTCATCATCATCAATCATCAACATCTTCCTGCCTTTATCCCATTCAATGTGGGGTCGGCTCAGCTATACCAGCTGTAAGAGTTTTGGCTAAGATGATTACCTATTTAAGTTGCTAAGCTACTTTTGATCCCATACTTATTTATCTTGCCAAACGATACCTAGAAGAGTATTAGGTGAATAATTAAATGTTAATTACATTTTCTATTTCCAAAATAAGCCGTGGATTATTATTTTACCTAATTATTTTAGCTACACGTGTAAGATAATGAGGGTTGAGTGGTTATCGTGGGTTCAAATCCGTAACCGATGTAATCCTGTGAATTTTATAGCAGCAAGGACACTCCTTGAAGAACCATGGTGACAGATGATCACTATGATCAGCTCATCGCCCATATAGAATGGATGGCACATCATGTTTCCTATCCCTTAGAATTTCATTTCATTTCATAAATAGATAAATATTTGTGAATATTTTACGCCGCACCATTTCTAGCCCCAAACTAAGCAAAGCTTGTACTATGGACACTAGATGGCTGATAGAATACTTATATACTTTTCGTAAATACATTATTATAATACATAATAATACAACACCCAGACCCGGAAGAAATATTTGCAGAACATACAAACATTTATCCCGTAGCGGGAATCGAACCCGCACCTCTTGCGTGTCAGCCGAGCACTCGTCCACCACGCCACCAAGGTCGTCTAAATGATTCTTAAATATACATACATACATATCACGCCCGTATCTCTAACTATCTCTAAATATCTAAGGGGCTGGGCATTTATCCCACAAGTAATCATTAGAAAACTTGCAGCCACTGCTGATTCAAGAGTCCCAAGATGGATATAGCCAGAGGAACCCTAAAAAACAAACACGGATACAGTTTCGGGCGTTCCAATTATATGCAAAATAAAATCGATTTACATGTTTGCCTATTTTGTATAGTCCACAAATAATTCCCTTTTACCATCGTTAGTTTGTATTCATTTATTCATATGAAAATAAAAACTTCAAAGCGGAACAAATCCGTGCGAGGAACTGAAATGTTTATTCCATGCATAATATTTTGATGGCGATGGCAAAGTTAATTAACAACATATGAAAAATGGTCATACAACTGGAAACTAAAGAATTAATTCTCAAAATTTAACGAAGCTTTGATGATCGATTACGTACGTTAAAAAAAATATTTCTTGTATGGGACCCTCTTTTGTTTTTAATTTTTTGTCATTATAGCGGAAATAGAAATACATAAATACTTACTCTGTGAAAAATTCAACTCTCTACCTATTACGGTTCATGAGATACATCCCGCTGACGGACGGACAACTTAGGCTTAGGCAGTGATATTTAGTGTTATTTACATCCGTCATTTGACGGTTACTGTTTTTAAAAAACAGCCTACACCATGTTATGTATTTGTCACAAGACTCTTTTTCAATCTCAATAAGCGTTTGACCTCACATGGCGGTGCTAAGCCGCACTTTTTGTGTGTATCAGTTTATCAGTACATCATCATCATCTTCCTGCCCTCATCCCACTCTATGTGGGGTCGGCACAGCATGACCCTTGGATCATGCTGTAAGAGTTTTGGCTAAGGTGTTTTATGACCGGCCGCCTGCCTGACGTCAACCCTCCTTGGGAATACTTGCTTATTGTATCTCATCATGTTGGAGGATACTATCCCTCAGTCGACTTTTGACATACATAATTATCACATTCTGTGATCACTCGAAAAGCAGCTATTATTAATGTTGTGTGACTACCCTCTTTTATCACTGAGCTAAGTTAGTAGATAGATATCTCTTATCGATGACATTGTAGATCTAACATGGCTTAGATTGGTATAAATACAAATGAAGAGAGTGGTGGTAAGTATTCCCAGCAGTGGGATGAAGCAGATCTATAATCATGATTCCATGTTTAACTAGGTTCTAAGTGGACGGCTTCGGTGGCGTGGCGGGCGATTGCTCGGCAGAGATGCAAGAGACGCGGGTTCGATTCCTGCTGCGGAAGAAATGTTTGCATGATCTGTAAATATTTCTTCCGGATCTGGGTGTTGTGGTACCATGGTACTCGTAGTTTCTGATACCCACGACACAGGGAATCCTAGTGTGGGGTCAGGACTATGTATGTGACTATTGGGTGTTATTTATTTATTTAAGTCTTTCAGCTTAGGTATTTCAAAAGCGAGACGCCACGCTGGCAAGTGTAGCTCAGCGCTAACCTCACAAAGTATAAACTTTAGCAATATGCCGTGTCGCCAAAAAACTCACAATTTCGCCAAGTGTGACGCAAAAATATGTCTCGGAAAGTTTTGAGATTGATTCGAGTTATTATATGAATAAATCAAAACTCCTTTTTAGGGTTCCCTAACCGAAGGGTTCCAACGGAAACCTAACTAAGCCTACGCTGTCTGTTCGTCCATCCGCCTATCCGGTATGAACCCTAATATATGGAGAGTTGAAATTTTCACAGAGTGTGGGTTTCTATTTGCGCTATGACAACAAATAATAAAAGGGTGGGGGGGGGGTCTCCATCCAAGAAACATTTTTTTAGAAGCTACCTATTTAAAAAGCACATAGAGTACATAAAAGTCATATTAAAAGTACACGTAGAGTACGGAACCTTTTCTGTGCGAATTCAACTCGCACTTGACAGGTTTTATTCTAAGCCTTCCTAGCTTGTGCCAGTACTTTTAGTAATGCTATAAGTTGTAACCTTTTATAAGTTAAAGTCGGAAAAGTCGGCTTTTTGTGGCAGCTGCTTTGATTGTCGAACCCATTTTATGAATGCAAAAAGTTATAAACTTCCCTGCTAGACTGTGAATAAGGAAAAAACATAAAAAGCGTCCAGCTGCTTCTCTCCTCTCTAACATGATGAGCCGTCAATATGGGCGATGAGCCTCATTTGTCACCATATCCATATTTTTGACTTTGAATCAGGATTGACTGCAAATTTTCTTATGATTAACTCTGGCTCTGCCCACAAGTTAATCGTAAAAGTTACTCATTAGGGATACGTGTGTGATAATATGTATCAATCAGACAGTCAGTAATATAAGAGGTTTATAAAAAAAACTATATATTTGTGGATATTTCACACAGCGTCATTTAGCCTCAAACTAAGCAAAGCTTGTACTATGGGCATCAGATCGATGATAGAATACTTATATACTTTTTTTGTAAACACATACATATAATACATAATACTACAAAACCCAGACCCGGAATAAATATTAGAAGAACAAATTCATACATTTCTTCTGTATTTGCAAAACCAATTTTTTTGCGGAATAACTGTTAAACCTATGTTGATACTCTATTATGCAATGGGATCATGAAAGAAATAGCCATAAAACACAGCTAAGCTCTTTCATCTAAATTGTGGGTTCCAAGATAAGATAAGATAAGTTGAGAGTTACTTCGTAAACGTGATACCTAAAAAACGCCTTGGAAATCTAAAGAGCGGTCAGACTGGAAACATTATTCACGATTAGATTCAGTTTCATAATCACTGCATTCAGTGTTTTTCTAACTGGAACAATATGGGTAAATCCAAAACCAAAATAGAACTGGAAAATTGTCTTTTGAAACCATTTACTTTTTTTTTAATAACTTTGGCATAACATTTTTTGGCCAAGCGTGAGATAGCCATGAAAAATTACTACTTTTCTTCTGGACTCGAGTAAAGCACTACGGGAGTAAAAACAAACAGAATTTTTGCTCAAATTGTTTCGTTTTCGTGGCCTTGATAAACGATTACTTTTGGTACCAGAAAATGGCAATTATATAAAATAATAGGTAATTACATTCTATTTTATGTTTTTGAATGATTTTATTTTTCCTGTGGTTACTTAGACAAAGACAAACTACTTGACAAACTTCCTTCGCCTCATATACTCTCATCACATTCTTAATCCAAGCCCATTGGCTTAGAGTATTCTTGACTGGGATTTTCTAAAACGTTACAAATCCAATTCGCGTACTTATAGCTCTTGCCTTTCAAACGGTTTCAAAAAATTTAAGACTTTGAATTTATTCCAAAAATTCTATACGAACAGGACCTGAACCCCAGTTTTACGCTTGGTCGCGTTACGAACAGGTGTAAATGCAACGTAGATTTAAGTCGTGTCCAAGTGATCCGTCTAAGTAATCCCCGTGATTTTATGGAATAAAAAATGTTGACTTGGACATTGATTTTGAGTAACTCTTTATTTTCCTCCTTCCTATCAATGAAAACTTATAATTGGCGCTCTGTTATTTACTTTAGTTGACAAATTTCCCAGGACAACCCGGACAACCAGTTCAAGTCCATCCCCCTCGGGCTGTGGTGGGCCATAGTGACGATGACCACGGTGGGCTACGGAGACATGGCTCCGAAGACCTACCTGGGCATGTTCGTGGGCGCGCTGTGCGCATTGGCTGGCGTGCTGACCATCGCCCTACCAGTGCCCGTCATCGTGTCCAATTTCAGCATGTTCTACTCGCATACGCAGGTCAGTGCTGGTAGTAATATAAGTTAGGGCTCATATACACGAGCGGCACGATGTCAACGGCAGAGGCAACTAGATCCATCGGCGGTAGCCTTCGACGCGTCGGCGGCAGTCTTCAACGCGTCATTTCGCCTTCCGCCCGGATAAAAGGATTTTTCCCCAGGATAAAAATTAGCCTATATGTTATTCCAGCACACACACTATGTATGTTCCAAGTTTCATTCAAATCCGTTCAGCCATTGAAGCACAAACATTGTCACATCCTCACAAACTTTCGCATTTATAATATTAGTAGGATAGTCCACTAGACAGAACCCCGTGTTCTAAAATTAGCGTTCGCTCGAGCGTAATCGAGATTATGTAAATACTGCTTTAGCACCTCAAAGTAAAGGTGATCGTATTTTGCATAATCAATGCCGTGACAAAGGAGTAATAGATCAATTTTACATCGTAAAATTTTTATTGAAAAACAAAACTTAGAAATGTGAACATCAAAGGTTTAGCCGTGAAAAATAAAATACAATTTTCTATCAGTTAAGATTTATTTTTACTAGGTGCATAATCATTTTAAGACGTAGGTTTAGGACGTGTCCAAATGATCCCCGTGATTTTAAGGAATAGTCAGCCTAGAAGCAGTAATAAAAATATTCTACATACAAACATACATGTTATCACGCCCGTATCCCTAATGGGGTGTGCAGAGCCACAAGTAATCATAAGAAAACTTTCAGCCACTCCTGATTTCCAAGTCCCAAGATGGATGTGATGGACCATGGTAACAGGTGATTACCACATCGTCCACAAAGATGGTCCATCATGTTGGATGCTAGCCCTTCACCATCTTCCTACCCATATCCCACTCTATGTGGGATCGGCACAGCATGATCCTTGGATCATGCTGTAAGAGTTTTGGCTCAAGTGTTTTATGACCGGCCGCATGCCTGACGTCAACCCTCTTTGGGAATACTTGCTTATTGTATCTCATCATATTGGAGGACACTATCCCTTAGACGACTTTTACGACATGCTCGGGGAGAGAAGCAGCTGGACGTATTCTAAGTGTTTTCTTTACTCCCAGTCCAGCACAGAATTAATTTACCTATTCTAAAATTTAAAAAGTTTGCGTCGATATAAGAGTAGGTATTTTCCACAAGACCTTCTAATTTTATAAAGATAAAAAAATACATGTTATTCTAATACCGTAAAGTAAAACAAACAGAATCGCTACATACTCTCATTACCTACCCTATTCTTACAGCCTTAAGGATGGTTTTCCATTGTGTGTTAAATGACGTACCTTTAATCTTCAGATTCTCAAAGGATTTTCCACCTTAGAGTTACAGGATTACGGTCGTGTTTTGATTATATTCATTTGGGAAAACCTCGTACGTAGTAAGTTGCGGTTGATTCAATTTACGTCATTAGTTCGCGTGTTTCTGACGTCACGGATAACGCGATTGGGCGGGAAATGTTGCGGAGAAGATGTATTAACTTTTAGAATCTATATTCGCAATGCATAATATAAAATTTTGTATGTTACTGACTGACGGACCGAAAGAAATGCCTGATATTGAACTCCTAAAGGACTCAGCTCCGGATAGGTGGAGTGGCGATCTGCGAAAGGCTGTTGGCAGAGACTGGATGCGTCGAGCCAAAGATAGCGATAGGAGGCCTATGTCTAGCCGTTTTCTAAACTTGTCAAAAAGATTAATACAAATTTGAAATACAACGTTATTTTAGTAATGCAAAATGAGTAGTAAGTACTCAGTACTTAAAAATTATAGAAAAATATGACCCATACTGACTGTTACAGAAAAAAAAAGCGCTTTCACCCAGTACATAAAACTCAAATTTGAGCAAATTTAATGTGCCGTTAAGTGCCTTTTAGTAATCGGGCTGCAGAGCAGTGGATGGTTTAACATTATAGGCTATTTTTTATCCGGGTACTACGCGAGCGAAGCCGCGGGCGGCAGCTAGTATATTATATTCGGAAAAGTGATATCCAGTTTGATAGGAATCCAGACAGATTGATGGGTAAACACATAACTTGGACGTATCCATGTTAATTTGTCTCCATCTTTTTGGATTTAGCTCGGGATCTTGTTATAGAAACTTACGCATAACCCTTCATCGCCCAGTTACAATATTTAACTAACGGATGACGGATCGTTTCTTACTTTAGCACTAGTGAGAACACTGGTTGTGGGTTCAAATCCGATCGTGCAAATGATTTTTCTATTCGAAAAATGTATGTGTTCTTAAACGGTAAAGGAAAACGTGAGGAAACTGGCATATCGTAAAACCTAAAAAAATAGAAAACATGTATCAAATGCATGAAATGAGCCTTTGAGGCGCACTTGAATCCTTTCACCACACTGGTTAGAAATAACTATATGACAAGTTAATAATTACCATAGCAAAGGTTTTGGTGATAAACGACCTGTCGTCCGTTATTAAAATATTGTAAGCGCTCGTGGCGTAGCTTCTTGATAGATCGTTGAAGCAACTTTGTGCGCGGTCACAATTGGGATGGATGACCGCAAGTGGAATTACGAGCTGAGCGCTTCCGTGCTTCATAGGGCACGTTAAATTGTCGGTCCCGGCTTTTAAGCCATGACGGAGGCCTTTAGGCGGCCTAAAAACTCCGTCATAAGAGTTGGTTACTAGCTCATACAAACTTACTTTTATTTAGAAGTTGGTTAATAGCCGTTCGGCTCAATACCACATACCTCTTTGCAATAAAAGTGAGGTGACCCAAATCACGAGACATTCCTTGCACAAATTACGAACAATGAAATGTTTAATTCGGCAGGAGATATTCAGGGTGGAATGTAGGTACTGTCAAATGGAAAAATATCTAGTAGGAAGTCTGCCAAATACACAGTGGAAAAACCGCTGTTCTCCTTGAATGAAATTGTTGGTCCACGGTTTATTTTTAAAGCGTATCTACACAAATTACACGGTATTCGATAAAAAAATATCGGTTAAGTCAAGTTTCGACCTACTTAAAGCGGTAGAGGGCAGGAAAATGATGATGATTTACACACATTCATTTATATATTTTTGCCGCTGACTGTACCCTCCTGTGTCAGTTCATTAGTCCCGTCCGCTCCTGTTTGCGGTCTAGCGATTTTCTGCAGATTTTATAGGTAGATATACCGACGTAATGATCGTATCTGAAATCCTTTATTTGCAATTTCGACCCTATTCCTAGTAGTCGTAGGTGCATATTCGACCGTCCGTTTAGTTGGTAGACAAACACATCGATAGCGATAACGGTAAACGAAATATCTGAGGGTATTGACATCATTATACCTATCTATAAAGGATGAAAAAACGGTCGACAAATTAATATAGATGGTCCAGTATCTGTAATAGGTTCGTTTATATAGGAACTATCTGAAGAAGAAAAAATTACGCGTTACAAACCAAAAATAAATAAATATAAATATTTGTGGACATTTCACACTGCGCCATCTAGTCACAAACTAAGCAAAGCTTGTACTATGGGCTCCAGATGGCTGAGAGAATACTTAGTAAATACTATTTTTTTGTAAATACTCCCGTAGCGGGAATCGAACCCGCGCCTGCGTCTCAGCCGAGCACTCGACCGCCACGCCGCCAAGGTCGTAATGATGTCGAAATCGAATAAAAACATAAATTATCGATCAATTCATTCATCAATATTCAGCGCGAAAATCTAAAATGAACTTTTGTTCCAAACGTTTACGTCATAAATGATTTTGAATCTTAAAGTATTTGAAATAAAGTTGAGATTTGTTCAAAAATTGCTTACTTTTGGAATAAATTGAACGCTGAAAAGTGATTTAAGTTCTAACGCCCGGGAATAGAGTTCAAAATCGTTAATTGGTTGCTCATTTGGAACGACGAAGAAAACGCGTTCATCTAACAGATGTTCCTGAAATGTTTTGAAGTTAATCCCAAAGTCTTGATCAGTTTAAATTGAGTTGGAATCAATTCAAGAACAAATAATTAAATAAATACAGGTTATTAAATTACAACTACGGGTCACCGCCCACTACTTCGTTATAAAACCGAACCCTCACTATCCGGTTACATAAATACGAAGCAAAAAATGAGAAGCAACCTTTTCACATAGGTTATTTGCTTTTCTGTTCCGGACGGTGTTGACGGTCGGACTATAAAATGGGGAGGAGACCTTAAGGACTGATATCACCGTGTTATTAAAACTGTATACCCCGGTTCAAATCCGATCAGGCACCAATGGGTTTTTCGGTTCCAAAAATGTATGTGCATTAAAACAGTTCTTAAGATTTTTTTGAAATATTTTTCATTTATTTACACACGAATACTCAAACGCGACTCAAAGTTGAGCACGTTTCAAGACACGGTTTTTTGACAGTTTTTGATGAAAATCCGTCAAAAACTCGTCACTCACGTGCTCAACTCTGAGATGCGTTTGAGAATTCGGGGGTAAGAGCACTGGTCTAGTTGGTAGTGACCCCGCCTTCCGATCCTAATGACGTGGGTTCAAATCCGGTCGTGTACCAATGGATTTTTCTGTGCGAAAAATGTATGTGCGTTATAATAGCACTCTCAAACGTTGAAGGAAAATATGGTGAGAGTAAACCGGCATATTGTAGAACCTAAAAGTTCGCTAACATGGTGTCAAGTGCACTAATGAAAGGAGGCTTTGAGGCGCACTAACACTGGTTTAAAAGGACTAGTGATACGATTAATAGTAGACTAGTAGGTACCTAGTATAAACTGTTGCTAATGATGGCGACCTCGGTGGCGTGGCGGGCGAGTGCTCGGCTGAGACGCAAGAGGTGCGGGTTCGATTCCCGCTACGGGAGAAATCTTTGTATGTTCTGCAAATGTTTGTCCTGAATGTTGCAGATAAGTAGGTATTTACAATAAAAAAAGTATGTAAGTATTCTATCAGCCATTTGGTGCCCATAGTACAAGCTTGGCTTAGTTTCGGGCTAGATGGCGCTGTGTGAAATGTCCACAAATATTTATTCATTTATTTATAGCTTTTGAACGCGTTTAGATAAATACACTGTATTCCTATGTGTATTTGCGTAAGGTTTTTAAAAAGTTATTCATTTCCTTAGAGATTCCGATACAATTTCTATTAAAAATCATGCAAAAACGTTAATAATTAACGAGATTTAAGTAAACTGACCTTTTAGTCTACTCCAGGGTTTCTCAACCAAAGATACTGCATTCGTTTGACTTCTACGTATATATAAATCACATCGTATAACTATGTACCTACCGTAGTGACCCGTTACTTCATCTGTGCTACTTATCTTCACCTTATTAAGTTGAATTTGCCAACATAATTTTAGTTGAGACTACTAAATACAAAGTGTTTTTCACGTATTGCAAGATTTTGCGGATAAATTGTGGCTAACTTCACATTGTTGGCCACCAGTGCGTTTTTTCCGTGAGACAAAGGATATGGTTTTTTTTGTCTGAGTTTAAACTTCAGTTTTAGGCAGTGCTTCAGAACAGGTAATGCTAAACTTTTATATAATTATCAACTACAATTTATTCTCATTCAGAAAACACTATTATGTTCTATCTAATTTACGTTTAGAAGTCATGCTGCCTACTCCATTTAAAATGGTCCCGGACACAACTTGAGTACGAGAGTCAGCGTATAATATTGTAACTACAACCTTCCGTTAGTTTTGGCAATAAGGTGGCGACTATTATGAATCTTTAAGTAGACCTTTGTTTTTTGTACCCCGAAACAAAATATGGGTATTTGTATTTCTAGAATATTTGAGAAACACTGGTCGGCTATAGCCGTATTCAGGTCGAAGCACTCCGAAGCCTAATTCAATACTGCGGCTGAATTAAAAATGAATTTCGGTTTAGTGCCCGTCAATATATTTAGATTCTTCATAAATAAACAGAAAATTACTAAATCTTACTTCTCACTTATATTATAAATGCGAAAGTTTGTGAGGATGTTTGGATGTTCGTGCCTCAATCACGCCCAAACGGCTGAACGGATGTGAATGAAACTGGGAATATTATATGTGTGCTAGATTAACATATAAGCTATTTTTATCCGGGTCGAGCATGTCGTAAAAGTCGACTAAGGGATGGTATCCTCTTCAACAAGATGGACCATCTATATGGGCGATGGGCTGATCACCTGTCACCATGGTTCACCATATCTATCTTGGGACTTTGAATCAGGAGTGGCTGAAATAAAACAGTTTGTTTTATAAGAATAAGCCGACTGATACCCACGATTTCACTCATAATACTACATGATATTATAATACATAATATTTTCCTACAAACGTTTTCATCACATTTCAATTAGGAATGTAATTTTTATAACTCGCTCGAAGGAGTGAAGGAAAACATCGTGAGGAAACCGACATATCGTATAGAACAAAAACAAGTTTAAAAACATATAAAGCGCAAGTTACCACACTGGTTTAAGCTTAGTAGTAGATAAAAGTGAGTAAGTTCCTATGAGCTAGTGGCCAACTTTTGTGACGGAGTTTTTAGGCCGCCTCAAGGCCTCCGTCGTGGCTTAACGACTTAAAAGCCGGGACCGACAATTTAACGTGCCCTCCAATGCACGAAAGCGCTCAGCTCGTAATACCACTTGCGGTCACCCATCCTAATTGTGACTGCGCACAACATTGCTTAACTTCAACGATCAAGAACGTTTAAGCAAGCTACGCCACGAGCGCTTCTGCGAGTACATTATATAAGCAAAATGGTTTGAAAGCTACCTTTCAATATAATAAAAGCATGCATCAAACTTACTCCACTAAACAACCCGAGTGATGTCCATATTGCATAAGGGGGCCCGTGAACAAATGGTAAACAGTATCAGGGGCCTTATTCGCTATGACCAAACAAAACGTAACGCGGGCAAACGCGAGCACGTTCGTGGATTCACCGTGTTAAGTTTAATTTACATTCGTGTACCAATAGATTTTTCTGTACGAAAAATTTATGTGCGCTATACCAGTACTCTCAAACGTTGAAGGAAAACATCGTGAGGAAACCCGCGGCTTAGTCAGCTCCGCACGTATTGACCATGTCTTTCCTGTGGACAAGGCCGACTAAGCTGAGAGGAGGAATAGGTGCTGGGCAAGCCTACTCCATCTTAATTCGTCCCGGGCACTACAGCGTCTCGTCTGTGAAGATAAAAGTTGCCTCCTGGCGCTGTATAAATCATCTACTATAGATGGTAAAAGGCCTTAATTTAAAAATAATATTTATTATCTAAGTAAATTTTTCAGTAATTACTAGAAGCATAAAACATAATTTATTAACAAAAATAAACTGAAAACAAATACAATTTACAAAATACAAAAGAAACAGTCGGGCTATCTGAAGGCCGTTGCAAACGGTCTATAGATAGCTCACCTGATCCAGCTCATCAGACGGTGGAAGCGTGCCCAAGACTGGCCGCATTGCCACGCTGAATGGCAATACTGATCCGTTGAGCCAAATAAGAACCAGCTCTTGGATCGCGCATCGCTATTGACAGAAATTTATTTAAAAACTATTGTCGTAGTTACTTGTGGCTCTGCCCACCCCGTTAGGGATGCGTGATAATATGCATAATGTTTGCTCTATTTTCGTTTGAGTTTATGATAGCCATTTTGTCTAGTTTACTTGCACTTTATGAGATATCCAAGTTATTATACATTTTGAAGCGCAACTTTACGCTCTCAAGTTATTTTACTAAGAATTATGTTGGAAACAAGATAAATTATTACAACCTTCGTCCGCGACTCCGCTCACATGCTATCCTGATAGGAAGTAGCCTGTGTTAATTTACGAAAATAGGAGGAAACTGAATTATGTATAATTAAGATTCAAACAAAATTTAATCGAAATCAATCTAGCCATTACGGACTACTACCAGTCATGTCACTAGATCTTTCGAACCAGTGTAGTGGAAGGATTTTAAGGTGCGCCTCAAAGGCTTCTTTCGTGCACTTGACACAGTCATGATTTCGATCTTATTAGGTTCTACGACAAGTCGGTTTCCTCACGATGTTTGGTGCTCCAAAATCTATTAGTGCACGACCAGATTAGAACCCACAACCTTAGGATCGGAAGGGGGGGCTATCGCCACTAGACCACCAGTGCTCTCATTACGGAGATATGTAGAGATAAGCATACTAATTAACCCATTCACAATTTTCGTATTCATATTAAATTAGTGTGCTTAAAATAAGGAAATTAGAATATAATATAACTTTGATATTACAAAAAACAATTGTTTGAATACAATGGATAGATAGAGGGTAGAGATACAAGGGTAGAGGTAGACTATAGAACAAATGGATGACTATTTATAAGCAATTTAGATATCGCCACCTAGCTATCCCCTAACTAAGCAAAGCTTGTACTATGGGAACCAGATGGCTGATAGAATACTTATATACTTTTTTTACTTGTAATATATAATATTACAACACCCAGACCTGGAAGAAATGTTTGCAGAACATTCAAACATTTCACCCGCAGCGGGAATCGAACCCGCGCCTCTTGTGTTTCAGCCAATCATTGGCCACGCCACTGAGGTCGTCTGAGGTGATTATAAGATGACATGAGTAAGAAGAGTACTGAGATGACGTCTGATAAATGGAAGTGGAAGGATAATGGAGGGGGGGGGTAATAGCAGGGAGATGATGATGATGATGATGAAGTTCTTGAATAAGTACAATGTTCTAGAAAACAGAATACCACAGCTGAGCTTGTTCTAAGCTTTCCATATTTTTCAAGAAAGTCTACATCTGCAGGGAAGGCAAACGATCACCGTAAGCAAACCTTTTCTATCCAATCGCACCGCAATATCCACCTTAGCGCAGTCGTAATAAGGCACATTTCCGTTTGCAAGGCTGCATGGCGCGTCTACGCCGTAGCAATAACTCAGAGTTACGGTGCTACGAGACTGCTACGAAACTGCTACACGCTACGAGCGATATAGTTCGGGAGATAGCTGTGTAAAAGCTGTAAATTAAAGATAATGATCTGAGTAAAATGTTCTTTGTGTAACGAATTCAAGAATTGTGTCGGAAAATTAGGTTAGTTACTGTGTTAATGTTTTACGCGCAAACATTAAGTTAAAACAAAAAAAATACAAATATATTATTTAAGAACAGAGAAATATTAAAGAAAACCGGTCAAGTACTTAAGAGTCGAATTCACACATGAAGGGTTCCATCTATGTACTTTATACTTTATTGAGTTTTATTTGATTACACCTTGACGATGGCCATTTACAGCAGATATCATTTTTATGATATATAATTTATCTTTTTAATGTATAATAATAATAATTTTTTCATGACATTTTTGACCGTCTTGTCTGTTTTGACTCGTAATTATATTGAGTACTGTGATTTAGTATGTAAGTCGACAAAATCAAGTGTGTCTCGGCTCCTACGACGAATGATTATGATGATGAAAGTATATTTTTAATGCCAGCTCTTAGACTATCGGACACATCTACGATCTTGGCGGGGTGAGTGCAAAGTGTGTTTGATGAACCCGCGCCTGTTTGACGAACTTTTTTATTATTTATGAACTTTTTAGATGCAATTTGAACCTTATCGCTTCCACACCTGGGACAAGCTAAGAATTGCTTTAAGTTTGAAAAATAAAATAGTTTTGCCAGCGTGCTAGAAACCAAGAGGGTTAAAATGGCCGGTTTATTAGATCTGCTGCTGAGTTGAATTGCGTACGATTTACCAAAATTCCGACCATTTTACTGCCTAATATGAATCTTCTGCTGAATCGAACTGCGTAAAATTCACCTATTCGCAAAATTTTATGAAAATTACACAATTGAAATAAAAAAATGAATTGCTATGGATGAATTGCTGTGGTCTTTTTAGCCATTTGTTTGATGTTTTGTCAAAACATGTACGGCGCTTATCAACCGATAACTTCATTACTATACATTGGACGATCCGCCTTTGCTAGTAGGATATGAGAACCATGCATAATTCAACTACTACTATTACTTATCGCGCCAATAGATCTTTCGAACCAATGTGTTGAAAGGATTTAAAGGTGAGCCTCAAAGGCTCATTTGGTGCACTTGACACAATCTTTCGAACTTATTAGGTTCTATAACATGCCGGTTTTCTAACGATGTTTTCTTTATACCATTTAAAAGTACGTAAGTTAAGTAAAAGTGTGGTCTTAAATGAAGCATACTTACCGAGAAGAAACCTATTGATTCTTGATTTGAAAACACCCATATTATACTTCTAAGGAAATAGCGACCCCGGCAGGCAGTTCCACATTTTTGCTTCTCTCTATCGACAATATTTTCTGATTTCAAGACGTTCGTCCCTTCACGTTTTTGTACCCTAGAGGGAAACTTAATAATCAGAAGCCCTACTAGCCTAGAGGCTTCGTTACTGCATCCTTCCTTGTAAGTCCGTCCGTTCGTAAATACGTGATATAAACCCCATCATCTTTTGAATAAATCATCGGAAACACTCTTCCGATGTGAACAGCTCGTACAAATAAACTGAGATACCTTTTTATTGTAGTCATTAAATTTGCAGCGCAACACTAAATACTAGTCCTGTCACTTATTCTCTCGAACCGGTGTGGTGAAAAGATTTAAAGTGCGTCTCAAAGGTTCCTTTAATTATTTATGCACTTGACATAATCATGTTTTCTTAGTCCCTTTTCCGTTCGTAATTGTTACTACTTATAATACGTAATAAAAAATACATAATACTACCAACACCAGAAATATTTCCAAAATATAAAAACATTTATCTCGTAGCGGGAATCGAAACCGCGCCTCTTGCGTCTCAGCGGAGCACTCGCCCGCCACGCCACCGAGGTCGTCTTTATATCTTTCTTTCTTTCTAATGCTGTTGCGATAAAAAATATTTTTTTCGTATATTTCAGTCATGATATCATTATTTTTAGAACACAAACATGCTGCCTTTATTGTTTGGTACAACTGATATGAGTAAGCTGTCCTGAAAGAACTATCACCCGGTAGACCCCCCACTTCCCCCTTTAATTCTCGGCACTCGTAAATATTCTGCGATCAAATATTTGCTTGGCGAGCCGATCATTTCATATAGTGCAAACTGTTGGGTCGGATTGATAATTGTTTGTTCAACGAAAAAGTTCTTCAACGAACACTGGTGGTTTAATCGTACGGTTTCCTCACAATGTTTTCCTTCACCGTATAGCCGCATACGGTGATGGAAAAGGTGGAAAGAAAACACTGCCACTTTAGTTTGCTAATTCTCTGAGCTATGTCGATGACTTTGGTTCTCTGACGGATAACATCGTTACGGATCCTATCCTAAATAGAAACTCCGAGAATAGCTCTTTCCATAACTCGCTGAGCGACCTTGAACTGGTGGACTAGCCATACTATGAGTGTCTAAGTTTTGGCTCCGTACAAGTAGGACGCACTGATCACTTTGGTTTCCAGGCATTGTGGAGTGATGTGAAAACTTGACGTAACTTTCCAATCGCTATATGATGGACCTGTAAATTCCGCTTCACACCGTAATACAAAGGAATGATTTAAATGCTCGAATCGCTTGAATACAATAAAAAGCGCCGTTTATTCCCGGAATGGTATTCCCTTTTATTCCCAGTATGAGTTTCGATGAAACCGGTGACAGGTTATAAACAGAAGGAATTTTTCCTTGTGACCTTGGTAGCGTGGCGGGCGAGTTCTCGGCTGTAATGCATGAGGTGCGGGTTCCTACTGCAAGATAAATGTTTGTATGAGCAAATATTTCTTCCAGGACTGGGTATTGTGGTACCATAGTATTCGTTTCTGATACGAATCAGAACTTCGTTATTATGTTCTCAAGTTTATATAGTTTATACCACTTCAGCTTGCTTGCTATTTATGCTAGCTATAAAAGTTGATGAATACATCTATTGTTCTATAAAATTTGACTAAGGGATAGTATTCTTTCCAACATGATGGACCACCTACATGGGCAATGGGTTGATCACCTGTCACCATGGTTCACCATATCCATCCGAGAACTAAATCAGAAGTGACTGCAAGTTTTCTTACGGCTCTTGTGGCTCTGCTCACCCCATTATGAATATGGGTGTGATAATTATGTATGTATGTAGGTTCACTCTTGAAAAGTGCCCTTGGTCCACTAAAATGGACTTAACAGTTGGACTACGAGCAACGTCGCGTACGGGCGACAAGTTCGCCAAATAATGTAGCCGCAGCGTATCGGGTAGCGTATCGAATAAGGCCTGGAGGTATTTCCTCCTAACATAGTTTTCTTAGAATTGCCCATTTTATTGGATAAACAGTCAGCCATCATTTCAGTATCTTTTTTATTACGTGCATCAGAATTGCGGGTGTTCTGCATAAAATCTTTTAAAAACTATCTGGGGATTTGGTGCCCTCTGTGACAAATCAAACAACTAAACCGTCTAGTGGTAGTGGCTCCACCTTTCGATCCTAAGATCGTGAGTTCAAATCCAGTCGAGCATCAATGGGGTTTTCTGTTCGAAAACATGTGCGCTATATACCAGTACTCTCAAACATCATCATCATCATCATTTTCCTGCCTTTATCCCACTAGGTGGGGTCGGCACCCCATGTTTCTCTCCTCCATTTCCTCCCATCATTCGTCATCTCAGCACTATCTCCTTTCACACGCATATCCTCTTTCACACAATCCATCCAACATTTTCATATTTTTCTTCACTAGTAGGTACTCTCAAACGGTGAAGTAAATCATTGTGAGGGAACCGGCATTATAGTAGAACCATAATAGAAAGTTCGAAAACATGTGTCAAGTGCACGTAATGAGCCTTTGAAGTGTACTTTAAATCTACCACACTTGTTCAAAAGAACTAGTGACACGACAAGTAAATAATTACCAAAACTTTATTTATACATATTACAAAGCTTTTTTTTAGAAACAACGAATTAACACCCAAACATTCGGAATCGAAACCGTATCACTTGTGACTCAGCCAGCCATCAAGATCGGCTTTTACAAAACGGCGTTATAAAAAACCTGAATAGTTTTCGTCTGATTTGTTATGGAGCACCCGCTTTCCTGACAACCGTTTTTTATTCGACTTCCCGATCGCTTACTGTCCAGAAGGACAATAAAATCGTCCCTCGGTTTATATTTCAACGTTTTAATTTGTACGATTTGATTTACGGTGTCAATTTATTGGCTTGTTTGTCAGATTATCGATGCGTGACGTTTTTATGGTTTTACTAGCTGCCGCCCGCGGCTTCACTTGCGTGGTACCTAGATAAAAAATAGCATATATGTTAATCCAGCACATGTTCTATGTATATTCCAAATTTCATTCAAATCCGTTCAGCCGTTTAGGCGTGATTGAGGCACAAACATCCAAACTCACAAACTTTCGTATTTATAATATAAGTAAGATAACTTTGGTAGTTTTGTACTCATTGTAGTTGTATGGGATAGTTTACATGTGTTTTGATACAGCTTGCTTGCTAGCTAGCAAGTTACTCCGGCTTGTGAACAGAACTAGCCAGCTTTTTCACTAGCGTATGCAGGGGAAAGTCAATTGATCCAGTATAAAATCCATTTAAGGCGACTTCAATTCATTTATTATTCAGAATTTACTTAACTTTTAGGCCATTATTGCAAAATTACACCCGACCGCTGATCTTTGCGCAGATGCTCTATTGTTTTTTAATCTGTCAAAAATATTACGTCCAAATGAGTTCTTCAGAAAAAGTAGAATCAGACTGTACTTTTTATACACATCCGGGAAACTATTTTAAAAAACTTCCGGGAATTGAACCCGCACTTCCTGTGCCTCAACCGACCAGTACGCTAAATACATACGAACGTATAAAAAACTACTACTAAGGCCTTTTACCATCTATAGTAGATGATTTATACAGCGTCAGGAGGCAACTTTACCTTCACAGACGGGACGCTGTAGTGCCCGGGACGAATTAAGATGGAGTAGGTTAGCCCAGCACCTATTCCATCTCAGCTTAGTCGGCCTTGTCCACAGGAAAGACATGGTCAATAATACGTGCGGAGCTGACTAAGCCGCAGGTTTCCTCACGATGTTTTCCTTCACCGTTTGAGAGTACCAGTATAGCGCACATAAATTTTTTGCACAGAAAAATCCATTAGTACACGACTGGATTTGAACCCACGACCTTAGGATCGGAAGGCGGGGTCACCACCAACTAGACCACCAGTGCTCTCCGTATAAAAGTGCTACCAGTAAATAGCGCTGGAAGTATACGTAACTTTGAGTAGGTACATCTGACTGTGCGTAGAGGTGACCCTTTCTATTCAACCATCCTATTACATTCCGAATACCATACGGGATTCCCCCCTCCCCCAACCCCCTCCTCCATTCCCCCATTTGCGGTACTTTTAATTAACCTTTTTTTCGGCGTAATTCGTTAATTTTGCTAATTGGTGATTTATGGTCATATTTGCACAAATTCACCGCGAAAACCGACAAGGGTTTTGCCGTTTACTTCTGGTAATTAGACAATTTTTGGTGTGTACGCGGTCTGGATAAATTTTGAATTTATTAAGGTTCTGTTTATTTACATCAGGATCGTAGTAAACGGAGATCCGTGGTACTTACTCCTATGGAAAACGAGCGTGATAATGTATGTGTGTATCACCTGTTTCTCTGCTGGACTGGGAGTAAAGAAATAACATAGAATGCGTCCAGCTGCTTCTCTCCCCGAGCGTGTCGTAAAAGTCGACTAAGGGATAGTATCCTCTCCAACATGATGAGATACAATAAGCAAGTATTCCCAAAGAGGGTTGACGTCAGGCAGGCGGCCCGTCATAAAACACCTTAGCCAAAACTCTTACAGCACGATCCAAAGATCATGCTGTGCCGACCCCACATAGAGTGGGATAAGGGCAGGAAGATGATGATTATACATTTATACGGCCATATAAAAAATTAAATAATATGCGTTTAATATCGGCGTATTTGATGGCATGGCTATACCTCCAAAATTTTCCTCACACACAACTTTTTGTTTGATTGTTTGTGTAATGTTTAAAGTATTCTTTACTCAACTTTGTAAGACTCATTTCAAAGGCATTTCTGAGGAATCCAGGCGGAGGTAATAGGGCAGACGCAATGACCGGAAAATCAATGAAGTTCACTGATCGATGCTCTCCGTTTTACCCAACTACTGACTATAATTTCTTACTTATATTTGTATGAAAATATATGACAGTATTTTGTGTATCATCATCATCATTTTAGTCCATCTCCGCTCTCCTCTTTATTACGTCATTCTCTCCGATCCCTCGCAAATCTCATCCACTGATTCCCGGCTATGTTCACGATGTCTTTCGACCATCGGGCGGGTGGTCTGCCTTGGCCGTTGAGCATCTCGATACCACCAATCAGTGATCGCCTTCGTCCATCTTCTGTCGTCTCTTCTAGCCAAGTGTCCTGCCCATCTCCACTTCAGTCTCGCGATCTGCATACCCACGTACACCACCTTTGTACGATGTCGAATTTCAACGTTGGGTATGTGATCTAGGAGTGATATTCCGAGTATGGCGTGCTTCATTGCCCGTTGTACTAAACTTATCTTGTGCATTATATTCCTTTGTGAATGGCCATATCTCCATCTAGAGATCCCGCTTGAAGCATTCTGTGTGAAAGTTTTTGAGTTTGGATGTTTGTGCCACAATCACGCCTAAACGGCTGAACGGATTTGAATGAATCTTGGAATATACATAGTACATGTGCTGGATTAACACATAGGCTATTTTTTGTTCTGGTGCCATGCGAGCGAAGCCACGGGTGGCAGCTAGTACTATTATAAATTTATATCCGTCTCTGCTGGACTGGGAGTAAAGAAAAAACAAAATGCACCCAACTGCTTCTCTCTCCGAGCAAAGTCGACTAAGGGGTAAGGGGTGAGTAAGGGGTCGCCAAGGTACTAACTCGAATTATCATGCCTGTTTTAATAGGGGTAGGCTGAGACCACGAATCTCCATTTGCTATGGTTCTGTCATTTACTTTTTCATCACATTCTTCATGTCGGTTTGGGGTACTTTTGACCTGACCTCTCCAAAACTAAGGTTAAAACTCCTATTAATAGCATAAAATTTACTCAGAAACGTTAATACTGACTCTGTTATATAAAACAAATAAATAATTCAAAACGAGCTAATTCTCGGTAGAGGAGATTAATTTGGAAGCAATTAAGCCGAAGTAAACAATAATTATTTACTTTACGCTTTCTTCAAATAGACGGTGATTAATCATACCTACTCGGACGCAATGTTGTTTGATGATACAGTAAAAACATTTTAGCCATTTTATTCATTTATTAACAGAAATAAACTTATAACTAATCATCATCTTCCTGCCCTTATCCCACTCTATGAGGGGTCGGCACAGTATGTTCCTTGGATCATGCTGTAAGAGTTTTGGCTAAGGTTAACTAATAATAAATAAAATAAATAAATAAATATTTGTTGATATTTCACACAGCGCCATCTAGCCCAGAACAAAGCAAAGCTTGTACTGTGGGCACCAGATATAGCAGATAGAATACTTATAAACTTTTTTGTAAATACATACTTATAATACATAATACTACAACACCTGGAAGAAATATTTGCAGAACATACAAACATTTCTCTCGTAGCTGGAATCGAACCCGCACCTCTTCCGTCTCAACCGAGAACTCGCCCGCCACGCCACCGAGGTTGTCCTTACGGTTTACGGTTTAAGAACGTACGGTTTTGTCCTTATTATACAAATACTTATACAATTATAATTTACAATACAAAAGGAACAGTCGGGCTATCTGATCCAGCATAATCAGACGGTGGAAGCGTGAATTTATTTTATTTGGTCATACTTTTTTTATTTACTTTTGTCGGAAATGGTAGTTGCAAGAATTCACTTACGTCATAAATGAGATCCAAGAATTGACTTATTCCAGAAATGGTAGGTGCTATATGTCACAAAAATAACAATTACTTACCTTAACGAATTTATCCGGGCGTTACGCAAACCAGACTTTAATCGATCAACGCAGCATTTGCATCTACGAATCATTGCTGTTTATCGCAGAATTTTATGATATTTTGCTCAGCTTTGATGTTCCTTCGTTAAGGCTTGGTTAAGCGGTTTTTCACTCGAGTTCATTTTATGGCTTGTAAGGCCTTCCTTTGTCTAATGTACAGTCAACACCAGTATAATCTAGTAACAAGTTTTTTCCATAAATAGTGTCAAGTACAAGGTACCTATTTTATGACTAGATTTCAGACCGGAAGATTTTAAAATTCAATCTTACTAGTATTACAAAATCGTTGATGATAATGTTTGGATGTTTGTGGATCAAATACACTATAACGGCTAAATCGATTTGGGCAAACATACATATTATTATCACGCCCGTATCCCTAATGGGGTGGGCAGAGCCCACACGTAAACATAAGAAAACTTGCAGCCACTTCTAATTTGGATGAAACTTGGAATAAGTATATTCTAACCTGAAATATTACAAAGGTAAATTTTTATTCAAGTTCCTTAGTTAATTGATTCAGGCGTGACTTTGTGGAAGTACATTTTAAGATGATACTAAAAAGATGATATTATGTTTCTCACAATAATCCGTTGGACAGTAAGTGAAATATTCTCAGAGACAAGACCTGTCTGGCATACAGTCTGAATCAACTTTCCGAGGATGCCTCGTGGTGAGGCGAAATACATGACGAAGATATTGAAAAATAGCTTTCTGTGGATGTGTGTGTTCGTATGAGCCTTGCATGGTTTTTTATTACGGGCGGGCGGGCGGTGCCCTTGCCTGTATTTTAGTAAGCTTTTTATAAAGATTTAAGCGGATTACTACTAGAGATACAACATTTTTATACCTATTATCTTTCAAGTACCTTTTCTATCTGAAATAGCTTATGATTTTTATTGAATTTTTACTTAACTTTCCTCAGACTCAGAGATGTCTGTTACTAGGTAAAAACAAACTCAATAGTATTCCCAAAGGTTTGAAGACAAGTTAAGAAGAGAGGTATTGTAACTTGAGCACTTTTCCATGTGAAAAGTTTTTATTAACTCATCATTTACCCAATGCTCGTGGGATTTTACTTTTGGCTGCCAGACTTGAAACGAAGTTCCTCCAATACACTGGTACTACTTGTTCCATTAGTTTTAAAGGGTTCCGAACCCGAAGGGTGCCAAGGGGACTCTATTACTAAGCCAAAACTGTCTGTCTGTCCGTCTGTCAGTCTGTTCGTCTGTCAGCGTGATGAAAGGACAAAAGTGCGATTCGTGAGCTTGAGATATGCCGGCGTCTTGGGCACGCTTCCACCGTCTGATGAGCTGGATCAGTTGAGCTGTCTTTAGACCGTTGGCAACGGCCTTATGATAACCCGACTGTTTCTTTTGTAACAAACATTTTTTTTTAGAACCCACGACGATAAATATTTTGTTATCATAACATATCCAAAAACGTTATCTAAAATGAAACTAACAAAACGCAAAAAAACCGCATCGAAATCGATTCAGAAGTTTTCGAGGAAAACGGTAACAGACAAACACACAAACTCACAAATAAATAAACATACAACCTCTTAGGCCAAAAGCCCTCTCCGTTCCGTTGTGGGTAAAAATAAAACTTAAACCCTTAGTATTCGTATTTCTCCGAAACAATAATTGGTTGTTTTCCGAGAAGATTAATAACGAACAATTTGAATAAGAGATTGATTGTTCAATTCAATGTTCTCCTTAACTGGTCTGTTATTAAAGTTTGAAAATGATATTTCATGTCAGTTTTCGGCAAATAAAAGATTTTTACATTATTAACTAGGATAATCTCTGCTGGACTGGGAGTTAAGAATGAAACAGAATGCGTCCAACTGCTTTTTTTCCCCGAGCATGTCGTAAAAGTCAACTAAAGGACAGTATGTTTTCGAACATTTTAAGGTTTTACGGTTTCATCGCGATTTTCGAACACCATGTCGAGTGTACGAAGTAAGTAAGAGAAGCGCTCGTGGTGTAGCTTGCTTAGACTTTGCGGTCAAAATTGGGATGGGTGACTGCAAGTAGCATTACGAGCTGAGCGCTTCCGTACTTCGGAGGGCACGTTAAATTGTCGGTCCTTATTTTTAAGTCGTTAAGCCATGACGGAGGCCTTTGGGCGGCCTAAAAACTCCGCCACTAGCTCATACGAACTTACTTTTTTAACACACTGGTTCGAAAGAACTAGTGACACGTCTAGATAAATAGAAGGGATGGTATCCTCTAGTGCACGAAAGGAGCCTTTGAAGCGCACCTTTAAAGCCTTCCATCACACTGGTTCGAAATAACTAGTGACACGATTAGTAGTAAGTAGTATCCTCTCCAACAACTATCCATGATGGATGGATAATATAAGCGATGGGCTGATCACCTGTCACCATGATTCACCATATCCATCTTGGGACTTTGAATCAGGCAGCATCATGTTACTTCTTATTTTAAATTCGAATCAGTTCTGCTTTAAAACAATCTTAGCTCGTGCTACATTCAGCTAAGCCCAGCGGAGACCGTTTAAAATGTCGCCGGCTAAGCCAATATAAAACTGGGCCTTTATAAAATTCTTTACGTTATATGACGTCCACATGACGTTATTTGACGACCTCGGTGGCGTGGCGGGCGAGTGCTCGGCTGAGATGCAAGAGGCGTGGGTTCGATTCCCACTACGGGAGAAATGTTTGTATGTTCTGCAATAATTTCTTCCGAGTCTGGGTGTTGTAATATTATAATAATAATAGATTGTTTATACAGTATGTATTTACAAAAAAAGTACATAAATATTCTATCAGCCATCTGGTTCCCATAATACAAGCTTTGCTTAGTTTGGGGCTAAATGGTGCTGTGTAAAATGTCCGCAAATATTTATTTATATTTATTTACTCTACAGTATGCGAGCCCATAAATGTATTCCTGGTTGTCCATGTTGATGTACGCGATTATAATGTACGTAGGATCGTATGACGAACTTAATATAACGGTTATCGCTTTTCAAGAAAACAAAGCTTTACCCAATATAGTACTTTGCGTCTCGTCCCTATTTCTAGCGAATGTTCTTTGTAAAGAGCTGATTTTAATTGTACGCGTCACCGGGACTTTGAACCCTATCTCCGTGGGGTAAAATTCATTTTTGAATACAGGAGACCGCTGAAATTCGAAATAGGTTGTAAACTGTTGGTAACGAAGAGTTTCCATTGAAACGCAGTGCCTTCTGGCCCAAGATTTTCTTACTTTTTGTTTGTAAAATATGTGCGACGAAAGATGTTAAATAAAATATTAAGTGAAATATTTTGTTTAATTTTTGTATTTTTTTTTTCATAGTAACAGTCAATAAACTCCTTGAAATTACTATTGATGGTAATTTCAAGCCTAATGGGATGGGCAGAGCCACAAGTAGCTATAAGAAAACTTGCAGCCACTCCTGATTCAAAGTGGTACCATAAAATATTTTGCGCCTCGGCAAACTTTGTACTTTGTATGAAAATCGAATTTGTCCGAATATGCAACTAATAGTCAACTAATAATAACTGAAACAACCCTTTAAAAATAAGTAACTACATAATTATCGTACAAGTATACCTAAGTATTCTATCAGCCATCTGGTTTTCATAGTACAAGCTTTGCTTAGTTTAGGGCTAGATGGCGCTGTGTGAAATGTCCACAAATATTTATTATTTTATTTATTTACTGTGTGTGTGTAAGAACTAAAAAGTTAGTAAGAAAAAGACGTACCTAATTTTATTGGTATTCATTTTTACTGACGTCTTTATACGATCACCGCATTTCAAGAATCTAATCTTCATGCAATTCAAGAGACAATAAATCTTCAAATCTGAATCATCATTCGAGACTCATGTAAACATCACTTTGAGCCGATTCTTCACAGGCCATATTTGCAGTGCTAGAAAGAGACAGACGGTTGTTACGACAACGAGGCAGAGCGAGACGGAGAGATAGACTACAGTGGGTACTTGACTGCGTTTACGAGGACTCTTGTTTTTAAGGGCCATTGTTTCAGTCTCCTTGAAAATGAATGATCTGGAAGTCTACAGTAGAAATTACTTTAAGATATTTTTTATGGTTCCGTAACCAAAGAGTGCCAACGGGACCCTATTACTAAGCCTCCGCTTTCCATCCGTCCGTCTGTCAGCGGGCTGTATCTCATGAACCGTAATAAATAGGTAGAGAATTTAAATTTTCACAGTGTGTATGTTTTACTGCTGCTATAACATACAAGAAACATTTTTTTAATGTACGGAACCCTTCATGGTACGAACTTGATTCGCACTTGACCGGTTTTATTTATGAACATATTGTGCTATTTTTTTGTATGCAATAATTTAACATACTGCCTAGCCACTAGGGGGTAGGCAGGCACTGGTATTATGTCGACATCTTCAACCAGTAGACTCTGAGTGCATTAAATACCTCTTATAATTAATCTATATATCTACCTAGACAAGGCACTAGTTCTTTCGAAACAATGTGATGAAATGATTTAAAGTGCGCCTTAAGGGCTCCTTTCGTGCACTTAACAGTTTTTAGGTTCTACCTACGACATGTCGATTTCCTCACGATATTTTTCTTCATCGTTTGAGAGTTCTGGTATAGTGTACATAAATTTTCCGCGACGCGCTCAGCTCGTAATGCCACTTGCGGTCACCCATCCAAATTATGACCGCGCACAACGTTGCTTAACTTCTACGACCATAAGGTTCAAATCCGGTCGTGTAGCAATGGATTTTTCGGTGCGAAAATTTATGTGCGCTATACCAGTACTCTCAAAAGGTGAAGGAAAACATCGTGAGGAAACCCGCGACTTAGTCAGCTCCGCGCGTATTGACCATGTCTTTCCTGTGGACAAGGCCGACTAAGTTAATTCCTCCCGGGCACTACAGCGTCCCGTTTGTGAAGGTAAAAATTGCCTCCCGATGCTGTATAAATCATCTACTGTAGATGGTAAAAGGCGCAAACTCTCCAGTAACACCTACTTTGTTCATAGAAGGATTCAAAAAGAATATATAATGAACACATACGCTCCGTTGTAGTACAAATTCTTCATAAATAGCTGAGTGGAACTGCCTTGAGACGTCATTTACTTAGCGTAGGCTTGGTTTAAGTTTTGAAACTTATTCTCTGGAGATCGGTTCTTCCGTAACGATTACTAATCATGTCACTAGTTTTTTTGAACCAGTGTAGTGAAAGGCTTTAAAGGTGCGCCTCAAAGGCTTCTTTCGTGCTCCAGGTTCCTTTCATGGTCTTTGAACATGTTTTGTATAGAGAACATAAATTCTTAGTAATAATAATTCAGCCTGGGTGTTGTAGTATTATGTATTATAAGTATGTAGGTATTTACGAAAAGTATATAAGTATTGTATCAGCCATCTTTTTCCCATAGTACAAGCTTTGCTTAGTTTGGGGCTAGATGTCGCTGTGTGAAATGTTCACAAATATTTATTTATTTATTTGAACAGTCCGTGTAACGATCGGATTTGAACCCACCAGTGCTCTAATGTTAACTTTGAGAGCACTGGTGGTCCAGTGGTAGTGACTCCGACTTCCGATCCTAAGGTCGTAGATTCAAATCTGGTCGTGCAATTGATTTTTCTGCTCGAAAAATTAACCAGTACTCTCAAACGGTGAATGAAAACATCGTGAGGAAACCGGCATGTCGGACCTACAAATTTCGAAAACACGTTCGAAGTGCACGAAAGGAGCCTTTGAGGAGCACTAGTTCGAAAGAACTATAGTGACACGACTAGATGTTAACTTTGCTATGTTCATTAATGATCCGTTATCAGTCAGTAAAATACTGGATACGGCAATGGCCTTTGATGCAATTGTACAAAAGAGGAATTACCTCGTTGCTATTTTGTAAAATCTATTCTGTAAAAGTCACACGTTCTCTAGTAAATAGAACTGGCTTTTGTCCAGTAGTCTGTGAGCCAGACGTTCGTTTTTTATTCTTTTTGTTACTGAAAGTAAACTGTATGAGCTAGTATCCAACAATGATGTGTTAAACTATTCAAAGGCTTCTATAAAATAACTTCTATAGCTAAAATAGGGAATACTAGCTCCCACCCGCGGCTTCGCTCGCGTGGTACCAGGATAAAAGTAGCCTATACTTTATGCCAGCACATATACTATGTGCATAATGTTCTAAGTTTCACTCAAATCCGCTCAGCCGTTACGGCGTGATTGAGGCACAAACATTAGTAAGATGCATGTGATTGAAATGAGGGCCAAATATTTGATTACATCAGAAGTAAACCTCCATTAATATTTTTGATAGTAATTTCTTTTTGAGAAAAAAAACTAATTAAAAAATTGCAAAAAAAAAACAGACATATCAGATATTGTAAAAAATTTACATACATTTTTCGCAAAATGACGAAATAGATTTTTTGTTTTACGTTTTTGGCTTCCTGAAATAAAAGATCTATAAGGTTTTTTAGAAAAAAATGTAATAATATATCTTGCCAAAATAAGGGTTAAAGAACCACACCATCATTTATTATTATTGCTTCTTATGCCTAACTCGTTTATTATTTCAATGAATCGACAGTGAAAGCCCTATAAAAAGGTTATGAAGGACCTTACTAGGTATTTATTCAGAGTGGCCTTTCACCACTCTTCTAATAAAAGGCCAAATAAAGCTCACAATATAGACGATAAAACGTAGGCTCATCAAAAGATACTGAAATAGACACAATGGAGGTTGTATTCATTGTGACTTTCAGATGGTTAATGTTTTTTTTTTTTAACCGAAAAAGTTTGAGTTTGGCTACGCTTACCTAGAGTGGCATTACGAGCTGTGCGCTTCCGTGCTTCGAAAAGGACACGTTAAATTATCGGTTCCGGCTTTTAAGTCGTTAAGCCATAGGCCTGGAGGCGGCCCAAAAACTCCGTCATAAGAGTTGGCCACTAGCTCATACGAACTTACTTTATCTGCAGGACGCAGCGGTAAAATGAAAGTATGAAAGAAAAATCCAACGCGGACAAAGTCATGGGGCATTCCACTAGTATGTTAAGTTTATACACGAGATGTCGCGTACCTCATAAAATCAAGCTTAAGTTTATGACGTATCTAAGTTTGAAACTGTTAAACTTTAACCATAGAACTATTCCTATGGTTAAAGTTAAACGGTTTTAAACTTCAAACGCGCCATCCACTAACGTTATTTCTTTCTAATATATTTTCTTACAATATGTAAGATCATAGTATGATTTATCCATTAACTTGTCCATTTTTGTCCCTTAGCATATGCTGACAATCTAAATGTGACATAAATGTACCAAGTTATTTGTATTGTTTTCTGACGACCTACGTAATTTACTAATTTATTTCCTAACGACTCCCAAACAGACATGGCAAAACTTCGCAATATCGCATCTAACTAGATGGTTTACATAATCACTAGTAAATTGTTTTTTGTCTACACTAACGGGAAGTTGTAGTGTAGCATCAGGGCAACTGTAGTGTTCAAAAATATTTATAAATTAATAGAATCCTGTAGGAATGAACGTCAGTGCATGGCCAGCTATGCGGTGGAACATATCAGGTTACTGGGAAGTAACTTGTCAGTTGGGAGTTTAATCGAAAAAGTTTTCGAAGTGTGGCATAATAATAAAAGTACCTACGTTCATAATATAGTTATAACTTTTAATAGGTTTCAATAAAGTTGAGCTCTTGATCTTAAACCTACAAAATTAGTAGTTTTTTTTTTCCTAGGTTCTTAATTAAGAGTGTGCAATAGCGGATTTTGCTCACCAAAATCGACGTAGAACTCTGTTTTTAGTTAATAAAATGTGTTATTTCACAAAGAAAATTAAATTTTAATATTTTCGATTCGGTTCCTCAAAGTGGAAACACGTTATGAGAAAAAAAACTTGAAACATTCTCTAGATAGGTATCGGGAACCCTACCATATGTTTTTCAGAAGGTAATAACTATTTCTTTAGTTGCTGAAACCAGGTTTTTGATTAATTTTTTAAATTAAGTTAAGTTTTCTTGTAATTAACAATTATTTTATTTGGCGGATTATTTGATTCCAATATTTTGCACGGTCTCACTCTATCTTTCTTATATAATCGAAATCCGTATTGCTATCTCTTTCTAAATCGGTCTAGTCGCGATGATATGGTAGCCTCTTAAGCAAGTTGAAGTGGTAATAATGCAAGTTAAATAGAAGAATAAATAACCTTTGGGGAGTAAGAATTATCTAATGGCCACAGACTCCCGGCTCCCGACCCGATGGACCGATGATAATCTAAAGGTCGATGCATGAAGGCAGCACAAAATTGTTGATCCCGGAAGAGGCCTATATCCAGCAGAATCTAAAAAGTTTCAAAAGTTATGTCAAGTGCGCGAAAGCAGCCTTCAAGGCGCACTTATATCCCTTCACCACACTGGTTCGAAAGAACTAGTGACAGACTAGAGATTCTGGAACATAGCCCCGCTAGTCTGTCAGTCGGGTAACAATTTAGTTAAATGTTGTAAACGTTTGATTACGTTGGGAAAAACAGTGAGGTCGTTAGTCTCGCTTAATTTGAATTAACCCCAAACGAGAGTTCGATTATCGAGAGGTAATTTATCAGAGCGCCGAAACGCTTCCCAGAATAAAACAATTTATTTTGTGATTGTATTGGATGTGTACATAAAAAATGTGGGTAGACGTACCAGTTTGTCTCAATAAAATGTAAAATTGACAATGCTAACAGTAGGTAATGTCTTGATAAATAAATTTAAATATTTGTGGACATTTCACACACGATCTAGCCCCAAACTAAACTAAGCTTGTACTATGGGAACCAGCCTTATTTTTTCTCTTTTAAACAATAACCTTTAAGGAACGGTACTACATACATATTATGACTTGGATCTGACTACCCATACATATATACCTATTATGACGCCCGTATCATTACATTATTTATTATTTATTTATTTATTCTTCTCTGCTGGACTGGCAGTAAAGAAATAATATAGAATGCGTCCAGCTGCTTCTCTCCCCGAGCATTTCGTAAAAGTCGACTGTGGGATAGTATCCTCCAACATGATGAGATACAATAAGCAAGTATTCCCAAGGAGGGTTGACGTCTGGCAGGCGGCCGGTCATAAAAAACACCTTAGCCAAAACTCTTACACCATGATCCAAGAAGGATCATGCTGTGCCGACCCCACATAGAGTGGGATAAGGGCAGGAAGATGATGATGATTATCATTACATTATTACTCGTTGGTAATTTATATATAAGTAATCTGACTAACCCCCGAATACTCAAACGAAACTCAGAGTTGAGCACGTCTCAAGTGACGAGTTTTTGAAACCGTGTTTTGAAACGTGCTCAACTCTGAGTCGCGTTTGCGTATTCCGGGGTTAGACTTAAATTCAAAAATAGATAAACATTGCCAAATTATGTAGGAATCTCCTTAATTGAAGTCGCTTAAAAAGCAATATGGATTATTAAATGCCTTGCAGAGGTTTCTTTCAAACAACAAAAATATTACATAACCATTATTCTAAAATATACGAGATTTAGAAACATTATTTGTGTTGAGTTCACATGTTCGGATCACTTTGATCCCGGGGGCTTTGCCTGTTATTTATGTTTTTTACGTAAAGGATAGCGGAGACCGTCATATTATATGACCGTACTAGCTGCCGCCCGCGGCTTCGCTCGCGTGGTACCCGGATAAAAAATATCCCATACGTTAATCCAGTACACGTATTATGTATATTCCAAGTTTCATTAAAATTTAAGGATAAGAAAGTTTTAACAGTTCTATGAACATAGTCCTATAGAACAAATGGGAGTTTTTTTTTTTTGGTAACCTATATCGTCCCACTGCTGGGCAAAGGTCTCCCCCAAACTCCGCCAACCATCTCTGTCCTTCGAGGCCTCCCACCATTCTCTCTCGAAGGAGTCGAGATCGTCCCGCCAACGCTTTTATGGGATGTTAAATAAAATAAATGGGAGTTACTGTACTTATTTATAAAAAATGTACAAAACATTTCTTTTCTCAGGAACCGGGTGACGGTATCCGGTTTAAAGAGAACATGAGGTTTATTTATGTTACTTTGTGCGTCGAGTTGCGGGTGAAATTTCAAGGAAGGAACCGGCGGAAATCCTATACTCGGCAAGATTTGGATCAGCTTTGAAGATGACATGAGCAGCATTTTGTTTGAAATATTATTGAGCGTGTTTTGTTATGGTGAAGTATAGTTTAAAACCCCCCTGTAGATGCCGTCGAAGGTCTTAAGGAAGTGCCTTGAGAAATGATAACATATTTTATTTTATTTCTGTTTATGAACGAACATGGGTCACGGGACCTTCGCCGAAAGGGAGCTTTTTCCCATTGGCTCCGGTATTTAGCTAGGGTAGGATCGAAGGGATTAATATCCTCTATTTCAATCAAATTGACTATAACCATTTTACCATTTTGTGTCAAGCGATTTCTGACATTCTAATCATTTTTATCTATCATCGTTCATTTTTTTTTCGTAAATAGGTTTGCGTTTGACCACACTCTACCTGATGTTAAGAGTGGTCTACGATAGAGCATTTAGAAGAAATCTATTGATCCTCGATTTGAAAACACCTATAATGTACTTGTCAGGAAATAGGGAGTCCCCTTGCAGGGAGTTCCACATTTTTGCAGTTGGTGTTAAAAATTTGGACTCATCATTTCTACCTAGGCATAGGCCTCCTCTCTCTTCATATTATAACCTATAATTATGATAAAAAAAACTCATATCTATTTACATCTCCACATTATAGAGACGAGATTTTTTCACTTATCTCATCAAACTACTCGGCCTGCAAAAAATCACACTACAAGACTCCAATATAACGCACCGTCTGACAGCTCCTTGTCATGTGAATATGTACGAAAATAGCTTCAAAGCGCGCATCGGAGCGTCTAGAACACATCCAGGCTGCAAGCACTGCCATTAAGCTTCATTGCAAAATAGACTTTATTATATTGAAAATAGGTTCAAAATGTAAATATGTTTGTAACTCAATCACGCCGTAACAATGAAACTTGAAATATACATAGTAGGTACCTATGTGTGCTGGAATATTCGATTTTTAAATTCGGTTTGTTCGGATCATTAAAGCCTGTAACTGGCCAGTAGTATTGACACATCAAATTAAGAAAAAGTTTTAATATCATTCAAACTTAGTACCTATTCGATTTTTAATTTCGGTTTGTTCGGATTATTAAAGCTTGTAACTGGCCAGTAGTATTGGCACATCAAATTAAGAAAAAAGTTTTAGTTTCATTCAACCTCTTTTTATTCGATTTTTGAATTCAATTTTCGATTCTTCTCTCAATATTCTTGTTACTGGCCAGATTTTTATTCAGACACACGATTATTCATTTTAAATTATACTCTTTCCCTTTGACTTACGATTCAAAATCGCTTGGTAACATCGTATAGCAGATTCGTGTAGTTTAATTACAGTAGTGCCAAAAATATTGTGCGCCTCGGCAATTTTCTTTTTTTTAAAGGGTTTTTTCAGTTATTATTAGTTGACCGTTAGTTGCATATTCGGTTTTCATGCAAAGCACGAAATTTGCCGAGGAGCACAATAATTTTGGTACGTATTCATGAAGGACAGAACAAAATAATTACATGCACTTGAAGTGACATAATGGTACAATAGATACTATTATATACTCTGTGAGTATCGATGGTGATTGACTAGAGAATTGAGATGGCTTTAATACCTATGTAGGTTATAGAGCCAATATTGCATTGAATATGAATTGCCTGTATAAGTAAAGCTTTTACCATCTATAGTAGATGATTTATACAGCGTCAGGAGGCAACTTTTACCTTCAAAAACGGGACGCTGTAGTGCCCGGGACTAATTAAGATGGAGTAGGTTTGCCCAGCACCTATTCCATCCTCTCAGCTTAGTCGGCCTTGTCCACAAGAAAGACATGGTCAATACGTGCGGAGCTGACCAAGCCGCGGGTTTCCTCACGATGTTTTCCTTCACCGTTTGAGAGTACTGTTATAGCGCACATCAATGACGGGATGGCGGGATGGCTTGGACTCATTCATGAAGGGTTGGTCCTCCAAAGCACAGGACTGAGAAAGGTGGAAGGGGGATAGGGAGGCCTTTGCCCTGTAGTGGGACGATATGGGCTAATAATAATAATAATAATAATAATAATACGACTGGATTTGAACCCGCGGCCTTTGGATCGGAAGGCGGGGTCACTACCAACTAGACCACCAGTGCTCAGTGTATTAGTAAAACCTTTAAGTAAATGGCTACCGTAATGAAGGAAGTTTTTGGACAGTGAATTATTGTTATAAAAGCTGTGCTGAGACCGAAAAATAAGTAATGAATTATAATGCAAAAGGCAAAAGGTGTTACTAATTTCAACAAAGAATAGATTTACTACTTTTTGCTTTGTTTAATTAAAACAATCTAGTTAGCAATTAAAACAGTAGATTCAGTACAGCCACAAACTACGCTGCCGTCAAAGTGTAATTAATTATCTAATCAACGTCGATGAAGCGCTCGTGGCGTAGCTTGCTTAGACGTTCTTGATTGATCGTTGAAGTTAAGCAATGTTGTGCGCGGTCACAGTTGGGATGGGTGACCGCAAGTGGCATTACGAGCTGAGCGCTTCCGTGCTTCGGAGGGCACGTTAAATTGTCGCCCCCGGCTTTTAAGTAGTATAGAGATGTCACAATAATTTTATTATGTAGATACTTAATACAAAGCACGAAGTTTGCCAAGGCGCATAATATTTGTGGTACTACTGTATATCACGACGTTTTTAAAAACTAAAAAAAATATAGTTTTGTTTGTATATAATTAAACCTATGATCTAAGAAACCTAAATGTTTGATAAACCACTAAGTATGCGAAAAACTTATATCTCTTAAGTATCTTTTAAAACAACAACCTGCAATAACTACTACCACTAGTGTCACTAGCTCTTTCAAACCAGTGTGGTGAATGGTCCAAATTGCAAACCTACCTACAAACTACCAAGTTTGTAACCAACAAAATCAGTAAAGTTACCTAAAAGACTATCTGAAAATAAAAATAAAAACATAACTCAAGTAAATTTGTCTCCTGGGCACAATTTCCACAAAGTTTACTTTTCATAAAAATTTAGAAGAAATAATAATAAACATGAACGAAAGATTTACATTATAAAAACAAAAGTTAGGTTAAGAGCACGCAACGAACCTCTATGCGACGCACTTTTATCCCCACATTTGTTTTCACCAGTAGATAAAGTTATTATTTTTCACATTTAAGAGTCATTTGAAAAAGCTAACTGAATAAAAGATAATAGTAACAGTAAAATGAATTACTCAAAGTGGCATTTTTAGAGCCGCTAAAAGAAAACAAATACTCGTATAAGTAAATATCTTGCTAGCACGAGCAAAGTTGCAAGCAAAAGCTACTACATAAATACACATTCATTTATCAAGATTGTGTGCTAACATTCCCATTTCCAATAATATATTTGCGCTATTTTCCCCTGAATTTTAAATCAGCAAGAACAAATATTTCCATATAACATCCAATGAAATTCTTCGTATGAAACCGCAGTTTCCTAAAACGCTATCAACGTAACATCACAGTTGTAACAAAGATAGTCCAAATCAACTTACTAGTTTTACATATATACATAAAAACACGCCTGTTTTGCATAGGGGTAGGCAGACTTACTAGACCCACAGTGTTGGGACCGATAGGATTCAGTCAGCGACTTCTGATACAATGTAATTAGTTTGCCAACTGGACCCTTAAGATATTTTGTATGGAGTTTACTCTATACGCCTTACAATATGGATAAAAAACTAAACCCTCAAAGAGAGAGTTGAAAACTATGTAATTTTTTCTGCTATTTTTAGAATGGCGTAGCAAAATTCTCTACGGCGTAGCTCTATGGCTACGTCGTAGCACGCACAGAGGACTGGAAAAATAATCAAAAATGAATTTTATCTACCAAAATAAAAAGCAAAAACAGTGTTCAGTGCTATCGATGTTTTGTAATTTTTTTTAAACTTATCTTTATGCTTGTCAGGTCTAAAATTACGACTATTGTATTTTCGATATATTATTATTATCAGAAGAGCAACATTTTTAGGACAAGGTAATGATCCCCATGATCACAACACCATCATCATCAGCCTATAGCAGTCTACTGCTGGACATGGGCCTCCCCTAATGAGCGTCATCGTTCCCTATCTTCAGCTTGACGCATCCAGTCTCTGACTGCCTCCATTAAGTTTGCCGAGTCGCGGTCTTCACTCAAGAACTCGTTTACCCCAGCGGTTGTTGGCGATCACCTGTCACCATGGTTCACCACATCCAGAAAGCCCTCGTGGCATAGCTTAGACGTTCTTAATAGATCGTTGAAAGCAACGTTGTGTGCGGTCACAATTTGGATTGGTGACCGCAAGTTGTATTACGAGCTTTGCCATGATGGAGGCCTTTAGGGCCATGACCTAGGCCTTTAGGGCCATGACGGAGGCCTTTAGGCGGCCTAAAAACTCCATCACTAGAGTTAGCCAGTAGCTTATACGAACAAACAAGAAAATTACGAGCTGAACGCTTCCGTGCTTCGGAGGGTTAAATTGTTGGTCCCGGCTTTAAAGTCGTCAAGCCATGCCGGAGACCTTCGGGCGGCCTAAAAACTCGGTCACAAGAGTTGGCCACTAGCTCAACGAACTTACAAACTTACCATATCCATCTTGGGACTCTTGGATCAGGAGTGGCTACACGTTTTCTTATGATTACTTGTGGCTCTGCCCACCCCATTAGAGATACGGACGTGATTATATGTACCTATGTAGGAAATTGGTACCATAAAGTTGTAAAATGCGAGTGCAAAGATAAATATTACGTCCTCATTTCGAGGCGTTTGTTCCACTGGGTGACATTTTGTTCTTCAGTTTACGGTTTTGGGTTACGAGAGTGTGAAACAGATTGTTCCGCTTTGTTACGATTTTAGGGTTCCGTAGTTAAATGTAAGAACCCTTACGTTTTTATATGCGTAGTACGATTGAAAGCGTTGGTTTATTCAGAGAATCCGGTTAAGTACGAGACGAATTCGCACACGAATGGTTCCGTAACATCGTACATGTACTTTTTAATACGAACTTTACTCTATGTACGATTGTACATAGTCGAGCGTCAGGAGGCAACTTTTACCTTCACTAACGGGACGCTGTAGTGCCCAGGATGAATTGAGATGGAATAGGCTTGCCCAGCACCTATTCCATCCTCTCAGCTTAGTCGGCCTTGTTCACAGGAAAGACATGGTCAATACGTGCGGAGCTAACTAAGCCGTGGGTTTCCTCATGATGTTTTCCTTCACCGTTTGAGAGTACTGGTATAGCGCACGTAAATTTTTCGCACAGAAAAATCCATTGGTGCACGACTGGATTTGAACCCACGACCTTAGGATCGGAAGGCGGGGTTACTACGAACTAGACCACCAGTGCTCTCACTATACACTATACCTTTTTCACTATACTCAACCACCAAACATACAAACAGTCATACATGACACCTTTCTTCTCGTTTTCTATTCAGCCCGACATAATGGGTGGACAGCTAGTAAATAATATAAATAAGCAATTGAACTTTTAATCTTATTTCTCAATAACTAGCGAACATTGAAGGGATTAGGCACGCCCTATTTAAACTTAACGAGTTAAAGTTAACCGCGTGTGGTTTAATAGCTAGTAAGTTACGGGATTAGGAACTAGGCTGAGCTTAGTCTTAAATAAGAGTCTACCGAAGCGTTTAGAATGTAATAGAATAGAATAGATACAATATATTTCATGACATCAGAAAGTTGGTACACAAAATCTTATTTATATGTGAAAGTTTGTGAGGATATTTGGATGTTTGTTACTCTTTCACGCAAAAACGGCGGAACGGATTTGAATGAAACTTGGAATACACATAATACATGTGCTGGATTAACATATAGGCTATTTTTCTTCCGGATAACACGCGAGCGAAGTCGCGAGAGGCAGCTAGTTTATATTATAAATGCGAAAGTTTGTGAGGCTGTTTGGATGTTTGTGCCTCAATCACGCCTAAACGTAGGAACGGATTTGAATGAAACTTGGAATATACATAGTACATGTACTGGATTAACATATAGGCAATTTTTATCCAGGTATCACGCTAGCGAAGTCGCGAGCGGCAGCTAGTCATATATAATAACAGAAAGCATTTTTTGCAATCAACGCACATGATAAACTACTGAAGTTAGAAATCTGAAGGGATCCTTTTACAGCAGAACCAACCACTAAGGCGGGATTTTTCAAAATTCAACACCTAAAAGGGTGAAAAGGGGTGAAAACTTTTGCACGGAAGTTTTTAACGCGTAGTGCGATTTACTTGAGACTCAGTCTTGATATCAAATTCTTCAAATCAGCCAAATTGCCACAGACCGTCAATCATCATAAGCCTGAAGTATATCAACTGATGGATTTAAGCCTTTCCCAATCCCCCAGCGTTGTCGCTTATCTTCAGCTTGATGCATCTCCGCCAGCAACCTTTCGCAAATCTCACTCCAAATCTATCGCCACAGAACCGACAACCGCTGGGGTAAAAAGTGGATACAGACTGTTAATATCGTTTTGGCTTTTGGCCAAAAGCAAAGTATTTCTATCATAATAATATCATTTTATTTAATAACACGTTACCAAATGGCAACAGTATATATTCCCTCAGTAGTAAAGGTTTAATCCAACCGATAAGACTGACTTATGGATCATGCTTCTTATAACGTCAATGAAAAGTATCATCAATGCCTGGTGCTTAATAACGAGTAAACTTGATGAGTAAACATCGCAGTTATACAATTTGTTGTATTTGATAAGTAAAAATTGCACTTATACAATTTGTAGCACTTGATGAGTAAAAATCGCACTTATACATTTCTTATATCTTCTTATAGCTCAATTATTAATTGAAATCCGATAAGTTGTTAAGGCGTGATTGAGGCACAAACATCCTCTCATATTCTCGCATTTATAATATTAGTAGGATTTAAATAGCTCAATTACCTGTAAACATTATGATAAGTAAAAAAAATCTTGTATGGGGCCTCTTTTTATTTTATTAACATTATTTTTTGTTATAGTGGTCATAAAAATACATACACTGTTCAAATTTCAATCCTACCTACTCCGGTTCGTAAGATACAGTCCGCTGACAGACGGACAGACAGACGGAAGGCCGGGCGGACGGAGAGCGGCGGCTTAGTAATAATTATTCCCTAAATTCAACTCCCATAAAACTCAACGCGCGATGGGAGACAAAGAGGGCGTTCAACTAATCTATTAATATGTGTTATGGATGTGGTAGCTACTGGATGCTGACCACTTGATGAGTGGATATGAACAGCTCAAGTTACATTATCTCATATTATTGAATGTGTTGTTACGATAATGGCTATTTTGTGTGTGTTTATCTACGAGGTTTTTCCTTATTTTGTCTGTTTATTTACTATTATCATAAGAAGTGTTAGTTTACTTTTATTTGTGTTTTTATTCGCCATTTTTATTGTGAAACTTCTGTTAATGGCGGCGAAGAGCTTTCTTGTATGTACCATGCGAGAGCATTGCCTTGAGTCTGATAGTTTTTGTTGAAACTAATGTACAATGAATTGACGGCCTCGGTGGCGTGGCGGGCAATTACTCGGCAGAGACGCAAGAGGCGCGGGTACGATTCCCGCTGCGGAAGAAATGTTTGCATGTTCTGCAAATATTTCTTCCGGGTCTGGGTGTTGTGGTACCATGGTACTCGTAGTTTCTGACACCCACGACACAGAGAATCCTAGTGTGGGGTCAGGAATATGTATGTGACTGTTGGGTGTTATTTATATATTATTTATTAATGTAAGTACCTACGAGTCAGTCAGTAATGGCCTGTTACATCTACAAAATATAATTTAAACAGCGTTTGAGGTCATGCACTTTTGTAACTTACTTCTCTGCTGGACTGGATGGAAAGAAAAAGCATAGAATGCGTCCAGCTGCTTCTCTCCCCAAACATGCCGTGACGACTAAGGGACAGTATCCTCACCAACATGATGGACCATCTATATGGGCGATGGGCTGATCATCTGTCACCATGGTTCACCATATCCATCTTAGGACTAAATCAGAAGTGGCTGCAAGTTTTCTTATGTTTACTTGTGGCTCTGCCTACCCCATTAGGGATACAGGCGTGATAATATGTATGTTTGTAACTTGTAAGGCTTGTACGAGAGTGAAAGGTACGACCGCATTTTGAACAAGAAAATTCGTCAAAAGGCATCGCTGTTGATGTCACAATGTGCACTTTTGAGGCAGTAAGTCAAATCATGCGCAGTCATGGACGCCATCAAACAGAGTTTTTTTCCAACTGTCCCGCTCCTACGCCATTTCTTCCCACTTAGCCGGATCAATATCAAAGGTACCTACGATAAATTGCCATACAAACTCTGCTCGTGTCACTAATTCTACGAACCAGTGTTGTCAAAGGATTGAAGTAGACTCCTTTCGTACTGCTACTGATGGTCACGTTGCTATTCATTTCGAACCCGCGTGGTTCGAACACCTTTCGCGCTTGCCACACTATTTCAAACTTGCAAAGAAAGAAAAAAAGAAAAAATATATATTGACAACATACAGAAACGAAAAATTTAAAAGACAAAGCATATAATAAATAAAATAAAAACTATTTTTGCTATAAGTAGGTCTATATAATCTACAGTAGTACTTCGTGTTTTGTATGAAAACCTAATTGTCCGAATATACAACTAATAGTCAACTAATAATAACTAAACCAACCCTTAACAAAAAAAAACTAAGGCCTTTAACCATCATAGTAGATGATTTATACAGCGTCAGGAGGCAACTTTTTACCTTCACAAACGGGACACTGTAGTGCCCGGGACGAATTAAGATGGAGTAGGCTGGCCCAGCACTTATAGCATCCTCTCAGCTTAGTCGGCCTTGTCCACAGGAAAGACATGGCCAATACGTGCGGAGCTGACTAAGCCGCGGGTTTCCTCACGATGTTTTCCTTCAGCGTCTGAGAGTACTGCTATAGCGCACATAAATTTTTCGCACAGAAAAATCCATTGGTACACGACCGGGTTTGAACTTAGGATCGGAAGGCGGGGTCACTACTAACTAGACCACCAGTGCTCAAAAAAAATAAGTATCTACATAATTATCATCTTCGAATTTGTTCATATTTCAGCAGCTAGACAAATAGCTATATTTGTGGTATTGTACATAGGTATACAGACCTAACCTTAGGGGGTAGTACATAAGTCATGCCCTAATTGCTCTGTCTAAGCCAGATGCTGACAAAAAAGGTCCTAACTTAGGTAGGTACCAGGTGAAGTTACGCTGGTTCTGTGAAGTGGCGCAAAGAAAAATATCGTGTGAAAATCTGCACGTTGTAGAATTTAAATAAGTAGTACGAATGAGACAAGTGCACGAAAAGAGCCACTTCAAGCGCACTCTTATCCTTTCACCACATGAATGTATAAATAAACTAGCAGTTGCCCGCGACTTTGTGCGCTTTAGATTTCAAATCGAGTTTCAAGCCATTCGCACCGCCCGTTAAAAAGTTCCAAAAAATTTTGACACCCTCAACAGTCATAAGAAAGATAAAAAAAATAAATTCAAAAGAACTAATGACAGAATAGTGGAAGACGAGACAGAATGGGCAGAATCTCTTAGAATATGTTGTTTTCGTGAACATAATATTTTTGTTAAGAAAGACCATTAAATTATTCTGAAGTTTGTGTTGACATAACATTGCGAGTACAAAAACAAAGTAAGCTTTCTTTACAAAAGGCTTTACCAAGAATTTTGTAAGAGAATAACGTGAGGGCTACATCAGTCACACATATACACATTATCACGCCCCTATCCCTAATGAGGTGGGCAGGGCTACAAGAAATCATAAAAAAACTTGCAACCGCAACTCTTGATCCAAGAGTCCCATAATGGATATGGTGAACCATGGTGACAGGTGATAGACGATATAGATGGTCATGTTGGAGAGGATACTATCCCTTAGTTGACTTTTACGACATACTCAGGAAGAGTCTGGACGCATTCTATGTTACTTCCAGACCATTAAAGAAGTAAATGGTAAGTAAGTTTGTATGAGCTACTAGTACTCTCAAACGTTGAAGTAAAACATCGTGAGGAAACCAGCATTCGTAGAACTAAAGTTTGAAAGCTTGTCGCCTTTGAGGTGCACCTAAAATCCTCTCACCGCACTGGTTCGAAGGAACTAGTAGTAGTACTTATAGTAGTTATTAGTAGTAGTAGTACTGATCTATAGATCTATATTTTTTTTATTAGTCCCTTGGGAGTACATTTTGGAAAACTCATGATAGAACTACTGGTATTTCGTTTGAAACTTTTTTCATTCGGTATTTTTTCCCTTTTATTTATCTTAACTTATTATTTATTTAGGAAGAGTAAGATACCACCGTTTGTAAAATCTATTCTCATCCCTATCCCGAGCAAAACCGTTTTTTCCCAGATACATAATCGTAACTCCGCATTTTATATCCGTTCTCTCATTTCATTACGGAACCCTAAACGTGGTGTTTGTATTTCCTACACGTCCGAATGAATTAGCTTTCTTATAACTCTAACGGTACCATTAAACCATGTCCGTTATCGGCCAAAGTATGGTCGGACGTCGTCCACCGAACTCGGCCGATTAAACGTCGATGGAATCGACCGGCCGACGTCGGTTGTAGGAGTCTCCTTTAAGCATACGTTTCGATCGGTCGAGTTCAATCGACGACGTCCGCCTATACTTCGGACGATAACGTATTTGGTGTAATCGTACCACTATTGTACAGAATTAACAAAGGCATAGATAAAACTAGAATTGCTTTGGTTAATTTAGCTTTGTGTCGCAATATGTAGAAAAAAAATAAAGGTAAAGAAAATAAGAATATAACCTTCGTTAACAAAAATAATATTTGTGGTACGTCACTAGAGTTTCAAATAGTGTCGCTCCTGAGGTGGACACTCAACTTTTTATCATCCTCTATGAGAACATAATATTACGTTTATTTATTTTTTATTTAGTTCGCGCGCGTTCATTTTCTCATACAGCATACATACAATGTTCGTGATCAATCTCTTTCGTGATTGGAACATTTACTAACAGTATCAACATTCCAAATTGAAATCACTTTAGTCCCTGGGGATTAAGGAGCCTTTTTGTTCTTTGTTCACGAAGAACCAACCAGCTCATTTTGAACAGATGTGATAGAAAATGTATTTTTTTTCTACCTATGTAGCTCGCAGTCGGGTTTTTTGTTCTTTCCTTTTAGTTTGTAAATATTGTTTCTCAAATATATTGTAAAAAAAGGTTTTGTGTCCATTTTTAAACTGACCTAAGCTCCGTAGATAGCTGGGTAGTATTATATTTTGATATTTTATTTTCTGCTTCGCGAAGTGTTATGTCTATTAGTTATCAAGTCTATGGACTCGTGGCGGAGATTTTATCATTATTAAATAACATTGGATTCGCCTTTTTATAGCTTCGTTTGCTTAGTAATAGAAGTAGTATTTGTTAACCGACTACAAAAAAGGTAGCGATCAATTTGGCTGTTTTTAACATACAGGCTACCTATTCTTAGAATTTATAACGGGATATTTCCGCGCAGTTGCATAAGTACGCTATTATCACAGAAGGCATTGTCAGGCTTTTAATCCGGTAACAAAGCGGATGAAGTCGCGAGCGAATGCTAGTTTATTATAAATAAGACAAAACAATGGGTACTTAGACTTGAGTTGTAATTAGGGCCGTAGCCCGAGTGACGCCAGGGTATTTCCAAATTTAAAGTGGGAAGCGAGCATGGACAATGGGAGTTCTGTACACTTTATTAAGTAGAGAACAATGTTTTTTTTGTTGGAATTAGGTACTAACATAAAGACAAACACTGAAAAATGTATTATATATATCTGCCAAGCCAAGCTCTTAATACCGAAATACGATGTTACTTCATTTTGAAAAGTTTATTCACCATAATTAAAGTTTTGAACTGGTTTGAAGTTGGGCTCGGCATGCCAATGGATCCTCAGGCGTCCATAGGCATGCCGAGGCGTTCTTTGGCATGCCGAGGCGTCCATGGGCATGCCGAGGCGTCCTTTGAAATGCCGAGGCGTCCTTTGACATGTTGATTCGTCCTTAGGCATGTCGAGGCGTCCTTAGGCATGCCGTGCCAGGCTATGGCGCTATGTGAAAATAGATGATAAATATTTGTGGACATTTCACTGAAATGTCCATAAATATTTATTATCTATTTATTTAATCTCTTCATAAAAAAATAGTTTATCAAACAATAATTTACGCAGTTCTGACGTAAACCCCATCAAGTAGGTGCGAGCAGTTTGTTCGCTGCCCGCAGAACCCTAAAAACCAATTAAAACATGCCAATGCTTCTCGACTAATTGGATCTAACTAGCAAGCTGCCGTTAATTCACACCGGTTGAAAGGTGCTTTTAAAGTGTAGGGAGGAGGTAGCTTCTCGTTGGGGCGCTTTTCAACAATTTGAATGCGTACCTACTGGTTTCATTCAGTTAGAAAACAGATGGGTCTATAGAAGAAAGGGGTATTAATGTCAACTTTATTTTGTACTTCTCTGCTAGACTGGGAGTAATAAAAAAATTAGAATGTGTCCAGCTTCTTCTCTCCCCAAGCATGTCGTAAAAGTCGATTGCGGTATAGTATCCTCTCAAACATGATGGACCATCTATACGGGCCATGGGCTGATCACCTGTCACCATAGATCACTTATAGTTTGCTTATGATTAATTTTGGCTCTGCCCACCCCATTAGGGATACGGGCGTGATAATATGTATGTAGAACGGACGAAGCAAATGTAGGCTACCTCAGTATTGCCTGTTTTTCCAGTACATTACAGCTGGCTACGATCCATTTGCGAAGGTATTGCTATAACGCAAAAATAAAATTGCATTACCAGGAACGTTGTTTTGTTATTTTACCTGTGCTGGGAATAGGGGAAGGAAATTGTAGCTACTGACTGCGACACTGAGAGAACCCAAATCTTGTTACGAATTTAATAAGTTTCTTTTTAGGAAATACTTATTTAACTCATAAAATAAATATTTAAGAGGCTACCATACCATCGCGTTTAGACCGATTTCAAAAGAAATATTTAGATAATAGAAATAAAATAATTGTTATACGCAAGAAAACTACAAAATAATTTAAAAAAACTGGTACCTATAAGTAGTTAATAACAACTATAGAAATAGTTACCTATGAAAGTAAAATCATCTTAAAATATGGTGGAGTTCCCGAGATCCAAATTAAAATATATTCAAAACATGGATTTTTCAAGATTTTTTTATTAAATGTTTGTATGTTTTGCAAAAGTTTCTTCCCATAGTTACAAACTCCGAATGACTTTGCTGCTAGCCTATTAATTTATTTACTTTTGTTCATTTACGTTTATCCTCATCATTATTAATTAGTTTAGAGTTAACAAGGGCTAAGAGAATACAATAGATAATTGGCAAATTTACTACAGAATAGATTACAAAATCACCCTTTCATAGCCTAGATCAACTTTAAGGTTACCCCACACTACTGCGAAAAGCCTGGACATATTTAAATGCGTTTTTGCGACTCCCTTCGCCGTAGTCGAAATAGTCATTACCGGCCGGGATCGTCGCAACTGCTGTATTTGTCAGATTTACCGCCATCTATCGGAAGGGTCAGAAACTAATGTTCATTCCACTGAATCATTGTGGTATGTCAAAGTCACAACTAGTTAAAGTGCCTGTTGGACAAGTTGCGTGTTCAGTTTGATTCCCAAGATTGGATTCCCTTGTATCTGTATTCGGGAGTTTTGGGAAAATTTCTGGTCCTGCTAACTTTTAACGAAGGAAAAGGGCGGAATGTTTGAAAGGTCTTGTTGGAGAATATTTTTTATCTAACTGCCTTTTTTGACAGATTTATATTTTGGCAATAATTTTATCACGTGAGACCGCTCAAAATATCGAAATCTGAGAATTCGCCAAATCAAATAATTTGTGATCACAAGAAAACCACAATATGGTACGGTTAACAAAACTGGTTTCAACAACTAAATGGTCCTACCTACCTATCATGTAAAAATTTACATAGGATAGGTTTTAAATGATTTCATCTGAAAATATGGTAGGTTTCCTGAGATCTAGATCAAAACAAAGGCGAAATATGAATTTACAAGATATTTTTTAAATGTGTTTTTTCTCTTATCATGTTTTCACTTATAGGAACCGAAGTAAATATCTTAAAATTTTATTTTATTTAGTTTTAGGTTAATAAACCTCATACCATAATTTAACTATTAGTACTACTTAAAAGTTCCATAGACATGTAATGAGAAAGTAGGTTTTAGGTTAAGTACTGACGGTTTGTTTGCATAAATTGTATCTCTAGTTTGACTGAAGTATAATAATATGTAGATGTAGATCGATATATCCATCTTGGGACTTTGAATCAAGAGTGGCTGCAAGTTTTCTTAAGATTACTTGTGGCTCTGCCCACCCCATTATGGATACGGGCGTGGTAATTATGTATGGAAGTATGTGTAGCGGTTCGAAGAAGTGGCTACAAAATATTCTCATTCTTCAAATATAATACAGAACCAGAAGCTTAATAAAAAGTCAATAGCAGATTCACTTAGATAAATAGGGTTCCAATTTATTCACCATAAAACCGCCATTATTCAGAAACCCCCACAGATTATTTATAAGTTTCCATCCCTTATGGCATACTAGAGCTAAGGAGATACCCGCGAGTACATTTTACAAAATTTACTATATACATACATACATACATCAAACCTGTATCCCTAATGGGGTAGGCAGAGCCAGAAATAAACATAAGAAAACTTGCAGCCACTTCTGATTTACCATTTATAGTCCTTTACTTTTATTTCTTTTCTCACTAGTATCCGCAAGCGGTTTTGCTCACGTGTACTTGGATAAAAAAGCGTGTACCTATGGATTTAATGCTCGTTTCCAATATTCTACTAACGAAAGATGGATTGTTACCAACGTCGTTTATCTGTCAAGAAATGTACGACGCTTTTTGTCAGATAATCCGTTTAAAGAATATTGGAATTATAATGTACTAGCTGTTGCCCGCGACTTCGTACGCGTGCTATATTTTGTTCTATAATTTAATAGTTTTCGCAGCGCACGCTAAAAACTATTTTGGGTTTTCTACCTTGGGTTACAATAAAGCAATTTTCTTACGGATCCTTAATTTTTTTGAAAATTTATTATGGCCTATACTGGACCCTGATAATGTAGCTTTCTATTGGTGAAAGAATTTTTGATAATGTATTTCAGTGTGATCTGTGATCTGTGATCGAATTTCTGAATTGTCACATTTTATAAAAATATGATAAAAACTTCTCTGCTGGACTGGGAGTCAAGAAACGAGTGTGGTGAAAGGATTTGAAGAGCAAGAATAGGATCATCATCATCACGACGACCTTGATGGCGTGGTGGGAGAGTGCTCGGCTAAGAGGTAAAAGTTGTTCTGCAAAGGTATGGCCTGGTCAAATATATGCCTGAAAAAGATCGCTTTTAGTCTAAGTCATTTTCAAAATCACTCAAGAATAGGATTAAGACAAATGTACCAAAGCTAGAAGCTGTAAGGTGTAAGTACTTAGGGATTGACCCATTCTGTTGGTGGAATCAATCCAATCAGTCGACATCCCTCAATCTGCCCTCCCATTAAATATGGATGGGGTTAGAAGATTGTACGTCTGTATTAAATCTGCACGTGTTTGAGTCACGAAATGCTTAGGTTATAGGACTTGTTTCCAGAAAAAAAAAAGAATAAATATTTTTGGACATTTCACACAGCGCCATCTAGCCCCAAACTAAGCAAAACTTGTACTATAGGCACCAGATGGCTGATAGAATAGGTACTTATATACTTTTTTTTTGTAAATACATACTTATAATACCACAACACCCAGGTGTTATGGATGTTATGAGTCTGGACCCATAAGACATATTTGCAGAAAATACAAATATTTCTCCATTAGCGGGAATCGAACCCTCACCTCCTGCGTTTTAGCCGAGCACTCGCATGCCACGCTATCGAGGTCATCATAATGTTGTATTTTAAAATAAAAATTTTAATAATCCACGTCAAATTAAAGTGACATAGTTTCAAAATGGAGCACGTACGTAAAATATATTATTCTGGTTCCCCTGTAAAGTTACATGATTCAATCTCTATTTACCAAGAGCAGCAGCTCCAGGATATTGGAGCCACAAATCACGAGCCAGGTAAGTTTAATCAAAGGCGCAGATTGCAAACACCCTCTAATTTACGAGCTTCTAATAGACTGTTATAGATACTACCAGTTAACTTTTTAAAACTATCATGGTTATGAACTAAGATAGATTTTCCTCATACTGTAATAGCACAAAAACATTTAATAAAATTTGACCAACTTCTGTTGTCCCGATTTTTTTCTTCCAATATAGGTAATTAAATAGTCCTTACAAGTAACTGAATCAATAAGCATCAATTTTTTGCGCATATCCAAAAAAAATTGTTATCACAGTAAAAATTTACTAAATCTCTTCTGATTTCCCCTTCGGATTGCCCCAAACTGTCCCGCTTAAAAAAAAACACTACAGTAATTTGGTTTTTTTTTTCGGTTTAAAAAGGTCTTCGCCACTTCTGTTAGTATAAGACAAGCCCTAGATTCTACCTAGATCTAGACCCTAGATAAGGTTGTATGTTTCCTGAAACAAATTATTACAACTATCCCTTTGACCGTTCAAATATTTCACCCAAAGTGTCAAGAGCAATATCATTTACAAAAGGGATCGTCTTCATTCGAGTTACAATGGTTATAAATTGTCACCAGATGATTAACACGTTCATAGATTTACGCAACATTATCAGATTGCTGCTCATCAAAATAGGTAGACATTGTTCAACATAATTAACTAGAGATTATTTATTTTATCAAGCAAGAGCACTGGTGGTCTAGTTGGTAGTGACGCCGCCTTCCGATCCTAAGGTCGTGGGTTCAAATCCGGTCGTGTACCAATGGATTTTTCTGTGCGAAAAATTTATGTGCGCTATACCAGTACTCTCAAACGATGAAGGAAAACATCGTGAGAAAACCCGCAGCTTAGTCAGCTCCGCACGTATTGACCATGTCTTTCCTGTGGACAAGGCCGACTAAGCTTAGAGGATGGAATAGGTGCTAGGCAAGCCTACTCCATCTTAATTCGTCCCGGGCACTACAGCGACGCTTAATAAATCATCTACTATAGATGGTAAAAGGCATTTGTTTTGTTATTCCTTGAACATACAATTAGAGTCAAAAATATGGACTACAAAATAGCATAGGTAATTAGTTCCATTGTCCGCTACAAACTCCGCTATGTGACAGACTAATACCTCATGCCACCGCTTTGCTGAGCTCAGCGCCGAGAGTATATCAACGTCAGTGACAGCCTGTGCATTAATCCATCCACCACACTGGTTCATTCGTCAACACATCCGTGTAAACAGAGATATAGCATTCGTCTGTCTCTATCGTAAGTTTCCATCTCGCCTCTGCGTCTCTCGGAAACATACGTAGACAATTTACGTCTGGCAAGGTTACTGGCACTCTTGCAATGTTTAGTTATAGACGCGTCGGGAAATAAACTACAACAAAGGCCTTTTACCATCTAAATAGTAGATGATTTATTCAGCGTCAGGAGGCAACTTTTATCTTTACAAACGGGACGTTGCGCTATAGTGCCCGGGACGAATTAAGATGGAGTAGGCTTGCTTAGCACCTATTCCATCCTCTCAGCTTAGTCGGCCTTGTCCACAGGAAAGACATGGTCAATACGCGCGGAGCTGACTGAGCCGCGAGTTCCCTCACGATGTTTTTCTTCACCGTTTGAGAGGTACCTACTGGTATAATAGCGCACATAAATTTTTCGCACGGAAAGATCCATTGGAAAACGGCCGGATTTGAACCACAACCTTAGGATCGGAAGGCGGGGTCACTACCGACTAGACCACCAGTGCTATAAAGTTTGCAGGGAACTCATTATTGTCTAGACTAGACAATAGAGGCTTAATCACTCGTTCAATATGATGATGAAAGTATTTCGTGCTATCAGAGGTTGCGTCATTCCTAAGTGCGGCGTATATCAAAGTCAGTAACAGGCGCGTATGTCAAGCTGACTGATTGCGGTCATTTGCAAGGATTCAAGAGGCTTAAATAGAGGATTAAATGTCCACGTGATAGGTCCACTTAAGTAGTAGGGAGGCCTATATGGGATACTAAGGACTTAAGATCATTATGAGGTAGGTACTTCCAAACTGTGTTTATTAAAATCGCAACAATGATCAATCAAATCATTTTATTTTGCGAAACAAGGGTAAAACAATAGATGGTAAAAAATAAATATGTAGGTACAACCTTGATAAGCTTTTTGGCATGCAAACGTAGAAAATTAACTACGACTAGGTATCATCCTTAAAAATATTAAATTATAGATTAAATAATAATAATAAATAAATAAATATTTGTGGACAATTCCACACAACGCCATCTAGCCCCACACTAAGCAAAGCTTGTATTATGGGCACCAGATGGCTGATAGAATACTTACCCCCGAATACTCAAACGCATCTCAGAGTTGAGCACGTCTCAAGTAACGAGTTTTTGACAGATTTTCATCAGAAACTGTCACAAAACCGTAAATTTGAGACGTGCTCAACTCTGAGTTGCATTTGAGTATTCGGGCGTTATATAGGTACTTACTTTTTTTGTTAATACATACTTATATAATACTACAACACCCAGACCCGGAAGAAATATTTGCAGAACATAAAACATTTCTCCCGTACCGGGAATCGAACCTGCACCTCTTACGTCTCAGCCCAACACTCGCCCGCCACGCCACCGAGGTCGTCATGTCGTTTATCTTTATTCTACATTGAATTTGGCTAGAGTGTAGTTAATATTTATTAGAAGAAGCACTTAAGACAACCCCATACAACGCAAACCACTCATCTTACATTAGCTACGATATATACCTATTTCCATTAACCAATTACTTTTAATAAAGAAAAAATACAAACTTTACGTGGTGAGAAGCGATCATCATCATCATCATCTTCCTGCCCTCATCCCACTCTATGTGGGGTCGGCACAGCATGACAGGATTTCTCTTTTTGAAAGAGAATCACAATATGAAACAAAGAGAACTTCATAGAGGCATTGTCTTATCAGCAAATATCGTGATAAGGCGTATGTGAAACACGTAGGATTAACAATGCCCCTTATTTATTTAATCCCTGTTGCGTTCCGAGATAAGGATGTATTGTGTTTCAAATTAATTATCAAGACTGTTATCAGTTTTATGAGAAATTAGCTGATTTGGTTCACGAAAGTAAAGCAGTTTGAAGTAAAAAGTTATAATAAAACTAGTTGCCGCCTGCAGCTTTGCTCGCGTGGTACCCAGATAAAAAATAGCCTATTATGTTAATCCAGCACATGTACTATGTATATTCCAAGTTTCATTCAAACCCGTTCAGTAATTTTTGCGTGAAAGAGTAACAAACAAGTGTGAATGGTACCGTTGGAAGGGGAAGACCTCGGCGCACATACCTGGACCAAATCAGCGACGTTTTGGAAAAGGGCCAGGTCAAGAGTACCCTAAACCGACGAGCATGCATGAGGAATGTGATGAGAGTGAAGGAAGCAAAAGAAGTATGTCAGAATCGTAGCAAATGGCGATCCGTGATCTCTGCCTACCCCTATGGGAGACAGGCTTGATTTTATGTATGTATGTATGTATGTAGAGTAACAAACATCCATAAACATCCGTCAATTAATATAAAGTGAGTTTTATTCCTAAACAGAGTAGGTATCTATTAATATAGTGAAGTCCTAAGACCTACTTACTGCTCTTCATTTCGTAATTGAAGAAACATACATATTATCACGCCCGTATCCCTAATGGGGTGGACAGAGCCACAAGTAATCATAAGAAAACTTGCAGCTTTTGATTGAAAGCCTCAAGACGGATATGGTGAACCATGGTGTCCGATGATCAGCCCATCGCTCATATAGATGGTTCATCATGTTGGAGAGGATACCATCCCTTAGTCGCCTTTACGACACGGGGAGAAGCAGCTGGACGCATTCTGCTTTTTTCCTTACTACCAATCCAGCAGAGAAATGAAAAAATGAAAATGAAAAAATATTTATTTACAGTAAAGCAAAACAAAAAAAAACACATTTACAGTAAGTATGTAGTTACATGAGGTGGTTCTTACTTTACTGATAGGGTAGGTACCTAATCTGGTCCAGTTGCCTGTGATACCCACACTAGATAAGTATCTGTATCTGTAATAAATAATAATAACAAAACATTTTAAAGACGAGCTTCTAATTCATGAGTCTAGTAAGATTTGAATACATATGATTACTAATAATACGGTGAGCAGTCATAAATTCATAATTCCCCTCAATGATCCTCTTAACGTTATTTCATCAGGAAAATCTTATCGGCGAGAATTTTACGACTTCTTATCTGATCAATGAATGGAATAATAATTCGAAACCTTTCTCGAATATACGACCTTTTTCCTGATGCCAAATGGATGTGAAATAATCGGGTTAGATGTTCATTTTTCACTGTAGGTAAAACCCGGGTCAAGATTTGATTTGATTCTTTGTATTAAAGATATAGCTATAATAGCTGCAAACCCACTCACTCACTGACTCACTGACATCATTGTTCTCCCAGAAGGAGTAGAGATGGGTTAAAATGATGTATGGGGAAAGTGTTCAGGAAGTCGATTCGAGTAGGGGAAAAATCCGAAATCTTCGAAAACTGCTCCTCATCAGGGACCTCACCTACTGCCAGACGAAACTAAAAGACCGACACCCACCCTGCTTGCGGAATGTGGACATGCACCCTGGTCGAATTCGATGTGCGGTGAAAAAAATTCAAAATGGCGGAAAACAAGATGGCCGCCATACAAACTTTGACCGACGATATCTCGAAAACTATAAGCGATAGGCATGGAGTGCTCGAACAAATGTCATAGAGGATGGCGCGATGCAAATGCCAAAAGTGACAGTTTTTTTTTTTTTTTTTTTTTTCACCAGCAGCGATTACGTCCCTCGCGAGCTGCGTGCAGCTCGCGCCCGCAAGCGAAAATACTAGTTAAAGATATAGCTATAATAATCATTGAAGCGCTCGTGGCGTTGCTAGACGTTCTTAATTGATCGTTGAAGTTAAGCAACGTTGTGCGTGGTCACAATTTTGATGGGTGACTGCAACTCACCGGCACACTGGCATTACGAGCTGAGCGCTTCCGTGTTTCGGAGGGCACGTTAAATTGTCGGTCCTGGCTTTTAAGTCGTCAAGGCATTACGCCGGAGGCCTTACGCCGGCCTAAAAACTCCGTCACAAGAGTTGGCTATTATCTTATAGGCAAGCAATAAGCAGATCTAAGCAATTATTGCTGTGCCCGTTAGAAGTCGATTATGATTTTTAAATTTGTTTATTTGTTAATTTAAAACACACGGAAAAATTATTATCACGCCCGCATCCTTAAAGGAGTTAATTAAAAAGCTCCTACATATTTTGAAGTCGTTTGAAACAAAACAGCAGCTGTTTTCCCAACAAAATTGCTTTTTACAAATATTATCAGAAATAATATCTCGAAACTTAGCAGCCACAAATGTTTGAAGCCGCACGGAATCTTGGCAAATACCTATTTCCAATTGAAAATAGCCAACGTCATTAGCTGCCAGCCACAGAGTAAATAAGAGTAAGTAAAAACATGAAACTAACATAAGGTTTCGTGTTATACAAGACTGAAATATATTTCTGTTCCAGTTAAAATTAGAAAATGATTTAAAATATTAGCTCTCGTTAGCAAAAATAGATGTATTTTAAGATTCAACCATCACGAAGATGAATTCGTTAAAGTTTAACTTTTACATTCATATTAATATTATACATGCGAAAGTAACTGTCTGTCTGCTACTTTTTATCTCAAAAATAATCCTGAAGGTGATGTAATAAGGGATGAAAGTTTGTATGGGGAATTGGAATATATTAAGCAGCGTCGGGTGCGGTCAGTACTTGGATGGGTGACCGCTTGGGAACATCGCGTTATGTTCACTTTTTGCACTCTTTTTTTATCAAGAATTTCAAGTTGACGAAGTCACTGACAACAGCTAGTTTATAATATTAGTAGAATGATATTCTCCTCTATCTTAATAAGTTTTACAATTTTAAAACGTTACCGCTGTAAATGCTAACCTTTGTGAGAGACAATAAATAAAGATATTATCCACGTATTACTTTTCTTAAGTATCCGCTATTTAAATTCCACTTCTCTCTAGCCTCAAAGGTTTGCTGGAAGAGAACTCTTTGAAGGGTTAAGCTCGCCTTTGTACATGTCCTTACTTTATGTCTGTGTTTTATGTGATTTTATATGTGCATTAAGGAATTAGGAATTAGTTTTTAAAATGTTTATACTGAAAGTTTTAAATACATACATAAATAATATACTAAAACTAGGAGATTAATTCTAAAACCAGTTCTACAGCACGTGCAGATGGAAATCATACAAAACCATTTCAAGGATTTCATTCAATTATAAACCAATCGGCCGCCACTGCGAATCAAATGAACGACCTACTCGACAACTTTCTAGAGTAGGTCACTCTCATCATCATCCATTTTCCTTCTATTTACTCACTTGCACTTCCTCTGTTCATCAACAGGTATATGTATTTTGTTTGTGTTTATTTTCTATGTAGGTAACTATTTGTGTATGTTTCTGGAAGTATATTGTTTTAGACATGTATGTAGGTTTAGAAATTATTATCACATTATTTATTAAAAGTGCACCTCGGCCAATCTTCAACTTCTTTAAATTCCTCTCCATCCAAAGGTGGTCTGGAAGAGATCGCTTATTAGCGATAAGACCGCCCGTTGTACACTATCTTCATTTTGTTAATTCTAGTTGTTTAATTTGTAAGATGTGCAATAAAGTGTTTTCATTCATTCATCTTTCATTCACGGCCTCGGTGGCGTGGCGGGCGATTGCTCGGCAGAGACGCAAGAGGCGCGGGTTTGATTCCCGCTGCGGAAGAAATGTTTGCATGTTCTGCAAATATTTCTTCCGGGTCTAGGTGTTGTGGTACCATGGTACTCGTAGTTTCTGACACAGGGAATCCTAGTGTGGGGTCAGGACTATGTATGTGACTGTTGGGTGTTATTTATTTATTATTTATCTGATCACAAAGATAGGTCGGCACAACATGACTCATCGTTTTATGATAATACGCCTTTAGAATGAAAAGCGGACAATACCAAACAGTAGGCTCAAATACTGATTGACGCCTGTTCGTAACGCGACCAAGCGTGCAAGATACAGGTAAGAAACAATGTTTGGCTATTCTTTTGAAAATAATCCCTTTACAATAAAACGAGTTGGAACATTATTCTGAAGTTATATATTACTGAAGATGATTGTAGCTCGGGCAGACTGTCCCATCCAAAACAGGTGGATGCGTATAATTATGGGCTCCATTTAATCTTTTATATTTTAATTTCAATTTAATTTTCAATTTATATTTTAATTTCATATTGTCCATTTAATGTATTTTTATAATGACGGCCTCGGTGGCGTGGCGGGCGATTGCTCGGCAGAGACGCAAGAGGCGCGGGTTCGATTCCCGCTGCGGAAGAAATGTTTGCATGATCTGTAAATATTTCTTCCGGGTCTGGGTGTTGTGGTACCATGGTACTCGTAGTTTCTGATACCCACGACACAGGGAATCCTAGTGTGGGGTCAAGACTATGTATGTGACTGTTGGGTGTTATTTATTTATTTATTTAATTATTTTCCATGACATTTATTTATAATTATGCTGTTTGTATGTAGTTTTAGTTTTAAGTGTGTATGTATATTGTGATGTTTTTATGGATTGACATCTGAAATAAATGAATAATAATAATTATTCGCTCCCATGCATTTTTGTCTTCTATATAATCAGATATTTTTTTTTTATTAGAGTTTTAATTTACTGAGCGCTTCTGTGCTTCGGAGGGCACGTTCTGAAATTGTCTGTCCCGGCTTTTAAGTCGTTAAGCTACGACGGAGGCCTTTAGGCGGCCTAAAAACTCCGTCACAAGAGTTGGCCACCAGTTCATACGAACTTACTTACTTACTTAATTTAATACTGTGAAATTTGTCATTTCCCTTGGGACATTGTTAACTTTATTTAGCCTACTGAGTACAGCGAGTTTATCCTAATTTCTAGTATGATTAACGCTATTTTTCTTAAACTTATTAGCATTTTTATGAACGTACATCAAGGAACTGTCATAATATTTATTTACCTATTTAGTTTTTATTGCGCAATGACTCCCTAGGACCCAAGTTGATTATATTAGTATAAAATTTCAAGCACGTAAAAGCCATAATGGTGAATAAATTGACGTACAATTTACTTCTAACAGTAGGTACATAATCACACGACATCATAACCGTTAGAGTTATAACTGGCATACGAGTACTCTCAAACGGTGAAGGAAAACATCGTGAGGAAACCCGCGACTTAGTCAGCTCCGCACGTATTGACCATGTCTTTCCTGTAGACAAGGCCGACTATGCTGAGGATGGAATAGGTGCTGGGCAAGCCTACTCCATCTTAATTTGTCCCGGGCACTACAGCGTCCCGTTATTGAAGGTAAAAGTTGCCTCCTGACGCTGTATAAATCATCTATTATAGATGGTAAAAGGCCTTAGTAGTTTAGTTAGTACTCTTACAAACAAACATACACACATGTCATTTTATGATAAAAGTGTGGGGGAAACGGTGATGGTGAGGTGTGTTTCGAAAATAGTGAGGATTTTGTTATACAAAAATCCAATAACATCGGCCAGCAATGTTTTTTTAACAAAAAATAAGACAAGACGAATCGAACGACACCTCATTTGTCAAAATCCGTCTAGCCACTTGAGCTACAGTTTCAACCAAAGAAACTCACATAATGGGTATACAAACTATGGTACTAGGTATATAAAAAACTAGCTTTCGCCCGCAGCTTCGCTCGCGTGGTATCCCGACGACAAGTAGCCTGTATGTTATTTCAGGACACATACTGTAACTTCTCTGCTGGACTGGGAGTAAAGAAAAAACATAGAATGCCCCCTGCTGCTTCTCTCCCCAAGCATGTCGTAAAAGTCGACTAAGGGATATTATCCTCCAACATGATGAGATACAATAAGCAAGTATTCTCAAGGAGGGTTGACGTCAAGCAGGCGGCCGATCATAAAACACCTTAGCCAAAACTCTTACAGCATGATTCAAGGAATATGCTGTGCAGAACCCACATAGAGTGGGATAAGGGCAGGAAGATGATGACTGTGTATTCCAAGTTTCATTCAAATCTGTTCAGCCGTTTCGGTGTGATTGAGGCACAAACATACATCGTCACGTCACACTTTCGCATTTATACAATGATGACACAATGTTTACCTCCGCTAGTTCGCAACAAAATAACGGAATCACCTTTCGAATGTTTGATAGAGTTTTCTGCTGTTGCAATCACTTTGTTCAGTTCACACCGTACGCAACAGTCAGCGTGTATTACTCTACGTGCTTCGAATACGAGTAATTTCCTGCCAATTTTTTATTTAACGTGAATAGGCAGTTTCTTGCGAAAACACGTCTTTAAGAAGAATCCTTGTAAGAAGGTAACAATTGAGTCACAGTACAGAAAAACAAGTATAAATATTACCTGAGTTTGCTAGCTCAAGGTATACTAAGCGTCAGTAACGCGTCGTTAGTGACGCCACGTCAGTGATGTTGTAATACGCTACGTCCTACGTAAGCGATTCAAAGCGAAGCGATCCGATGCGGTGACGCACGAATTCAATGCGATGCGGTGCGACAAAAAAACCGGTCAAGTGCGAGTCTAATTCACACCAGTTGGTACCCTTCGGAACCCTAAACATACATACATACATAGTCCTGACCCCACACTAGGATTCTCTGTATCGTGGTCATCAGAAACAACGAGTACCATGGTACCACAACACCCAGACTCGGAAGAAATACTTGCAGAACATGCAAACATTTCTTCCGTAGCGGGAATCGAACCCGCGCCTCTTGCGTCTCTTCCGAGCAATCGCCCGCCACGCCAGCGAGGCCGTCGATGTTTGATTAAAATTCAATGATGGCACTGCAATTTCGCGAGAAAATATCAAGCTAACTGATCGCATTCGCTTTAAGTCGACTAAGGGATAGTATCCTCCAACATGATGAGATACAATAAGCAAGTATTCCCAAGGAGGGTTGACGTCAGGCAGGCGGCCGGTCATAAAACACTTTAGCCAAAACTCTTACAGCATGATCCAAAGATCCAAGGATCATGGATCATGCTGTGCCGACCCCGCATAGAGTGGGATAAGGGCAGGAAGATGATGATGATCGCATTCGCTTCGTTTCGTACCGCGCCGTGTGCATTATCCTTAAAATGTCACGTAGAACACTTTAAAAGGTATAGTCTCTTTGTTGTTTTCGCGCTGGGCTGCGCCGCTTCAGGATCAGTCACCCAGGATACCGCGTTAGTAACGTAGAAGCGCTCGTGGCGTAGCTTGCTTAGGCGTTCTTGATTGATCGTTAAGCAACGATATGCTTGGTCACAATTGGGATGGGTGATCACAAGTGACATTACGAGCTGAGCGCTTCCGTGCTTCGGAGGGCACGTTAAACAGTCGGTCCCGGCTTTTAAGTCGTTAAGTCATGACCTTTAGGCGGCCTAAAAACTCCGGCACTAGAGTTGGCCACTAGCTCATACGAACATACATAATAGTAACGCCACGACAAAGCTAGTAGGTACTAAAATGTATAAAACGTCAGTCATTACGCTCAAATCACGTTCCATATTTTTCGCAGCAGTTTTGTCGCGGCGTCACTAACGCTTGATGCGAAAGTACCCTTAGGCATTTACAAATGTGTTACGAAAATGTTTTGAGAAAGCTCTAATACACGTCATGACTCGACTACAAAGTTCACGACGCGATTGGTTCTTGGTATCCGAGAGGTTTGTTCAGATCTTTGGGTTCAGTGGGGCATACCTACTTATTTATTTATTTATTTATTTATTTGGAAGACCAACAGCTTACATTAGTAATGGTATGGTAAACTAGACTGAGAAAAAGAGAAGCCAATTAAAGGTCCTCACGGATAGAAATAAAATAAAAAATAACAATGCGTAAGCAACACGCGCAATTACAAAGAAAGGTAGTAAGTAGTAGGTAGGCTAGTTGCTACCTGATGTGATGCCCATCAACAAATTGACAATGTACCTACTCTTAACAAAATACAATAAAGTGTTTACAAAAGATTAAACAAAAAGAAAAAAAAACCATATACACGTACCTACCTACATATAACACATACGTACTTACCTACCATCTAGCTAATTAAAAAAGTCAGCGCTCAGCAGTCGCCGTGCCGAGCTCACACTCGTGCAAAACAAATCCATTGTCTTCTTATCTTTGCAAGTGTTATTGAATTTATTACTCGCTCTATACATGAATGAATTCTGTTTATAATTTGTATTAACAAAAGGGATATAAATGAGGGGGTTATATCTTCGACGTATAAGGGGAACATTTAAATTAATTTTGTTAAGTAATTCGGGGCAGTCAACATTGTTTGAAGCAATTTTTAATAGGAAAGTGAGGTCGGATATATCTCGTCTTTCTTTAAGTGGCAAGAGGTGGAAACGTTTACAGAATTGAACATAATTATTAGAGTTGTAAGGTATTTTTAGTTTGTAGCATAAGAATTTAATAAATTTCTTTTGAATACGTTCGATTCTGTTTACATAGGTATCGTACATAGGGTTCCACACTTGAGACGCATACTCGAGTATGCTGCGTACAAAAGTACAATATAGAATTTTGAAAGATTTAGCTTTTCTAAAGTCGGCGGTACTTCTCATGATAAAACCTAAAGCTTTAAATGCTCTTTTGACTATGTCATCGATATGCTCGTCAAATAACAGTTTAGAGTCATGAGTAACACCTAGATCACGAATGGTTTTAGATTGTCGAAGGGTTACATTTTTTAGAGTATATGAATGAGTTATGATTCTAGTCTTTCTAGTAAAAGTAGTAACGGAACACTTGGATGGGTTAAGGTCAAGTTTGTTAAGGGAACAGTAGTTGTCGAGTCGATTTAAGTCGTTTTGAAGAGCATGGGCGTCGGATAGACAAGATATTTTGGAGAAAATCTTCATGTCGTCTGCGAAACATAGTAACTTAGCGTTAAGAAAGCAGTCTGAGATGTCGTTCACGAAAATTGCAAAAAGTAAGGGGCCGAGTAGGGAACCCTGTGGTACACCACTAGGGATCGTAACCCAGCTAGATATATAGTTATTGATGACAACAGCCTGCGATCGCTTATCTATATATGACGAAAACCACCTGAGCAGGTCTCCGTGGATACCGATGCTCTGAAGCTTGGAAATCAGAGTGATGTGGTCTATTCGATCGAAGCATTTGCTATAATCGGTATAGACCACATCAACCTGGTCGCCGGAGTCCATTGAATCAGTCAAATATTCGTTAAATAATATGAGGTTGGATACCGTAGAACGTCCTCTTAGGAAGCCATGCTGCAACGGACTGAACGAGTTCTTGAGAGTAGCATATAGTTGGTTGTAAACAATCCGCTCAAATACCTTCGAGACAATGCACAGCTTAGAGATAGGACGATAATTTGTAACAATCAATTTCGATCCTTTTTCATGAATGGGTGTGATATAGGCGGATTTCCAAATAGATGGAAAAGAGCTTTCTGTAATTGATCTCTCAAACAAAATTGAAATAGGTATTGCAATTGTTTTAGCACATCTGATTAGAAAGGTGGAATGAAGTTGATCAGGGCCTGCAGATTTAGTAGGATCGAGGTTGCTCAGAATTTTTATGACATCAGATACTTCAATATGAATAGAATTGATACTAGCTTCGGAGTGAGGCGCGTTTTTTACGAGTGAGTGGACGCCGAGGCCGGGACTAGGACTGGCAGGGTCCGGTATAAGAAAGGTTGAGAAAAAGTAAGAAGAGAAAGTATTACAAATGGACTCACCTGTCGTAGCTACCGTGTCGTTATAACAAATATTGTTAGGAATAGTATTCGATTTTGAGCGAGCTTTGAGAAAAGACCAAAAGAATTTTGGGTCTTTTTCTAAGGAACTTTCGACCGTCGCTATGTAATGATGATAGCACTTATGTTCAAGGTTCCTAGCTCTGTCACGCAAACATATGAAGCTTTGTAGGTCAGCCGTATTATGGTAGATTTTGTATTTACGAAGGAACTTATATTTTTCTTTTAATAGTTTTATTAGAGCCGGTGAGTACCACTTAGGATAAAATTGCGGTTTGATTAATTTTCTTGGAATATATTTTTTATGTAGTGAATGTATTACGTCGTAAAAAATACCTACAGCTTCATCAAATGATTTATTTCTAAGTTCGACATTCCATTGCACGCCTAAAATGTCATTGTTGATTGCATCATAATTTCCTCTATTATATAGGTATTTGAGATATGAATTAGGTTTTAATGGTGGTAACTCAATGAATTGCACCTTAATCAAAAGAGATGGATGGTAAGGATCTATAGGTGCGAGTGGGAGGTCATCACTACCGGAAACAGTAACTGTATCATTACTAAGTACAAGATCGAGTATCTTACCTTTAAAGTTAAGAATGTTGTTAAATTGATTTAGGTTATGCATAATTAAGTCATCTATTAGAAAAATTTCGTCATTCGACGTCACATTTGTCGGACACAAAGAGTGGTCATCTAGTCCACTGGGTATCCATTGGATGCTACTCATGTTAAAGTCGCCTAGGATAAGATATTTGTCGTCGGGATGTAAGAGTAATATATCGTTCAGTTTTGTCAAGTAATTTTTGAGTTGCGTCGAGAACGAGTTACCTTTATTTTGTTTACATAGATAAAGTACACACATGTGTAAGGTTATGGTGCGTGAACTGGATTTCGATAGGAAAGTTATTGTGATCCATAAGTCCTCTGCGGAGGAGCGAAAGCTGGACTCTGCTGTAACGGCTAAGTCTCTTCGTACTGCTATCAGCACACCACCGCCGAGTCCCTGAGACGTCAACTCGTAGTTTCTATCGCGCCGCCACACGATATATCTATCATCAAAAAGTTCCGAGTCTGAGATGCTATCAAGAAGCCAGGTTTCAGTCAGGACAATCACATCATATGAACAAAGGCAGAGATTTCGATAAAAAGTAGTAGTTTTAGTTCGCAGTCCCCTCACGTTTTGGTAATATACATTTAAATTTACGCTATTGTCATCCATTTTTTTTTTAATTAATATGGGTGTTAGAAGAACTTACATCTCTTTAAGTTCTGAATTCAATATTTTTTTAGGGTTCTGTACCCGAAGGGTGCCAAATTTCCTATTACTAAGCCTCCGCTGTCCGCCCGTTTGTCTGTCCTATTAGCGGGCTTTATCTTATGAACCGTAATAGGAAGAGTTGAAATTATCTATTTTTATTGCAGCTATAACAACAAATAGGTACTTAATTAAAATAAAAAATAAAAGTGAGCTTCATACAAGAAACATTTTTAGCGTTTGTAATCGATCATCGAAGCTACCTATTATTATTATTTATTTATTTATAAAAATCCATAGGTCAATTCAATGAAATACAAAATACCAATGAAAACACGCACACAAGGTCAAGATTAAAAAACAAAAACAGGATCTAAAAGATTTGCTGAAATATATTTAAACAGAACATGTGTGCTTTTTAAATGTATAATGTTAGCCGACAGTTCCGCCATTTGTTTACCGATTTTGATGATTATTTCTACTGAACGCATAGCGGTCCCGTGATGGAACTATTATACATTTTATTACTGCTATTTTAATAATCTTAAAAAAACTGTGATCTAGCAGCCAAGACATCACGAACTATTATTATTTTTATTTAAAATTGTAGCCAGTTTTATCCAGAGTAAGCAAAATGAAGCGAGTCTGTGCCTAACAACGTTGAAACTGTCAATGTATGTACATCATAGGCAATCCACCACAAATTATTAGCTCTTTTTCGCGATTAGATTTTACCACTTCTATTGATTTCTACTACTACTATTGTTTCCGACTGCATTAGCTTTTGTTTATCCGAGTAACGAATAATTTTTTTAACAAAATTGTGAATTTTGTGTGTATTTGAAAAAAGTCACTCCTTTCTTGATCTTTCGTGGTAACAACCCATCGATGAAGTGTACCGTTGAGGCAAAGACCCGTCGAGGTAGAAATCATTCGAGGTACTAATCATTCGAGGTAACGACCCATCGACGAAACGTACCTTTGAGGTAGAGATATCGAGGTATTGAACATCGAGCTATCGTTTTTCGAACTAGAGTACACTCCTATAAAAGATGACACCAAAAAGTTTGATCCATCTTTATTGAAGTCTATTTCTGTTTAACTAAGGCCTTTTACCATCTATAGTAGATGATTTGCACAGCATCAGGAGGCAACTTTTACCTTCACAAACGGGACGCTGCACTGTAGTGCCCGGGACAAATTAAGATCGAGTAGGCTTACCCAGCACCTATTCAATCCTCTCAGCTTAGTCGGCCTTGTCCACAGGAAAGACATGGTCAATACGTGCGGAGCTGACTAAGCCGCGGGTTTCCTCACGATGTTTTCCTTCACCGTTTGAAAGTACTGGTATAGCGCACATAATTTTTTCGCACAGAAAAATTCATTGGTACACGACTGGGTTTGAACCCACGACCTTAGGATCGGAAGGCGGGGTCACTACCAACTAGACCACCAGTGCTCTCTATTTCTGTTTAGTTTTATAATTTTTAATGAAACTGTAATTTGTAAACTTCCTAAAAACAAACGGTGGAACACAAATCGTAGTTCAAAAACTCGATTCGGTAACAAATAACTTTAAGGAATTAACTTAATCCAATTCTCTCATTCTTTACGAGTTTGCAAACTAATTATCCAGGTGCTTGAAATCAAGGAGTGAGGTCAAATTAACAAAAGGTAACTTTAACTACAGTTCTCGAAGTGATTAATGATTTAAAATTCATGGGTTCGAATCCAAGCTAGCCCAAAATATTCACATTCAAAGTCACCTCTTATTTTACTCTTCTTATTTACATCTTATTTCTTTCACTTTTTTATATTTTCAGTACTTACTTATGTACTTCTTTCAGTACGTAGTTATTTAAAAAAAGTGATGTCAATGAATGAAAACAAGGATTTATCCACCTAATACTCATCACAGAACGAACAGTTCATGGAAACAGTAACGCTGCGTTTAACCGCCTTCAAAAAAGGAGGAGATTCGACGATGTACGACTGTATAATTTTTTTGAAATTTGTGTTTACCTATATCTCCGTTAGTGGTAAACCGATATTAATGATTCTATAACTGGTGTATAGATAATAGTTCCCAGGTGGGCCTATATAAGTACAAAAAAGTATACAAGTATTACATCAGCCATCTGGTTCCCATAGTACAAGCTTTGCTTAGTTTGGCGCTAGATGGCGCTGTGTGAAAAGTCCGCAAATATTTATTTATTGTCAGCCGGCCAAAAAGGAGATATCCATAAAATTCTAAAGTGGCAATCTATGTACTTAAAGTATATAACACTCCAGCTTTTGAAGCATAACCTCGTAAAATACAATAAGGAAGCAATCACTCAAATGCTGGGAGTCAAGAGGAGTCAAGTGGCGGAGTCAAATTAACTAAGGCAAATATTTACGAAGCCTCCTTTGTTTGATCAATGTGTTTGGGAGTATATTTGTGTTCAATCAACTCGAACCGACCTCAATATAACCTCCTTTTATTTTTAGGTATTTACAGACAGAATTGTATTCAATGTGATATATAAAAACAAAAATAATTTCTACCTAAATAATCTTACATATTACTACGCTGGTATCCTAATGGGGTGGGCAGAGCCACAAGTAAACATTAGAAAGCTTGCAGCCACTTTTGATTTAAAGTCCTATGGGTATGGTGAGTGTACCATGGTGACAAGAGATCAGCCCACCGCCCCTAAAGATGGTCCATCATGTTGGAGAGGATAATATCCCTTAGTCGACTTTTACGACATGCTCGGGGCGAGAATGGACGCATTCTATGATTATAGTTAATTAAAAAGCCAACTCAATATTATTTAAAACAACGCCATCTATCCACAGGCGCGGTCAAAACTTCCCAAGAAACGACGTAGGGTTCTGCCAGTGGAGCAACCTCGGAGAAAGGTGAATCAACCGGGCGCCTCCAACCGGCGGGTGAACGCTGTCAAACACCCCGTCGTGCTGAAGGAGCTACCGGGAAGCGGGAATAAGTTCGGTGAGTTACTTAGTACTGGAGAGAAAATATAGATGGCGCTTATATAAAACTTGCATATAGTGTCGATTCTGTTGTGCATTTTCTTAAACGAATTCAAGGTCACGATGACAAAGCTAAATCCATACTATTATTATAAATGCGAAAGTAACTCTGCCTGTAGGTTACCTTTTCACGCCCAAACCGATTCTGATACAATTTGGCGAGGAGATTGTAAGCAGGGGAAGGACATAGGCTACATTTTATATCGAAAAAATCAATGCAGATGAAATCGCGGGCAACAGCTAGTGATACATAAAATTAAAGAGACTTCAAATAAGGTTTCGAGTAGAAAAATAAGTACAACAGAATCAAGCTTGTGACAAATGAATCAGTTTTAATTTTTTCATAAGACTATGGGGTTTCCCACTTCCCCGTTCAATAACCGGACCGTAATAAGACCGGGACGTTGTCGTGTGCCATACTTTAACGATTTTTGATATTATTTTTGCTTATTTACGTAGATGTCTGTCTTATTATGAAACGGAGGAAGTGGCAAAGCCCATAACCATTCTTTGAAAACCTTTGTGAAGCTATTGACACGTTTAAAAACAAGTAAATATACCATCTTTCTGTAAAATTTCAGGTGTTAACGGAATGAACATGATAAGCCTTGCGTTGCAAGGTCCACCGAACTTACTGCGGCCGCCGACCACTTCAGCACTGCCTCTGCAGGCTAGAGCGCCTATAGGTACGAGTAAAGCACAGATGGTTATATACAAACCGTAGTGGCTTATGTGGCTAATGGCTTAAACTGTTATACATGGCTTGTATTATTATTTAGCGATAAAAGTTAATTATATTTATTGTAAGTGTAGAATTAATGAGGAACATTCCTAAAAAAACTCCAGTCGCTTCTTAGATTATAATAGCGGAAACTGAACATTAGAGAGCAAATGGTCATATGATTGGTCCGATTGTATTAAGTCCTATGGAAACATAACATTATAATTTTTTTGAGAATGTTCATCATTAAAAAAATCAAAAGATGCTTTTTATTAATTAAGCTTTAATAATTACGTAGTTATACATATATTTACTTAACAATTTATTATGATAAATGCTAGACAATTATTACTTATCGTTATATAACCGAATAAGCTACCAGTTGGGTAAAAATCGTAAAAGGACAAATGACAAACTGTTTCTTACCCAATCTTCACAAATGCTATGTTGTACTTAGTTAAAATAGATTCCTATATCTCACACAGTGCTTTATTTTATACAAAATAGATTCCTAATTCTCACGTAGTTTGTTTTGTAACATGCATGACTGTTCGTTTTTCTACTTCAATACCTAGTAAACCTTCCAAATAATGTTTCTTGTAATCCTCTGTTTAATAACTATAACTTTTACTAACCGACTTCAAAAAGAAGGAGGTTCTCAATTCGACTTTTTTTTTTGGATGTTTGTTACACGATATCTCCAATAGTTAACCGATTTTGATGATTCTTTCACTATTAAATAGAAAATGGTTTCGAAGTCTCGTAAACGAGACCTGAGGGATTTACACTTTTCAAGTTATGTTTAAAAATCTAGAAGTAACATTTTGAAATGACAACTTAGAAATTATGTTGTATTCATTTGTTACCTTGGCATGCGTAGAAAAGCCAACTTTTCTATAAGATGACACCAAGGAGTTTTAACTTATGTTTCATTGAAATCGGTTTTATTTTTAGTTCTTATAACGTATTATTTTTACTTATATGTTAAACTAGTAATTGTTACCATGAATTATTTAAAGTTAAAACCTAACACAAAACATTTGTACCTTCCAGTCGAGAGCCCGATCATAAACACCCAGTGCGGGGCAATATCCCTAGCGTCGCTTCAACCACCACTCATGACCGCACCGCCCTTGCAACCACGTCCCGCAACCACCGGCTCCCTCGACCTCATGCTGCCCCTGCAACCAAAATTACTACCAGGTTACAACCTACAATCATCCTACCTATCCAACACACTCTCAACAGTCCGCCCACCAGACCTAGAGTTCAAACCGACCGTCGAAGTCATAGTTGAAAGCGAGAACAGTGAATTGAAATCTGGTGAGAGAAGCGAGAATGGCAACCAGAAATCGAGCGAGCGCAGTGAGGTTGAAATTGGCCACCAGAATTCGGGTGAGCGTAGTGAGATTGACAATGCCAGCCAAAAATCGAGTAGTCGGAAGAGTGTTGACAGTGGAAATGGCGATCAAAAATCGAGTAGTCAAAAAAGTGATGAGGTTAGTGAAAGTGGTAATGTAAAATCAAGTAGTCATAAAAGTGAGATGGACAGTGACAGTGCGAATCATAATAATGTTTTTAATACATTTGAGATTAATTCAAATGTTATTGATAAGGAATCAAATGTTACTGATTTGAATGACGATAGTCCTAATAACAATTCTTATTGAATAAAGGTAGCTGTGAAACCCCAATTAGAAATGAAATCATATGTGAATTTAAGATTGTAAAATTTGTGTCAAATGAAATTGAATTTTGATTTTAACCTCTTTGTCTATAGTATTTATCTTCATTCATTTTTATAATATAAAATTCTACATTTTGACACAAGTTACTTCATATTTTCAAGTTATAAAATACCTACACTAATTAAACTTCATAATATATCGTAATTTAAATCCTTTTCTTCAACTATACTGAAATAAATTTGTTTGATGTTATTGAACTTTCTGGATCTACCTATTTGTAGCATTAATGTAAGGCTGGGTACGACCAAGCAAACAAAAGAGAGCGAGTGAGAGAATCAGCAATGGGCGATGATTTTGATGAGAACGGACGAAATACTTACATAGATTCGTTCGTGTTCGCTCGTTAGTCTTCTTTCTCTTCCGTTAGCGTGGTGTGTATCTAGCTTATAATTACTTTTAAGAAAATCAAAAACCCATTGAACCTTTCGTAATCAGACATCCCTCATTAATCATAATTTTTCAATTTGTTGACGCTAAGCGATCCCGAGACCAATGTTAGAGATTTTTTGGTCTTTTGTATATTTTGTAACCGAAAGACATGACAGTGATTTAAATGTATAAAATTTAGATAAAACTATTTCATTGTAATCTAACTTTTGACTAAATAATTCGTTTTTAAAAATACATTGATAATGATTCTAGTTTGAAAATAATCTTTTTGATAATATGGATTGATAAAAATGTAAAAGAAAATGAAGGTTTAGGTTTTCGTAGCATGTCTATGCCTAAGCTACGACGTGGCCATTCCTCTACGGCGTAGGCATTCCGCTACGGCGTAGGCATTTCGCTACGGCGAAGGCCGTGTTAAAAAAAAAACGTATGTCAATGAGACCATGACTTTGAGGTGAGGCAAAGTAATTTTGTATCGAAAAGTCTTGTAGATGTGCCAAAATTATTGTAGTTATTTGTAAAAATCAATGTGTAAATTATGGTTGAAAATATAAATGCTAAGAATAGATTTTAGGATTGAAAACATGGCTGTTGAAAGTTATACTAAGAGGTAGCTGGATAGTATTTTTATTCCAGCTTAATTATTATACCAGTTATTAGATTTTTATTTTTTATAAGTTATTAAAGATTTCGTTTAGTAAATGTTTAATTTAATAGAAGTTATAATTAAAACTGGCATTATTATAAGATCATTATAAGATCAGCTCACTATTTATTATTGTGTAAGTTATATTTATTTATTTAAAGTGTTTTGTTGATTTATTAAAAAGGAAAAACAAAATATAATGTTTCAATTTACATCAGTAATTCTATCTATCTAGTGTCACTAGATTTTTTTAACCAGGATGGTGAAAGGTGGAGTCATTCAGAACCAAGAAGCAAAAACTGTAGTAGTTTTTGCTAACTACTGTCACTGGCTTTTAATTGACTTCTATCAGGTTATTGACCTGGTTGAAGTATGGTAAAGTAAAAGAAGAGTATTTTTTTCATACAATCTTCATCTTACTTCTAGCATTGCCCAGCAGTGAATTTCCATAGACATACTGGAATATTCATAATAGAGTGTGAATCCTGGCTCAATCTCCCAGCAAACACTTTACAAAACTTGAGCCAATCAACGGCCGGCACAATATGGACGACTTGTTAGCGCCTGTTGATCTTCACACAGCTTGCAGCGGGAAAATTATGCGGACAAAATTTACCCTGATAGCAATCTGTTAGTTACGAAATTGAATAATTCTATTTATACGGCCTCGGTGGCGTGGCGGCCGGTTGCTCGGCAGAGACGCAAGAGGCGCGGGTTCAATTCCCGCTGCGGAAGAAATGTTTGCATGTCTGTAAATATTTCTTCCGGGTCCGGGTGTTGTGGTACCATGGTACTCGTAGTTTCACGACACAGGGAATCCTAGTGCGGGGTCAGGACTATGTATGTGACTGTTAGGTGTTATTTATTTATATAAATCAGAAAGTTTAGAGGGATGTCTTTGCATCAATCAAACCGTGCATGTCATGCTCGTGACTTGTTTGTAATACAAAATAAGCCATGACGGAGGCCTATAGGCGGCCTAAAAACTCCGTCACTAGAGGCCACTAGCTCATACGAACATACGTACATTAAAAGCTAATGTGACTTAGCACATTATGCATTAAGAATAACATACTACTACTAGTCCTGCCCCTAGTTCTTTCGAACCAGTGTGGTGAATGGATTTAAAGTGCGCCTCAAGGACTTCATGCACATATCGCATGGTTTTGATTTTTTTTAGGTTTCAAGACAATTTCCTCACAATGTTTTCCTTCACCTTTTGAGAGTACTGCAATAGTGCAGCGTATATAATTGTTTCGATGTATAGATGTGGACTGCGATGTCGCGCGACTTTTAAAATTTGTGTCGCCAGAGAAATGTTTTTTCACGAGGGAAGACCATTGAGGCTGATACAGAGAATCTCACTTTTAAGTTTCTTCTAATGAGTATGGACTGAAAGCAAAGGGTACTAAAATTACCACGTACTTACCTAAATACATAACATACCCCCGAATACTCAGACGCATCTCAGAGTTGAGCATGTCTCAAATCACGGTTTTTGACAGTTTTTGATGAAAATCTGTCAAAAACTCGTCACTTGAGACGTGCTCAACTCTGAGATGCGTTTGAGTATTCGGGGGATAAACACGTGTGGGAATACGATGGATTACTCTAACAATCATTGTATCAAAACTAATCACTTTTTGGTTTAAAATAAAAGCTATTTGATTTGATTACAACAAGAGGATAATAATAATTTCATCCCAACCAACAAAGGACAAGGGTGACGAAAGAATAACAGAATATTATAACATAAACGATACAATAACCGTATTACTGGATGCCGCTAACGAAGTCCGCCGTGCGTCAGGAGCGCGGGTGTTCATCGACATTTCGATTAAAAACAAATTCGAACTTGACATTGTAGTTTTATTTTTAAAAGCTTTTGTGAATATCTGCGCCACGTTTCATTGGACCATATCGTCTGTAGCAGTCTGTACGACCACCATCGACTTCTAAGCTGGCATAGGTACATAAAAATTAGGCTACCCTTAAAAGCTTAAATATATTGTTTTCTAGGGTTTTAGCTTTAAATGTTAATGAAAAAGTTAAAAACACTCGATCTCAGTGTATAGTCAAAATAAAACTTTGATTAATTCTGAAAAAAAATTAAGCTAAAAACTTTGCAAACCTTATGGGCGATGGGCTGATCACCTGTCACCATGGTTCACCATATCCATCTTGGGGCTTTGAATCAGGGATACGTAGTTTTTTTATTATTTTGTGGCGTTAAATAAACGAGTTCTATTCCCTTCTATTCTATATCACAAACCTTCTCTTCTAGATCACCTCTTTGTACAGTTTTTACATTATTTGAAAAGGTACACCCGTGGTCCTAATGTCGTTGTATCCCGTACGGTGCTAGATGAGGCCCGAAATCTAATTCTACGTCAAACAGATTCCATTACTGCGGAAAAGCCATGGTTTCCCAGGCGACCGTCTGCTGACTATCTTCAACTGGAACGTATTTGACACACTAGGTAATTAAAATAAAACCAGTCAAGTGCGAGTCGATTTCGCACACGAAGGGTTCCCTACATAAAAAAATGTCTTATGTATGGAGGCCACTTTTATTTTATTTTACTTTTGATTATTTGTTGTTACAGCGGCAATAGAAATACACATTCTTTAAAAAATTTAAACCTCTACCTGTTACGGTTCATGAGATACAGCCCTCTGACAGACGGACGGACAGAAGAACGGTAGTGGAGGCTTAGTAATAGGGTCCCGTTGGCACCCTTCCCATCCAAAGGCAAAGAGCCTTTGAGGCGCACTTTAAATCCTTTCACTCTTATCCTGTCATTCTTAATGCATAATGTGCTAAGTCGCATTAGCTTTTCATGATATTAATAAAATTGTATGACTCATCTGTGGATGATGAAACCAGCACAGGATTGTGATGGATACCACAAACAGAAGGCCTATGACCAGCAGCGGGTAAAGTGGGATTGTGGATGATGATGATGACTCGACTCTATTTTATAGTCTAGGAAACAAAGACTTTATTCCACTGAAATGAATGACGTCATAGAATGTGAAGTATGATGGATATTGCGTGGTTTTGTTTGAAGGCACCAATTTTTTTCACGATTTCTTTAGGTTTTAATTTTTTAAGTATATCATCATCATCAACCTATAGAAGTCCACTGCTGGACATAGGCCTTCAAAATGAGCACCACAGCGCGTTATCTTCGTGTTCTTTAAGTATTTCACGTTCTTCAAACCCTTTTTTCTCTCTAAAAATATTTTATGTTTGTTATATTGGACTTTTTGAACTAACATAGTAAGTCAAATTGTTATTCTGAAAGTTTACAGATCCCAAAATATAAAAAAGTATAAAACATTTTTTATGTAATTCTGCCGCTTTATAAGAAATCTACTTTTGCACTTAAATTTCTTGGTAAATCTTTTAATATGAGTATCTCTTTTATAATTAATACTACCTGCAATAACTTTAGACGCTCAGGAATTTAATTAAAGTGCCCAGAAGTCCGTTGCATAAATAAATCTCTTCCGCGAACACATTTAGAATTTAAAAGTAAAATCTTAGAAGCTTGGAAAAGCTTTGGTGTTCTCAAAAAAGCGGTACTGTTATGAGGCCTCAAGTACCTACTAGTCTCAGTGACCGCAAAAAAGTCAGACAATTGAAAACATTATAATAGAAATTAACAAACATACCCTCCGTGAAAGCGAGAAAAAGAAAATAGACGCTCTAGAGATGTGGTGCTGGAGGAGGATGCTTGGAGTATCGTGGACAGAGTTCCGTACCAACCAGTCTATACTCGACGAACTAGGCATCAAGCAGCGTCTATCGTCTGTCGTGCAGTCTCGCATCCTCACGTTCTTCGGGCAGGTGTCGCGGCGTGGAGAACTGTCCATTGAACGTCTTGTGGTTCAGGGGAAATTGAGGGTGCAAGAGCCCGAAGAAGATCTCCAATGAGATGGACGGACCAAGTCAAGGCAGCGTTGAATGGTCCACTACACGAATGCTCTAGAAAGGCCACGTATCAACGCTCAAACGTATCCAGGCGGCAGCTAGTTCATTCGATATTTTGACAGCTTTGATAACATATCTATTTCCTGAAAATTAAGCCGCAGGTGTCTTGATTGACATTCACACGATCCTATCACTCTGCTGATCTCGATCACGCGATCATTGCCAGTCGACTAGATTTCAGACACACTGACATCGAACAAGTTGGTGTTCTAATCGGATAAAGTTAGTGTCCAAATCGGCGTTCATGCGATAATCGCGGCGTTTCTGGGAGCGGAAACGCATCGTTGATTTGCGCGTTTACTGCATTTATTACGACCGCATAATGACGGTCACCGTTTTTTAGGAACCGGTACCTAATTGGCTCTCTTGCGGCTCTCATTAGCAGTCTCATTTGTTCTAGGTCCACTCACGCTTAGGGCTGGTCTACATTTGAAAAAAACGCTGTATCTAGGCCGTGTATCAGTACTTCTTCTTTCATTTTAGCGTTCTCTCAAATAACATGGGTACTACTACTACTAAAACGACTTCTTTAAAACCAGTGTGGTGAAAGGATTTATAGTATGCCTCAAAGGCATCTTTCGTACACTTGACACATGCATTCAAATTTATTAGGATCACGATGTTTTCCTTCACCGTTTGGAGTGTATATACCAATGTATAGCGCAATTTTTCAAACAGAAAAATCCATTGGTGCATGACTGGATTCGAACCCATGACCTTAGGATCGGAAGGCGGGGTCACTACCAACCAGACTACCAGTGCTCTGTTGATGATTACAATGATGTTAAAGGTACAGTGTATCAAAGTCTTAGCGAGCAGTATGCATTTAATATGCATTGCATTGTCTTCTAAACGGCACGGCGCTTATCCCGGTACCATTAGGTACCCGGCACCACGCTACCTCGTATGTACCAGGCACAGTCAGCAACGAAAGTTGATAACGTCTTCATGCTGTAACGTTCGATTTTTCCCTCCTCTTTATTTGAAAGTTCCGTTCAGCGAGATAGGTAATAATTTTGGTTTTTGCTGGTCACACTCTGGCTTGGCACGGGTGATTTGTGAGTGTCAGTGTCCTGATCAAGACGAATCGAACTGTCAGTGTCATTTGAGTGCTTTCGTCTCGCTCGGTCAGAGCGAGAGGGCAAGGATCTTTTTGGACGGATCGATGTTGGGAACGTGGCGTGGAGCTTTTGATGAAAAAATTGTATTTGCTGGCTAATTATATCCTGGCTTCTGTGTCTGGCGTAGCGGGAATCATCCACGGGAGAACCCACGCGTGTGATTCCTTTGGGCGCACGTGTTTTGTGCGTATTATCAGCTTTGTGCCTCTGGTAAGAGTCTTGAACTTTTGATCTTTGATTTTGTCTTCCTCGATTGCCGAGCGGAGCTCGTGGGACATCCTCAACCCTGTGCATGAATACACAAGGGCAGATTTGCTAAGGTTGCACCCCGCTTCGCAGGCTAAAGAGCACTTTCGCTTACGCCGGGCTATGAATTTTCCAGAAAAGAGGTGCTCCGTACGGGCGCGAACACGTGGCGAGCACGTGTCGCGACCTTGCTACCTGCCGCCTTCTGGCGCACGCTGTCGTCGGCGAGGGTCCAGAGCGCCAGCGTCCCCTGCTGTGCTGCTGTGACAAGACCGGAAATCCTGGTGTGGCGTTTCCCTGCCTTTTTGTGACCTTGTGGTGGCTGGTGTCAGTCGAGTGAGTGTGTCTGATAGGGTCGTTAAATCAAGCGTTCCTGTAGGTTCGCTCGCGCGGATTTCGTCAATTTCGGAATTTAACAAACCAAATATAACCAAAAACTCTATTTTTGTGGATCGTTGAATCAGCGGTGAGGTGCGGTGGACTGATACTCCTGAGTAGGCCGTGACTAAGTGGGCATCCGGTTGATTTACAAGGCAGAGTAGATCAGGGCAGGTCATTAAACCCGTTTATTGTTAATTTACATTTTAATTTTTACCCGTTGTGATGAACCAAGTGTTGGAGTGTAATTTTATGATCGTGGGATATGTCAGAGCTGACCGACGAAGGTAAATTACAGTAGTATTGTGTAGTTGAACGGTGGATGTACTGTGAATTACAGCGTTGTAGTTTGTAATAGTCTCGTCTATGAATTGTAAGCGTTTCAATAAGTTTATCTTTTATTTATTTACTCATAGTAACTAGGACAGTAGTGTGTAATAGATGCGGCTAAAAAGAACTGTAAAACCTTTCGATAATTTTCTTCCTTTTCTGGTAATAAAATTCCTGTAATAAACACTTGATAATCAACACTTTAATCTTTATATTTTTGTGTAGCATCCTTTCCTACCTAGGGGGGAAAAATAGCTCACAATACATACATATTATCACGCCCGTATCCCTAATGGGGTGGGCAGAGCCACAAGTAAACATAAGAAAACTTGCAGCCACGTCTGAATTAAATCCTAAAATGGATATGGTGAACCATGGTACAGGTGATCAGCCCATCGCCCATATAGATGGTCCATCATTTGGAGAGTCTATTCCTTAGTCGACTTTTAAGACATGCTTGGCGAGAGAAGCAGCTGGACGCATTCTATGCTTTTTCTTTACTTCCAGCCCAGCAGAGAAGTATATGTAACGTCTTCAAAAGTTATAAATTTCGTGAATTTTAACTAATAGGTTTCTTAATAGGTAATTCTCTACAAATAGTGTTTAATTTGACGACCTCGGCGTGGCGGGCGAGTGCTCGACTGACACGCAAGAGGTGCTGGTTCGATTCCCGCTACGGGAGAAATGTTTGTATATTCTGCAATTTCTTCCGGGTCTGGGTGTTGTAGTTTTATGTATTATAAGTATGTATTTACAAAAAAAGTAATTATAAGTATTCTATCAGCCATCTGGTTCCCATAGTACAAGCTTTGCTTAATTTGGGGCTAGATGGCGCTGTGTGAAATGTCCACAAATATTTATTTATTTGTCTATTTTTGATGCTGACAGTACCTATATACCTACTGCTTGTTTAAACCGTATCTTTCTTTTCAATCTGCTTTTACGTAAACTGATGTACCTACTCAAGGTTTGTTAGCTTTTGCGTTGTCGAGTTTTATTTTCGAAACTTTGTAACGTGAACTCGTTAATAGTAACAAACATGACAGACACAACTGAATAATAATAATATTCCTAAATATGGCGAATGCTTCACACATAAATACAAAGACACCTTACAAATAATTTGCAGTATAATCCTATATTAGAACACAAAAGGAGGTCTTGAAGCACACTTCAATCCTAACACGAGTAGAAACAGAATTCTAGGATTTAATGTCACCGTTAAATTCTAAATATCGTTACATTATAATCTATCTCGCGAGATAGTAAACTGTCGAAAGATTATGAACCGTAACATAAACTAAGGCCTTTTACTATCTATAGTAGATGATTTATGCAGCGTCAAGAGGCAACTTTTACCTTCACAGATGGGACGCTGTAGTGCCCGGGACGAATTAAGATGGAGTAGGCCAGCACCTATTCCAGCCTCTCAGCTTAGTCGGCCTTGTCTACAGGAAAGACATGGTCAATACGTGCGGAGCTGACTAAGCCGTGGATTTCCTCTCGATGTTTTCCTTCACCGTTTGAGAGTACTGGTATAGCGCACATAAATTTTTCGCACAGAAAAAGCCATTAGTACACGACCGGATTAGAGCCCACGACCTTAGGATCGGAAGGCGGGGTCACTACCACCAGTGCACTCACCGTATCATACTGTGGCGCTTCGACGGGCGCTGCCGGCCCACTCGCTCTGCTTGCCTAAAGCGTAGTTTTTCACTTACTGACCTAACCTACTAATTTCGATCTAAGCAAATGTTCGACAGTTTAAAATCTGGCGAGGTTGTACTGCCCTGCTAATCGTACTTGCAGTAATCGTCATTTTTGGGTTTTTCACTTTTTTGCAGAAATGGTATTTCCATGGGACTAAATCTATACCTACATAAAAAAAATAATTTTCATTATATTTTTTACTATAAGTATATAACATTGACTTGCTGCAGAGATATCTAAAAATTATGATTATCGCGTTTTTATCGAAACCGCCATTTTGCAAGTACTGCATTTGCTATCACGAGGGCAGTATAATCTACTAGTAGCGGCATTTACAATTTTACGGTGTCATATTACGTCATTGGAAAAAAGCTACGTGGTACTAACGAGCAGAACTTCCAGTTCAAGAGTGTCTCTGCTCGTGTTTCTAAGTGTTTACCTACTTACCTAGATTTTTGGAAGCGTTTCATACTTTTAAACAATGCAGGAAACATAGGAAAGAAATGTATCATGTTATGATATTATCACCCAACAGTTACATTCAACCATCCTCACGTTCTCACAATAAAAAACTGTACAAAAGGAGGGCTTAATGCCTAGGTATTTTCTACCAGCCAACCAATGAGGTGGTAAGCAGTTGTTGGCGTGCAACATAAAAAGTATTTAATTACTTACGTCTAAAAATATACTTACTTATAATAAGGAATGTAAAAATACACATATTATTTTATAAATATAGACAATCATTATAACAAAAAAAAATGTCTTTAATACAAAAATGATAAAATATTTAAAGGAGATGTTTCAAAGCAGGCCTGGTCTATGTGCCTGTACACAAGACAGAAGAATCAGTGAATTACGAAAAAATACTCAAACTCCAATTAAAAGCATAATTATTTGCAGAAAAATGTTTCAGTGCAAAGAATTTTTACAATGGTAACATTCGTAGCTGCCATTATCAGTTGAGTATTTTGAAAGTTTTATGGTTTTGACAGCTTCATTACGAACGTTTTGATTCTATGCGAAGGAAATGCAGCCCTTTTACCTACTTGTCAAAGTCAACAGCTGTCAAAACATTTTAATCAATACTGCGCCGCCATAATGTTTTATGTTTGTGTTACTCTTCGTGAGAAAGGTAGGAACAACATTAAATAAAGCAACATAATAAAAGGTTTTACGTATATTAAGTTATGTTTTTAGAAGTGTATACCGATCAGGCCGATTTCATAAATTTGTAAAACATTTCCTTTAATAGAGTGAGCTAGCTGCGACCCGCGACTTCGCTCGCGTGGTATTCCAGCTTACGTAGTATGTATATACCAAATTTCATCTAAGCCTGGTCAGCCGTTTAGGCACAAATTGAGGCACAAACAAACATCCACACATCCTCACAAACTTTCGCATTTATATAGGTAAGATATTACATATTATTAGTTTAATTTCAGTTTGAATGGAAACTGTAAGAAAGTTCTTACGGTTTCCATTTAAACTGAAATTAAAAAGATATAAGGGACTAGAGAGTCCGTTTTCTTTGCATTGCCACGAAATCGATTTATGTTTGTAGAACGAGCAACTTTATGACATTATATTTTTGTCACAAGACTTAACTGTTTTCGGAACAGTAACTATTACTGTTTTAAACGGTCGGCTCAAAAAAAACTAAGGCCTTTTACCAGCTATAGTAAATGATTTATACAGTGTCAGGAGGCATCTTTTTACCATCACAAACGGGACACTGTAGTACCCGGGACGAATTAAGATGGAGTAGTCTTGCCTATTCTGTTCATGGCGTATTGGCGCCTACTGTGACAAGTTGCTATGTATCGCTCAACTTTAATCGCTCGTGTAGTGTCAATGTGATACATCTTTTGCTCTTATTTGTTCCGCTACTATGATTGAGCCGTAACCGAAATCTTCGTGATTCAATCGTAATGGTGAGCGTTATTGTCTTAAGAATGAATTTCTTTTCTTATTTTAGATAAGAAGTTATTCTTTCATTTAAATAGTTCGGAAAAAAACGCTTGTTTCTTTTTTTGCTGGTGAAAAGCATACAATGAAGAGTGAGAGTCTACGGGAGAGTGAGAAGAAGAGAGTAGGTGCTTTTAAAATATGGAGCTGTAGAAGAATTTTTATTTTCTTTTCGCATAAACACATTTCACTACTAACATCGAATTAATTTGTTTTTCTGTTTGAATAAATTGTGTGCATACATGTACAGTACAATCAAAAAAACTGGCAATTCGAAGAATCTAGAAAGGACGAAAACTATCACGTGCACAAAAGGGACCTTTCACCACACTGGTTCTGAAGAGCTTACACGAGAAGTAGCACAATATTTTTCCATCAGCGAGGTACTCGTATCAACACGCAGGCAGCAGACAACTTAATTTCCCCATTACGTCCCTCGTAAATAGACTTAAGCATCGCGTTTTTATCGCGCAACGATTATTCAGACATTTTATTGTTGTCTTTATACGTTTTCTATTCGATTTATGCCTTTAGAAGGCATTTATTGAATGTTGGTTTTATACTAAAACTATTTAAATTAGACCACCCTGTGATGTTGGATGAAGGTGGAGTAATCATCATCTTTAACCCCACTTTACGTAGGGTCGGCATAGTGTTCTCTTCTTCCATTCATACATACATATTATCACCCCCGTATCCTTAATGGGGTGGGCAGAGACACAATCATAAGAAAACTTGCAGCAACTTCTGATCGAAGACTCCCAAGATGGATATGGTGAAGAGAGAAGCAGCTGGACGCATTCTATGTTTTTTCTGTACTCCCAGTCCAGCAGAGAAGTTGGACAAAAAAAATACACGCACCTTAAAACCTTAAGACAATATCATTCCAAAATACACGCAGACAACGTCGCGGGTTACAGCTAGTGTATAAGGCCGCCCAATACCACTTCTAGTTGCTTATTCTAAGAGCTATGACCTTTGTACCGAGCTTCCTATATTTCCATTTCCATCCTTGTACTATGCTCTGCTTTGATTAGCTTCACGACGGAGAACTGTAATGTTTTATTCATTGACACTCGAGAGTTGCATCAACTTACTTTCATAAGTTGGGAATATGCATGGGACTGTAATTAATATTTTAGTGGCGCAAAAAGTTTGTGAACTAAAGGTCCACTTCCACTACTACGTTTCGCAACTAGCACAAATAAGAAGTTACAGTAGTATCACAAAAATTGGGCGCCTCGTCAAACTTCGTGTTTTGTATTAAAACCGAATTTATCCGAATACATAATACTCGTATATTATAAACGCGAAAGTTTGTATGTATGGATGTTTGTTATTCTTTCACGCAAAAACGGCTGAACGAATTTGAATGAAACATGGAATATACATAGTACATGTACTGGATTAAAATATAGGCTATTTTTTATCCGAGTACCACGCGAGCGAAGCCGCGGGCAGCAGCTAGTCTAGATATATGTCCAGATCTAAAGCTAGATCTAAAACAGTGATGAACACATGTTCCATAGATAATTATCCAGGGAACATGAGCCTTCGCACTAATTGCAGTCTTCCTAAAACGCGTAGAGTAGGAACTGTACAGACAGAGACAAATGCAAATTAATGTTGAAATGTTCACTATTGCTAGTGGTGTCACTCGAACCAGTGTGGTGAAAGGATTTGAAGTGCGATCAAAGTCTCCTTTCGTACTCTTGAACCGATTTCGATCCAGTTTTTTGCATTTTATTTTTGTAATTTCAGGGTTTCCGAGTTATTTTTGTGCTTGCTATGTATTTAATTCAGTACCACAATAGAGCAAAGGCTTTGAAATTCCTTGCAAAGATCCAATGAATTCCGTAGCACCGTAGCAGTGCTACGAAGCTACGCCGTAGACGGCCTACGCGCTTTGTGTCTTGTTGCTATGGATGAAGGAGGCAGTGAATTTTATTTTTGTTAATTAATATCTATTAGTATTGTTATTATTCCAGTTAAAAGGTATTTTGTCACGGTCTTATATTTTTAGTTTTTAGTAGATACCTAAGTTTTTTTTTGTACGATTAATATCTATAGTTATTTTATTACACAGGTGTATATTTATTTAATTATACGCTTGTTTAAACAAATTAAAAAATATATCTTTTGAAAAGTAAGACACTGTTCCAATATTCAAGTATCTTCGAAACTGCTCAAAAATGCTAAAACGTCATAATATTATGAAGTAAATGTTTTGCGAAAAGCTTTCAAGCAAATTGATATTTAAATAAGTTAATGACATTTCTTTAAAAACCTTCTCCTTATTTTTCACATTATCTTTCTCTGCACATCCAATATTAATATATTACGTAGATATTTTTGTATATACGTGTAATGTTTATTGATTGATCTTTTTTTTCCTTTTTCTATTTTTTCGAAGAGCGGGATCCTCTGGCATAACCTTGGCAATAAATTGTATTGTTGGGCTAATGAAATACCTAAACAGTTTTGATTTTGATATATATATTTTTTATTTTCCTTGTAGATAATTCCAACGTCCATAACTTCTAATTACTATCTGAATAAAGATCATTAATACGAAACATTCATTACAATTTAAACCAACTCAAAATGTCCGAAACACGTCCTGAACTTAAATCGGCCTTTCCCCTCTACGGCAAAACATACTCTAAGCTCTCAGTTTTAAGGGGTATAATTGATTGGGAAGTGTTATTCAGTTCATTACAAAATGAAATGTGGCTGGGTATGTACTGACGCGCATGCGTTAGAACATAAGGCGGTCAGTCTTGAGTCGGCCGCCAGAGAGGGCGGACGCCTTTCGCGGCGCGCGAATCTAGGAATTCGACATTTAAAAGTGCATTTACAGTGAACTTACAGTGTTACTAATGTGCATACTGGATTTATGTGTGATTTCTCCATGGTGGGAGGCTGTGGCGCTGAGGGCAAGCCCCTAGAGCCTTCAGATAAGGTACCTGGACTACTTTGTTGCGTGTGGCGGAAACTTGTATTAATGTTATTATTTGAAACGCAATCTGGGGTTTTGTTTGTGGGTTAAACGGTTGGTGTAATTTGAGGTTAGGATTGCCAGTTTCCAGGTTAAAATTTGTATTTTAACTTTTAGTACATATTTTTTGGATGTTTCAAAATTCATTAATATTCATTATCATTCGTAAATATTTTCTACTAATATAACTTATATTAATTTAATTACTTTTTATACTCTTCTATTTTTGGTAATTTATACAGCACAAAGAAAAATTAGGTAAAAAAATTGTCTGAGCAACCTAAGATTAGGTAAATTCAAATTATATTTGCTACATAAAAGAAGTTGAAGTTGTACGTATTAATTAAAAGGTATCACGAATAGCCGCAATGCTGTGTAACTTTACGAATATTACACTTACCTAATATAAGCAATGTTGACCTAGTGGGAGGTACCCTGACTTTCGATCTGAAGGTCGTGGATTCATTCCATGAAACAAAGGGTTTTTCATTAAATAATTTTGTGGTAACACCGACTCAAAAAAGCTAAGAAAAACATCGTGAGGAAACCCGCGGCTTAGTCAGCTCCGCACGGATTGACCATGTCTTTATGGCTAAAGCCGACTAAGCTGAGAGGACTAAGCCTACTACATCTAAAATAGTCCCAAGCACCACAGTGTCTCATTATTGGAGGTAAAAGGAGCCTCCTGGTTTTAATCTGTTCAAAAAAGTTCGTAAGAAAACTCGGCTACGTAAACCTAGTCAAAGATTTTGTTCCGGATAAAGCTATTTTATGCAAAGTTCCCAAATTCTACAAAATAGAATAGAATATAGTGTAATTTACTGTAAATACAGTTACAAATGGGGTGGGCAGAGCCACAAGTAATCATAAGAAAATTTGTAGCTACTCCTGTTCCAAGGTTGACTGATAAACCATGGTGATAGGTGACCCATCGCCCATGTAGATATGTTGGATCCATCATGTTGGAGAGGATACTATCCCTTAGTCGACTTTTACGACATTCTCGGGAAGAGAAGCAGCTGGACGCATTCTATGTTTCTTTCTTAACTCCCAATCCAGCAGAGAAGTAATTTATGTTTGTATGATGAAGTAATTAGTAAAGAGCAATTAATGATTGTAATGTAATCAAGAGCCGACAAGACGTGATTAATAATGTTTGTAATTAGTATTTCAATGGGCTTCATTCACTAATTACTGTACTGAGTACATAAGTTGAAAATAAGCAACGTTGCAACATACGAACTTTCGTATGAGCTAGTGGCCAACTCTTGTGACGGAGTTTTTAGGCCGCCTAAAGGCCTCCGTCATGGCTTAACGACTTAAAAGCGGAGACCGACAATTCAACGTGACCTCCGAAGCACGGAAGCGCTCAGCTCGTAATGCCACTTGCGGTCACCTATCCAAATTGTGACCGCAACGTTGCTTAATTTCAACGATCAATCAAGAACATCTAAGCACTGCAGCGAGTACGTGATAGTGAACCATGAACAGTGGTATTTTAAACTTGTATACTAAAAATCATTGTGTCAATAATTTACATACATAATATCACGCTAAGTTTCATAGGGGTAGGCCTCTGCCTACCACGGACCTACTACGGTCAACAATCTGCGTGTCGAATTATCGTTTTATTTTGAACTAGATGGCAGCACAGGTAAAGTTAGCACACGTTATCGTTGCGTTTTGAGCTTTACGCCGATAATTTCAAGCAAACTTTTGCATACTAATGCCTAAACAAATATATTGATGGACATTTCACACAGCGCTACCTAGCTTTAAGCCTGACCCTTAGCATATTTTTTTCTTTTCTTTTTACTCTCTCTTCAGTCGTAGCTATCGCTCTAAGTATTGGCTTTTGAAATAACGAATTTCAAGTGTCTGAAGACTGACCCCAGGCGCTGTTTAAATCATGTAATAATTTGGCCTTAACTTGATCTAGCCTCAAACTGAACAAGGTAATTAGACTGCAATTCTTTTTTGAACACTTTCGTAACGAATGAAGATCCGTGATCTCTGCCTATCCCAATGAAAAACAGATGTTGTAACACCCAAAAAGTTCGAAAATATGTGTCAAGTACACGAAAGAAGCTACTGAGGAGCCCTTTATATCCTTTCACCACACTGGTTCCAACTAGTAACATCATTAGTAGTAGTAGTGGATGGAAAAATGAAATCAGAAGTGGTTGCAAGTTTTCTTATGTTGGCTCCTGAAACACAGTTTTTACTAATTCAGGAGCCTAAGGATTTATATTGTAACCATTTTATTATGTCAATAAATTGATTTGTTTGTTGTTTACTTGTGGCTCTGCCCACCCCATTAGGGATACGGGCGTGGTAATATGTATGTAGTAGATAGAAACGTGCCCAAGACTTGTCAAAATACCCTCATAACTATGTATTAATTGCTATAGCAATATGACAGCTGCGTGTCTGAACTTCAGAAAGTATTATCAGATGACTAATGACTCTACAAGATGGACCGATGACATTGTGTCAAGGCTTTGACAAAATAGTCAAAAGAGGCCTGAGATTGTTTTTCCTGGTAAAGTTAGAGTCTCTACAAATGGAATTCAGTATTTCATTATGGAATTATTCCATGCGCGAAAGGTTTCAGCAGTGGATAGAATGGAATGGAAATGGACCTTTATTTTTGTAAAAAAACCGGCCAAGTGCTAGTCAAATTCACACTCAAAGGGTTTCATACCATTGTATATTAAGTAACGTTTCTTGTATGGGACCCCCTTTTACAATATTTTTATTATTTGTTGTTATAGCGGCAATTGAAATATACCTACTTTGTATATAATGAGTCGTTTTAGCCCCTAGTATAACAATCTACTATGTTTCTTAAAGACAAGAAAGGACTGAATAATATTCAAACTCGTTTTACAAGTAACACTTATAAAGTAATTAAGGTTATATAAAAGTAAAACCAAAAAAAAGTCCTGTTTTCACACGAATCGACATAAATACATTCGCAATCGTTATAAATTTGGAGAAGTGTCTGAAATCGATTGCCAACTTTGTAACAGACTCAAACAAAGCGATTGGGGAAGTGAGTCGGACCAAATCTCTCAACGCTTTTAGCGAAAATCATAAGGAAAGTATCTTAATATATAAAACTTTTGGGTTGCTGACTGACTAGCAATCAATGTACTGCCTAAACTATGTTATAGGTAATAAATAAATATTTGTGGACATTTCACAAAAAAGTAAAGGGAGTTTTTTAGCGTCGTGTGTTACACTGTACATTTCACTAAAATTTTATTGCGAGAAAACAAAATAATCCAAAAAAATAAATATGGTCAACAATTCAATTTGTAATTAGAGAATAATTCTAAAGATTTCGCGCTAATACCGCACGCACGCCATTCTACCGAAGAGACCGCCGCTTTTAGTTTCATTTTCAAATTAAAATGTTCTCCTTTTTATGAAACAGTAATAAGTAGAGTCATTCTTCATGATCTACTTATGAATAAGTAGGTACTTATTTAGGTTTCTAAGTTGCTAAATACTAAATGGATCTACATACATACATACATATTATCACGCCCGTATCCCTAATGGTATGGGCAGAGTACAAATAATCAGAAGAAAACTTGCAGCCACTTCAGATTCAAATTCCCAAGATGGATTATGGTTAAAAAGAGTGATAAAGTCGTCAATTTCGGCGTGATAGCAGATGCCAAAATATCTTAACAGTCATACATACATACGAGTACATACATACATTATCACGCCGTATCCCTAATGGGGTGGGCAGAGCCACAAGTAAACATAAGAAAACTTGCAGCCACTTCTGATTTAAACTCCTAAGATGGATATGGTGAACCATGGTGACAGGTGATCAGCCCATCGCCCAAATAGATGGTCCATAATGTTGGAGATACTATCCCTTAGTCGACTTTTACGACATGCTCGGGGAGAGAAGCAGCTGGACGCATTCTATGCTTTTTCTTTACTCCCAGTCCAGCGGAGAAGTTAACAGTCAAGTCACGGCAGCCCAACACGCCCGGCCATCGTCCCGTCACGCCGCCCCCTTATTCATAATCCAAATTAGTGTTGTTCTAGACTTTCTAATCCCAACTGCCCTGACCTCAACAAAGCGCTTCCAAAATATGAATTTCCATCAGAAAGTCGAAACTCAAACAAAGTGAGGGAGTTCAAACAAACGGACATCGCACAAAGCCAGCGTCAAACAATCCCGTGTACATTGCTGGCGGTATCTGGAACGCTTAGGCTCTCTGCCCACTACCATCATACGGACCGTCATTCGACAAAAAAGCAAAGCATAGAAATAATTGGATGATGACCTTAAGCGTATTTATTTACCGTGATATCTGTAACCTTACCACATTTTATCACGCCCGTACCCTAATGGGATGGGCAGAGCCACAAGTAATCATAAGAAAACTTGCAGCCATTCCTGATTCAAAGTCCCAAGATGGATATGGTAAACCATGGTGACAGGTGATCAGCCCATCGCCCAAATAGATAGTCCATCATGTTGGAGATACTATCCCTTAGTCGACTTTTACGACATGCTCGGGGAGAGAAGAAGCTGGACGCATTCTATGCTTTTCTTTACTTCCAGTCCAGCAGAGAAGTAGGTATAAATTTTATGCAAAAAAAACAATTCGATTGAATTCCATGACTAGCTAACTTATGGTGATCAATGGACTTTGCTTTATTGTACCGACTACTACCAGTCGTGTCACTAGTTTTTTCAAACCAGTGTGGTGAAAGGATCAAAAGTGCGCCTCAAAGGCCCCTTTCATGCACTTGCTGCATTTTTTCAACACACGATTTCTTCACGATCTTCCTTCACCGTTTGAAAGTACTGGTATAGCGCACATACATTTTTTCAAATAGAAAAACTCATTCCAAAAATTCATCGGACTTGAACTTACGATCTTAGGGATTGGAAGGCGGTACCGCTACCACTAGACTACCACCAGTTGGCATACATCACAAAAACAGACAAATTATACTATTTTGGCAGTTTTTTTTTGACTGTATTCTCTCATGAAATAATTATTTTGGGGAATTGCCCCAAGAATCGCCTTCCTTCAGATCACACTTCTAGGCCATTGGGTTCTGAAATGTGCCAGTCATTTAATCAGTTAGTCAGACAAACATTTTATGTTATAAATTGCAAGTCAAACGACAAACAGTTGGACAGTCGCACACAAAAGGCGCAGTATTAAACAATTCCATTGTTCATTGTATCGCGAGACGATATTTAGGTTATAAGCTTTTCTATTGTAATACGTTGTAGCTTCCGACTACGACTTTGATCGCGTACAGTTACTATGAGAGCAAGTTGAATGCATGCTAATATTTAGCTTATTTCCATGATCATGCTACACTGTACCTGGATAAAAATAGTATTTTATATTATATATTATTATGTAATTCAAGTACTACGTATTTTTCAAGTTTTATTCAATTTCGTTGAGCCGTTACTGTGTGATTGGGGCTGGTAAGACCCCGAATACTCAAACGCATCTCAGAGTTTAACACGTCTCAAGTGACGAGTTTTTGACAGATTTTCGTCAAAAACTGTCAAAAAACCGTAACTTGAGACGGACTCAACTCTGAGTCGCGTTTAAATATTCGGGGATCAGTCATTTAATTAGAAGCTGAAGCGCTCGTGGCGTGGCTAGCTGATACGTTCTTGGTTGATCGTTGAAGTCATGCAACGTTGTGCGCAGTCACAATTGGGAAGGGTGGCCACAAGTGTCATTACGAGCTGAGCGCTTCTATGCTTCGGAGGGAGTTAATAGTCAGTATGAAATGAAATCCAGTTTTTCAGGATTTTCAATACACCTAACGCCATCTATTAGTTTAATGTACCATACTGGTGAATAAACCTTCATATCGGTAGGTAAGTGAGGTAAATCTGTGTTATATCTACACACCGATCCAGACCTCTTGATTCTGCTGATTTATAGGACATTAAGGTTTTTAATCTTTCCTCTGAGTACTGAACGAACATAAGTGCTCAAAGGAAAGAGTAGTGGTAGCTGTAAAATTTTATGAGCGTTACGAGTACTCTCAAACGGCGAAGGAAAACATCGTGAGGAAACCGGTATGTCGTAGAACATTCACGTTGCACGATATAGAAAGTTCAAAAACATGGTGTCATGAGCACGAAAGTAGCCTTTGTGGCGCACTTTAAATCCTATCACCACGCTAGTTCCAAAGTTCTAAATAACTAGTAACACGACTAGATATTTATATTCTATCTAGATAGAATGTTATGTTTTTTATAGTTCCGTACCCAAAGAGTGCAAACGAGATCTTATTACTTGAGGCTTCGGCTGTCCGTCCGTCCGTCCGTTTTTTTGCAGTATTTTTGTCTATTTGTACAAATATAAAAAGTTAAGGGGGTCTTCTTATAAGAGACTTGTTTGAATTTTTTGCTTGATTTTAATAGGAAACGCACTGCCACCTGTAATAAGAAACATTTAAGTACATGTACGATGATACGGAACCCTTCGAGTGCGAATTCGTCTCGCACTTGACCTGTTTTATTAATCTCTCCTTTAAGTACTCATATTGAGTTGCTATGTAATATTTGAATCATAATTCCATTACTCGTGTTTTATGAAATATAAAGGAGAGATCTTATCAATTCCAATTTTCTTTATTCAATAAACCACAAAGATAATTTTGTAACTTAATATACGTTGAATTGACGCTCATTCCAAAACAGGTAACCATTTCTTAACAGGACTAAAAAACCTGTCAAAATATAGAGTGCTCGGCTGAGACGCAAGGGGCGCGGGTTCAATTCACGCTGCAGAAAAAAATATTTGCATTTTCTGCAAATATTTCTTCAAAAATTAGTTTTCTGCAAAAAAAAATATAAGTATTCTATCAGCAATCTGGTTCCCATAGTACAAGCTTTGCTTAGTTTAGGGCTAGATGGTGCTGTGTGATATGCCCTTAAATGTATATTTATTATCTTTGAATCAGAAGTAGCTGCAAGTTTCCTTGTAATTACTTGTAGCTTCCTCCCCAACTTCCTTCCTATTATGTATGCTTAACCTTTCAAGCAGGAAAAAATCTATGCTAAACTATCTTTTTTTTTTCATGATGTCTTCATGGGACTCAATTTTTACATCTAAAGCTCGGTTTACACGCTCCGTTCAGCATTTCCAAGAAAACAGGCGGAAAATTATTCAAATTATATTCCTGAATGTTTATGGGCCCACTTTCCTATTAATTGGTTTCCATAAACCACCCAGAGATGCCTTTTTAAAACAACCTCATTAATTTAGTCAATCTGCTGGAAAAGGCCTTGAAATTTAAGGGTGTTTTTCACCCCTGAACCTAGCTGAATCAGAATATTCAGTTTACTACAATATTTTTCTCTATTTTATCCTTCTCTGAGGATAAAAGTGGGAAATATTTCCCCACCTGATGATGGACTGATGGTTCATCCTGGAATTACTATCTATTTCGGAAGCCGATGTCCAGTGGTGGACCAAAATAAGAAAGAGTCTGCAATAGCGGATTTTGCTCACCAAAATCGATGTAGAATGGATGATTGTGGCTATATGAATCGATGTGGTTGTTATTAGTTAGTAAAATGTATCTATTTAAAATAAAAATGATTTTTTTGAAAACACGATAGGAGAAAAAAACACGTTTAATAAATATTAAAAAATTATGTTTCGCGGATGTTTTGATTTAGATCTTGGAAACCCTGCCATATTTTTAAATGAATTTCACTTTTATAGGTAGGTAATTACTATTTCTTTAGTTGTTGAAACCACATGTTTTCGACGAATTCAGTTGTTTCAGTTTTACAAGGTAAGTGACATTTTTAGTCTGTGCGGTTCCTGCTAGTTTAACAGTTTTCTGTCAATTTTCCAAAAAAATAGTCATTTGTTATCTTTCACACTTATTCGGGCGTAAATTCAACGTAGACTTAAGAAGTTTTCAAATGACCCATAAAATCCCATGATGAACTCTGAACTTTGAACTCTCCGGTTAAATATTGACAAGGTTATCACGAGTTAGTGGACAGAAACCAGAACACTGTTATGTTTGTCTATCACTATAATGATCAAACAAAGTAAGGTGAAGAAAAGCACAGATTCTCACTCAAGTCTACAAGTTTTCCATACAAGTGGAAACGCGGATCGAATCTGCTAAAGTCATGTTAATGTCATGATCTAGCTGTTACGTTCTAGCCTGTGCTAGAGGATGTACGAGTATCAACCTTTTCCTTCACAACATTTGTTTGTTTTACAACGGTAGAAAGCTTTTTATGTTTCCTTCCGTTTCACGACAACGCCATCTTTTGAATCCTACCCTATCCTACTTTATATTATGAATGTGACAGTTTGTAAGGACGTTTGGGCGTGTATGGCTCAATCACGTCGTAATGGATGAATGGATTTGAGAGAAACTTTGAATATTCACATTTATTATTTGAGAAAATAAATTGTCAAGCTAATTTTTATTACACAGTTTTGCTTTTCTTTTTTTAAGACGGTTTTGTTTTTAAGGAAAGTGGTGGTTAGAGGAAATCCTTAATTCAATAAGGCAGCTTACAGAATAAGTCATCGATCGGCCTTATTTTATGAGCTTATCGCTGTTGTTCATAGCTAGCCCGGAAATCCGTAAAATCGTGAGTCAACACAGTTTACGGTACACAAATAACTATTATATTTAATCTACGGCAATAAATACAGATATTATATATTTTTATGCGCTATAAAGCAGCGACCTGATTCCTAATTTAAATTATTATCCAATGACGTGAATCAAAAAGAGGGTTATGTGTTTCAATTGAAATTTTACGCTAGCTAGTTTTTTAATCCTGGCCTATACATAGAACTTCACTTCAACTATACTTTTAAAGAACGATTTTGTGCTTCCTGCAACGACCAACTACAAAGGTCCGAAAACATGTGTGTCAAATGCTTTTAAGGAGTCTTTGAGTCGCACTTTAAACCAAAGGTATTTTGTTTTTTGAGATCAACGAGATCATTCTAAAAACTTATTAAATCTACGTTGAATTTACGCCTATTCGTAACGCGATCAAGTGTGCAAAATACAGACAAGAAACCACGCTAGGCAATTTTTTGGGGAAACAATTCATTAAAAATCATGTTTTTGAAACAACTATTCACAATATCGGTCCATCGGATGGGGGCCGTCATACACTGCGTGAAAATGTGTTGAGCATGTATTGTACAATTTGTGATCAAGCGTAAAACATCACTTCGCACTGTAAATCGAACAGAAAGATGAGCTAAGTTTTTATGACTGTTTTGTACCTTAGAGTCCGGTGCCCCCTGAATGAACAATATTGTTCAGAACAACATAACTTTTACTTTAGGAGTTTTTGCCATAATATAACTTGCTCAAAAAAAGAGTACGTGCCTAATAAGGATTTTTTAACTTACTTTTTGTAGGAAAATGCTTTTAATCGTTTGTAACTCGCTCTTAGTCGTTGATGGCCTCGATGGCGTGGCGGGCGATTGCTCGGCAGAGACGCAAGAGGCGCGGGTTCGACTCCCACTGCGGAAGAAATGTTTGCATGTTCTGCAAATATTTGAACCGGGTCTGGGCGTTGTGGTACCATGGTACTCGTAGTTTCTGATAACCACGACACAGAGAATCCTAGTGTGGGGTCAGGACTATTTGTAATAAATGATTTGACGACTGTGAGTAGGATATTGGAACCGGGTATTTGTTGTGTTTTTTTCTAAACGACTTTGAACATTTGACTTTGGATACGATGAATTAAAATTGAGGTGCGCCTCAAAAAACCTGTGATGATATTTGTTTGTAAAAATCAACTCTTTCTTTCATTTTAAAAATAGCAGTAACCACGTTAGCAGAGTAAGATCAAACAAACTAATACATTTGGCGTTTGTGTAAATATTTTTCATAGCAGTTAATCTCGTGGTGCGAACGGGCGAGAGATGCACTTCATAAATCTTCACAATTTGTGGGCGCTGGTGTAAGCGATGGGCGGTTTGTTGATATAAATAGTTTTCCAAAAAAATGAAGGCAAAAAGAAAAAAACTTTGAATGACCAAAGGGCTGGCGCTTACCTCGGACAAAGGATAAGTATAGCTATCCAACGAGGTAACGTCGCCAGCCTTTTGGAGACCTTACCTACGGTCGGTGATCTGAGCTCTGTTTTCTATCTGTAGGCGAACTTAGATAGGAGACTGAGCCCATTTTTATTTCTTATTATTATACCGATTACCTTTTGTTTTCCAAATGACGAAAAGAGTATTGAATGAAAAAGTATGTGAAGAGTATATGAATAAAAATAAATAAATAAATTTTTATTACTCAAATTACTGGGATCACTTGGACACGTCTTAAATCTACGTTGCATTTACACCTACCCCCTTATTTACGACTAGCTGACCCCGCGAACTTCGTATCGCCTTAAAATTAATAATTCAAGTGCTTGTAATTTAATATGAACTTTATACCATAGCAATAAAGCTCAAATTGACTACGTTTTAGTTACAAATCATTTGTATGGGAAAAAGAAAAGGGCTATTTTTAGGGTTTTTCCAGCAATAATTCTAATTTTTCTCGCCGTAAAAACCATCCTTGAACTTCAACGAACATTTTAAAAAAAGATTTGGCCAAATTGGTCCAGGCGTTGTTGAGTTATGCGCTTACCAACACATTTTGCGATTCATTTTTATACTATATAGACTTCGCGCACGACCGCTGCGTAGGGAGCCGACCTCGCGACTGAGCCGCGCGGGTACCTTACTCATAGATCTAAACTCCCCTCCCGCACGCGCACCCCCGCCTTGGTGACGCCCACTTCGCAACGGGCCGTGCAGCAGAAATCGTAATATTTTAATTTCGCCATAACTTCAAAACCAAACGTCCAATTTTAATCATTCAAAGACCAAATATTATCTCCATAAACTGTTCTTAGTGATGAAATCATTTATTTTGATAAGGATTAATAGCATGAGTAAAATAAACGCGTTTAAATGTAGTCCAAAAAAAATTCAAGATTTTTAAATAAAAAAATGGTTGCTGTGCCTCACTCGACATAGATGGGTATAGTGTGTCGCGGACTTTTTTGTAGATATTTATAAGATCTACAATTAATTAGAACATTTTATGGTTCTATCTTTTATAGTTTAGGCAGCGTACGCAAAATAAGTAACTTTTCTGGTTGATTTTTTACACCTTGTGTCCGAAAAACCCAAATATCTTACGGAACCCTATTTTTTTCCAAAATAAAATATAGCCTATGTTACTCGTGGATAATGTAGCTTTCGAATGGTGAAAGAATTTTTAAAATCGGTCCAGTAGTTTTTGAGCCTATTCAGTACAAACAAACAAACATACAAACAAAGTTTTCCTCTTTATAATATTATATAGTGTAGATGACCAAACAAAACGAAACGCGGGCACGTTTGTGGAATCACCGTGTTATCGTATTCTATATGACAATATTTTACTGGAAAAAAACGTGACGTGGCGCGTCACAAACAAGTTACGAGCTGTCATGTTTGGTTTGGTCGTAGAGAATAAAAGCCCTGTTCGTAACGCGACCAAGCGTAGAAAATGTAGGTAAGAAACCACGTTTGGCTATTTTTTTGGAAAATGACAAAAACCTTCTTTCCCGATACGAGAAAAGCGTCGAAAAGCATTTTGAGCGCTCTATATAGATGGTTTAGCAGCCTCAGGAGACTAAAACCTGATTAAGAAACACAAAGAAGAAAACTTACAAGATTTGCATAAAGTGGTCGAGAAGTTAACAAAAACCCCCAAATATTGTGTTTTAATTAGGTAACTTAATAAGTAAGTAAGTAAGTTCGTATGAGCTAGTAGCCAGCTCTTGTGACGGAGTTTTTAGGCCTCCTAAAGGCCTCCGTCATGGCTTAATGACTTAAAAGCCGAGACCGACAATTAACAATTAATTTTATTAGGCAACTTAATAAAAATAAGGATCTCGCTCGATTATTTTACTATGAAAAACTTGTAATTGTCAATGGACCATTGCATTGCATAAAAAATATTTTTATTCTATTAATAAATAATAATCAATTAATAATGTTTACAAGTTTTATTTATTGTACAGTCAAGAGCTCATGGAGCTTTACACATTGGACTTTGTACCGTTCTTATTACAATCGCCGTAGGGGTGAGAATCGCACTACCAGTGTAAAGTTTCATGTGCTTTTGACTGTATTTAAAATTCATACTATTCCCCTCAGACCAAATAAAAAAAAAGACGTCGCGCCGCGAACAACAAAAGTGAAATCACACAAAACCGTGCTCCTGCTTGTAAACATACACGCTCACGCACACACCTACACTAAAACCATGCTCATCGCTCTTAGTACGTCACGAGTCTTAAAAATAGAATCATGCCTTCCTGTGTGGTAAAAACTTGTAACAACAGCAGCAAATCACATAAAAAGTCTCACTGAATCACTTTTCACTCGTAAGTACTTCAAATAACATCGTTTCTTAATTATTATACCATGAATTTTAGGTTACTTGGAACAGAAAACCTCAAAACCTTCGACACACACATAGATAAAAAGGTGGCTTCATTTTTGTTGTTCACGGCGCGCCGTCTTATCTCTTATTTGGTCTGAGATCCTCCGTATATCAACAAGGCTGGCGACGCCCTTTCCTACTACAATCATGCCTAATTTATTCTCCTGGCTGTTATTGTTACAGCTTTAGAGCCAAAGGTCTCCTGGACAGTTGTTTTAGGATAAAATTACGTGTTTCGAGAAAATTTATAATATATAAGCTGTGCGTGTTTTAAAGCTACAAGTTCGTTACGTAATTTATGAAAATCATCATCATCATCTTCCTACCCTTATCCCACTCTATGTGGGGTCGGTAAGATAAAAAGAAGCCTACATTCTTCATACATAACATCACGCATGTCTCCCATAGAGGTGGGCTACAACACCCAGACCCGCAGGGATCGAACCCACGCCTCTTGGATCTCAGCCGAGCACTCGCCCACCATGCCAGAGGTCGTCTCGGTGTTTTACCGTTACGGCGTTGAAGCACCAACATACAAACATACCAACGTCCTAACATCAACAATTCTACGCATTTGTAATATTTAGTAGGATAGTATATTGCCGCAATATTCCAAAATCTAACTTCCTACTTATATTATAAACTAGCTGACCCGACAGACTTCGGCCTGTCAAAAAGATTTGTAATGTGGCAGTTTTTGTGCCTACGTTGTAATCATTTGTATGGGAAAAAGAAAAGGGCTATTTTTAGGGTTTTTCCAGCAATAATTCTATTTTTTCTCGCCGTAAAAACCATCCTTGAACTTCAACGAACATTTTAAAAAAAGATTTGGCCAAATTGGTCCAGGCGTTGTTGAGTTATGCGCTTACCAACACATTTTGCGATTCATTTTTATATTATAAGATACGAAAGTTTGTGAGGATTTTTGGACGTTTGTGTCTCAATCACGCCTAAACGGCTGAACGGATTTGAATGAAACTTGGAATATACATAGTACATGTGCTGGATTAACATAATTATAGGCAATTTTTATCCGGGTACAACGCGAGCAAAGCCGCGGGTGGCAGCTAGTAACTAAATAAAACACAACCTCTTTAACTACGTAGGTAGCTACTTATCAATATTGATGACTGACATGAACCGGGTCGATTATTCATCAGAATTGGAGGAAACGAAAGAGCTTTGAAGTAGACGCCATATAACAAAATGTAATAAAAGCTAATGAGGAATTCATTGACCCGAACCTCTTCACGTATTGCACGTGTTGAAAGCACCGGGGTATCACCTACCGACCAGAATGTCAAATAAATCTAAATATAATTTCAATTACTTCTGTGGTGTGACAAGAATAAATAGTTCCTTCGAACCAGTGTCAAGAAATGATTTTAAAATGCGCCTCAAACGTTCCTTTCGTACTTAACAGTGGTTTTTGTACTTTTTAGGTTATACGATATGCCGATTTCTTCATGATGACTCAAGAATTACCATTTAAGAATTACTGAATTTAAGAGTTTATTATTTATGAGAATTATTATTAATTATTTATGACGGCCTCGGTGGCGTGGCGGGTGATTGCTCGGCAGAGACCATGAGGCGCGGGTTCGATTCCCGCTGCGGAAGAAATGTTTGCATGTTCTGCAAATATTTCTTCCGGGTCTGGGTGTTGTAGTATTATGTATTTTAATACATACGCCACGCCACCGAGGTCGTCAATTTTATCCAGGTACGTTGACAACAGAACTGTGAGCATTGCCAAGTTCCATATTTCAATCAAAGCGCAAAGATAAAATAAATACGATATCATTATCTGGAACGCTTATCTAAAAACCACTCCAGCCCGTCGATTTCCGGTATCTATAGACCCTTTTATCAAATTGCCGGCCAGCTTGCGTAATGTACTGAAATTCGTTTTATTTTCGTAACCTACGGAACCCTAAAATGATTGCGGCATTGTTTCATTCACAAAGTGGAACGCAGATGTCCCAGTACCACTTTAACTTATTGCTACCTTATTTAATCTAGATAATAATAAAGATGTTTGAAGGGGAAGACCTCGGCGCACGTGTCCATTTACCATCTATAGTAGATATTTTATACAGCGTCAGGAGGCAACTTTTACCTTCACAAACGGGACGCTGTAGTGCCCGGGACGAATTATGATGGAGTAGGCTTGCCCAGCACCTATTCCATCCTCTCAGCTTAGTGAGAACAGAATATTGTATTTTATTAGGCGATTCTGAATATGTAGGTATCTAACCCCGAATACTCAAACGCGACTCAGAGTTGAGCACATCTCAACTCACGGTTTTTTGACAGTTTCTGATGAAAATCTGTCAAAAAATCATTTGAAACGTGCTCAACTTTGAGATGCGTTTGAGTATTCAGGGGTAAGTAATTTAAAATGCTAGTTACTGCGTTGTTCACTAGGAGGGCAGAATTAAGGCAACCGGTCACCATACCGTCGCTGTGTAAACACATTAGCACTAATTAGAAATGATATAAAAGATTCATACATACATTATAATCTACGCTTGTACAAACAGACAGATATTGTCCGAACCGCGCTAATTATGGACTGGCTGACATAATACTGCGATAGTCATGTGAATATAGTGAACTGTAATTGAATTAGAATTAGAAGCTGGCCTAATTCATGAGCATTGAGATTTTAAAATGTTATCTATATGTATAAACTCTTACGTTACTTGGTGCCTTAGTCGACTTTTACGACATACTTGGGGAGAGAAGCAGCTGGACGCATTCTATGTTTTTTCTTGCATAATCATCATGTTTTTTCTTTACTCTCAGTCCAGCAGAGAAGACTTCTGTAGGAGTACAGAAAGAAAATAAATTTCAGAACTCCCTGCAAAAAGTACAATATATTTTTATTCTAAAAACACAAGAGACTAAACATCAACTAAAATTAAAATAAAACAAAATAGGTACTTACTTAACATATTCAAGGCAGCTTCAATGGGCAGCCTTATAGCTAAGAGCTATCTCTTCCAGGCAACCCTTGGATGGACAGGACATAACTTTGAGAGATAAGGACGCGCACTTTGCGCGTAAGGATATTTTTCGCGTCTTGACTAAGCTGAGAAGATGGAATAGGTGCTGGGCAAGCCTACTCCATCTTAATTCGTCCCGGGCACTACAGCGTCCCGTTAGTGAAGGTAAAAATTGCCTCCTGACGCTGTATAAATCATCTACTGCAGATGGTAAATGGCCTTAGTGTTCATTAATAAAAAAAAAGTATTCCGCTTTTTGACAGATCAACGTTATGTTACGACAATTAAGGATCCGTCTCGTAGGTTGGTAGAATATTGGACCCGGGCATCAGGGATCTTCAAAGAAAGAGTGAAGATCATAAAAAGCTATTCCTTTTTAAATTACCTTTCAGAAAGCTTTCCGAGATATAAATAATGGTTTTGCGATTGAAATATTTATGGTTTTGGGGTTGAAATATCACAAACTTATACCTTCATTTACTTTCAGCTTCCTTTGATCAAGCCGGCATCACGAACCTTTGGCCACTCTATTTAGAACACAGCCTCTATAATAAGTTTTTCAGACTTTACTTGTTAGCGATTGCAGTAAATAACAATTATCTTTGCAATTATCTTCATACATAAAATCACGCCTGTTTCCCACACGGGTAGGCAGTGACCACAATGTAATCAAAGTGAATGAAGCGAAAGAAGTATGTCAGGATCGTAGCAAATGGAGATCCGTGATCTCTGCCTACCCCTATGGGAAACAGGCGTGTTATTATGTATATGCATTTTTTATCTGGTACCACAGACATTACTGACACAGACAGAGGCTTCCATACGCTTATCGTTGTGCTTGAAATAAGCTAAAACCATGCATTCTCTGTCCACCAATCCAAATCTGACCTTACTGCTACTTAAACAAAGTTGATATTCGCATACAAGCTATGTGATGAACTCACATTCATATTCAAGCGAGAACGGGTCTTATTCCCATCGGTGTAAAGCTTACATTCGTTCGTGTGCTCCCTGATCGGCTTATAATGGTGAAAATCGTAAAATCGGATTTTCCAGTCCGTTTCGCGAGGACCACTGGATCCGGTTTAAAGTGTATTCTGTCTACTCCTTGGTCCTTGTAGTCATTCGCAGATATGTGGAAAAATCTAGACTTTACGATTTTCGATTTTCATTCTGGGAATGACATATCAAACATAATAAAATGATATGTCCCCCGAATACTCAAACGCGACTCGGAGTTGAGCGCGTCTCAAGTCATTGTTTTTTGACAGTTTTTGATTAAAGTCTGTCAAAAACTAGTCACTTGAGACGTGCTCAACTCTGAGATGCGTTTGAGTATTCGGGGGTGTTGTCTAAAAGTAATTAAGTTCGCATGAGCTAGTTCCCATGCTATCTTTAACACCCCATTTTACCCCTTTTTAAGGGGAGTTTTGAAAAATCTTGAAACACGCGTCTATTTATTTTTAGTAAAATTTTCTATAGAAACTTTAGAACCCTGTTTAACGCCCTCTATATGTTAATCTAGAACCTAAACTATTTACTTTCTAAATTTCATAAAAATTGGTTCAGTAAAGATGGGGATACGTGGTAACAAACATTAATACACAAAAAAATTCGCATTTTATAATTTTAGTAGGATTAAAACACAATGACATTAGCGTCCCTACTATTTGAACCTACCATCATTATTTCAGTTCTCCTTAAACATGCAATGGTTTAAATTTATGGCAGTAGTTTATGTGATTTTTCTATAGACATTGGTTTATGTTGCCAATCCAAATTATCAGCTGCTTTGCTTTGGCTAATCTTTATCAATATTTATCTATCTATAGATCTATTTCAAAGCAGTGTGATTAAAAGATTAAAGTACGCCTCAAAGGCTCCTTTTTAGGTTCCATGACAAGCCGATTTCCTTGCGATGCGTTTACTTTAATAATCGTAACTAAAGTAGTAGTAAACACTACGATTATACGATTATCTCTATCTACTATTACTACGATTGTCATATTTAAACATTTTTATTGTGTTACCTATAGCCAGTACTCTTAAACTGAGAAGGAAAACATCGTGAGGATACCGGCGCGTCGTAGAACCAAAATGTCCGAAAAACATGTGTCAAGACTTTCACCGCACTGGTTCGAAAACTAGTAGTAGTGGTCGATTTTTTCTCGGAAAACTTTTAAAAACGTTATTTTCTATGCAGCCAACGTTTCCTGGCCCCGTTTCTAGAAGGATCAATATCTGCGTGCAGTCACGCCATTGTAAGGCAGGCGGCACACCACGCACCTTACGTCACGTTACACGTTACACGCTGACACGATAATCACTACTTTAATTTGTTTGGAACGGATTATTGTTGCTAGGTAAATAACTTTACCAAAGAAACGTTTGGTTAATCATCATCCTCATCATCACCTTCCTGCCCTTATCCTATGTGGGGTTGGCACAGCATGAACCTTGGATCAAGGTGTAAGAGTTTTGACTAAGGTGTTTTATTTTATGACCGGCCGCCTGCCTGACGTCAACCCTCCTTGGGAATACTTGCTTATTGTATCTCATCATGTTGGAGGATACTATCCCTTAGTCGACTTTTACGACATGCTCGGGGAGAGAAGCAGCTGAACGCATTCTATGTTTTTTCATTACTCCCAGTCCAGCAGAGAAGTATACAATATTTTATAGATACTTATTCTAAAGGGTTGGTTCAGTAATTATTAGTTGACTAGTAGTTAGTTGCATATTCGGTCAAATTCGGCTTGAAGTTTGCCGAGGCACACAATATTTGTGTGCTGTACATAATTATCACGCCCTTACCCCTAATGGGGTGAGCTGGGGTGTTCTTTGAGCTGACTAATACTACTGTAGTACTGTACATAATTATCACGCCCTTACCCCTAATGGGGTGAGCTGGGGTGTTCTTTGAGCTGACTAATACTACTGTAGTACTGTACATAATTATCACGCCCGTATCCCTAATGGGGTGAGCTGGGGTGTTCTTTGAGTTGACTAATACTACTGTAGTACTGTACATAATTATCACACCCGTATCCCTAACGGGGATATTCTTGGAGCTGACTAAATTAATAGGATACTAAAATCAAGCAGTTTTCAAACTACATAATATATTAGGTGTCGACAGACTACGTCTGCATGCCACATCAATAAATATTTTAGTGCGATGACATTTCAACCATAAACGACAGTTTTACGGCTATCGTAATATAAACATTACGACACAAAGGGATTTTTGATTGAACTTGATCCACTGGTTCGCTGTAAATGGATGGTTTAAAAATCTACGGTTAAATTGAACTGTTCAAAATATAAAACCGGTTACGTGCGAGTCGAATTCGCACACGAAGGGTTCCGTACCATCGTACATGTACATACCATGAAAGGAAGCCTTTAAAAACAGCACAACCATACAAATATATTTTGTATGGGCCCCCGTTTTATTTTATTTTATTGTTATAGCATACAGTCATCTTCTCAAACTTTTGTATTTATAGCATTAGTACCTACACAGGATTATTTAGTACGTCATCATCATCATCATCATCAGCCCATAGCAATTTACTGCTGGACATAGACCTTCTGTCAGCAGCCTTTCGCAGATCGTCACTCCAGCTAGCCGGAGGGCGTCCTACATTACGATTGCCGAGTCGCGGTCTCCACTCAAGAACTCGTTTACCCCAGCGGTTGTCAGTTCTTCGGCAAATATGACCACTACCACTTTTTGGTTTTCAGGCATTCTCTTATAGGTTTCCAGTCTAGCGTCTAAACAAATCTTTCAACGCGCTGGTGAACAGTTTTTATTTAATACGCTTATCTGAAATCTATAATCATTTAAAGGAACAAACACCCGACTGTATTGAAGACACATGATGATGATGATAATTTGTACCATTTGAGTCTGTCTTAGTTCATTAACCCCCGAATACTCAAACGCATCAGAGTTGAGCACGTCTCAAGTGACGAGTTTTTGACAGATTTTCATCAAAAATTGACAAAAAACCGTGACTTGAGACGTGCTCAACTCTGAGTCGCGTTTGAGTATTCCGGGGTAAGAATGACTTCTTGAATTCAAATTCATTTATTGTGGAACATATAAATAACAGATTTTTTAAAGCCGCCATCTTGGATTTTTTACACAATCATGAGTGTCAAAATGGTGTCATAAGCTGATATATGACACTCATTATGCAGACGAACCCAACGACACCTCATCTGTCAAAAGCCGTTGAACCGTTTGGACCACAGCTTCAGTCAACGGAATACACATACATACAAACACATTACCCTCCTTCGCAGTTGGTAAAAATACTTGCAAAATGTCTTATTTATTCTATTAACGTCATGTTAAAAAGCACAAAGCCATCTCAGTGTGCCTCCAGCCCATTTCCTGTTCTCGCCTCGCGAATTGTTGAATTAATAGCGTCGGCCGTGTGGTGCGGCCTTTAGATTTATGAAGTACTTACATAAGTTACTTCGATACAGGGGCTTAGTATTTTATTTTACAGAACCATTTATTTAATCTGGTACGTGTATGGGATTTACATTTAACATTCTGTGAAAGATTCTATTTTGCAATGTTATTTTTATACTTTTAGAAAAGAAACTATTTGGAGTTTTAATCCTTTGACAATACTAGTTTGAAAGAACTAGAACGAGCAGTGAAGTAACGGGAAACTAAGGCCTTTGCCATCTATAGTAGGTACCACAAATATTGTGCGCCTTGGCAAACTTCGTGTTTTGTATGAAAAACGAATGTCCAGCAACTAATAGTCAACTAATAATAACTGAATCAACCCTACCTACCGACCTACTCAAAAAAGATCACAAACATTGTCATCGAAAACAGAAGAGAAGCGACAATAGGCAGGTACTCACAAGACAGATATCTTAGCTATAAAAATCCTTGTAAAAATAAGTATCTACATAATTATTATAACATCTCTTATATTACATAGGTAAGTATCATCATCGTGTTAGTTCGTATTTCAGAAGCTAGAAGAAAATTGCTGAAACGCACTACATTTGTGGCACTACTGTAGATGATTTATACAGCGTCAGGAGGCAACTTTTGCAGGAGGCAACACTAACATGACGCTGTAGTGCCTGAGACGGGACCCTAATTCTAAGCCACAGCTGATCGTCTGATTAAATATCACCAAAATGGCGCATTTCAAGTGATTTTTTTTAAATTTCGTTTTTTCGTTTAAAATTCTTGAAAGTAATTTGGTGATTGATACGTGTGATTTCAAATCGACTGCTCAACCCACTCTGCTTCTGACATGTTGATGTCAAGTGTGTTGCGTGATGACTAAGCGTGCAGTGTCTGAATGTTTGTAGGTAATAAACTCAGACCAAATAAAAATAAAAGACGGCGCGCCGCGAACTACAAAAGTGAAGCCACACAAAACCGTGCTCCTGCAAGTAAACATACACGCTTACGCACACACCTACACTAGAACCATGCTCATCGCTCTTAGTACGTCACGAGTCGTCGTCTAGGGAACTTAAAATTTAAAAATAGGGTTATGCCTTCCTGTGTAGTGAAAACTTGTAAAAACAGCAGCAAATCTCATAAAAAGTCTCACGGGATCACTTTTCACTCGTAAGTACTTCAAATAACATCGTTTCTTAATTATTATACTACTAGATGGCAGCACAGGGAAAGTTAGTACGCGCTATCGTTGCGTTTTGAGCTTTACGCCGGTAATTACAAGCAAACTAAGCTTTCCAGTTTTATAATATAAGTAAGATGAATTTTAGGTTACTTGGAACACAAAACCTCAAAAACAACAGATAAAAAGGTGGCTTCACTTTTGTTGTTCGCGGCGCGCCGTCTTTTTTTGGTCTGAGGTAATAAATGTGTAATATTCAGTAATAAAACTTTTGAAAAAGTGTATTTTAAATAAAATATTCACGGATGATTTTCAAGAATCGATGCTCTGAATTTATGTGTCAGGAATACAGCGTTGAGCAATTTTTTCTAATTACTGCACGTAATCATCGCTTTACTAGGTCACTGACCTGCAAGGCCAAGAACTGATGACGTGAAAAGCAATCATCGGACTGCATTCAGCTGGTTTCATAAAGTATGTAGGTACCTACCCGTCTGTCCATCTGGGACCAAACTGTGTCATAAACAGTATGAGCTGTCAACCTGGTCCGTGCAAAACGGTGACCGTCTTTTGAAGACCTTCATTTTCATCATCTATCTATCTTCTAAACACAAAACCTCGGTAATTGACGACCTCGGTGGCGTAGCGGGCGAGTACTCGGCTGAGACGCAAGAGGCGCGGGTTCGATTCCCGCTACGGGAGAAATGTTTGTATGTTCTGCAAATATTTCTTCCTGGTCTGGGTGTTGTATTATGTATTATAAGTATGTATTTACAAAAAAAAAGTATATAAGTATTATATCAGCCATCTGGTTCCCATAGTACAAGCTTTGCTTAGTTTGGGGCTAGATGGTGCTGTGAGAAAAGTCCGCAAATATTTAAATATAAAGAAAAAAACTCTTGCGTTACTGATTGACAATCACTAAGGCTTTTTATACTCCCAGTCCAGCAGAGAAGTACAATATTCGTAATGAATATTGGTAATTTTATGTGTATAGCTTTAGGGGTAGAGGTAATCCAAAGATAAGGTGAATGGATTTCTGTGAAAGAGGACATGGTTAAAAAGTAGCGAGAACAGAGATGACGGCTGACAGAAGGGAATGGAAGAAGAGAACGTACTGTGCCGACCCCACGTAGAGTGGGATAAGGGCAGGATGATGATGGTGTTGTCCCAACAAAGTCCCAAGCGAGATGGCAAATTTGTCAGTTAATAAATTTAAAACAATAATAAAATGGAAGTTGTTTAAAAAAGCTTACTATAAAATATCCGATTATATAGAAGACAAAAATGCTTGGGACTGAAGAATGCTCCAACTCCTTTTATAAAACATGATTGTAAAGAGATCATTTTCCAAAAAAATAGCCAAGCGTGGTTTCTTGCCTGTATCTTCCACGCTTGGTCGCGTTACGAACAGGTGTAAATGCAACGTAGATTTAAGACGTGTCCAAGAGATCCCCGTGATTATCTATAATATAAAAATGAATCGCAAAATGTGTTGGTAAGCGCATAACTCAACAACGCCTGGACCAATTTGCCCAAATCTTTTTTTAAAATGTTCGTTGAAGTTCAAGGATGGTTTTTACGGCGAGAAAAATTAGAATTATTGCTGGAAAAACCTATATGTTTATCCCCGAGCGAAGCCGGGGCGAGTCGCTAGTATGGAATAAAAATTGTTGACTTTGACTTTGATGTTTGGTAGTTTTATAACGGTAGGAATGTTTTTGGAAAGTAGGGTTACCCCCACAGGGGTGGAGGGGTGCGAGGTGGGTAATGAACTGCGAATGCAAGCTTTACGAGCTTATCCACCGCAGCACACGATTGTAACACACAAGTCAGCTAATTTCGCGAGTGTCAGCTAATTTGAACTTGTTGGCATTAACAGTGTGCATGGGAGTTTTATTAGGTACATAAATACATTATCACGCCCGTATCCCTAATGGGATGGACAGAGCCACAAAGCCACGCCTGGTTCAAAGTCCCAAGATATAGTGAACTATGGTGATAGGTGATCAGCCCATCGTCCATATAGATGCTCCATCATGTTGGAGAGGATAACCCCCAGTCGACTTTTACGACATGCCCCACCTAGCTACAGCGCCCTACACCCGATGTTCTGATTATAATATTTATTTATCTAGCGTATATTATAGAGTGGGATAAGGGCAGGAAAATGATATATATTATACAGAATTACGCGGTTCAGTGGATATGTCTGATGCCTGCGTCAAGGTGTGTCGCATGATTCCATACGATTCAAATCTTCTTAATATTTTTCTGGCATTATTCGTGACCAAGACTGAGATGGCGGGATGACTTGGACTCATTCATGAAGGATTGCTCCTCCAAAGCACAGGACAGAGAAAGGTGGAAAGCGGATAGGGAGGCCTTTGCTCTGCAGTGGGACGATTATGAGCTAATAATAAACTGGTTTCCAGGCACAATATTCTGGTGAAACAGTGTTTAATTTAAGATAAGTTAAATAAAATAAAAATAACAATATTCGTGATCTACTTGCTTAGTCTATCTACCTAGGTAGCCCATGGACACTTTATAATTTCCTGTGGTCTACTTTATTTTTTCTGGGTGGACAATAGTCACTTTTAATTTTCCGTAATGTACTTTTTTTTCCGAGTGGACCATGAGCACTTTTACTGCCCGTTAGTGTACATCCTACCTTATATTTTTAGCTGACTTTAAGAATGAAGGTTCTCAATTCGCCTGTAATTTAATTATTTCTGTATGTTACGTGATATTACGCCGATTTAGGCCGCAATAGATTTTTATTTCTGCCCTCCTAGTGAAGAACGCAGTAACTATGTCAAAAATGTTTTGATACGTGAGTGAGAACATAATGTTGTATTTTGTTAGGCGATTGCGAATTATGTATCTAACAAATTTTTGACAAAAATGCTAGTTACTGCGTTCTTCACTAGGAGGGCAGATTTGGCCTAGAATTATAACTACTTCTCGAATAGAATACATATTACTACGCCCGTATTCCTAATGGGGTGGACAGAGCCACAAGTAATCGTAACAAAACTTGCAGCCACTCCCGATTCAAAAATGGATGGTGAACCATGGTGACAGGTGATCAGCCCATCGCCCACATAGATGGTCCATCATGTTGGAGGATACTATCCCTTAGTCGACTTTTACGACATGCTCGAATATAATAATTTTATTATAATAACCTTGTTATTTGTAATCCATACCAAAAACCAATTATCGGGGAATGTTGGTTCAAATTACCCAGTTTGTCAGTTAATTTAAATAATAATTACCAATTAGCTTTTCATTTTGAAATTGTGTTTTATTTGTAGGTATTGTTACTAACGTGATATTTTAGTTTCCATAAATTATTAAAAATATTTCAAATTAAATAGATATTAAACTCAGTTTTTTGTAAAATTATTTTTAATATGCCCATAGTTTGCATTAGCACCTGCCTACTGCTTTGCTCGCGTGATGCCATACAGATAAAAAGTATCCTTTGTGTTATTCTAGGTCACAAACTATGTTCGTTCCAAGTTTCACCCTAATTCGTTCAGCCATTGATGAATAGGAACATACATCACTAACACGCAAACTTTGGCATTTTTATACTCTTATCAGAAGAATTGAAGCGCTCGTGGCGTAGCTTGCTTAGAAGTTCTTGATTGATCTTTGAAGGTAAGCTACGTTGTGTAGAAGTTCTTGATTGATCTTTGAAGGTAAGCTACGTTGTGTGCGGTCACAATTTGGATGGGTGACCGCAAGTGGCATTACGAGCTGAGCGCTTTCGTGTTTCAGAGGGCAGGAGAGGTCGGAGGCCTAAAAACTCCGTCACAAGAGTTGGCCACTAGCTCATACGAACTTAGGTACCTACTCACTTTTTACTTCACTGTATCCAACAAAAGTTTGGTATCTCACGCGTTTTTGCACAAATCGTAAGTTACGCCTAAGTAAGTACAGTAGTTCGACTCTGTAGGGAATAAAAACGATTTGATGTGAGCCCATGCTGGGATAAACTAATATTTTCCTCAATTTATCTAAATAACAATCGGGCTCGGCTTTGGGAAGTATCTCTGGAATCTTTACAGATAGACAAACACTGTTATTTTCTTGTTTATAACAGACAAAACTTATCTGCTTGACTGGGAGGAAAGAAACAAGTAACATTTTTTTTTTAACCCACGACGATATAAAATTAGCTATCGAAAACATATCTAAAAACCTTATCAAAATGAACATAATGCAAAAAAACTGCATTGAAATCGGTTCAGTAGTTATTGAATTTCCGAGATGCAAAAAACTATGCTAGCTGCTACAGCGCCCCCTGGTGGGCTATGGCCATAAAACACATCTAGAAACCTTCCCTGAAATGACACCAATAATATGCAAAAAACTTTATCGAAATCGACTCAGTAGTTTTAGAGGAAAATGGTTACAGGCAAACACACAAATAAATAAACATACTAAAAAGTTGTGTCTAAAAATGTTGTCTAAAAAGTTGACTAAGGGTTTTGGCTTTCTATGTTTAACGCCTTCTATGTTTATTCTTTACTCCCAGTCGAGCAGAGAAGTAAAAATGTGAATTATAAAGTGAAATATAATGATTCGTTTATTTGAGACCTCTTCGTTTATTCTATTTCCAACTGCTAAGTCGGAAGTCAATCTAATTTTAACATCAAACGAATCAATCCACACTGAATCAATCTGGATACATACGTGATTCTGCGCAAGAGTTCAAAATATTATTTAGAATAACATCCTCTATACTTTGAATAACCGAATCATTGCTAAAATTAAGACACTAAACTGAATTATTTATAGGATCTACGAATCTCTTCTTCAATCAGACCGTATTATTAAGAATTGTATGTTTGTTTTTTGTAGGATTTTACATTAAGACAATCTTATTTAGTTAAGGATTATAAGATTACGAAGCGTTCGTGGCGTAGCTTGCTTAGACGTTCTTGACTGATCGTTGAAGTTAAGCAACGTTGTGCGTGGTCACAATTTGGATGGGTGACTAACAAGCTAAACGCTTCCGTGCTTCGGAAGGCACGTTAAATTGTCGGTCTCGGCTTTTAAGTCGTTAAGCCATGACGGAGGCGTTCAGTCGGCCTAAAAACTTGGTCACAAGAGTTGGCCACTAGCTCATACGAACTCTTCCTGCAGCGAGAATTGAACCCGCCTCTTGCTTCTCAGCCGAGCAATCGCCACTCGCCACCGTGGTCATCAAAGTTATGCCCTCAGAAATTATAAAATATAAACTGTATCATGAATACAAGGGGATTAAAGTTACGGCTTTACCCTTCCGACCCCATTAATCCGACTATGTAAACAAAGTGAAAACCTAAGATTAGTTGGAGTCAGTCATACGATTAACGTGTTCGTTTAAACAGGCTCACATGGAACTCTATAACATACATATTATCACGCTTGTATCCCTAATGGAGTCGGCAGAGCCACAAGTAAACATTTGACGACCTCGGTGGCGTGGCGGGCGAGTGCTCGGCTGAAATGCAAGAGACGCGGGTTCGATTCCATTGCGGTAGAAATGTTTGTATGTTCTGCAAATATTTCTTCCGGGTCTGGGTGTTGTAGTGTGTATTATGTATTATAAGTATGTATTTACAAAAAAAGTATATAATGTATTTCTATCAGCCATCTAGTTCCCATAATACAAGCTTTGCTTAGTTTATCAATCAATATTACCTACCTATCAAAGTAAAAATTATCTAAATATATGGTAGGATTTCCGAGATCTAGATCAGAGCTATTATTACTAATAATAGGATCCCTTTATCACCCTTCGGGTACGGTACCATAAAAACTAAAAACATAATAGACGGCGCGAAACAATATCAATAAAACAAACCGTACTTTCTCTAAGAGAACTAACGCCCTTTTCGAAAATACTATCCCAATAAAAGCCAAGAGCGTAAGTTAGGTAAGCCTATCAATCCTCATCAAGATTCGGGACAGCCAGTCAGTATCAATGAACTTGATTGACAGTACAAAGAACCTATCGAACTTTACTCTATATTTCATGGAGAAAGTTTCTGAATGAAATATTCGGGACGTCGGCAAACTTTGAACTAATTTGCCACTGTTTTATTAAGTGCAACCTTGTAGCCCTGCGTTTATATAACGAGAACCTTGATGGTTTAGTGGTTTGGTCTTGTCTTAGGTTCGGATCCGAAGTTGGATGAATTTATATTTTTACTAAGTAAATGTACTATTTGAGTTACGTCAATACTCCTGTGTCTGTTTGTGTCACAAAGTTATTATTTTAAACCTTTTGTTAAATCAATTTATGTACGACCGAATCACGAATTCAAACCCCGTGACATCATAGAGGTATCAATGTTTTTAACCCATACCAGTGTGGTGAAAGTTTTGAACCAGTGTGGTGAAAGGATTTAAAGTGCGCCTCAAAGGCTCCTTTCGTGCACTTGACACACCTTTTCGAAATTTTTAATAATTTTTTCCTTCACCGTTTGAGTGTACTGGTATAGTGTACATACAAATATCTTTTGTTTTACGATCGGATTCGAACCCACGACCTTAGATCGCAACAACTAAACACTAGTGCTCTCAGCGTGTACTTAAATTATGTAAAAGAAACCACAAACAAAGTTATGAATACTCAGCTAGGTTATGAAATAGTTAGACTAAGGGCCATGATTTCAAACGACATTGGGCTTTACGACCGTATGGCTGATAGTTTTGTGAACTATCCAACTATAAAATTTTATATGAATCTCTATAAAATATGAAGATTTTAGGTTTGACATTAAAAAGGTTATTTCCAAAAGGTACTATTCCTAAAGGCAATATTATTCTAATAAAAATACTATCGTGCCCTATTACGTGACTTTTGTATCTCAGTATTAGTTTTTGCCCGAAACTTCGATCACTAGTAACCTGATAAAAAGTAGCCTAAATGTTATTCCAGCACACGCACTACGTATATTCTAATTTTTATTTAAATCCGTTCAGCCGTTACGGCGTGATTGAGGCACAAACATCAAAACATTCTGATTCACATTTATAATATTAGTAAGTTGACTTAAAATAGGTTAGCGTGGTATAGACATGTTATGAGAAGGGAAGAATGTCATGTGATGAGAACAGTGTTAGATATGAATGTGGAAGGATATGTTGGTAGAAGTACCTAGACAAAACTTCGCCATTTTGAGCGGCCATAATGGATTTAAAATAACAGTACATACCCCCGATTACTCAAACGCATCTCAAAGTTGAGCACGTCTCAAATGACGATATTTTTTTTTTGACAGATTTTTATCAGAAACTGTCAAAAACCCGTGAGTTGAGACGTGTTCAACTCTGAGTCGCGTTTGAGTATTCGGGGGTAAGTCTGACCATGCATTGTGATCCAAATTAAACGTGTATACAAAATTTCAGTTTAATCCATTGAGAGTCATCATCATCATCAGCCTATTAGCAGACATAGGGCTCCCTTAATAAGCGCCGTCTTCGGCTTGACGACGCATCCGTCTCTTAATAAATGAATTCCTAAAAGACACAACAGGAAGATTAATTTTGTCATACTAATATTATAAAGAGGAAAGATTTTTTTGTTTGTTTGTAACGAGTAGGATCCGAAACTACTGAACCGATTTCAAAAATTCTTTCACCAATAGAAAGCTACATTATCAGGAAACAGTATTGGCTATAATATATTTTCAAAAAAATTAGGGATCTGTAAGAAAATTGCAATATTGTAACCCAAGGTAGAAAACCCAAAATAGTTTTTGGCGTGCGCTGCGAAAACTATTGATTATAGAACAAAATAATCGTAATAAACGCGTACGAAGTAGCTGGCAACAGCTAGTACAGAATAAAGTTCAATGCAGAAAAAGTTGTGGGGCGTTCCACTAATCTAAAACACAATTTTCGCATCCACGGTAGTCGTAACTCGCTAAGTTGTTATATTTTCAACAATTCCATTAAATATTCCCGCAAAAAGGAAAAGAAATTGGCGTTGTTAGGGCAATTTAGTTGAGACGTGATTTTCTTTTACCTAAAGGGCAAGTTTACGCACAATAGCTCATCAAAGATTAATTACTTGAACAAGTATTTATTTAAAAGAACAAAAACCAGGCTGCGTAGAATTTGGGTAGCGTTTGTTTTGAATAATGGCTTCTTAAGCCACCATATTTTATATACAAGTTATTTCGAACCAGTGTGGTGAATGGATTTAAAGTGCGCCTCAAAGGCTCCTTTCATGCACTGGACACATGTTTTTGAACCGGTTTCCTCACGATATTTTCCTTCACCGTTTGAGAATACTGGTAACACTCATAAATTTTTCGTAAAGGAAAATTCATTAGTAGCACGGCCGGACTTGAACCCGACCTTAGGATCGGAAGGCGGTGCCTCTACCACTAGACCACCAGTGCTCTCATAAAACAAATAACTTAATCTAACTTAAGCAACTAAATATTTATACACCCTCATACTTAATTATCCTAATCCTGTATCCTACTACCAATATAAACGCGAAAGTTTGTATGTATGGATGGATGTATGGATGTTTGTTACTCTTTCACGCCTAAACGGCTGAACGGATTTGAATGAAACTTGGAATATACATAGTACATGTATTGGATTACCATATAGGCTATTTCTTATCCGGGTACCACGCGAGCAAAGCCGTAGGCGGCAACTAGTATATAATAATCCCTATATTATAAGCTAACAAACCATATAAGTGAAATACCTAACACATACCAAGACATCTGGCCTACATAAAAATACATATTAATGAAGAGACATTTAGTTTCCAGAATTTCCCTATTTTATATTCACAAAGCAAAATAGACTCTATCTTCATTTCATAGAGTTTAAATTCCTATGAGGTCGGCTGTGAGAATCCCAGCTCATACATATTTGAGTGGATTGATTGTTCGAATTATTTTGGCTCCAGTTTTTGTTTACTTGTTGAATGTTTTATGCCTTGAAATGGACAGGAAAGAGATAAATTAACCACGTATTTTGATAGCATCCAAGATTAATATCCGTTTTGTAAATTTTTTATTCTATCATAACTGTACAATCAAAAAGAGAAGTAAAAATCTGACAAATTCTAACGTCCACCAAAGAACCTTTTTGCACTTTTGACACGTCTTCCAACTTTGTAGTTCATACGGCATTCCGTTTAATCACAGTTTGAGAGTACCAGAACAGCGAATATTTTAAAATCTCACTAGACTTCTCTGCTGAACTGGGAGTAAAGAAAAAATAGAATGCGTCCAGCTGCTTCTCTCCCCGAGCATGTCGTAAAAGTCGACTAAGGGATATTATCCTCTCCAACATGATGAACCACCTATATAGGCGATGGACTGATCACCTGTCACCATGGTTAACCCTTTAACGAGTTTTTGACAGATTTTCAAAAAACTGTCAAAAAACCGTCACTTAAGACGTGCTCAAACCTGAGTCGCGTTTGAGTATTCTGGGGTTAGTTCCCTTTTACGACTTTAAATCAGAAATGGCTGCAAGTTTTCATTTGTTTAATATTGGCTCTGTCCACTCTATTAGGGATACGGGCGTAAAATTTCACACATCCGACTTTATGATCGAGATAATATCTACGATATCACTGCTACATTTTTTTCTAATCATATTATTTTCTCAGACCATAAAATATCGCGTTATACACAGTCGAACACCTACACTGTTTACATTATCGGGTCGGATAGAATTAGTTCTGTTTACTTTGAAATCGCGTTGTGTAAATAAAGTTACCACACTGCATTGTTTACTATACAGTTTTATCTTCGGAAAGTGGGTGTAATCCTCTTCATACTAGCCCTAAATGGTTACCAGCTTGGTTTTACTAAAGTAACAAAGAAGGACTTCAATGGCGGGCGAGTGACTGAGACGCAAGAAGCGCGGGTTTGATTTCCGCGGGAATGTTTCCATATTCCGCAACCTACGAGCTGAGCGCTTCTGTGCTTCGGAGAGCACGTTAAATTGTCGGTCCCGGCTTTTAAACCACGTCGGAGGCCTTTAAGCGGCCTAAAAACTCCGTCACTAGAGTTGGCCACTAGCTCATACGAAATGTGTCATAGAGCCTCAACAAGACTTCTAGGACTTCCCGTTGCCTATTGAAGATCTGTTCTAAATCTCTCGGATGTAAGTTCGCCGTCTATCGCGAGAGAACTTAACTCAAGCACACTTACTTCAAGTGCTTTACTTGATATTCCCAAGGGCCCTCTGCTCGCTTGTACACGGAACAATCAACAACAGCCTGCTAACTGCCTCGCCTTACACCACACTGGTTCCTAGACCATGGTAATAAAATACATCCAACAATCATGTTCCTATACTAGGAATCACTGTGATGAGGGTACCCTTAGACAAATTTGCAGAACATGCAAAAAAAAACATCGTAAGGAAACCCGCAGCTTAGTCAGCTCCGCACGTATTGACCATGTCTTTCCTGTGGATAAGGCCGACTAAGCTGAGAGGATGGAATAGGTGCTAGGCAAGCCTACTGCATCTTAATTCGTCCCGGGCACTACAGCGTCCCGTTAGTGAAGGTAGAAGTGGCCTCCTGACGCTGTATAAATCATCTACTATAGATGCTTCTAGGACTTATTATTAGGCTATGAGTCGATTGTTAGTCAGTCAGTCAGTGACTTAAGCATTTTATATTAAGATATAAAATTATTTTATTTTATTAAAATTAATTAATGGAAAAGCTCCTCGTTCTTTTGGAACTTTCTCATTTTGAACAAAATTCCGGAATACTGAATAAAGAAAAGTAGAAAAAAAAATTGTTATCAAATTTCACGTCGAGTTACCTATGGATAAAAGTTGACCAATAAACGCTTTTAAAACTTTTAAAATAGGTATTATAGTAAAATTGATTTCGATATCCCTTAGTCGACTTTTACGACATGCTCGGGGAGAGAAGCAGCTGGACGCATTCTATGTTCTTTCTTGACTCCCAGTCCAGCAGAGAAAGCAGTCAACATAAGCCACAGTAGGTAAGTCCCAAGGAATCCAAAATTAATTTCCCCGACCCCAAATGAACCAGAATAATATCTAAGCTTGTTACGCTATAATATAAGTTATTCAACTAACTTCCGTGGTGTACTTAGATTGAGCTGCGTAATTCACTTAAGCTTAGTTCAGACTGGGATAAGTAATTTAGTCGAGTGGCTAATAATTTAGTTGAGAAATACTTCTTCCGCGGGCGTCTGTCACCTAAAGGCCTTACGGACGGCAGAAAATAGAAATGAAAACTACAAAGTAACTACTAACAAGTAACTGATTTTATACAAATTTCAGTGTGATATCTGAGGTTGCATTTGGGAGGCTATCCTCCGAATACTCAAACGTGACTCAGAGTTGAGCACGTCTCTAGTCACGGTTTTTTGACAGTTTTTGATGAAAATCTGACAAAAATTCGTCACTTGAGACGTGCTCAACTCTGAGATGCATTTGAGTATTCTGGGGTAAGTCTTTTATGTTAGCTGTCATATTTACAAAACATTCACGGGCCGCACGTAAGACATCGACCGCTGTTTTACAGGATAAGAAGTAACCTATGTCCTTCCTCATGATGGAATAAATCTCCTAATCTTTCATTAGAATCTGTTCAGCAGTTTAGACCCGAAAAGATAACAGACTTCGAACTGTAAACTCGTTATTTACTTAGTTGTTACCAAATCAAAATACATATATTCACACACATATCCATCTTAGGAGTTTAAATCAGAAGTGGCTGCAGAAGTTTTCTTATGTAAACTTGTGGCTCTGCCCACCCCATTAGGGATATGGGCGTAATAATATGTGTGTATGTACATACGTACATACCTACACACCAAAGCGTCATGCCCTTTAACCATCTATAGTAGATGATTTATTTATACAGCGTCAGAAGGCAACTTTTTACTTTTACAAACGGGACGCTGTAGTGCCCGGGACGAATTTAAATGGAGTAGGCTTGCCCAGCACCTATACCATCCTCTTTTCCTGTGGACAAGGCCGACTAAGCTGTAGTCGGCCTTGTCCACAGGAAAGACATGGTCAATACGTGCGGAGCTGACTAAGCCAACCCCAAAACCTTATTACTTATTACCCTTCGCCATCGCATTCGGATAAAAAAACAGCGACAGTTTTTTTTTATAAAAATATTACTTAACCAGCTTTGAACTAACTACACAGCCAATACGCCACAGCAGTTCCAGCAATTTTCAGAACAGAATTGTTCATTTTAAATCCCCCGACGTTCATTGACCTACATTCGTTATTAACACATCAATACTTTGCCAGACAATGGACTAATGGGCATTTGACTAATCCCCCCGAAATGTCGAATGCCCAAATGCCCGAAATGCCCAACTAGTTTACATTTGAATTTAGTTAATTTGTAAAGGCGTATGCGGAATTACATTTAGCGAAATGTGTAAAATCACAATGCGTGAATATAAAATTGCTTTACAAAAGCACCAGAAGTTGATAGCTATTCAGAATATCATGTACCTTCATGAAAATGATAGATAGATAGATAAACTCTTTATTATGTATAACAACAAAAACGAAAACAAGAAAAAACAAAAAACTTAGGTACAAAAAAACAAAGACAGATATACATAAACATACGGCGGTTTTATTGCTAAGAGCAATTTCTTCCAGGCAACCTTGGGATGGAGAGAATAGAAAAGAAGAATGGGCGATAAATATAATAGTTTATGTACCTAAATAAATACCTACCAGTAAAATAATGGATTCAATATAATAAATACACAAAAATACATAACTACACTAATAAAATGATAAAATGATAATTTCCAAGATAGATAATAATGATGAACTATGGTGACAGGTGATCAGCTCATCGCCCATATAGGGTCCATCATGTTGGAGAATGCTAACTCTGTCGACGTCCCATAACTAAGTATCAAGGTAAATATTTATTGGCAAGTAAGTAAAAATTAAAAGGTAAAATCTTGAATTAGCTGAGTGCTTTTCGTTGTTCTTCGGTTTATTTTTTAATTCGAGACTCTCGAGCCGTTGAAGCCAAGGGCTAAGTTAGCTAGCCTATAAATAAACTTTGTTATTCATAATACGCTACAATTAATGTTTTTTTATTTTTATATAATTTCTTTGTCTACTTTTTCTTACCGTGCATGTTCTTAATGGCTGAAACGTTTTTGGATTGTGTACTAACTGTTTACTTTTTAATTGTTGAAGTATCATTGTTCTATTTGTTTGTAAAATAAAAAGCAATAACGTAGTTTAAACGTGTGCAATCATTTATTTTGTAGGTTGAATGAAAACTATTTTTATTGATTTATTTTACAAAAATATAGTTATTAAATAAGGTTTTGATTAGTGGTGTTTTTAAACTTAGAATAAGTTTGGCTAAACACTAGGTTCTCGGTCGTTATAACAAAAAGTGTACATACATACATATATATTATCACGCCCGTACGTATCCCTAATGGGGTGGGCAGAGCCACAAGTTAACATATTTAGGAAAACTCGCAGCCACTTCTGATTTAAATTCTTAAGATAGATTATGTCAAATAAAACAAAGTGTCTATTAGTAAATTGATTTATCTGCTCCACGGTTGAATTCACAAAACCAAAATTATTAAAACAAAGACTTGAGTGTTGATAGTCCGTTTTTTCTATTTCAATGTTTTAAGGGTTCCGTACCTGAAGGGTGCCAACGGGACCCTATTACTAAGCCACCGCTGTCCGTCCGTCCGTCCGTTCATTCGTCAGCGGGCTGTATCTCCGTATTATGTAGAGAACGGAACGGATCTTTTTATTAATATTGGAGTTTATATTCTAAAGAGGTTATTTTCCTTTAATTTTAAGCGCAAAGAAAATTCTCGTTAATATGATTTGATTATAACATATTTCGATAATATATTCAAAATATAGAAATAACGAGTCGTTTTCAATTACCTGCCGAATTAATTTAGATTACTTATTTAAGTAAACATTATTTTATTTTATTTTACCTCGTATCTAGAACCATAAGTGCTTGGATACTTGTATAAAATAAACATGTGTAATTACTTAAATTTTTTGTTGGGTAGGTACATAATGTATGTTTTGTGCATCGATTTCGTTCAAAAACATGTGTCAAGTGCTTGAAAGGAGCCTCTTAAAGGCGCACTTAAATCCTTTCACCACACTGGTTCGAAAAAACTAGTGACAAGACTAGCAGAAATAGTTTGTATGGTTCTACAACACTTAAAAACTGCTTCTTTGAATGAACGAATAGAGAAAGTGCCTAAATTTCTTTCACTGTTTTAAAAACTTTTTAGAATTTAGGATTTAAAATGCTAATTTACCTGTGCAAACTCAAATTACAAAATATAAGGGGAGGCACTGCAAACGAAATAATTATAATTAAATTCGTGACTTAGCTGAAAAGTAAGAACGAGAATCTTTCCGGCGGTGACTCGGGTCCCCGGATTTGGCAAATAACAACGGATTACCTAGAATGAAACGGAATTTTATGGCTTTTGTCACGAAAGGTGTGATCACTCGATTAGAGATGAAAGAATCTTAACATATTTTTTTCTAATGAGTTGTATAACTATTACAAATATAATTTACAAAATACAAAAGAAACAGTCGGGCTATCTAAAGGCCGTTGCAAAGGTCTATAGATAGCTCACCTGATCCAGCTCATCAGACATTAGAAGCGTGCCCAAGACGCTGGCCGCATTGCCACGCTGAATGGCAATACTGATCCGTTGAGCCAAATAAAATGAGTTGTGAAGTTTAGAAAAACAAAAAATAAATCAAGGTAATTCAAGAGAAATTTCAAGCAATTTGTAAATTATTGTTTCTCATTAAAATTATATCAACGCACTTGTGGTCTAGTGGGAGCGGCTTTGCCTTACGATCCTAAGGTAGGTAGGTTGATATTCGGTACTAAAAGATATATCTGTTGTATGTATGTACATTACGTGACGTGACGTTCTTGATTGATCGTTGAAGTTAAGCAACGTTGTGCGCGGTCACAATTGGGATGGGTGACCGCAAGTGGCATTATGAGCTGAGCACTTCCGTACTTCGTTGGGCACGTTGAGTTGTCGGTCCCGGCTTTAAGTCGTTAAGCCATGACGGAGGCCTTTAGTTGGCCACTAGCTCATACGAACTTAATACAATAAAATACAAGTTTCTGACTTTGAAGATTAATCCTTTGACTTTAGTTTGAAACAATTGCAAGCAGTGTTAGTAGTACTGGATTCCAAGGTCACTTACCATCAAGACTTGAAAGACCTTGTAATCAAAACAATGGCCGAATAAACGACCCACCTCATTACTTCCATTCAATCATAACCCTCCTTTTTGCTTCGCCGTAGTCAATACGACTTTGTATTATTTTACTTAGTTATTTATTTAACAGTAAAGTTCTAATTTAGAACTTTACTGTACTAACCCCCGAATTCTCAAACGCATCTCAGAGTTGACTTGAGACGTGATCAACGTATTATCAGTCACGTTTGAGTATTCGGGGGTAAGTGAAATAATTGTAAAAACCCGTGTCACTTTAAATCTTTAAATCCTTTCGCCTCACTGGTTCGAAAGAACTGCGTGACACGACTGGTATCAGTACCTCAGCTTTAGCTTGACGGTTTGATCAATACGTCTGACGTAAGCCAGTTGACAGTACCCCCCAACTGCACCCTACTTTTGCACAACTTCCCCTTAATTAGTAAAACGTCACGGAACTTTTAGTTTTCAACTGTTAATTAAATTGAAGTTTTGTTCAGTGCTCTGTTTACCGCACAAAATTATTTAATTTATTTTTATCACTGGTGCTTTCTTAGTCACCCAGGGTTTAATAACCAGGTTTGTGTATTATGCGGTTTATTTTTCGTAGTTGGGAAACCAGTGTGATGATTGGCGGGCATGCTATTTTTTTTTCTAGTAATTTTTACTTATGTTCAATACATACTCGGCGATTGAGTTATCTGACTTATAATATAAGTATAAAGTATGTATTTGCAAAAAAAAGTATACAACTATTCTATCAGCCATCCTGGTTCCCATAGTACAAGCTTTGCTTAGTTTGGAGCTAGACGGCGCTGTGTGAAATATCCATAAATATTTATTTATTTATTTTATTAAGTTAGCAGTCGTTTTGTAATACATAATATAATAACACACACACGTAGAACAAACACCATTACATACCTAATTATTTGTTCTGGGAATCAAACCTACAGCGCAGAAGGCAGAGCTTACCAACTAAGCTATAAGGCCAATCAGATTCCACCATGTCTAAGTAGACGATTTGTAGGTTAAAAATGCCGTAACCTATCTATCTCAAACAAAGTTCGGCTATGTTGATCGCTGCCTACAAACCATGCCAAGCGTTCCATTCTGAATGCCATAAAACTAAAACTGAACGTAATTACACGAAAATTGTTACGTCTCTAAAGGTGTGTGCTCATTCCAGCCGTACGGACAACATCGCGGCCTCAAAACAAAACATTACAAACATACATAGATAATTATCACGCTCGTATCCCTAACTGGGCGGGCAGAGCCACAAGTAATTAAAAGAACACTTGCAGCCACTCCTGATCCAAGAGTCCCAAGATGGATATGGTGAACCATGGTGACAGGTGATCAGTTTATCGCCCATATGGTCCATCATGTTGGAGAAGATACTATCCCTTAGTCAACTCTTACGACATGCTCGGGGTGAAAAGCATCTGGACGCATTCTATGTTTTTTCTTTTCTACCAGCCCAGCAGAGAAGTATATTCAAAATATTAGTAAAGTAAAAGTCCCCGTGTAATGTGTGGTTAAACTTTAATGTCAAAAAAATAGATGCCAATAGACTTTTCGGTCACTAGCTTTTACCCGCTGCTTCGCCCGCGTTGTACCAGAATGAAAACTTGTCTGTATACTTTCTAGTTATTTCTTTTTGGTTATGAACTGTTTATTTATTTATTATAAGCATAAATACAACATTACAGATAGGTACTTCTAAGAAGTCATATTTACGGACACATCAATCACCATAATTAAAACAGAAAAAAAAATACAAAAATATCTGTATGTGCTGTATTCAAATCTGTTTTGCTGTTATTGATTTACAAAACATGCCTACCCTTACAAACTTTCGTGTTTATAACATAAGTAGGACATCAGGAATAAGGTTTGCGAGATATGAATAACACAAGAAAATCAATGTTCATTCAAAGATCACGTATTTTCCTTAAGCTTAGGAAGATCTTTCAACAAATACGTGTCTAGAATGTGTGTTCTACCAAATAATCTTAATAAAGCCAAATACTAAATAATAATACTACAGGAACCAGATGGCTGATAGAATATTTATATACCTCTTTTTATTTGTAAATACATACTTATATAATACATAATTACAACATCCAGACCCGGAAGAAATATTAGCAGAACATAGAAACATTTCTCCCGCTACGGGAATCGAAGCGGCACCTCTTGCATCTTAGTCGAGCTCTCGCCCGCGTCGAGATCGACCAATAAAGGCCAACGTATGTATCGAATGATTGAACAAAATAGTTTTTGTCGCAACCCGCACCGCCTTAATGGGACCACATCTTTATCTATAGATAACGATTGACGCAATCCCGACATATTTCCAAATCTCTGGTGTCAGGGTGTACTACCCGTTGCCATGGCGACCGTCTGTCAACAAACTAGGACCCCAAAGCGACGGACACAGTTTTTATCGGTTCGATAACATTGTAAAGTAACCGAATAGTTTGGAGAGTATGTCCATGGTTTTGTAAGTTACAGAGAAACCGTTTTATTTTTTCATACAAACTTCATCTTACTTCTTCTTCCTTCTAGAACAACACAGAATTAAATGTGCATACAGTGGTCGCCTATAATTCAGGAAGGACAATATTTAAGTCTCCCAATAAAAAGTTCAGCGTGTTTGTGTTCTCTGCCCGACTGGGAGTAAAAAACATAGAATGCGTCCAGCTGCTTCTCTCCCCGAGCATGTCGTAAAAGTCGACTAAGGGATAGTATCCTCCAACATGATGGGATACAATAAGCAAGTATTCCCAAGGAGGGTTGACGTCAGGTAGGCGGTCGGTCATAAAACACCTTAGCCAAAACTCTTACAGCATGATCGAAGGATCCAAGGATCATGCTGTGTCGACCCCACATAGAGTTGGATAAGGGCAGGAAGATGATGATGATGATGATGGTTTGGATCGTATCACTATGTCTTCCGAACTAGTGTCGCAAAAGATGAGCCTCAATTCGGCCTCGTTTCGGCACTTGGCAAATGCAAACTGTTGATGAAAGGACTAGTGTGGTGAATTATTTTGAGTTGTGTCTCGAAGAAGCCTGAAACATTTCAGTAGGTAAGTTTTTTATCGATTTTCCCATTACACTGTTATGTTTACTTACTGTCATATTCAAAAAACTTGGTTCGTATCGAGCAAACGCAAGCGAGTGAATATTAAATTGTCCTTCTGTTTTGATTGACAGGAGGGAAATCGCGTTATTTTTTAACGTAATTGGTTTTGTTTTAGTAGATGTCAACGTTTCAACCTTACACTGAAAAGTTCCTCGTTACAAAGTTTGGAGACGTTAACGAACGGCGTTCGGGTTTGGTAAAAACATTCAAAATTGGCCTGGTTTTACCCCTGTTAGGTACTTGATCTTAGTGATAATTAATTAAAATCATAATTATTTATTTAATTAAATAATTAACTAATAATAGATAACTAAATTATTAACTAGATTACTAATGACTAATAAATGACTGCGTCACAGTTTAACCCCCAAATACTCAAACGAGTCTCAGAGTTGAGCATGTCTCAACTGACGAGTTTTTGACAGATTTTCATCAAAAACTGTCGAAAAACCGTGACTTGAGACGTGCTCAACTCTGAGTCGCATTTGAGTATTCAGGGATAAGGGTCTCACCCCTGAATACTCAAACGCATCTCAGAGTCAGCATTTGAGTATTCGGGGGTCAGTTACACTTTGTAGGTAGTCATAAATATAAAAGTTTGCGAAGATGTTAGAATGTTTGTAACTCAATCGCGGCGTAAAGGCTGGACTGATTTATATGAAACTCTTTTGACAGTGACTGTCGAAGCAGATCCAAACGAAAACCAAATACGTTGAAAAACAGGGCGATTGCCCTCCACATGTTCATACCCACACACAGTATACCCTGTCCCGTTCTACATCACTCTGACATCTGGCTTCAATGACGGCATTATTTATTATTGTGACTATTTGTAACCATCGGATTGCGGTAGTTTCATTGTAATTATTTCTGTAATCAAATTGATACACATTACGTGTGTGTTTACAGGCGAACAATATGTGTTCGTGTGTTTACACGAAACGCCTGGTATTTGTACAGACAACCGCGAAATTGTGAAATGTTTTTGTCCGTGGCTTTGCCTGCGTGGATTCCGTATCCGAAGGGTGCCAACAGGACCCTTATTACTAACCTTCCGCTATTCGTCCGTCCGTCTATCAGCAGGTTGTATCTCTTGAACGGTAATATGTTGAGTTGAAATTTTCAGAGTGTGTTTAACAAATAATTAAAATACAATATAATAAATAGATGGGGCCCGATACAAGAAACATTTATGTACATGGACAATGGTACGGAACCCTTCGAGTGCGAATTCGACTCTCATTTGACCGCCCAGGATGCCATCAATCGCCTCGAATAAATTTATGCGTGAAAGGTTAGGTACATACAGATTTACTTTCGCATTTATAATATTAGTATGCTTTAGTGTACATAATTATTTTTTTATTCGTTGCAAAGCTTGTTCATTGACAATTACAAGACTATACATGACAAAAAAAGCACCATGTATCTGTTTCTATTCCGTATATATGCGATAAACCAATACTCTCACACTGTAAGGAAAAACATCGAAAATCTCAGCGAGGCACACATTTATCCTTTCACCACACCGGTTCTGAAAAACTGACAATGTACCAAGGTTTACATTTCCCTCAAGCTTATCTAAATACTCAGGCCTTCTTATGTAAACCAGTGGTTCTAAAGTGATACTCATGCCCTGTGTAACTCCGCTTGTAGATGTAAAGTGAATTCATTGTTCAGTTTACGAATGTTTTATATGACTTTGGGGCTTCTCTTTTGTTGAAGAACCAAGATTTTAGGGAAACGACTTTCTTGCTAAAGTTATTACACGGGTGAGCCCCGTTTCGTAACCGGGTCGTCATCGTCACGGCAGAAAAAAAACTGAAAGAAATGCAAAGTTATAAGTCAAAATCTTCAAAATACGGCAAGTGACGTGCCGGTCCTATCATGATCCGGTTATGGAAAGGGGTAGTTGGTGTATCTACAGAATGTCCTAAAAATTTTATCAAGCGGAAGTCCAGAGATATGAGTTTGGGTACCTTTGGGGTACCCAAATGAAAAAAAAATACTAATAATAATTTATTTTACAATATTTTAAAAGTTTGGTATTCTTACTAACTTTGGGATTCAACATTATTAATGGCGCAATGGTGTCAGACCGTCCTACAATTTTGATCTTATGTCTGCAAGGCCTACTATTAATTTATTTAAAAAAAAACAAGCACAGCAAGGACAATAAATAAATAAATATTTGTGGACATTTCACACAGCGCCATCTGCTAGCCACAAACTAACCAAAGCTTTTACTATGGGCACTAGATATCTGATGTAATACTTACATACTTTTTTGTTTTTTAATACAACACCCAAATCAGGAAGAAACATTCACAGAACTTCCAACAATTTCTCCCGTAGCGGGAATTGAACCCGCGCCTCGTGCGTCTCGCCCGCCACGCCACCTAATAACTAATCAAACTCGTTGTCTCAGCCCTAGCCAATATAAATACCTAAATACTACATCTTACAAAAGATTTGTTTAGTTAAAACAAAACAAAACAAAATTTGCCTCCCAGCGCCGTATAAATCACCTAGAACGATAAGGGCCTAAGTTGCACGAGGTGATCTCGACTCGTATCACCAGAAATAGGCAGCGGCTGGTAAATGCGGAAAATTGCCTAAGCAGCCTTTTCGAGAGATTATCGGGGTAACAAAATTGCTTTCGTGAGTGCATGGAAAATTGTTCAGGAAAATTGTGAATTTTCCTTTTGTGAAAGCTTTGAAAGGACTGATACCTGGATATTTATTCAGAGTTTGTGAAGGGTTAAGCTGTTTTGTATAAGTACATCCTACTAATATTATAAACGCGAAAGTTTGTAAGTATGGATTTTTGTTACTCTTTCACGACTAAACGGCTGAACGGATTTGAATGAAACTTGGTATATACATAGTACATATACTGGGTTAACATATAGGCTATTTTTCATCCGGGTACGCGAGCGAAGCCGCGGGAGGCAGCTAGTATTTACAATAAACCTAAAGAACGCAACATAGCAAAGATAGATAAAAAGTATAAATATTATGTAGAAGGAATATGGATTATACAGCCCGCTGACAGACGGACTGACATACGGACAGACAGACGGACGGACAGCGGAGGCTTAGTAATAGAGTCCCGTTGGCACTCTAGTTCAGACTATCCGGCTGATGGTGATAGGTAAGAGGATTGATTGTCAAATCACCCACTTCTGAAAATCATCATCATTATACGAGCCCGTTCAAAGCAACGATGGCCTGTAAAATGTTATGTGTCGGTTAAAATTCGGGGTTTAGGGGTTAAAGATGAAATTTTATGGAGGCTCTTTTAACCCCGCCCTTAATCCCTTCACATGAGGTTTATGATCGTGCTATTCAAAGGTCAAGGCTGGGAAATGTTTGTAAAGTCACAGGTAATAAAACAGAGCTGGCTTGTTCACTTGTGACAGATTATAGTCAATAAATAAATAAATATTTGTACCTAGACATTTCACACAGCGCCATCTAGCGTACTTGTTGTACTATGGGAACCAGATGGCTGATAGAATACTTATATACTTTTTTTTAAAACATACAATATAACACCCGGATGAAATATTCGCAGAACATACAAACATTTTTCCCTTAGCGGGACTCGAACCCGCGCCTCAAGAATACATAGAATGCGTCCAGCTGCTTCTCTTCCCAAGCATGTCGTAAAAGTTGACTCCAACAAGATGGACCTATATGGGCGATGGGCCGATCACCTGTCACCATGGTTCACCATATCCATCTTGGGACTCTTGGCTGCTAGTTTCCTAATGATAACTTGTGGCTCTGCCTACCCCATTAGGGGTACGGGCGTGATAATATGTACGTATGTATATGACGGAGACTCGGATCCAGTGTTGTTTTTAAAAAGTGTGACGTCAGCATTGCTAACGACAGTCATGTCGTACTTAGAACCTAAAGAAAAGATTGAAAATATGTGTCAAGTGCATGAAAGAAGCTTTTTAGGTGCACTTTAATTATTTTCATCACACTGGTTCGAAATAATTAGTGGCTAGAGAGATTATACCAGCTACGATCTCAATAGGCTGTGCCAGTGGTTATTTGGTCAGGGAGGTATTGTCAAATCTTACGTCAGCCATGTCATCGGATACTTACCAATGTTCTTTGAGGTTTCGAGATCATCATCATCAGTATCAATCTTTTTTTTATTATAGCTTCTCTGATGATCTCGGTGGCGTGACGAGCGAGTGCTCGGCTGAGACGCAAGAGGCGCGGGTTCGATTCCCGCTACGGGAGAAATGTTTGTATGTTCTGCAAATATTTCTTCCGGGTCTGGGTGTTGTAGTAGGTATTATAAGTATTTATTTACAAAACAAAAGTATATAAGTATTCTATCAGCCATTTGGTGCCCATAGCACAAGCTTAGCTTAGTTTTGAACTAGATGGCGCTGTGTGAAATGACCACAAATATTTATTTATTTATTTCTCTCGCGTCTCGGATTTTGGTGCCCGGAGAAGGAAGTCCTAAAACTAAGGAAATATTTATGTAGGTTTTTTGTTCCGTTGCTGTATGGATCACCAAATACTTTTCCGCTTTTATATTATTAGAAGTAATTTTTAAACGTTATTAAAATGCTATGAAATCAAGTAGCTGCTAAGTCCTAACTAAGGATTTTTTCATCCTCAGTTCTATTTTATCTTAACATAACTTTACGATGATAACAAAATAAAATAAAAACATCTTAAAAGAATATCCCAAGTCTAATAAAACTCTAAACAACGGAGACAAATTCCCAGCTTCTCAGTAACAAAAGCAATTATCTAAAAAATATCTCTAAAAGCAGTCTGAATAAGCTTGAGTGAAGTTAAATGTACGTAAGTTGAGTAAATTTTGGAAACAGCGTAAAAGATTGTTTAGATAAACATCTAATGTGTTCAAGTTGTGTCAAAAATCTTATCTTATCCTTATTTTTAGAGTAGAAAAGAAATGAACAAAACAATACATGATACATATTATCACGCCCTTATCCCTTATGGGTTACTGGTGTAGGTTAGTTAATTAGGTATATATATAGTTTAAACTTAGGTGTGGGGAAATAAAGCTCTTTTTATTTTATTTTATTTTATTTATTTATCCCTAATGGTATGGGCAGAGCCACAAATAATCATAAGAAAACATGCAGCCACTCCATATTGAAAGTCCCACAATGGGCTTAATATTTTCACAAGGAAAAACTATAATAACACTAACTTCCACCCGCGGCTTCGCTCGTGTGATATCCAGATCAAAAGATGCCTATATATTATTCCAGCACACATACTATGCATTTTCCAAGTTTCATTTAAATCCGTTCAGCCGTTTAGGCGTGATTGAGGCACAAACATCCAAACATCCTCAGAAACTTACGCATTTATAAGTAAGATTGTGTAATAAGAAATGAAAATGAGCTCAGTTTTCTATCTAAGTTCGCCTGCAGATAGAAAACAGAGCTCAGATCACCAACTGCAGGTAAGGTCCCCAAAAGGCTGGCGACGTTACCTCGTTGGATAGCTATACTTATCTTTTAAACAAAGCTTTAAACAGAAAATTAAAATATTATCAGTTTCAAAATGTTATTATAGCCTAGACGAATTTTTCAATGATAAATTGTAGATCGTTTTTTTTTTAATGTTGCATGTAATCTCTCCAATTATTTTTGCATACCGTAAACGGGTGATTTTATTTTGACTGACTGAGACACAGATTCAACGACATGCTCAGTGCATGTCGTAAAGATCGACTTAACTAACCCACCTACTCAGTTTTTAGCGGATAACCAAACCACCATTACGTTGTACGTCAAGGCCTGATGGGCTAGTATGTATTAATAATATATTCGCTAAGCCCTCAACCCTGACACTAATCCTTTTGTACCTACAAATTGGGTCTGTTTGTGTAAATCCTAAAATAACTACCTTCATAATAGAAACCACCATGACTTCTGGTTATCATTAATATGGGGTGGTTTAAAGGTTTGAACCCCGTGTTTTGGGCGGTTAGAATCCAGTTGCTGCCCACTACCTCTTGATGTCATCTTTCCACCTCATTTGGCCACCTCACTGGTCTTTTCTTGTCCCAAGGTCTCCATTCCAGCATCTGCAAAACGATGGGTCTTTACGGGCTGTGACCAGCTTAGCCATTTTGGGTGAGGATATGTATGTGACTGTAGGGTGTTATAAAAAAAAAATGTATATGCGGTAATGCGTTAGTGGGCGGACACCCTAAGCCCGTTATAATACGGACGCTACATTTCTTAAACCAGAGCTTAACAAAAACATATCTCGCCCTTGTCGTAATTTTCCGCTTTTCTGTTTGGGAAATCTCATTTTCGAACGTTTTAAGAGAAAGTGGACTTCCAATAGGAGAAAGTGTCAATATGGCCGAAAATATGATTCACCGAACAACTTTTTACAAGCGATGAAAATAAAGGAAAATAGCTTGTTTGATATTTGATAATATTATTTTATAACCATGATAGTTTAAATCGGTTCGTCCGTCTGTCAGCGGGCTGTATCTCATGAATAACTAACTATATGCTGTATTTCTTGACAAAAAAATTCTAATTAATACGACCTCGATGGTGTGGCGGGCGAGGGCTCGGCTGTAATGCTATAGGCGCGGGTTCGATTCCCGCTGCCGGAGATATGTTTGCACGCGTGCGTGTCTGAGCTGACTAAGCCGCAGATTTATAGAAGAAGAAAGATTATTATTACAATACCTACCTAATAGCACTAGTGGTCCAGTTGGTAGTGACCCCGCCTTCCAATCCTAAGGTTGTGGGTTCAAACCCGGTCGTGGACCAATGGATTTTTCTGTGCGAAAAATGTATGTACGCTATACCAGTACTCTCAAACGGTGAAGGAAAACATCGTGAGGAAATCCGCGGCTTAGTCAGCTCCGCACGTATTGACCATGTCTTTCCTAAGACAAGGCCGACTAAGCTGAGAGGATGGAATAGGTGCTGGGCAAGCCTACTCCATCTTAATTCGGCCCAGGCACTACAGCGTCCTGTTTGTGAAGGTAAAAGTTGCCTCCTGACGATGTATAAATCATCTACTATAGATGGTAAAAGGCCTCATAGCACCTACCTAATACACCACTGACATTTAAGCCTGTTACCTTCAGCAGAAATATAATTTTACCTTTAGCAAAGTATCCGTCGCACTTCAGAATGCCCTTTACTTTCCGTGGAAGCCTTATTTTCTTGCTTTTTCAAGGAATGTAATTTTTTTTATTATGGCTTTCTTTGGTTTCGGAGAAATGGAGCTGCATGGATAATTTAATGTCATCGCGGTATGTCAAGGGTCACTAGTCGTGTTCTAGTTCATTTGGACCAGTGTGGTGAAAGGATTAAAGTGCGCTTCAAGAGGTTTTTTAATGCACTTGACACATAATTTCGAACTTTTTTAGATTCATGCATTTCCTCGATATGTTTTCCTTCGATATTTGACAAAAAAATCCATTTGTGAATGACCGGAAGGTGGGGACCATACTTGCTAGTGACTGAAGTATAATCTATCTAGTTGCGTCACTAATTCTTTTGAACCAGTGTGGTGAAATTTATAAAAAGTGCGCCTCAAAGTCTCTTTTCGCGTAATTAACACAAACATGTTTTCGAACTTATAGGTACTATATGCAATGGTATTTATAGCACATAATTTTTTCGAACAGAAAAAATCCATTAGTGTACGACCGGATTTGAACCAACGACCTTAGAATCAGAAGGCGGGGTCACTACCGCACCACAGAGCTTTATGCGCTCTATTTATAACTAAAAAATCGTAAAATTTGAGTGGAAACCGACAAATAGTAAAACCTGAAAAGTACAAGTTACAAACGGTCTATAGATAGCTCAACTGATCCAGATCATTAGACGGTGGAAGTATGCCTAAGACGCCAGCGTCCTTTGATTGCCATTCAGCGTGGCAATGCGGCCAATCGCATTGCCACGCTGAATAGCAATCATTCTTAGCGCTCGTGGCGTAGCTTGCTTAGACGTTCTTGATTGATCGTTAAAGTTAAGCAACGTTGTTTGCGGTCACAATTAGGATGGGTGACCGCAAGTAACATCGCGAGCTGAGCGCTTCCGTGCTTCGGAGGGCACGTTAAATTGTCGGTCCCGGCTTTTAAGTCGTTAAGCCATTACGGAGGCCTTTAGGCGGCCTCAAAATTCCGTCACAAGAGTTGGCCACTAGCTCATACGAACTTATTTACGGCTGATAGAGGTGAATGGAAGAAGAAAACATGCTGTGCCGACCCCACTTAAGTGGGATAAGGGCAGGGAGATGATGATGTAATATGGCGGTGGTAGTTTCCAAGAAAGTCAGGCCGTTATAGCTTTTCCATTTTGCTCGTTTTGCAGTAAGTGATTGTTCAATAAGTGATTGAAATATTGGTTTGCGAAACGCTCATGTGTCTTGGAATCTTACTTATATTATAAATGCAAAAGTTTGTGAGTTTGGATGTTTGTGCCTCAATCACGCCTAAACGGCTGAACGGATTTGAACGAAACTTGGAATATACATAGTATATGTACTGGATTAACATATAGGCTATTTTTTATCCGGGTACCACGCGAGCGAAGCCGCGGGCGGCAGCTAGTATTTTCATAAAGTATTTTAACAGGTTCCCTGTCCCTATACAAAAGATGGTTTAGCGTCAACCTACGGTTTTTGAATGAATGCTTATATTTATTTTGAAGTATATTATGTACGAATTGCCTTATTAAGTAATAAAATATTACATATTTGTACTGATTATATCCCTAAATACACCTCAATTTTACCTGTAAAAATATAGAATTTATAACTACATGGATAAAACCTTTGCCATGGCTTGCTTGTGAAAAAATATGTTTTTTTTTTCTTTTATTCTATGCTTAGACAATATTCCCCATACGTCCCAGTACTAAAAATCTCATTCACGACACAACGTCCTAAAGTAAAATGAGTCTGAAATTGCATCTAAGTACTTTTGCTCATATACGATTAACGGACATATAAAACATGGTACAAAAATTATTATAATGTGATTCATGGGACGGGAACCTGTTAAATTATTTTTAAGCCTATAAGCGGTAAAATGAAATCGGTACTGATCGGTACTTACGGGTGACAGGAGGGAATGGAAGCCAATAAAAGCATCATGACAAAATACCTGAACACAATACACCTTTTTCAGCAGTCGGGTAATAAAGGCGCGAAATCCTAACAATTCTCGATATTCATGACAAAATAAATTATGTTTTGTTAAGCGTTTTTCATCGCCTCCAATAAGAAATGATTAATGGTATTAATTTAACAATTTTCGATGAAATTCTAAACAATTAATCAAAGCGTATTTTGTTGAGCGAATTATGTTGGAATCATTGGTTGAAGAATCGCTTTTGAAAATGGTTTTGATGAGTTTAAATGCCTTAAAAATGAAGACAATTGAAGACTTTTAGCTATAAAGTTTCATTGTATTATGCCCGGTTCTAATATCCCACTGGCACCTAGAGCACTGGTGGTCTAATTGATATTGACTCCGCCTTCCGATCCTAAGGTCGTGGGTTCAAATCTGGTCGTGTGCCAATGGATTTCTCTGGTATGGTCAACCATGGTGGCAGGTGATCAGCCCATCGTCCATATCGCTCCATCATGTTGGAGAGGATACTATCCCTTAGTCGACTTTTACGACATGCTCGGGAAAAAAAGCAGCTGGACGCATTTTATGTTTTTTCTTTACTCCAGAAGGAATTTCAAAGGATCTTTTCACATAACTCGATGGGACTTGAGCATTTTGTGGCGAAACCACCTTTTACAAAGTTAGTGTAAAAAGAGAATGTGAAGAGGACAGCCAGCGGACAAACTTTAATAGCGGACTATGACTTTGCAAGAACTTTTCTTTACCATCCAGTTTATTAACTATCACTGACTCGTATAATAAGTTTACTTTAAAATAAAAAAATCTATAAATCAAGCTGCTAAACTAACGCCTTTTACCATCTATAGTAGGTGATTTATACAGCGTCAGGATGCAACTTTTACCTTCACAAACAGGACGCTGTAGTGCCCGGGACGAATTAAAATGGAGTAGGATTGCCTAGCACCCATTCCTTCCTCTCAGCTTAGTCGGCCTTATCCACAGGAAAGACGCAATAGTTAGAAAATTGTGTAGTTTGAGCGCTTAGCTTTATAAACTCAAACATAATGTAGTCTTGCATAAAATTAGGAACTAAAGGTTAAACATATGAAGATAACTCAGACGTCTCTTTACAAGTTTACGGAGCACAGGGCGAGAAAGTGATAGATAGATAGATAGATTTGACGACCTCGCTGACGTGGCGGGTGAGTGCTTGGCTACGACGCAAGAGGCGCGGGTTCGATTCCCGCTACGGGAGAAATGTTTGTCTGTTCTGCAAATATTTCTTCGGGGCCTGGGTGTTGTAGTATTATTTATTATGAGTATGTATCTATCAGCCATCTGCCCATAGTACAAGCTTTGCTTTGTTTAGGGCTAGATGGCGCTGTGTGACATGTCAACAAATATTTATTATTTATAATAATAATTCAGTGGAGTTTCAGAACTGCCGCTCCGTTCGGATCCAGGTTATTCATTGCCAAAATCCGCTATGACTAGCCGCTTGGCGCCTGTCCGCTCAATATACATAAAAACTTTAAGGGTTACTTGATTAAGTAAGTTCTGAGTGGTCTTCTGAAAACTGATTACAATCAGATGGGGTTAAAACCTATTCAATTATAAGTTGGCGACCCAACTGCCAAGTTTTTACCAGACTAGTAAAATTTTTTTTTAGATAAATTAAATGTGTGAAAATGCTTAAAATGACCAGCTGTTTCTAAGGCTGTATTATTTACTTTTATTTTTGAAGGTTTTAATGTACATACTTACAACCTACCTACCACCCTGAATAAATAACTACCTACAACATAAATTGTTTAAATCTGTAGTAAATACTTTTTTCGATTTTAAAAGTATTATATTTATTGAAAACAGAACTACACACACATACACACACATATTATCACGCCCGTATAGGGATAAACGGTTCCATAATGGTACCTTATTAGGGAATGGGGTGGGCAGAGCCACAAGTAATTATAAGTAATCTTGCAGCCACTTCTGATTCAAATTTCAATGTGGATATGCTTCACCATATATGTGTGTGTAGATTTTTTTTAATAAATAAATATTTAAAAAAAAATTACTTCAGATTCAAACAATTTCTGTGGTAGGTAGTTTTCACAATAGTAGAATAAGGTGAACTTAAGCAATAAAGCACTAAACAAGTTGAGCTTAATTTTCCGGCGAAGTCAAGTTCAAATGAATTTGGACATGCCCATCCCAGTTTACGCGTAAGAGCTTCCAAACTACATCCCGAACTTGTTTCCACTTAACAACAGCTAATGCCCAGTTCACACTCGATAAGTAACCCTACTCAACACCCGGTTGAATTACTCCACACTGGTAGTCTAGTGGTATAGGAGTAGCGGTCGTGGCTTCAAATTTGGATTCTTCTGTTCAAACAATGTATGTACGCCGTGAAGAAAAAAATCGTGAGGAAATAGATGGTCCATCGACGTCCTTTATCTAAGTCATCATCTTCCTGCCCTTATGCCCTCTATGTGAGGTCGGCACAGCATGATCCTTGGATCATGCTAAGAGTTTTGGCTAAGGTGTTTTATGACCGACCGCCTGCCTGACGTCAACTTTCCTTGGGAATACTTGCTTATTGTATCTCATCATGTTGGAGGATACTCTTCATTAGTCGACTATTCTATGTTTTTTCTTTACTCCCAGTCCAGCAGAGAAGTTGTACGTAAATAGACATATTTTAAATCTAGTTGAATTCTTCAACAATACTCCAACGTCTAAAATAACTGTTCAAAGCTACTAATCGACATTTTTTATAAGATTTTATTTAATCCATTGTTGTTATGACAGATGTATAAATAAGAACTTAACAATGAACTAAAAGCCGAGTGATTTTTAATGATGTTGTAACACATCAAAAAATTAACAATGACGTAAGAAAAACCACTCAACTGAGTACCACTACCTCATGTCACTAGTTCTTAGAGATTATAGTGTGAACAAGGCATTAGGTTCCGAAGTTAGCAAGTGCCACTCAAAGTTAGGGCCTGTCCTTGTTGGGGTAAGTTTGCGATACAAAGGTAAACCTAGTTTACTAAGAAATGGAATCCCATAATGTTAATGGAATACACAATTAACTTGGAATGAGATAGTTTAGACGAAAGCACATCATCATTCACAACCTGACTTTCCTCATTGTTGGGAAAAGCTTAACAACGTAGAAAGAAATAATTATGCTTTCTAAGGCCCGACGCCCACTATCGGCACGGCGGCATGCCAAGGGATCCCTATGTTATGTATGTTAGACCATCCCCTTTCCCCTTTATTTTTGGGATTCTAAGCGTTGGTAAAGTAAATAAGCAAAATGAAAGTAACGATATTTCATGAGAATTTATGCCGTGCACCTTTTTCAATCTTCTATTCGCCGACGCGACGTGTACTTTGATATAAAAAATTGAATGTTGTAACTCGAAAAGTAAAATGTAAGAAAAAGCACACAACAGCTTTGACGTCCTCAATGGCGTGTCGGAAGTGCGGTTGAGACATGATACGGGTTCGATTCTCGGGGCTGGAGGAAATGCAGATATTTCATCCGGGTCTGGGCACATGGTACCATGGTGAGAGGTGATCAGCCCATCACCCATATAGATGGTCCATCATGTTAGATAGATAAAAACTTTGTTGACTAATTTATTTGTACCTACATAGGTATCTACAAAATATATAGATCTGTAGGCAGCCATCCTGAAAAGCATATATTAAAATATAATATGCGCGATCCAAGAGCTGGTTCTTATTTGGCTCAACGGATCAGTATTGCCATTCAGCTTGTCATTGCGGCCAGCGTCTTGAGCACGCTTCCACCGTCTGATAAGCTGGATCAGGTGAGCTATCTATAGACCGTTTACAACGGTCTTTAGATAGCCCGACTGTTTCTTTTGTATTTTGTAAAATAAATAAAAAACTGATGGGTGTTGTGTTAAAAAAAAAATGAAAAAATGTTTTATTACTATATACTTACACAGAAAAAAAGAAAAACAAAAGATACAATATGCAAATCAAAATATGTAGGTAAATAGATAAATTATTTGGCATACTGAAACTACCTCTTGGTCCCCACACTAGGCAGAAGCCTGTATCGTGGGGACCAGGGAAATATTACCTATAAAGCTTTATCAGCCTCACCTGACAAAATGAAAAAATAAAATAAAATAAAAAAGTAATTAATCTTAATAAAAAAAGTTTACATGAGTTATTAAAAATGTGACAAAATTATTTCGTAACCACGATTAAAGTTTCAGTGTCGTCGTATGAGAGTGAGAGTAGCCAGTTTCGTACATGATTTTTTGCCTTTTGGACAGGTAAATGCTTAAGCACTACATTACAATTTTTAATAACATTGTTGTATATATGGGATCTGACAAATTTTCCAAAACGTTGAGCCAAAGTGGTACAAACTGTAGGATTTTGAAGTCTATATACTCTACGTTTCAGCATTCTATCATACATTTCTGAAGATCGAACGGCTGCATGAACTGACAAAAGGTTTTAAAAATAAATAATTGTCGAACGTTTAGTACGCTGCTTTCCTTGTATAAGTCACTTGTTGGGTGTCTGCGCGGTTTTTTTAACATTACTTTAAGAACTGATCGCTGAGCCCTTTCAATCTGTAGTTAAACTTCATCTTCTCTTTATAATGGTTATTTCTTTTTTGTCCTCAGATTTCTGCTATCCGTCATGCCAGTTCGAGGCAGGTTCAGCTCTCAGGAAGGCGACTACACGCCAGTGATGTGGCGACGAGGCCAGAGCCGCTCCCCATAGCCTGATTCAAGAGTAGCGGGAGATTCAGATATTTGTCAGTAAGTAGCTAATTGCCAAGTCAGAACTATGGAGTTTTTATGGAGACTGATTTCTATGATGGGCTAAAGGAAGTGACCACACCATCCCATCCTACAGTTTAAATCCAGTCGTCAGCCAATAAATTAACATTGTGTATAAATTTATGTGCGCTATGGCAGTGCTCTCGAACGGTGAAGGAAAACTTCGTGAGGAAACCAGCATGTCATAGCCTAAACTTTTATGACATACAACACTGGTCTAGTTTACAAAAACCTTTATACCTTTACATCTTTCATAATATCCCGGACGCTCAGGTTGTGGAATAAAATGACCGCCGCGGTTTTCCCTAACGAGTACAGCAAGGGGTTCTTCAAAAAGAGCGTGAGTGATACCCCTGGTGTTGCAAGAGTCAATAGGCTGCGGTAACCGCTTTTCATGAAACGGGTCATTTGCTGGTGTGCCACCTTAGTGATATAAAAAAAAACTTGTTCCTAAGAACTGAAGAGTATAAGTAGTCGAGTACATCACGTTACTTTGAAGACCCAAGTGTTGGTAGTTTAAATAACAAGGGTAAAAGAATAGATACAAAAGCAGCCTGAAAAATCATTCGTTTGTCGCTACAAAATCAAATACCAAATGTCCTGTTTCTATTGGAACAACAAAATTGGCGCAATCGACTGCTTTATCACTTCGTTCGCGCTAACGAGTTAATCAGAAAACGCTCAGGCAATTTGCGAAGCTTAAAACCCATAAAAGCACTAGACAACGGACAATTCAATTTACTGAACGAGGTGTCAGTACCAGCCAGCTTGCCTGGTTGTACTACAGAAAGTAGGTTAAGCAAATACCAATTAACACTATATTTGTATACTAGTGTCACTTTTAAGGATTTCGTTTTGTGCATGAGAAGTTAAGGAGGTTTCTGCACAAACTTTTTAAAGAGTGACTAAGATCACTATTACTAGATAATTTGTTTATAGACCATATCCATCTTGGGAGTCTTGGATCAGAAGTGGCTGCATATTTTCTTATGATTAGCTACTTGTGCCCACCCCGTTAGGGATACGGGCCTGATAATGTATGTATATATGTAATTGTTTTTTTTTTTGTGTGGAGGTGAACTACCGGGAAACTAAGTGTAGAACAGCTCCCCTGACCCTGTGGATCGATGATATTGCAATTGATTTTTTCGATTAATATTGTGATTCGAGGGAAGAAGGCATCACAAAATCGTTCTTGGAAGAATATTGAGCAGACCTATGTCTAGCTGTGGATTTCTATACTACAGATGGTGCTGTTCAGGCAAACTAATTCCTGTAACCTGATTTTTACTTTACACTGCCTCTAATCTTACGGGGGACATTATTGATCGGGTCCTTATATTGATTAACTTATCTTACTACTGCTAGATGTGTTACTAGTTCTTTCAAACCAGTGAAGATTTAAAGTGCACCTGAAAGATTTCTTCAACAATCTTTTTGTCTTCAGATATGAATCTCCTAAACATGGACGCGGAGAACCGCGTCGTGCTGAACGTTGGCGGCATACGGCATGAGACGTATAAGGCGACGCTGAAGAAGATCCCCGCGACGCGACTGTCACGGCTGACGGAGGCGCTCGCCAACTACGACCCCGTGCTCAACGAGTACTTCTTCGACCGCCACCCGGGCGTCTTCGCGCAGGTCCTCAACTACTACAGGTCAGAAACAATCATAAACCTACACATAATACACACGATCAGTACCATGCTTAGAACCACAAACATGGTACTGAACGTGGACTGCATCCAGCATGAGACAAACAAGCCAACGCTGAAGAGTGCTTCTTCTACCAGCATCCAAGCGTCTACGAGCAGGTTCATTCTTCTATATGTTAGAAGCAATCCATTATAGATAAACCTCCCAAACATAAACACTATGCTGAATGTATGTTGGCGGAATCCAAATCGGTCGAGCTGAAGAATACTTTGACCACCACCATGGTGTCTTCAAGCTTGTCCTCAACTACAAGCAGGTCAGATACAATCTTTTCTTTAAAATACCCTCTTCCATAACCAGATTGTCACCGTTCAGGCCCAAAAGACAAAGCAAAGTTCTGTCAATAGTTTGCTTGTCCAATTGTTGTGTTATGTCGGACGGTCTGATTATGGAACGGAATAGTGGAAGACCGTGATTTGGGACGTAACTGATCACCCTTTATTACTTTACGGGTCGTGGAGCTTAAGACGTGGGGGTGTTTGCTTAGGAAACGGGGGACAGGCACGTTTCACATCGATTGTTTTGTATGTAATACAAAATTCTCCTTACTAGACTCGATTAAACTGAAGAGCAAGTCATATTCAAATCAGTGACGTCATACATTATTTTGGCGCAGCCGGGCAGCTTACGCCAAGAAAATTATTTTTGTTTTTATTAAAAAAATCTAATCAAATCGTTGTACTCGACGAATATACCTAAAGTCTCTTCTATGCTACACAACACACAACGCTAATTAGATGAATTATCATGTTTTTTCTTGCAGTGACAAGCATCTCACTCGCGTTCGTCAAAAGAATCATCTCGTCTCTTTCAAATTGTGTAGTATCAAAGGTATATGTTCAAGCGATCACAATAACACGGTTAGTGCTACATTTGGCGGTCACCAAGGACGGATACCTGCCTCTGACCTTCATCAATCATGGTTAGGGCTCCCGCAAACTGTAGCTACAGCGAAAATTAGGAGGAACTCAAACGAGAATTAAAGCCTATAATTTTATGTAAATTGCTTATAATATTCTGTGATTTTGCTGTGATATCCAGATGATAGAACATAATTATTATTATTCAGTCTATCTATCTAGCACTGGTGGTCTAGTGGAAGCGGTTGAGGGTTCAAATTCGGTCGTGCACTAATGAATTTGTCTGTTCCAAAAATGTCTGTGCGCTATACCAGTTGGTACTCTCAAACGGTGAAGGAAACCTTAAAAAACTGACATGTCGTAGAACCTCAAAGTTTGAAAACATATAAAGTGCACGAAAGTCGCCTTTGAGGCGCACTCTAAACCCTTTCACCACATTGGTTTGAAAGAACTAGTGTCTGTTTTAAGCTGTGTACGTACATACAACATACATACATATTATCACGCCCGTATCCCTAATGGGGTGGGCAGAGCCACAAGTAAACATAAGAAAACTTGCAGCTACTTCTGATTTAAAGTCCCAAGATGGATATGGTGAACCATGGTGACAGGTGATCAGCCCATCGCCCATTAGATGGTCCATCATTTTGGAGAGGTCTATATCCTTTAGTCGACTTTTACGACATGCTCGGAAAGAGACGCATTCTATGCTTTTTCTTTACTTCCAGTCCAGCAGAGAAGTATAAGCTGTGTATATACGTTTAAAACGTTTCTAAGTAAGGTCGACGCCACCGATCAGTAGCCAGAGCTCACTCTACGTAATTAAAACTTGCCCAGATGAGAGTGAATCGAGTGAGAAAATATTCGGCGAATATTTTGCAGTAGCAATCTTTTTTTAGCTACACGTTAATAAAAATAACTGGCAACATTGACCACTTTATTATTGGAACGGATTTACTCGTAGTTTTATAGACTTTTTCGATGCAGTGTATGTATGTTTTAAGTGTTCAATTTCGTTCGTTAAGCTACATAAAATTACAGAGATAAATGAAAGAAGAATACATGTTATAACGACCCCATATAAAGTAAGAAAAGGGCAGGGAAATTTAGCTTAATTTCCACCGTTATTCGGTTGATTTTAAGTAATGCTTCAGGCATTATCAGAAGTGAAATTTCGCACTTTTTTTTAAGTTCCGCGACGATTTAAGTCAATGACAGACCGCTGCAAAGTTATAGAATACGTAGGCTGATATTCTACTAAAGAACGACGAAATGGATCATTTACAATGGCAACGTTTTTTTTATATAGGGCGTTTTAGCAGATGCTACGTTACTAATGGTAACCATTCGTCATCCGTTATGTGAAAGTATGAACCAGGCGTAAAACTCTCTACATTAGATCATTGACCTAACCACAGGCAGTATAATTAAAATTCAAATATTTCTTCCGGGTCTGAGTGTAGTATTATATAAGTATATAAAAATCTATATTATCAGCCATATGGTGCCCATAGTTTGGTGTGCTTTGCTTAGTTTGAAGCTAGATGGCGCTGTGCGAAATGTAAAAAAAACTGGTCTGTAATCAGAAAAGTGAAACAAACATTCCAACATTCAGATAAAAGTAATCAACTGATGCTGACTGTACCACGCAAACGCGGGGAAAACTAATTCTAGATTAAACAAAACTTCAAAACGAAGCCGTAAGAAATAAGCAAATGCCTTGCAAATGTACAAACAAGTACCCATTTAAATTAACAAAACAAAGCCAATTAACAGAACCCACAAATTGAAGAATTGAATTAGAGATTCCCGACTTTATAATTTGACAAAAGACAGACAACAGTATTTTATAATTGTATTTCAGAGAGGCGGTCACAAAGACAATTATTTTTCAGTATAGCCTCTCACTATACATCGTGCTTTTTTTAACTGGGACAGTATGAGGAAATCCGAAACGAGAAGAGATATAGGAAAAGTGTCTTAGGAAAAAATTATTCAAACAATAAAGTTCTGCAACGATTTTAGTGAGAAAATCCGCTATGACACAGACTCTTAAAGGGCTGCAGGTAATATGTAGATACACCTCTCAAATCAACTTTGTTTGTGTATCCAACATCAATCAATCTAAACGAGCCGAAGTGTCCCGAAGTTGTCCGAACACGCCCGAAGCCCTGTCGAAGCAATTAATTCCGTCTTCACACAAGGACCTATCTAGAGGGACATGTCTGAACGACATATAATGGAACCCAACAAAATTGTTTGAGAAGACGCCGGTTGAATATTTTAATATTTGATGAAATTGGGAATCCATACTTATACTTCTCTGATGGACTGGGAATAAAGAAAAAACATAGAATGCGTCCAGCTGCTTCTTTAAATTCTTAATAGGATCGCTATTGAATAAAATATATTGAGTTTGAGTTCTCTCCGGGCATGTCGTAAAAGTCGACTAAGGGATAGCATCCTCTCCAACATGATGGGCCATCTATATGGGCGATGGATTGACCACCTGTCACCATGGTTCACCATATCCATCTTGAGACTTTGAATCAGGAGTGGCTACCAGTTTTCTTATGATTACTTGTAGTTCTGCCCACCCCATACGGACGTGATAATATGTAATATATGTATGATTTAGTTCGCAAAGTCGTTGAATGAGTTTTTTCTCCTTGCACTAGAACCAAGTAGATTTTTTACTGTTCTCATAAAAATAGCATTGCGACAATATCAGAAGAGATTGTCACAGAAAACATTTACGCGTCAAATGATTTTAACATCTACCCCCATAATAATTAAATTTGTTAAATTGCACTCCTAGTATGCTGCCCTCCTAGTGAAGAACGCAGTAACTAGCATTTTTGTCAACAATTAGTTAGATGCATATTCGGAATCGCCTAACAAAATACAACATTCTGTTCTCAGTTCTCACTGACTTATCAAAACATGTTTGACATAGTTACTGCGTTCTTACTAGGAGGGCAGTATGGGTCAAACGATTTTAACTTCTATTCCAATGATAATAAGGTGGTTAATTGTTTTTAGAACGGGCAAGCTGCACTACCCGACGGACGTGTGCGGGCCGCTGTTCGAGGAGGAGCTGGAGTTCTGGGGGCTGGACGCCAACCAGGTGGAGCCTTGCTGCTGGATGACGTACACGCAGGTATGAATATTGAACACCTTTGTGGCGTAGCGGGCGAGTGCTCGGTTGAGACGCAAAAGGCGCGCGTTCGATTCCCACTGCGGGAGAAATGTATGCTCTGCAAATGTGCCCTCCGAAGCACGGAAGCGCTCAGCTCGTAATGCCACTTGCAGTCACTCAATCAAATTGTGACCGCGCACAATGTTGCTTAACTTCAACGATCATCAAGAACGTCTAAGCAAGTTACGACACGAGCTCTTTATATGACGATATGATAATGATGATATAACTTTTTTGGTGATTTTGGTGTCCATTCACTAACGTAATTTTAAAGTCAGGATAAAATCAGTAGGCGAATTTTGCATACAAATTTCGCATAGTAAAACTCATACTCTTAAAATGTTATTGGATGGACATCAGACATAAAGGAGGAAGATTTAAAGTAACAAAAGGCCACGTGATTTTCAAGACATTACCCGATTGCTAGGCATCCGGAATAGTGCGGGAAAATCCGGATAAGACCGGAATTTAATAAGTAAGTCACGTGGCTCATAAACCGGACATGTGGGGGCAGTACGACTGAGTTCAAGCTCGCCGTAAAGTTGCGGCTATGGCACATGATGGCGAAAGTAACGTGACATGTCGCTGATTTTGTTTATCCGCAATCGTTGTCTGAAAATCTCATCTATGACTAGATTTTTTCGTTTAAATTACATTGAGACTTTCGATTATTCGTGGTTTATACACAAGTGACGGAGACGTAGCGTAGACGTTTTCTACACAAGTAGGTAGTGTGTGATCTTTTCTAAGCGTACAATTTACTCCATACAATTATGTCAAAGTCGACTAAGGGATAGTATCCTCCAACATGATGAGATACTAAGCAAGTATTCCCAAGGAGGGTTGACGTCAGGCAGGCGGCCGGTTATAAAACACCTTAGCCAAAATTCTTACAGCATGATCCAAGGTTCATGCTGTGCCGACCCCACATAGAGTGGGATAAGGGCAGGAAGATGATGATAATGATGATGATGAATTATGTATATAAATGAAACGTCACCGTTCAACACATCTATATAAACCATGCATATTGCACAAGGTATGATATTTTTTTGCTTTTGAGAAATAATGGTGCGAATAAGAAATATATAAATAAGTGTCACAAGTCACACGATGTCACATTCCCGTGACATGCCGTCGCAACACAAAGTTCAAGCTGACCCCGATACGGTTTTGTTTGCTCAACAGCCTGAGATTAGTTTCAGTTCAAGACGTTATTGCTTTTTGATTTTGCAGACTCAGGGGTTGTGAGAAAGATGTATTACTTTTAAGGCACACTTTGCAAAGTTTATTGTAACCATCCCAAATACCAAATGTAATTTTCCGATATTAATTTTGTATTGTGTCGCATGTTTACACACTTCTGCGATAATTCGGCTCATTTCACAAATCCCCCCTAAACCCCCTTACAAATCCCCCTTAAGGGTCCAGTTACGATTTTGCGACAGAACAATATGTCTCTGCAATTTCGTTTGATATACAATAAAATTTATTCTTAGTACATTTTGTCTAAAGCTCTGAAACATATGTCTAGTGCACAAAGGAGCCTTTGAAGCAGTCTTTAAATAAATAATAAATAAATAATTGTGGACATTTCACACAGCGCCATCTAGCCCCAAACTAAGGAAAGCTTGTAGATGGCTGATAAAATACTTATACTTTTTTTTGTAAAACACACTTGTAATACTACAGCACCCAGACCCGGAAGATATATTTACAGAACACACAAACATTTCTCCCGTAGCGAGAATCGAACCCACACCTCACGCGTTTCAGTCGAGCACCCGCCCGCCACGCCACCGAGGTCGTCAATTCTATCACCATACTTATTCGACAGTGATACAAGTATCTTACTTATATTATAAATACGAAAGTTTGTGAGTTTGGATGTTTGTGCCTCAATCACGCCTAAACAGCTGAACAGATTTGAATTAAACTTGGAATATACATAGTACGTGTGCTGGATTAACATATAGGCTATTTTTCATCCGTATACCACGCGAGCAAAGCCGGGGGCGGCAGCTAGTAGTAGTATATTTTGTATCACGGTATCTCATGCGATAAGAGGCATATTGGCAAAAAAATGTGTCCCCTGTGACTGAAGCCATGCTGTGTGGATCTAATGCCCTGATGTGTCGTGTGGATGCCGCCTAAACTTTGTGAACGAAATTGAAAAATATCCTCGGTATTTTGTTATGAGGAAACTTTACAACTCTTGTGTCTTCTGTTTTGTAGTGTACAGACTCAGCTGACGCGGGGTTCGCTGAATTCTTTTACTAACTACGCATTTCTTTTCTTTTACAAATTTATTTTAGCGCAAATTTTATTTCCATCAGTTTTCCCACCATGCACGGTAGCGAGAGATTATGTGTTAGAACTTTTACAGTATTCAATTTCGTAGGACATTCGTAGAACCAGTTTTCGTACATGACGTAAAAGTTGATTTGCTGTTCTGCGTATTGATGCGATAACTGCGATAACCTTCAAAAAAAGAAAAAACAGAATGCGTCCAGCTGCTTCTCTCCCCGAGCATGTCGTAAAAATCAACTAAGGGATAGATAGTATCCTCCAACATGATGAGTATGTATTTACAAAAAAAAAAAGTGTATAAGTATTCTATCAGCCATCTGGTTCCCATAGTACAAGCTTTGCTTAGTTTGGGGCTAGATAGCGCTGTGTGAAATGTCCACAAATATTTATTTATTTATTTATACAATAAGCAAGTATTCCCAAGGAGGGTTGACGTCAGGCAGGCGGCCGGTCGTAAAACACCTTAGCCAAAACTCTTACAGGATGATCCAAGGATCATGCTGTGCCGACCCCCACATAGAATGGGATGAGGGCAGAAAGATGATGATGATGATGTCCTTCAAAAAGATAGTTAATAGGCATCTTCTGGGATAGCTCGCTCCATCGTAGATCCTTGCCTAGGCAAGCATCGTGCTGCAAAAGCGCTTCATAATCACGCTTTTTAAAGCGTACTGCCAAAGCTTCTACACCGGGAACCTATGGGTTAGCTACACCAAACGACCGCTAGAGACCCTACGTGTACAGTATAATAATATTTTTAGGATGATGTTGGGACTGCCCCGTTTCTGCAGTGCATCGGGGATGTTTGCAGAATACAAGACGGATAGGTTTGCTGCCATCCTCCGTAAAAAGACCGCATCCCTGATGCGCAGAGTGCGTGACAGCCCCAACACCATCCTTCAAACAGTAGCCGGTAGAATCACCTCTCCCACGTGGCATTGCTTCGTGAGGAGGGTGATCTACAAAAGTGTTCAGTAGTATTTAGTATCTAGTATTAGTCTAATAACTAACCCTAATTATAAGTGCTTGTACATATTTACTAACAAATTATGGATCACAATGTAGTCCGAAATAAAATCTTTTTTTTTTTTTTTATTTATTTTATTTAAAAGCACGATGATTACGATATGAGCACTATTAAAAAGAAAATACAATGGTCACTGCTGACGCTGCTAGTCGTGTCATTAGTTCTTTCATACCAATGTGGTGAAAGGATTTAGAGTGTGCCTCAAAGGCTCTTTTCGTGCACTTGACACATTTTTTTTTTCAAACTTTTTAAGTTCTATGATATGCCGGTTAGTTCGAGAGTACCGTGGGGCTAAAAAGACCACTTCGAGCAATTCATCTGTAGTACTTAATTAATTTTTCGATTTTATAGCAGATCTTAAGCGAATCCTGTAATTTTCGTAAAATGGTTTGGAATTGGAGGTGAATTGTACACAGTTCCATTCAGCAGTAGATTCATATTTGGCCGTGTAATAGTCGGAATTTCAGTAAATCGCACGCAATTCAATTCAACAGAAGATTCATATAAAGTGGCCTTTTTAACCCTCAAAAATATTTCAAACAATAAAATCTAATTAATGTCGCAAATATCCCACTAGTCCATCAAATGTAGGTTACTTACGTGAATCCGAAGTACCTGGTATTATCGCGTTTTTCCATTCCCTACTATCAAGCCGTAATCATAGATCATCATATCATGCCATACTGCAATTTAGTGTGGTACAATGAACGATAAACGTTGATTGACATTTACAAAAACTTTTTTTTCTAGATTTAGTAAGTCCATAATATCTACAATACCCAGACCCGGAGGAAACATTTGCAGAATATGCAAACATTTCTCCCGAAGCGGGAATCAAAGCCTCGACGACCTTGGTGGCGAGGCGGACGAGTGCTCGGCTGAGACGCAAGAGGCGCGGGTTCGATTCCCGCTACGGGAGAAGTGTTAGTATGTTCTGCAAATATTTCTTCCGGGTCTGGGTGTTGTATTATGTATCATAAGTATGTATTTACAAAAAAAAAGTATATAAGTATTATATCAGCCATCTGGTGCCCATAGTACAAGCTTTGCTTAGTTTGGGGCTAGTTGGTGCTGTGTGAAAAGTCCGCAAATATTTTTTTATTTATTTATTTATGTAGTCAAGTTGACGCGGCCTACGTTGTCGAGTATTTGCGACTTAACGTTAATTCTTCAAACACAACGACATGAGTCGCTTTCATTGGTTATTTCTAAACAAAGTGATCTTTGTGAAATTTCTGCAAGGCACTTTGTTCAATAAAGTTCAACTTCAAAGACTTCTTACTCGAGTGAAATCAACTAGTTTTTTTACAAAAGGCATTGTATCTTTTTGTCGTTGATTGTACAAGGTACATACATTACTAAAATTATTATTGCAGTGTACATGCTATGGTCTATGTTGACTAGGAACATAGTGGAATCAATATTGGGCTTTACTGATATTGATTTAGTGTACAAAATGGATTGGAACAGTTTGTTACCCCATGCATGGGTGGTTTGACTATATCAACATTCACTTAGATTTGCTGAAAGATTATATAAATGGTTTAAAATTATGTTATGAACCAAGCGAACTAAAACAAATGAAGAGTAGCCAGTAGTAATCAGCGATAAAATAAATTGAAATAAATAAAAATATTTGTGGACATCTTACACAGCGCCATCTAGCCCCAAACTAAGCAAAACTTGTACTATGGGCACCAGATGGCTGATAGAATACTTATAATATCTACTATACTTTTTTTTGTAAATACATGTATTATGGTGGACCCAGGGATGCAAAAGAACCAGTGAGGTGAAAGTTTTAGAGTGTTCCCAGCATTAAAGGCTCATTTTGTCCATATAAGGCATAGTTTTAATAACTTGTATGGATTATTAATACAAGCACTTAACTGCGGTATTTCGTGTAATATTGCGAAAATTAAATTTTTGCCGTTTAATTGGAATGTGAAATGGAATATTTTGCTTGCGTCAGAAAAGCGGGTGTCCCTTGTTTTCTTCGTAACTTAGTTTGGTTGAGTTACAAAGATAAAAAAGAATGTACTTACGGAGGTTTAGTCAGCATCAAAAAACGAAGAGTTTTACACAATTTAAAAATGATGTATTACAAGTATAATTGAACGTACGAGTGCGGGTGCGCGAACAACTACTGTCATTACGCTACTAGATTAAAATATATTTCGGTGAAACATGCCGTCAGGAGTGCGCGAAAGTGATAGTACTATCATAAAAAGAAGCTTAATTAACCTGGACACTAAAGTAAGTGCTCAAAATGAAGAGATTTGTGCCCTAAAAACACAAATTACTGAGCTCACAGTGCTGATAAAATCGTGGATTGAGGGTAGGAAGCGCGACAAGTGCGACCTACCACACGCAGCCGATCCTACTGATATTGAGAGTGCGAGTGAAATGGAATTAGTGGGACCGCTGCCGAGACGAAAGAAGACGGGACGAAAACAAATGGCCGATAATATGAACGAAATTGAATCAGTGAATACGATGCAAGCTAAGTCATCAAATAAAACGTCGACACCGAAAAACTTTATGAGAAATAAACCTACTGCGGGATCGAGTGCACAGGTACCAGCAAAAGTATCAACACAAGGTCCGGTGCGAGCCGCGGCGCCGCCGGCAGCGCTGGCATCGGCTACGATTACTACGGAGCATACACCAACGTCTAATAAGAAGGACAAGGAACGATGGACACAAGTTACATCACGCAAACGACGTCACAATCACCAAGAACGCAATAAACAAATAGTCCGCGGCAATGGAAGGACGAGCGAAATCCTCAGTGCGGCCGATAGTACCAAGTATTTACATGTATGGGGGGCTCATCCCGATACCACGGAGGCTAATGTTATTAGCTACCTGAATGCGAAGATAAAGTCAGCGGCATACTCAGTTGTGAAAGTGATATCTAAGCGACCCACTAACTACGCATCCTTTAAAATAGGTGTCCCTGAAGACTTATATGGGGACTGCACAACCCCAGAATTCTGGCCTAAAGGATTCTCCGTGGAGCGCTGGTTTTTTCGTCTCGAGCGATCAACACCTCGAGATAAAAAGGAAGACTAAGCGATCTACATTGACTGTCTATTACCAGAATGTGAACTGGCTGAAGGGCAAACTCTGGCAATGGCGGAATAACCTATTAATATCGGACAACATACATCTAGTAGCAGCTACCGAAACTAATATGGACGAGTCGGTGAGCGATGCCGAGCTGTGTGGCGCGGGCGCAGGCTGGGCCGTGCTGCGCCGCGACCGCGAGCGCGCGTGCGCCGGCGGCGGAGTGCTGCTGGCTGCCGCGGCCCCCCTACAGCTCGAACGCCTTCAGCGCTACGAGTCACCGAGTGTGGAGGAACTGTGGGCGAAATTACTATTCCACGGACATGCCATATACGTGTGTGTTGTATACATACCACCTAACTCGAGTGATGATATTTATATGAAGTGGTTCAATAATGTTGAAAAAATATGTGCTATCCACTCGTCATTAAAAATCATTGTATTCGGGGACCTTAACCTGTTTAGTGCTAGCAGAAATGTTAACAATTATTATACATGTTTTGGCTCCCTCTGCGATTTAGTTCAATATAATTGTGTTAATAATAAGAATGAAAGAATGCTAGACGTCGTGCTGACGAGTGACGAATTGAAGAGTGTAGTGCGAGTGCGCGCCGCTTTACCGGCCGAGCAGCTGGTCAAGGTGGACGGACATCATCCGCCCCTAGTGGTGGACATTGGGTACAGCTTCTCAAAGCAGGTATGTAGGCAGGAACCCTCTAATATTTCCTCCATTCATGATTGGAACTTCCCAAAGGGAGATTTCCATAAATTATATTACATGATAAAAAATGCCGATTGGGGCCAAATAAATACATTTATGAATGTCGATGAAGCTCTAAACTTTTTTTATCAAACAATCTATAGTATATTTGACCATTGTATTCCCAATAAAATTCGAAAACAGTCGTGTAGTCGTATTTACCCAGCCTACTACACAAAGAGTATTATAAATGACATTTGCTGTAAGGCGGATTCCCACAGAAAATGGAAACGTACCGGTGATGAGAAATATCGTGACGATTTCGTATTAATTAGAAGTAGAATTAAGAAAAATATTAAAATAGCACATGCAAATTACACAAAAATGATATCAAATAACTTATGTAAAAATCCAAAGGAATTCTGGCAGTATGTAAACAGTCTTCGCAATACGGGAGGGAGGGAATTGAAGGTGACGCTCGGGGATGTGGAGCACTCGGGGAGAGGTGCGGCGGCGGCATTCGCTGAGCACTTCAGATCCGTATTCTTACCGGACAAGCCTACACTTGACCCCGCAGCCGCCGCCGCCGCGCCGCCCGCCGACTGCCGCCGCGTGCACATACAAGCGTTCCGAGAAGCCGACGTGCGTGCCGCAGTGAAGAGGTTGAAACCGGGTACATCCCCCGGACCCGACGCAGTACCGGCTTATATCATTAAAGGGTGTATCGACGAAATAATCGTACCGCTTACCTATGTATTTAATCTTACTCTTACGACCGGCCATTATCCATCTATATGGAAAAAATCTAGGGTAACACCTATTCCGAAATCGGGACCTAAATCTAAGGTAGAAAATTATCGCCCAGTGGCAATACTGTCCGCTTTAGCCAAGGTGTTCGAAATGGCTCTTCATAAGTGCCTGCTCCCTCAGTGCCGCCCCTATATCACGGATGCACAGCACGCTTTCATGCCGCGGCGCTCAGTAGCTACTAATCTAGTGACAATGGTGGACCTGGTCTCATTGGAGATGGATCGTGGAGGCCAGGTAGATGTTATTTACCTGGACTTCCAAAAAGCTTTTGATAAAGTGGACAATGATACACTATTACTGAAGCTAGGCTTGATGGGTTTCACTCCGGTACTCTTGAGACTGTTTGCAAACTACCTATCGGATAGGCAGCAGTATGTCAAATACGGAACATATGTATCAGAGTACTACAATACACGCTCAGGAATTAGTCAGGGGTCAAATTTAGGACCGTTTCTTTTCTTATTACTAATAAACGACCTTCCCGAGGTAGTACGCGAGTCAACCGTGCTGATTTTCGCTGATGATGTCAAGCTGGTAAAGGCATGCAAAGCACCGGAAGACCATCATGCACTCCAGCGTGATATAGACGCAGTCTATGCGTGGAGTGTGGCCAACCGGCTGAACTTTAATTTAGGTAAATGCGAAATGATAACGTTCACGCGCGGTCGCAACCCATGCAACCATCTGTACCGGGTAGGGGATGCGCGCGTGCCTCGCGTGCAGCGAGTACGCGACCTCGGCGTGTGGTTCGACCCCGAGATGACGCTCCGCGAGCACACACAACGCGTGACGGACGCGGCTAACCGCAGGTTAGGCTTCGTGCTCCGGAATGCTGCTCCACTGTCCGTCGCGGCGACCCGAACGCTCTACGCGGCCCTAGTTCGAAGTATACTCGAAACGAACACGATAGTATGGAGCCCGCACGAGGATACATACATTCTTATGCTAGAAAAAATCCAAAAAAAGTTCTTGCGTAACTTATTTAAAAAGGAATATGTTTATTACCCCTATATGTACCCAACCCTATTTATTCAGGGACAATTAGGGTACGATTCCTTGGAAGTTAGAAGGTCTCTCGCACTGACGAAATTCACCCTAGACCTATTCAGAGAGAAAATAGACTGCGTTGCTCTAGTCGGAGTTTTCCTGAGGTTGGCTGTACCAAATGTCCACTCGCGCTTGCGGGCGCGTGCCCCGAGGACCCTGGCGCGCGCGGAGGGCCGCACACTCCACCGACGCCAGAGCCCAACGGAGCGCGCGCTCTCTCTGCTCGAATCCGTACTCACCGTGGCCCCACACTGTGATCTGTTCGCGTCTAGTATGGTGTGCTTGATGCGCGAGTGCAAGAGGATGTTTGAAGTGTGGGCTAGGGGGTCTAGTATAAGTCTCTAACCTGGCTAGGTTGGAGACCAATATTATATTCCCTATATTATTATTATATTAATTTAAATAGGACATTACATACAATAAATTCACATATTATTATAGATATTGACATGATGATTATTATTAGTTGACAAATTTATTTATAACGCTTTGGTATATGTACTGTAATGTTATAATTATGAATTATGAATAAATTGAAAATTGAAAAAGTACTGGATGCAATGTTCATTTTGAACATTTAGTTTTTAACTTGACTAGTTATAATTCAAAATGGTCATAAGTTTAGTTTGCTGATTAATGAAGTTAGGGTTCATTTCAGAATAGAATTTCAATGGAAAATGGCGGTACTAAACAAATTCTATGGCAATTTCCGGACACATGAAGTATAACTGCGCCCCTTTCGCGGAACTTCTTTCATGAAATTGACTAAAGCCTATTCACTGTACAGCGACTATGAGCGGCTTTGCTCGCGTAGTATCAGAATAGAAAATAATCTATCTGTCTAGTTGTGTCACTATAGTTCTTTCGAACTTGTGTTGAAAAGATTAAATAAATCAATAAATATAATAACACCCAACAGTCACATACATAGTCCTGAGCCCACACTAGGATTCCCTGTGTCGTGGGTATCAGAAACTACGAGTACCATGGAACCATAACACCCAGACCCGGATATTTGCAGAACATGCAAACATTTCTTCCGGAATTGAACCTGTACCTCTTGCGTCTCTGCCGAGCGATCTCCCGCCACGCCACCGAGGCCGTAAAATTTAAAGTGCGCCTCAAAGGCTCCTCGTGCACATGACACATGTTCGAAAATTTTACGAAAAGTACAAACGAAAGTTTGAGAGTAGGTACTAGTTAGTATAAAAATGTTATTCAGATCAAAAAGTGTATATCCCAAGTTTCAGTGACATTCTTTCAGCTTTGATTGAGGCACAAACAATAAACATTCTTACAGACGTTCTCATTTATAATATGGTGGAATTACACCCGCTATTCTGACGCAGGCAATATTTTGCGGCATTCTGCGGAAATCACGATTCCGATTGAGTAATTGGAATCGATCTTGTTTAATACTTTGGGAACCACAATGCTATGTGCAATCGACGAAATAATTTTACCAGTCCCTCGGCATGTTTTCAAATTGTTTTTTTAAATAAATGAGTGGCTTGACTATATGTTATGAAAATAAAATAACATTCTACACTCACAGTTTTGAGCACTTGAATTTAGTGTCGAGGTTATCAATAACTACGAGTACAAACACAACACCCGGGAGAAATATTAGTAGAGTAAGCAAACATTTCACTCGGAGTGGGAATCGAACCTGCACCTCTCACACTGAGACTGACCACGGTACGGGTAAAGACACCGATGTCGTCATAACAAGTGCCTAAGACTTAAACCCCTCAGGCATCTTCAAAGGATATTGAATATCTGATAAAGTTTCAAGCATACAGCTTAATCACTAAATGGTGCCGCTTGAGTACAGTTTGATTGTCAATAAAAATCGGCAGGTTAGATACAATTTGAAAAAGGGCCAGTGGGACTGAAATTACCATTTTGAGCACTTCATCTATATAGCAATTCACTTTTTGATTTTATAAAATGGTCCGAATCGTAGGTGAATTGTACGCAATTCAATTCAGTAGCAGATCAGATAAAGTGGCCTTTTTAACCCACTGGCTCAAAAGTACCCTAAACCAACGACTATGCATGAAGAATGTAATGAGAGTGAATGAAGCGAAAGAAGTATGTCAGTATCGTAGTAAATGGAAATCCGTGATATCTGCCTACCCTGACGGGAAACAGGCGTGATTTTATGTATTATGTATGTAGTTACAATTTCCCAAAAAACATTAGATCAGCTTACAAGTACATCTACAGAGCTAGAAATTTACCAATTAGTCTTGCCTGCTTCTGGTCTACCTACCACACTTCAACCAGGTATTTTATTATCTTGTCTATTCCAGCATCGTGACACCCAGGAGACGCTGGCGGTCCTGGACCGGCTGGACCTGGACACGGAGAAGCCGACTGATGAGGAGGTGGCGCGCAAGTTTGGCTTCGAGGAGGACTACATGAAGGGAACCGTCTCCTGGTGGCAGCATTTGAAGCCCCAGATGTGGTCGCTCTTCGATGAACCTTATAGTTCTAATGCTGCTAAGGTTAGTGACTATTTGACTGTTAAAGGCTCTTTACCACGTAAGCTGGTTCTACTCCATCTCCTGTGGGACTAAAAAGGCAACTTTAAGCTATTCATTTTTCGATTTTATAGCAAATCCTAAGCGATTCTTGTAATTTTCCTAAAATGGTCCGAATTGTAGGTGAATCTTACGCAATTCAATTCAGTAGTAGATCAGATAAAGTGGCCTTTTTAACCCAAGTAAAGCTGCTTCTCTCCCCGAGCATATTGTTAAAGTCGACTAAGGGGCGCACTTTAAATCCTTTCACCACACTGGTTCGAAAGAACTAGTGACACAACTAAATAGACAGACACCCTAACTTCATTCTTCGAGCTAACTTAGTTGAAGTCACAGAGGGTTGGACATTGGCTCATTCCAAGAGCTAATATCAGTGACTCTAGGTGTCCTATAATATAATTTATGTGAATTTCTAAGTTATGGCTTTTATCAGTTATGCTAGGTCCATGTACATTTTCCAGGGACCCATTTACGTCCAAACAGACCCTTAGACTATAAATTACGTTCTTGTCTGATTTATTTAGGACCTGGTCCGAGTAACTGGACTATTTTAACCCCTCACTAACCCACTCGTTAACCTAGAACTGGCTTCAGACTTTTATGTGTCGTATTTCTTCCAAAATATAATAGTTGAGCGAGTATTACTGCTTTTAGTGTTAATAGTCAACAAAATTGTTTAAAAGTACAGATGAAAATAAAGCTTTTGTTTTTACTGAAAGTTACTCGCCATTTTTGCAATGATGTTGGCAAATAACGACCTTGACAGCGATGGGCTGATCACCTGTCACCATGGTTCACCATATCCATCTCGGGACTCCTGTCCCAAGATTATTATGATAATAGTTAATTTTTTTTACCAGATTCTAACTAACCTGGTTTAAAAGGTTAAAAATACACAGACAGCACCAGTACCTAACGTAAATTCCAAGAAGCTTCTGACTTTAAGGTTGTATAAAAACAAGGGACCGTTAAATGGCAAAATATTTCGTTTAGCATTTGAATTAAAATTTTCTGAGTAAAATTGCTATATTTTACAGTTCATAAAGTCAAAGGATTACACTGTTGATAACTTTAAAGAATTTAAAAAGGGTAATTTGGAGTTACGATTCGTTTCGTTCATTTATATTTTAATATTTGAGGATATTTTATGTTTTAATTTACTGCCCGGCGTTAAAATAAGGTCACTGTTTACTGATGTTACTCTAGTATATAGTTTTCATGCATAATTTTTACAGTCATTAGCGATTTTTATTAAGAAATATTCAAGGTCTTGACCTTGAATCCTTGAATGAAAAAATAGGGAAAATGGCAAGCCATTGTCCCTATTTTTTAACCTGGTAGAGGGTTACCTCGCGTTGACACCAACCATTTTAATGCGAGTAAACAGGGCACTATCATCTCGCTTACACAAACGGCAGTAGCCGTAATTTAATATTATTTGTTTAATTTTAAGCGTTGAGAATTTTACTGGAAACTTTACACGTGCGGGACAACGCTGTTTTACATTTAAATTGAATCTTGCAACCAGCAATTGTATACATTTTTGTTTTCTTTCGTTTTGCATGGTAAATGCTTGTTCTCTAACAGATTTTCATGCCGAATTGGAATTCATATTAAACTTGCACAGTTTTACTCGCGTTGGAATAAAATTTTGCACTCAGGAAAAATTTTCAAATCAAACGTGACTCAAATTACTGAAACGTGACGTAGCTTGCTTAGGCGTTCTTGATGGATCGTTAAAGTTAAGCAACGATATGCGCGGTCACAAATTGGGATGGGTGACCGCAAGTGGCATTACGAGCTGAGCGCTTCCGTGCTTCGGAGGGCACGTTAAACAGTCGGTCCCGGATTTTAAGTCGTTAAGCCATGACGGAAGCCTTAGGCGGCCTAAAAAAACTCCGTCACTAGAGTTGGCCACTAGCTCATACGAATATACATACATTATACAATACTGAAAAAAATCAATTTTGCTTTCTTTATGTTTTTATTCTTATATCGTATCACTAGTTCTTTCGAATCAGTGTGGTGAATGGATTTTGTGTGGATTTTTTATTTTAGTATAATTGAATTAGTTTTGAATCCTACTATGTTGTAAATGTGAAAGTTTGTGAGGATGTTTGTATGATTGTGCCTCAATCACGCCTAAACGCCTGAACGGATTTAAATGAAACTTTGAATATACATAGGCTATTTTTTATCCGGGTACTATGCGAGCAAAGCCGCGGGTGGCAACTAGTTATAGCATAGAAGTGATATTAAAATGTACCATCAAATACGTATTCATAAAATACTAGTTTTAGCCGGGGAAAGTTTAGCGAGACGTAGTTTTAATAAGTTAGTCATATGAGCCGAAAATGTCGTATTCAAGTGAAACTGGGTCATTTTGAAACCGGAATGTGCACTCACATCGCGCTGCTAATTGGAAAACTGGACTTATTTGGTGCTGTGTTAAGTTTGGTACAGTCAGCATCAGAGACTGATGGACTTTCAGAATTTTTAAATTATTTATTTGCTAGTACTGAATGCTCTAGAATCCAATTCATTGTTAAATAGAAGAGAACGTAAAGACGTTCCCTTTTATATATCTGAATCTCTAAATATCTTCTAAATATCAAATATCAAAATATCAATGAGCTTATTTTACTCAGTGATGTTTATATGAAAATGTATATTTGGCTAGTTTTTGATGCAGGTTGTACTTTTAATTTAATTTTATACTTGCTCGAAAAGTCAGTTCATACTTCTTCAATAACATGAGAGAACATAATTATGTCATTATTGTCATAAAAATAAAAGGGAAAAAAATATGAAAATCTATTTCTGACGCGCTACGCGCCCTATAAATGGCAGATTCTGTGTTCCTATGCAACAAGCTAAATTATGGGGCTAGATGGCGCTGTGTCAAAGAAATGTCCTCCTTATTTAATGTAATGTAATTAATGTGTTTAATGTAAGGTGTTGCCTGTTTTCTCATTTCAATAATATTTTTTCTTTATTTTCAGATAATCGGCGTGATATCAGTGTTCTTCATATGCGTATCTATAATATCGTTCTGCCTAAAGACTCACCCAGACATGCGAGTGCCAGTGATCAGAAACTATACAGTGACGACCGCGAATCAGTCCCAAAGCTGGGCCCTAGACAAAGTGCAAACAAACGCCCATGTCGCCTTTTTCTACATAGAATGCGTTTGCAATGCGTGGTTCACCCTCGAGATCCTAGTTAGGTTCATATCTTCCCCAAACAAGTGCGAATTTGTCAAATCGTCAGTCAACATCATCGATTACATTGCCACGATGAGTTTTTACATCGACCTTATCCTCCAGAAATACGCGTCGCACGTCGAGAACGCTGACATTCTCGAGTTCTTCTCCATCATCAGGATCATGAGACTTTTTAAGCTGACGAGGCATTCGTCGGGCCTAAAGATCCTGATACAGACTTTCAGAGCGTCGGCTAAGGAGCTGACCCTGTTGGTGTTCTTTTTGGTACTGGGGATCGTGATCTTCGCGAGTCTGGTCTACTACGCAGAGAGAATACAGACGAATCCTCACAACGACTTCAACAGTATCCCGCTGGGGCTGTGGTGGGCGTTGGTAACGATGACCACCGTGGGGTACGGAGACATGGCACCGAAGACCTATGTAGGGATGTTTGTTGGGGCGCTGTGTGCGTTAGCTGGTGTAAGTATTCTGCAAAGTTGTAAAATGACATTTTTAGCAATAAAATGTTTTAAACATTTATGTATAATTATATACAACGTGTAACATAATGTCCCTATAAGCCCGAAACGGGGGTGTTCTATACGTCATTGCGAACAACGTTTGTTCAACGACTTTTAAAATTTCAAAGGTTTTCATTCATGAAATGTCTCTTAAACTTTGCTCCAATACGTAACTTGACACAACATGAGGCATCCCTATTTACAGCTGTTTTTTGACCTTTAAGTGTGAACTCTAGATGAAACAGGTTACAGAACAGACACCATTAGTAAAATGCCTACCTACTTACCTAATAACGAGGTGGCTTAATAAGTAATTTCTATTTTTTTTTTTGAAGGCCTAGTGGTACCTTGGTATTTATTGGTAATTAAAATGTAAGGTCACATCACGACTAAAATCCCTAGGCACCGTAAACATCCTTTCAGATCTCTTTGTTAAGTACCTAGTATAGGAGATAGGTACCTTACCTACTCAATTTTGTATCTACCTACTCGGGCCTTAAAGGTATCCTCAGTGGGTGCCAAGGAGTATGAGAGGATGTCTACCGTGCCTGAGGATAAAGCCGTGATACCTACTCAATTTTGTACCTACCTACTCGGGCCTTAAAAGCATCTTGAGTAGGTAACAAGAAGTATGAGAAGAGGTCTACCGTACCTGAGGATAAAGCCGTGACCCTATTCCACTTTAGTTTTTCCAACGATGTATTATTCCAATATTCATTGGAGCATTTTTCAATGCAATTTTGTACCTACCTACTTGGGCACTAAAGTCAAAGGTTGTGACTTATCTGTCTTACTAATCTTCATTTTCATCGTGAACAGCCTATTTGTCATTGGTTGCATTGAAACAACAACAACAACTAGTGGGATGGCACCTCGCCCTAATTGGCTGTCGGTGCCTTTGCTAAATTCAAAATCCGCAACCGTCAACCGACACCGCACCGCAAGCGTTTGTTTAATAAAATCAAATTGGTTCCGTAGGTTTATTTGTTTTTTACTTTTCTTGATTGAACTACGTAATTGTTGGTAGGTTATTATGTAAGTAGGTAGGTACCTAGTAGCAAATGGGGATGGAGCACATGGTAGCATATTGGTATGAACCCCGCCTTCCCATCCTTAAGTCGTGAGTTCGAATCTATGGATTTTTCGATTCGAAATTTATGTGTGCAATATCAATGCTCTCAAACGGTGAAGGAAAACCTCGTGAGGAAACCAGGCATGTCATAGACGTGTGTCAAAGTGTACGAAAGGAACCTTCAAGGTGCACTCTAATCCTTCCACCACACTGGTTCAAAAGAGCTAGCGACACGGACACGACGACAGTAGTAGTAGTAGTAGTAGTAGTAGTAGATGTATGGTGAAGTTTTTTTCCTTTTTTTTCCCAATCGGTATTTAGTGGGTTACCCCAGACAAGGAACCCTAAAAATTCGGCTTTCGGCAATAGGTACCTACTTTTGGTCGCAAAACAGATCGGTTTTTATCAGTCGCAATTAGCATTCGTTCCTTGCAACAACTGCAACAAGCAATCTCTCGGTTCGCGTAACTAATTAACGATACGATGTCGGCTTTGTACTCAAACGGTGAGTATTATGATATGGTGTTGTGTGTGTGTGTTGGAGCAGCACCAAATAATTAATAGCTTAGTAGCGGCGCGTCAGCTCTACAGAGAGCGTTATCCAGGGCGGCCATTGCCATCTTACGGGCTATTTTCTGGGATTGGTGAACCGTCTTCTCTCGACGGGATCTTTCCACCGGCGCACCAGTGAGGGAAGACCGGGAATTCGGTGGTGTGTTGTACCTACTTCCCTTTGATGGATACCGAGTACCTACTGTGTGTGTCAACAGTGATAAAATTCAGTGATAGGTAGGTATGATGATAGGTACCTAACCTATCACCCTACCTAGTAGGTACCCCATTAGTACCTAGCTTACTAATAAAAAATGACAAAAATAATTTTGTGATTGTGAATGTGAATGTGTACCAGTAATACCAACCTAGGTACCTACATACCTACCTAATACCTACCATGTCAATTAGCCGTGTTCCGAGCCAACCAAGAAGAAGGGAGAAAAGGTATAACTTAACTTTTCCTGTACCTAGGTCCTTAGGTAACTACCTAGGTAGATGTAGGTAGGTAGTTGTTTTTTTATGTGTGAAAGATATCGTGATTTTAATCTTCGACTTTAATTTCTACGTAGAATTAAAAAAATTGCAAATTCTTACGAAAACTTTGGTGATTACACCTAGGTACTTTTTGAAACTTGCCGCGCGTTCAATTGTCTGCGTATGTGTGGGTCCGACGCGATAGGAGGGTGCGCGTGTGTTTGTTACCTACGCAAATGGTAAACAAACACATAGGGTTGTCACAAATTTCTCATGAAATAATTTGTTTTTAATTGTATTGGAATTTCAAATATGATGTATTGAACTTTTGCACACGTCAATGTATTCAAGTGCTCGGTCTGAATACACCCCTTTCGGGCTTATAGGGACATTATGTTACACGTTGTATTTAATATATTTCTCTATGTATGTATGTAAAAAGACATCGCTGGAAAATACTTACAGTAACCACCCGTTTATATGTGCACAAAGCACAAGACGCGCACACTGAATTTTAATGTACGCAGTTACCGTCGACTAGATGGTAAAATAAATATAACTCTAAATTCACTGTGCAAGTCGACCTAAATACAGACACAGCTGAAACTCAACAATTTCATTTATGCATACGTAATTCAAACCCTGTTCTAGTTGCAAACTCTGGACCTTATTTTGCTACATCAAATTTTCATGGACTTCAGCCCTTAGCGTCCAGCCACCATCTTAATGGGACCTCTCGTTTGCTTGCGAACAGGTGCTGACGATAGCTCTGCCTGTGCCAGTCATAGTGTCCAACTTTGCGATGTACTATTCCCATACGCAAGCCAGAGCCAAGCTGCCTAAGAAAAGGCGAAGAGTCATCAATGTGGAACCTACCAGGCCACAGCCTATGCGTAAGTTAACATTTATCAATGTGTGTTATTTTTACCTGTACAAAATTATTACAAACATAATTTATGCTTATTCATTGATCGATCTCATTCCACAACCGGTCCGTCAACGTCAACGAAAAAAAAATAAAACAAAGCTCGGCGAAAAAAAAATACGATCTGATAATGAATCGAGTCTGTGACTACACATTATGCGTGGTTTATACACAAGTGGCAAGAGGTAGTTCATACATCATTTTGAATGTGATATAGAGTTCTGTCACGGTCTTCTCTAATGTATAGGCGCGCAGTGAGACTATTTTCTTGGTACTAGGCATCATCTTCCTGCTCTTATCCCACTCTATGTGGGGCGCAGCATGAACCTTTGATCATGCTGTAAGAGTTTTGGCTAAGGTGTTTTATGACTGGCCGCCTGCCTGACGTCAACCCTCCTTGGGATTACTTGCTTATTGTATCTCATCATGTTGGAGGATACTATCCCTTAGTCGACTTTTACGACATGCTCGGGAAGAGAAGCAGCTGGACGCATTCTATGTTTTTTCTTTACTCCCAGTCCAGCAGAAAAGTCTTGATACTAGTATTTTTATAAAATAAACCAGCATTATTTTTTTTTTGTTCAGGTGCTCCGGGACAAGGAGGACCTCCAGGACCAATGGGTCCAGGTATGGGACAACAAGTAGTCAACCGTAGAATGAATGCTATTAAAACCAATCATCCTAAGGACATGATGGGACCTAACATGGGTAAGACCTTGCTTCAGGATCAATTCGGACATAATGTGATACTAGAAGATGTTGACAAAAGTATCGCATAAGAGAACCATGTACGTGTTACTGTAAAGGGAGCTTGTCCACCAAAGTAATACATCTTTGGGGCAATCGCGTTATTTTTAACTTAATTCTAAAAGAAATAACATTTGTAATGTTTATGCGCATTTTGTACCATGGTATCCTGCTATTTTTTGAAACATTGCCTTTACGAAAACAAAAGAACATAAAAGGTGTTCCATTGACCATAAGATCCATTAAATAGCGCGATTGGGGCACTAAAGTATTGGCCAATAGAATAGCTTGAAACCATATCCCATCCACGAGCTATTCTACGGGTCGATTTTTACTTTGGTGGACAGGCACCCTCAGAAATATTTTAACTTTTAAATAAGAACTGTAATATAATAATGCTTTCTAATTAGTTTACAGTCAACTTTGTATATAAAGTTAATATAACCCAAATGTGATGTTTTGGAAATACATTATTATTTAAAAACAAATACCTCTAAAATTCAAAATAACGTTTCGATGTTTTTAAATTTCAAAATTGCTCCTGAAGACATTAAAGATCACCTGTAGTGGCACAAGGTGTGTGATCACTGAGTAGAAAAAGAATACCAGATCTGAAACGATTGGCAATAAATTCACATCCTAGAACTCACTCGCATAAAATACTAATTGGTTACACTTACAAAATTCATTTAATTAACAATAATAGATGCTGAATTATGTTGAGATATAGCTGACGAGGACATTACCAGTTAGATTCACGAATACACAGATAAAACTAACAATAAAGAACCTGCAATAACTGATAATGTTCTCAAAACAAATACTAATGACAATAATTTTACTCACCCACTAACCGTAGCTTATGCAATGTAATCCTCCACAGATGGTGATCGTAGCGAGCTTGAAGCTATGATCCAAACGACACCAAACAACTGCAAAAGAAAAAATTTAAACATGCTTTAGAAAGCAAACACAAGGCGCCGTTGGGTCTGCGAACGGGCTTTTTATATCGCCTGCACACACGGATAGCTTACAGGAATGATCTAGTCATCACTAACAATCATTACATCATCATCATTGCACACGGCAGACTTCAAGCAGCACCGTAAAGGAGCCATCCATAGGTCCCTTTGCTTCGTCAATGACTAACAAGGTTCGGGATAAGAATATGTATAATGTGTGTGTCCCTTACCTTAGTTGCTTAGCTTCCCTCGATGTTGTCGTAGATAGGATTATTTTTATTGGTGTCTGCCTACTTCCCCGTTCCATAAGTGGACTATCATCGTTCTGACACAACACAGAAATGGATCGGGGTAATGGACAGTAGCCCTTAGTTGAGTTGATCAGCCTTTAGTTAGAAAGCTTTACGTGTCAGGATAGAATGTATACATAGAACATGTCACTTGAGATGATGATGATGGTGAAGTATTTTTACAGGCCACTTCCACTTCACTCCAGTTTTACTTCAAAACAACACATCTACTGAAGTATCCAACTCACCGCCCACGGTACACGATGTGATATGTCGATGTCTCTCACTAACATGTTTCACTGCCTGATGTGTGTCTTGTATTCAGGAATTCTTCGAAGACCACTTTTGGTTTCAGTGTTGTTGCTATAATTTTATTATTGTGATCGTCATTATCTGTGTTCATAGCGTTTCTATGTAACCCTGCTGTGTTTTACTGTGTAGAATTATATACAATTTGTGTCGTGAGAAATACTTAATAAATTTAAGGATTTGCCTATTAAGATATAGCATGCTGTCTGCATGATTATTAAAACTAATAAATTGTTATAAATGTGTTTCAACCTGATCAGTACCTTACAACTTTAAAATGTTTTAATTTTTCCAACAGTCGCCACTCTAATGCCTGGAATGGATCTTTCCGTCACCACTCGCCTCACTCCGAGTCCTCGAGATGTGAGTCCAGCTCTCGCCATAGCATTACCCATGATGAAGTCAGTCAATCTCATACCAGCTCAATGTTTCGACAACATGGCTTTCCACACCGAAAAAGTAGAAACCAAAGAGCCCAGTGAGAAAGAAAGCAAGCATTCACAGGAGTCTATTGGAAGTGATAACACTGTCAGGGTGAATAACTACAAGAACGAGAGATACGACGACAAGAGCATTGAAGATAAAACGGATGCAAGAACTCCATTACTAAGAGATCATAAAATAGAGTCATTGGATGAAACTAAATTGAGAGACACCAAAGTGGAGAAAAGAAAATCTTCTGCTTCTACATAACTGTGTGTATCATCTATATTAGGAAATAATGTGACCAATAGAACTAAGATTTGGGTTGAACTAATGAGTGTGCTAGATGATGATAAAGTATTCGAAAGATGACTTGAGTCAACTCAACATAAAATCGTCCTAAAAACAAAAAATATACAACTTTTGAAATAAATGTACCTGCAACTTCATGATGAATGAATTCTGTAACATTATTTCAGAGCTTCTCTTGATGATAATGGTAAGTATTATGAAGATAAGTTAATTTTGCAAGATATAATGAATGCCTTTTCGATAACAGTGCTTACGTATATAAAATTATATTAAGAAGATACTGAGAATCGTCTTGTAAGGACTACTGAAGGCCGTGATAGGGTTAAGGTAGTTAAGTGTTGAAAGCACTTATCTAAACATTTTATAACACATACGTATTTAGCGGATAAGCCAGATTGCATTTGTATTGAGTATTTGAAAATGTGGAATCAAAATAGTTTAAATCAATCAAATAAACGTACTTTGAAACTAAATATAACATTACCTATATAATAAATATTCGAATATGCAAGCAACAAGTGTTTTTGACATAAGAACCATAAATTTAAATTAAATTCCTCTGTGACTCAAATTTGAGATGGTTGAATATATGATTAATAATAGTTATATTGACCACAATATTTGTTATCGCCATACTAAAGTTTGTCCATTAGTGAGAAAAATAACTTGATTTGACTTAAACAACAAACTTTGTGGGTGTCCATCTTTGAAGAATCCTTGTTTATCAAAGAAAAGAATAACGGCAATAAAGATATTAGTTACCTAACTTAGTTATAATGTTTTTTGTTTGTTTATATATATTAGTATACTTTCCTCTTAGCTATATAAATTAATATTATTTAAGTCAAATCAAGTTTGTTATTTAAGAATGCATAATTGTAAATAAAGTTATATTAGCGTTAATAATTTTATATCTTATCAGGTAATCTTTGAAACTCACTAGAAAACACATATCACCAGCACTACCTTTCATTCTTGATGTTATATACTCTAGGTAAATGTATATAGGACAGTTATAAATAGGTTAAGAGTAGATAGAATACTATCGGTTATCGAAATATTATTTAGAGCGAAATTATTTTGTATTCACTAAACGCAACAAACGTGTGACACCTATTCATTTACTTGCCATATAATTTCAATTTAAAATATTTAAGCATAAAGGAAATAAGGCTTAAATTCAAGAAAAGTGCTTAAACTTAAATAGATTTTTGACTGAAGCATAGATTTTTTGACAGTTTTCGCTGGAGAAATTACAAAAAATCTACTTGACAGCCTCGGTGGCGTGGCGGGCGATTGCTCGGCAGAGACGTAAGAGGCGCGGGTTCGATTCCCGCTGCGGAAGAAATGTTTGCATGTTCTGTAAATATTTCTTTCGGGTCTGGGTGTTGTGGTACCATGGTACTCGTAGTTTCTGATATGGGTATCAGTCACACAGGGAATCCTAGTGTGGGGTCAGACTATATATGTGACTGTTATTTATTTATTGGATTTACGTTTGATCAATCACAATATCTACTAGTTTCAGCATAGTTCTTGAATATGGCTAAATGTCCTAATTTAAAACGAATTTCTCATTTATCATATCAAAAATATCAATTATTTATTTATTTCTTATTAAAATTATATACCTAAATTTTAAGCATTTGATGCAAGTTTTAAGATTATGTAAAACTTTAAAACATGTACAATCACGTCATATAGTAAACTTGTTATTTTCTACACGAAAATTTAAGTTCAGTTGATGCTGCATGCCTTGGGGAAATTCCGTTGAGACTTGTTTAACTTTGTCTATAGGTACTGGGTGTAATAGAACATCTCCCGAATACTAAAAGACAGACATAAAGGACAGGCTTTTATTTGTAATTTTCTTTCGACGTTTTTTTGTCTTGTTGGACATTTAGGACATTAGTTGTATATTCCGTTAAATCTGTCTATATTTTTCGCTTTTAGTACGTGTTTTTTATTTACACGCCATGAACTGAAATAAACACAGGGAAAGTAACAAAAATGAGTGACGTTAAAAGCAAATTTTTTTCCAGGTTTTTTAGCATCATTTACTGTTTCAGTTGAGAGCACTGGTGGACTAGTGGTGGTGACCCCGCCTTCCGATCCTAAGTTCGTGAGTTGAAATCCAGTCGTGCATCAATGGATTTTTTTGTTCGAAAAAAATATTTTTGTTATACGAGTACTCTCAAAGCGTGAAAGAAAATATGGTGAAGAAACCGGCATGTCGTAGAACCTAAAAAGTTCGAAAACATGTGTCAAGTGCATGAAAGGAGCCTTTGAGGCGCACTATAATCCTATCACCACACTGGTTCGAGAGAACTGGTGACGCGACTAGATAGATAGACTGTTTCCGTTTCCGGGATTAGTCTTATTACACCCAGTATAATTACCATCAAAATTCTATAAATATTAAAGGTCTTGGAAAGTTTCGTTACTTTGTTGAAAATTCGCAACAAACAATTCTAGATTTTACAAAATAACACACTTTCACTGAAAGAGTTAGAATTGTGTGAGAAATCATTAAAATGTATTTTGGGACTTTAATAAAGGCCTTTTACCATTTTTATTAAATGATTTATACAGCGTCAGGAGGTAACTTTTGCCTTCACTAACGGGACGCTGTAACACGACGCTGTGGCCCGGGACGAATTAAGATAGAATAGGCTTGCCCAGCACCTATTCCTAGCTCTCAGCTCAATCGGCCTTGTCCACAGGAAAGACATGGTCAATATAATGGAGCTGACTAAGCCGCGGGTTTCCTCACGATGTTTTCTTTCGCCGTTTGAGAGTACTGGTATGGCGCACACATTTTTTTTGCTCAGAAAAACCCAGTGGTACACGACCGGATTTGAACCCATCTTAGGATCGGAAGGCGGGGTCACTACCAACTAGACCACCAGTGTTCTCTTTAATAATGGTATCAATATTTATATGACTTTTGTTATTTGTTTCGGAGTAACTTAAACCACAGAACTATAAAATGATATAACCATAGCCTGAGGGATATTTCAATTACAAAACCATGTTTGTCTTTACCAAAGGTTTCTATATATTTGCCATTTGACAAGCATTATAATTAATGTTACAATGTTTTTTTTTCTATTATCCATTAAACATAGATCTTACTTGGGACTCAAAAGTGGATGCAAGTTTTCTTATGATAACTTCTGCTCACCCCCTTTAGGGATAATATGTGTGTATATAATAAACATAGATTGGATATTATGTAGTTTTTTTTTGCCATTCAGCGTGGCAATGCGACCAGCATCTTGGGCAAACTACTACTGTCTGATGAGCTGGATCAGGTGAGCTATCTAGACCGTTTGTAATGGCCTTTAGATAGCCGGACTGTGTCTTTTGTATTATGTAAATTAAATTTGTATTAGTTGTAAAATTATTTTTGTTAATATTTTTTTTTATTCCATTAAATATCAACGGAATTTCCTTTGATTGCATGGCATGAAGCTCAGTAGCATTTTATATTATTTTGCTAAATGTAAATAATTCTAAAGCGGATTTAGCGGACCACGGAAAATACAAGTTTTGTACTAATTTAGGCTTAATTTTATTGTAATTTCTAAATCAAATGATTGCCTGGCAATTTTAAATGGAGGTGGACGTTACAAATTGAACCTTATTCTTGCATAAAATAAAGTTGAAAACTGCAGAGCAAATGTGGAAAAAATATATTGATTTCAAAAGTTCCTTCAGTCGATAAGGTTCAAGTAAAAATACATTTTCCGAACTTAAACTTTAGTTAGAATTATAAATATTTAGCTTAGGTTTTATCAAATGCACTGTATAATCGTGGAATCTACTTTACTTTTATGTTTACTACTGTAAAGTACTATGATTTATGATTTTTTCAAAGTGATACCTACCGATTCTATGTATCTGTAATACTTTTAATTAATATTGTTTATATAATATTTGAAGTGCTCGTGGCATAGCTTGCTTAGACGTTATTTATTTGATCGTTGAAGTTAAGCAACGTTGTGCACGGTCACAATTGGGATGGGTGACCGCAAGTGGCATTACGAGCTGAGCGCTTCCATGCTTCGGAGGGTACGTTAAATTGTCGATCCCGGCTTTTAAGTCGTTAAGCCACGACGGAGGCCTTTAGGCGGCCTAAAAACTCCATCACAAGAGTTGGCCATTAGCTCATACGAACCTAATTACTTACTTTTTATAATATAATCAAAGTATTAATTGAAATAATTACGGTTACGGACATTTATATCTAATACCCTATCACTACACCATGCAAATTACTCTTTCTAACAAGCTGGCTAACGTAGACGACTTTGGTGGTATTGCAGGATGTGCCTGTCTTCGACTAAGCGGGGTGTATCTCATGAACCGTAATAGGCAAAGTCTACCGCCGTTATTACATCATCATCTTCCTGCCCTTATCCCACTCTATGTGGGGTCGGCAAAGCATGATCCTTGGATCATGCTGTAAGAGTTTTGACTATGGTGTTTTATGACCGGCCGCCTGCCTGACGTCAACCCTCCTTGGGAATACTTGCTTATTGTATCTCATCATCATGTTGGAAAGTATACTATCCCTTAGTCGATTTTTACGATATGCTCGGGGAGAGAAGCAGCTGGACGCATTCTTTGTTTTTTCTTTTACCGTTATTACAGCAATTTTTTTTTTAATCGGGTGTCTGATTGGTTTGCACCACTGTACTTACTGCATTTCCTACTTTGTCTTTGACCAATGTAAACAGGGTATAAAGACACACCTCAGCTGTTTGAAACTTGCCTGTCGCAAAATCCAAGTGGAGTCTGCAGGTTCTTATCGTAAAAACTTGAACTGAGCATTATGCAGAGAGGGTAGTTGGAAAAACTCCCACTTCTGATAAAACCACTAAACTCCAGCCGCGATAGTTGTCGAAACTTGGAATGATTTGCTACTCGGGATGCTTGGGAATAAAGAAACTGAAAAACTTTGGTTTATGTCGTAAAAACATTACCTACCAAGAGATTATTTTTATTACTTTTACGTTTTATATAGTGTTTGGCATAGATTTATAGTTTTTAAAATGCATACTTTCATCATCTATTGTAATCCGTTGTAGACTTTGTTTTTTGACAGCTGTTACTGCTGGACTGGGGAAAAAAAATACGTTATATTGTTGAAAAGTATAAATCCCTTCGACATAAAGTTTATATAGGACAACCTCGGGACCATCCTCTATACACCAGTGAAAGAACCATCAAAATCGATTAAATATTGGCAGAGATATGGGTGAACATACATTAAAAAAGAGTACATACAACCTCATGCAACTGAACACATTAGAACCTCCTCCTTTATTGAAGTCTGTTAAAAAACAGAAAGCGTCCAGCTGTTTCTCTCAGCATGTCGTAAAAGTCTATAAGGGACAGCATCCTCTCCAACATGATGGATTATCTATATGGGCGATGGGCTGATCACCTGTCACCATGGTTCACCATATCCATCTTGGGACATTAAATCTGGAGTGGCTGCAAGTTTTCTTACGATTACTTGTGGCTCTGCCCAACTCATTAGGTTTACGGGCGTGATAATATGTACGTACTTTTAGAGGATTTAAAATAAAATTTGCTTATTTTAAATGAGTTTATTTTAAACTGACAGCTAAGAAAGAGCGTAATAGATTTTATTAACGTCTGAAATCTGAAGATTGTGAGTTTTCAATAAGTTATTTTTAAACTTGGCATACCTATTGGATCATCCACACATACTTCGCGTCATTTTACGATGTTGTAATGGGGTATGACTGTAACATGTTCGTAACCGCTAACTTTGAATTAACGTATAGAAATACTGTGAAAATTTCGCAGCCTAAAGTAATCAGGTGTCATAATTTGGATTAGTATTGCGGAAAATCGAAAAATATTCAGGATATCGATGGTGCTATCGATAGTATAGTCACGGTTAATAGAATCGATATTATCGATAGCGCTTTATGACCAATACTATTGATAATGGCAATACTATCGATATGTTTACGTCCAATAGTATCGATAATATTGTTATTTCTAACAGTTTTAACCAAAAAAACCAGATTAATAGTAACACGTGGTGATACTGTCGATAAACTATCAATTTTATTGGTTTTGCCTAAACTATCGATAGTATTCGATAGTCGACTATCGATAAGCAACACTAATTTGGATTATATTTGTATTAGTTGTAAGTTTATTTCTGTTAATAAATCTTATTTTATTGGTACTATCACTTTGAATAAACCATATAACTCGCAAGCAATGACGTAGAATAAGGCTTGAACAGTGAATGAACAGGGCTTGTAATATGTAACGCCGTATACATACATTATACAATCGAACAATACGAACAAACAAATTAATTGAATGTTGTTCAATAAACATGTGAAAATATTGTCGTGTTTCATTTATTTAACAACTGACTCCATAATTATTACTAAGACTTGATTCCTATACCCAACTAACGAAAGACGATTATTATGGCAACATTGTTATTTGTCAGATGAGAAAACCTGACGATTATCTAGTCGTGTCACTAGTTATTTCAAACCAGTGTGGTGAAAGAATTTAAAGTGCGCCTTAAAGGCTCCTTTCGTGCACTTGACACATATTTTCAAACTTTTTAGGTCCTACGAAATGCTGATTCCCTCACCATGTTTTCCTTCGCCGTTTGAGAGTACCTACTGATATAGCGCACATAATTTCGAACAGAAAAATCCATTAGTGCACGACTGGATTTGAACCCACGACCTTAGGATCGATAAGTGGGGTCACTGCCACTAGAGTGCTCTCAAATAATAAAATGAAGATTTGCCTTTGCTCATTAAAACAATTCAAGGCTCAGTTACAATTTTAGTCCACAAACTGTAATGAACTTCAGTTGTTGACTGTAAACATAAACATAAAAATAAAAGCTTGTAACAAAGTATCTGACAGTCACGATGTAAACCTTACTTTAATTACCTCTCGTTACTTAGACTACAATGTAACTTTGATAGCTTGACCAATGACGTTTTGGAAATAGATTCATCGTGAGTAAAGGACTAATTTTGGATAAATGGTGATATTTTCAAGAATTTTCGGACAAGGTGTCCAACTGAGATGCAATATTAGGAGCTGAGAAATATTAGTCATCATCATCTTCCTGCCCTTATCCCACTCTATGTGGGGTCGGCACAGCATGATCCTTGGATCATGCTGTAAGAGTTTTGGCTAAGGTGTTTTATGACCGGCCGCCTGCCTGACGTCAACCCTCCTTGGGAATACTTGCTGGAATACAGCTGAGAAATATTAGTATGATGGTAAAAAAAATATTTTAATAATTTAGGCTCAATACAAAACACATTTTAATGTACGATGGTACGGAACCCTTCATGTGCAAATTCGACTCGCACTTAACCGGGTTTTTTTATAATGTCAGGGACGTATAGCCGAGACAATGACGTGAATGTCGGGTAATTACCTTACAATTATTCTCTTGCCAAAATATTCTAACAACGCATCCCACAATAAATATCTTAGTCTTGACGTGACTTGACCCCATTTTTACGGTTACACAAGGCGTAATGGTATTACCTGAAAGTAAGGGTGCCCATAAACAAGGGTCATTCACCCGTAAAGAGCCCATTAATTCCACTCTTAAGTCAGGCGACCCTTATCTTAAGGGTTGAATATGAGTGACCATTACAAATACTGCTATTAAATTTAATTTTTGTCCCTTTGTGCTTAAATGGGTGTGAAAATGGTTTTAATCAGAGGCCATTTCTTTTGACGTCACTCATTTTTGGACAGCCCAAGCATCGTGGAAGAGTTGAAAATTTTGAAGAGTTTGGGTGCCACAACCCTTTTCCGTAATCGGAGGTAAAGGTTTTGAGGTTGTGTGTTCCAAGTAACCTAAATTCATAGTATAATAATTAAGAAACGATGCTATTTGAAGTACTTACAAGTAAAAAATGATTCCGTGAGACTTTTTATGTGATTTTTTACAAGTTTTCACTACACAGGAAGGCATAATTCTATTTTTAAGACTCGTGACATACTAAGAGCGATGAGCATGGTTTTAGTATAGGTGTGTGCGTGAGCGTGTATGTTTACTTGCAGGAGCACGGTTTTGTGTGGCTTCACTTTTGTTGTTCGCGGCGTGGCGTCTTCTCTTTTTATTTGGTCTGAGTTTACCATACATTTTATGCGCAAAGCGTTGAAGCGGAGCGGAGAAACGGAGCGAGGAGCGAAGCGGAGAAAACAGGGAATCGGAGAAACGGGGGCGCGGGTTGTTGCCGCCGTGTGCGGGGGGAGGAGTGTGCCCCCGTAGTCCGATCAGTGCCAGCTCAAATGACTCGTATGCTTTCGGCCTAACTTCGCACAGTCCGCAACTCCGCTCCGCATTACTCCTAGACTCCGCTTCGCTGTCGTACTCCGCGTCGGTAGACAGGCAGCCTAATGTGACCGTGACGACGCTTTTCACATTTAGCTGGCTTTCTTTATGACGGCGAGAGCACTGGTGAGCACTGGTGGTCTAGTTGGTAGTGACCCCGCCTTCCGATCCTAAGGTCATGGGTTTAAATCCGGTCGTGTACCAATGGAATCTTCTCTGTGTGGGGGTGGGTTGTATTGTGCATTATCCCCCTGTTGATGATGCCTGGTGACTGTCTGCAGTCTTATTTCGTTTGTTGCGGAACAGGGAAGTGTTACGAGTATCATATAACTATTTAAATTCCTAAATGACCCAAGTTAACTTAATCATTATTTTTGGCGACAGCGCAACCCACGTCACTTGTAATTTGACTGGTAATGACCTAACGCGACCTGTCAAATGAATAAGGGCAAAATTGGACCGAATTATGGAGCGTGAATGAAATAGGGTTTTTGGGCCCCCAATGTTATTTAAAAATATAAGGCGTTTGGTTGAGTAAAGGGTTTTTGGAAAATTGCCACAGCTTTCCGTTACATACATATTATTATCATGCCTGTATCTCTAATGGGGTGGGCAGAGCCACAAGTAAACATAAGAAAACTTACCGCCACTCCTGATTTAAGAGTCCCAAGATGTGGATATGGTGAACCATGGTGACAGGTGATCAGCCCATCGCCCATAAGATGGTCCATCATATTGGAGGAAAGACTATCCCTTAGTCGACTTTTACGACATGCTCGGGGAGAGAAGCAGCTGGACGCATTATATGTTTTTTCTTTACTCCAGCAGAGAAGTCAACTAGTTAAAATAATTTTAGCTGACCGGCTGACCAAAAGAAGGATAATTAAGTAGTAGGTGTTTAAGTGTTAATTCATGTATTGCTTTTTAAGAAATATAATGTTAAAGTATCAAAGAATCCAATAAAGCGGCTGTGAGAAGCCCTTTTCAATTTATTCATTTAGCTGCCTCTGTAGCCGAAACGCCTGGTCGGATTTTGACAAATGAGATGTCGTCGTTGGATTTATCGAGAGACACGTAGGTGGAAAAAATCCAATATAGCGGCTTTAAGAAGCCATTCTCAATGACTTACAACGTAGACTAAAAAGATACAAATTATCATTATTTGTCAAAAAAAAACACTCAGGTTTTTCTTTTAATAAAATAGTTTATGGGACGGACATAGAATTCTGGTCAGTTTAATTCCGTTTATAACGACCGTCTTACTGCGGATCTAATTTTTAAGAACCCAAAGCCCTAATGGCTTGTTTGTAGTGGTTAAGGGTTGACATACTGAATTTAAGCGCTGAGCGGTATAAAACATTGTGTTTATCTTAGCTAGATATTATACGTAGGAAATTTTACCCATTTTAAGGTTTATTATTAAGTGGATGGATCTTAAATAGATACTTAATTTTGGTGATCAACCTTAAATTACAGTTATTAGCATTACTTTAGGGTTATGAAATCACTCTATACCATCGCGTCTAGACAGATTTCAAAATGGATAGCGGGTGGATAAAAGATAGAGAGTGAGACCACGCAAAATACAAATAAAATAATTGTTAACTAGAAAATAATTAAAAAAACTGCTTTTAACAACTAGATAAATATTTATTAGCTACCTATCAAAAAAAATCTAAAAATATGGTAGAGTTCCCGAGATCTAAATCAAAACATACTCAAAACGATCTGGTACCCACTGGACCTACAAGATTAGACCCTACTGCAACTGTACCCACTGGACCTTATCTGTGGGCCCCATTCGACCTTCATAGATTTTTCAAGATTTTTTATAGTTTTATTTTTCTCATATCTTGTTTTCACTTTGAATAACCAAAGAAAAATATTGAATTTCACAATAAGTAACTTATAAATTTTAATTTCTGAATTTTATCAAAAAAAAATCCAAAATTTTTCAAAAATTTGAACTTTATAATCGCCCAGCTTACCAGCTGTAAAATTCCTTCAATACTGGCTGTAAAAAAATTGTAGATCTTTTCACCAGCTTTTTCTGCCTTTGAACGTTGGACCTTTGCGTCCAATCTTAATAAAGTCTCTCTGATAAAAAAGAGCCTTAATAAACTTCTCAAATCACCCCTTTATCTTTCTAATAGGGGGCGATTCCGTTTTACGCGAGCTGGTATTGGCTCAGTATTGAGACTCGATATGTCAGGCTGACGTTAACGGTCGTGTAACGACAAATTAGGCCGTAACGATGACGTAACGACGCTGAAATCACCACTTTAGACAATGGGGGTCGAGGAAGTATCACTCACATTATCCACATTGAGAATAATAAACTTCTTAGTTGAATTGAATTATTAGGGTTCTAAGATATGCCGATTTATTTGAGAGTACTGGTATAGCGCACATAAATTCGAACAGAAAAAGGGTTAACCACGACTTTGGGATCGGAAGGCGGGGTCACTACCAACTACACCACCAGTGCTCTCAATTGGCTTTTATATAGCGACAATGACTAGTTACAGTATTTAGTAGAAAATGTTGTACTAACTAGCCCCAAAAAGTTTTTTTAAGAGGCTACCGTATCGCGCGTCTATACCGATTTAGAAAGAGATAGCGCTACGGATTTCAATTGTGTAAAAGAAAGAGAGAGAGTGAGACCGCGCAAAATATTGGAATCAAATAACTCACAGAATCAAATAATTGTTAATTACAAGTAAACTACAAAATGAATAAAAAAACTTGTTTCAATAACTAAATAAATAGTTATTACCTTCCCGTTAAAGTAAAACTCATCTGAAAATATGATGGGATTCCCGAGATCTAGATCAAAACATGTTTTTTTTTCAAGCTTTTTTTTAATCTTTTTTTTTTCTTAATCTTATTTTGAACGAATTTTGAAAAAAAAATCCGTTTCACTTGAAAAAACACATTTCATTATCGTACAAAAGAGTTCTACATCGATTTTGGTGAGCAAATCCGCTACTGCAGACTCTTAACCTCAAAAGCACTCAGATAACCCAGGCTTCGATGAAAAATGGCGAATCCTTCCGACTTCACTTATCCACACAATACCTACATCGTACATTTTCGTAGAAGCATACACATTGAACTTTCGACTTTAAATTAGACGACGTAAGGCTGATATTTAAGTGGTAAGTGAACGGGGTTAACAAAAGCATGTTCGTGAAGTGATACAGTTTTAACTTTGTACTGCATAAATTACTTTTACGTAAGTAATTGTCATATAAGAATACGATAACACGGTGATTCCACAAACATGCCCGCGTTTGCTTGCGTTACGTTTTGTCTAGTCATAGTGAATAAGGCCCCAGGACGACCTACAATCCTTTTAACTCTAATAATATAGTGAACCTAATAGTGATTTTAGAGTAGACCCACTAGCGCAGATCCGCCTTACTCTTCGAAGCCTTCCTTTCACCACACTGGTTCCTAGAACCAGTGACACGAGGACCTAGTAGTGTAGTAGCACCTGTAGGTATTTTTGTATATATGTTATAAATTAGATGTTATTTGTATTTATTTATGTACTTATAATAATCATTTTTTCTTATAACTTTTTCTACAATGCCCTGCCTCCACTTTTTCTCCAAACTACACAAAGGTTAGCTGGAAGAAAATGCTAATTAGCATTAAGTTCACCTATGTACATGTTTTCTTGTTTGCAATAAAGAATTTTCTATCTATCTAATAGTATTGGATTAATGTTAGGTACTGTATTAAAGTGAAGCCATCCAAGAAGGTAGGTAATTACTTAGTATTAATTAATCTAAGGTTGGCAGCCATTTTGGTGGATTGGAAGCAACGTTTCATTCTGACAGTCGTCGCAGTTTCCGGAATTAGACTTGTGAATTTTTTAGTCTGTGCCATTTAGGCGGGGTATATGTACCTACTAGGCTGACATTGTACCCCTTTGTGAGAGTTATTTTGGAAAACCCTGAAAGATGTGTCCATTTCGTGATGTGTCGTTTATGTCCAGAGTTGACATCTGGGGTGCACGAAGAGATCCTTCACGTGGCGCATCCTGGAGGCAGCTAGGTCCGGTAACGCAGGGCCTAGACTGCCTAATCTCTTCACCACAATGTTTCAACACAACAACGGTTCTTTTCAGAGCCATACCCAACTACACCTCACTGCGCCTTCCACAAATCACTCAAGCGCACGTTCCAATGGTTTTACCCCAAACCATAAAGCAGCTTTAACTGTTATATCAATTAACATAGGTTTCTCAAACGATAAAGAGTTGACATGTGTAAAAGTATAATTGTAAGGAGTATGGCAGATCGTTTAAACCTGTCGGATACGTACAAACTGTGGGTGGCTATTGCCACCTAGAATGTATTATTTTATTTTATTTTTGGACGTAGGTACTCTATATAACTTATTTCTGTGTATTTTTAGTTTAGTTAATTTTTTCTCTTGTTTAGTTTTTTTTTCTTATTGTACATTTAATTTTATGGAATTCGTGTCTGCCAATAAAGAATTTATTATTATTATTTATTTTGCATTCAAACCAATTTTCAAACCAATCACACCGCCCGTCTAAAAGATCCCATACAAACTTTAGAACTCCCTTAATTCCCCCACTCCCCCTCCCTAGGGTAACTTTGAAAAAAAAATACATGTTTTATTATTTATTTCAAGTTTATTTGTTGAGCAAATTGAAACAAAGAATAAAATTTTCCATAGAAACTTTTACCACCCAGTTTAACTCTCCTAGGGGTTGACAACATTCTATATTTGAAACAAACACACACAAACTTTCGCATTTTATAATATTAGTTGGCTATTATAGTTCCTTTTTATTCTTGCACTGGTGGTCTAATTGGTAGTGACCCCGCCTTCCGATCCTAAGGTTGTGGGTTCAAACCCGGTCGTGTACCAATGTATTTTTTTATGCGAAAAATTTATGTGCGCTATACCAGTACTCTCAAACGGTGAAGGAAAACATCGTGAGGAAACCCGCGGCTTAGTCAGCTCCGCACGTATTGACCATGTCTTTCCTGTGGGCAAGGCCGACTAAGTCGAGAAGATGGAATAGGTGCTGGGCAAGCCTGCTCCATCTTAGTTTGTCCCGGGCACTACAGCGTCCCGTTTGTGAAGGCAAAAGTTGCCTCCTGACGCTGTATAAATCATCTACTATAGATAGTAAAAAGGGCTTAGTAATTTTATTCTTACTAATATTATACATGCATGTATTTTTGTTGGTTTGTCCTTCTTTCATGCAGTAACTGACATTTTTTTGAATAGAAAGAGTTTAGGGACTGGCATACATACATACATATTATCACGCCCATATCCCTAATGGGGTAGGCAGAGCCACAAGTAAACATAAAACAAGGGTAGTTGGTTTGGTTTTCTTTTTTTGCAAGTGTACTTTTTAACCGGATAAGTATCACGCGAGTGGAACCGTAAGCAGATGCTAGTTTTTCTATATCCTACTATATTATAAATGTGAAAGTTTGTGAGGATGTTTAGATGTTTGTGCCTCAATCACGCCTAAACGGCTGAACGGATTTGAATGAAACTTAGATTATACATAGTACATTATGCTGGATTAACATATAGGTTATTTTTCATCCGGGCACAACGCGAGCGAAGCCGCGGGCGGCAGCTGGTTTAAAATATAGTCCCTGATTACTTTACGCAAGCGAAGGCAAGGACGGAAAGCAACATCAGGCAATAACATTCGTCCAAGGCAACAAGCCATAATTAATTAAAAAACTTTAACTAAACACGGCCGAGGATTGCAACCTTTCGGAAAGTTTATCAAAGAAATTTCCACAAGAGAACACCTACAACATCTCAAATAAATATTCAAAATCAAGTTAAACATTTCCATAACGTTCCGAAGCCGTAAAAACTTGAAAAGAAAAGTTTTACCCTTTAGAAACGCTTAAATGTTACTTTTTCGGAATTCTCCGAAGCTTTCGCGTGTAACTCACATTTTGTCGCAGAGATACGACATTTTTGACGTCGTATAAATACATAGAGGCTGTAAAGTACGCATTTCACCATTTTCCTTTAAATTTTTTTCTAACATAAGTATTTTAATCTAAAAATTCCAATATGGCGGCTTTAAAAAGCCTTTTTGAATGAACTAAAACTTAGACTAAAATGGTATTAAATTCATCATCATCATTAAGTGTCAAAAAATCGAATTCGGTACATACTACCAAAATTCTACGCATTCGGGTTTTTTGTTTTACTTTTTTAAATAAATGCTTTTTTATATTATGTCGTCCAGCTGCTTCTCTCCCCGAGCGTGTCGTAAAAGTCGACTAAGTCGTATCCTCTTCAAAATGATAGACCACCTATATGGGCGATGGGCTGATCACCTGTCACCATCGTTCACCATATCCATCTTAGGGCTTTAAATCAGAAGTGGCTGCAAGTTTTCTATTAATGTGTGGCTCTGCCCACCCCACTAGGTATATGGGCCTGATAGTATATTATGTGGGATATTTGACTAATTTTGAGGTAAACAAAACGTCTTTTTCACTCTTACTTACACTTAATTTACAATCTCGCGAGATTATAATCTAACGGTATTTACAATTTTACGATGGCATACCTACTCTTTGAATAAAATAAATATTTCGCAATTTGTGTTCAACGTGACTTTAAAACATCGAAATATCGAGTCACGGTTTATAAAGTAAAAATAAAACCGGTTAAGTGCGAATCGAATTCGCACACGAAGGGTTCCGTACATCACACATGTACGTAAATGTTTATTGTATGGGGACCTTTTATTCTATTTTATTATTTGTTGAAGCGGTAATAGAAATACGTCACTGTGAAAATGTCAACTCTCTATTACGGTTCATAAGATACAGCCCGCTGTAGACGGGCAGACGGACGGACAGCGGAGGCTTACTTATAGGTTCCCATTGGCACCCTTCGGGTACGGAACCCTAAAAAAGTAAAGACTTGGTTCCAAAGAGATTTTTTAAATATTCAGCATTGTATTAATTCCCGGAAACATGTGTTCAAACAGGTTTTATCTAGTTTTCGTTTCAACAAATGTGTAATATCCGAATACCCGCGGGATTTAAAATGCTTTGAGCGGGTTGTGCGGTGTAGATTAAATATTTTATCAACGCGTTTCATTTGCTACCTAGTAAAACGACCAGCAACTTTGTCAGCATTGAAGTTTTTACTTGCGAACTTCATCTTGTCGCTGCGTCCTCTAGAAGATGAATTCTTTTCCTAGTAGACCTGCATACTTATAGTTTAGGCTGTGCGTTGATTTATTATCAGTCAGTCAGTGAGTCAGTCAGTCAGTCACGTAAAATTTTTATACAAAGTTATATTTTACATTTTACCTACATTTAAGCTCTTTTGTTAAGGAATAGTTTATCGCCCTAACTAATACTTAGTTTAGATTAATTTCATATGAAAAAAATACATCACAATGAAATATAAATTGTCTATATTTTTACACTGAAAGCAAAAAGCGATTTTTGGAATACACGGGAACGAAAATTTAATTTACCTAAAAATTCCCACCATTGAAATATTCGGGCCGAGCCTAGTGGGAATGGCTAAAAATTGCCTCCGGATCGAATGAAAAATATCCAGGGATTCAGTACCCCTGTACAATAGTACCAGAAATATAGCGCGTCTCGGCGATATTCGTCGAGCTTGTGAAATACGAACTAACACGACGATAATTATGTAGTATAGAGATTTTATATAGATACTTATTTTTTACTAGCTGCCGCCCGCGGCTTCGCTCGCTTGGTACCCGGATAAAAAATAGCCTATAAGTTAATCCAGTACATGTACTATGTATATTCCAAGTTTCATTCAAATCCGTTCAGCCGTTTAGGCGTGATTGAGGCACAACATCCAAACATCCAAACTCACAAACTTTCGCATTTATAATATAAGTAAGATAAAGGTTTGGTTCACTTATTATTAGTTGACTATTACTTGCATATTCGGACAAATTCGATCTTCATACAATGCACGAAGTTTGCCGAAGCGCACAATGTTTGTGGTACTACTTAGCGAGAATCGAACCCGCGTCGAAACCTTGCGTCTCAGCCGAGCACTCGCCCGCCACGCCACCGAGGTAGCCAATTATGTCTTAGTCATTTTCTAGAGTGTGTATAATATGCCAAATAAAGTTTATTCTATTCTATTCTAACTTTAAGAGCTATTTCTATCCTTAGCCCATCGCCATTCCAAATAAAGATTCCTTCCAGGTATCTGAAGATAGTTTAAAGTAGAGTAATTGTTGCTGAGGAGCGCCTTTGTGTTATAAATGAAAAGATACTGTTTGTTTTGATCTATTGTTTCGGAGAAATGGTGGGATATTAAAACGGGTGATAAAACTGAACAACAGTGGAAATAAATTATATTGCTACAAGATACTAGCGGGCCATCAGCTGACATTCTTTATGAACTGCCCTGTCGTACAATGTGTACAGAAACGCGATGGGATAAATGTCTCCAACATGATGGACCACCTATATAGGCAATTGGCTGATCACCTGTCACCATGGTTCACCATAACCACTTTAAGTGTTTGAATCAGAAGTGGCTGCAAGTTTTCTAACAATTGCCCACCCCATTAGGGATACGGGCGTGATAATATGTATGTATATAAAAAATGAATGCAAATATTTCTCACCATTGATTGCAACGTCCATCTATGAAGATTAGAGTAGATTTTGGCAGGAATTAAAGTCAGTGAATGGCCGGATGTTATCTTGGAGCTACAACTACAATTACTCGTGATTAAAAGTTTAAAGTGCTCAAAGAAGCACCTTTCGTGCACATATTCTTTTCACATGACAATATCTGGCTCGCACAACTGCCGCTAGCGGTATTTCCGAACCGATATGACTTAGGGACCTTCGAGAAGCGAGCCTACTCCTAACTCAAAGGCCTCAAAGGCCAGCTCCTCTGATGTTGAAGGGCGACGGTAATCACTTACCATCAGGTGAGTCGCTTGCTCGTATCTTCCCATTCTCGCCCATCTTCCAAAGCATCTTGAGGCCTTAGCCCCAAGTTCTTAAACTCTAGAACAGTATCACCGCCAATTTGATTCGTAGGCGCTCAGTATCTGCATTTTCATTTCACGTATAGCGGATTACATTATTCTCAAAGCAGCACACATTTTTTGTCAAAAAAGAACGTTGCTATGGTAAACGATCCGTGGTCCGTTAGTAGGATATTGGAGTCGGCCAGTAGGTTTAGTTTTTTATGCTTATTATTTTCCCATTGTTCATTTGGTTCCGTACGAGAGGTAAATGTTCTACAAGGAAGAATCTATAATCACAGATCATAAAGTGCGTATCGAAAACCGATAAACGCGAGAACATGCGTGTGGAAATGGTACAAAGGATGATGATATCTAGGGATGGGCAAATGTCGATATTTTTATCTCGATTTTATGAAGACACATTTATAATATTAGTCACCATCGACCTCGTCAACACTACCAACAGCCTCAACATCATCGAGGATACTGGAAAAATGCTGCCATCATCCCAAAGTTCTCCGGTACTTTAAGGAGTTGGGCTGGCTGGGGGAGGGTTAGCAGGGGGGATAAGAACATTAATAAGAACTAGAATATTAGTAGGATAATCAGGATTTGGCTTCGAGCGATCTTCGAGTTAGAACTAACACTAAAACAATTTATGTTGAAATTTGAAACCTTCGATCAAATAAACTATTTGAAACGTATGGTTATTACGTAGTTTAAAACTAATTGGCCATTAAGTAAATATCTCAATACTTAGCAACAATAAGTCCGTGGTCGTTTCTTTATGCGCTTGGTTTATCTAAATTAAACAACGGGTTTTGAAACTTTTTCCATCATATTATGTAAAAAAATCTAATGGTGCCTAAAAAACGATATTAAAATCAATAGTAGAAATAAAATATATCAATAAAACCTTTAGTTTTTACCAGAAATATAGAGTGATAATCAGTGATTACGTTCAAAGTGACGACCTCGGTGGCGTGGCGGGCGAGTGCTCGGCTGAGACGCAAGAAGCACGGGTTCGATTCCCACTACGGTATAAATGTTTGTATGTTCGGCAAATATTTTTCCCGGGTCTAGGTGTTGTAGTATTAAGTATTGTAAGTATGTATTTATAAAAAAAAGTATATAAGTATCCTATCAGGCATCTGGTTTCCACAGCTTTGCTTAGTTTGGGTCTAGATGGCGCTGTGTGAAATGTCCACAAATATTTATTATTTTTATTAAAGTCCACTTATTAAGTTTATCGATGTTTAGCGAGTAGAATCATCGATAACACCCATCCCTAACCTCTCGTCACTCGATTCTGATAACGATGCGCCTCGGGGAGCAGATGTTTGGCGTTAAATGTCAGATAATTTGTACAAACGTAACCCTCACACCGCTCAGGACCGAGGGTTCCGTACAGCGCTAATTGTGCCGAATTTGCGCGCGAGCCCCTGAATATCCAATGAGGCGATGATGAAACTGAAATGGACTACTTGGGCAGGCTAACCTACTTTTGATCTTTAGATTAAACTTGGAAAAAACATTGAAAAGGTTTCATGGTTTTCTTATCCTTATTTAATTAAAAATAATGTTAGGTTACATATTATTTACAGTCTGATATCGTATTCAGTTTACTAGATAGATTACTCTAATAATGCAAATTGTATATTTAGTATTTTGTTTTGTATTTTTGGCCTGTTATTATATTTATCGTAAGGTTTTATTTAAGTTTTATTTAGATAGAATATTATACTGAGCATGCGTCGAAATGTCGCACCAGGTAAGAGTGACAAAGACGACGCTCTACAAAAATGTGTTTTCTCTTTCTACAGCCGATATGCAATATTTCCTGCCTCTTCATTCTGAAAACACAAAAAACTAAGGCCTTTGTCATCTATACCTAGATGATTTATACAGCGTCAGGAAGAAACTTTTATCTACACTAATGGGACGCTGCTGTAGTGCCCGGAACGAATTTAGATGGAGTAAACTTGCCCAGCGCTTTTACCAGCTTAGTCAAAGTTATGCACAAACACAATGTTTATTTATTTATTTGAGCAACCAATATAATAAACATTAATTTAATCACTATTATAACCTGGTACAACAAAATTTTTGACAAATGTTATTATAATTAAAGGTCACAGACAGCATGCATGAATTAAAATATGGTCGAGCGAGTAAAAAATCATAGTTAAAAAATAAAATATTGAATAAAAAAGAAAAAACACAAAAATGTACAATTAAAATCAAATTAAATTGGTTACATTTTGTTATATAGGAAGCCTAGAGGTGTTGACAGAAAGCCGGTATAATTAAAAAAATAATAGTAAAATTTAACAAAAACAAATACGAAAATACAAAAATTGTTACAACAAACACAATACAGGGTGCATATCCTCAATACAATGACGTCACTGTACGCCATCGATGGGATGTTTCATTTTAATCTCTCAGTTTCGACACGTTCTCTTTTGTGTACGTATCGCGTGGAATATAAAAATGATGGACGCTCTAAAACCTTTGTAATAAAATTCCAGATGGTATAGTTAACCGGAATCAACTCCCGCTGTCCTGATTTTTCTTCCGATACTATGAAATTATTCTTGACATCATCATCATCTTCCTGCCCTCATCCCACTCTATATGGGGTCGGCACAGCATGATCCTTGGATGATCCTTGATTGATTGATGATGATTGATCCTTGGATCATGCTGTAAGAGTTTTGGCTAAGGTGTTTTATGACCGGCCGCCTGCCTGACGTCAACCCTCCTTGGGAATACTTGCTTATTGTATCTCATCATGTTGGAGGATACTATCCCTTAGTCGACTTTTACGACATGCTAATTATTCTTGACATACATAACAGTAAAGTTGATTAACATCTAAACTTAAGTCAACATCATTATCCCGGCCAACTTACGCTTCCAATAACGAGAGCAAATGATTACTAAGACACTTTTCCTGTATCTCTTCTCGTCGCGGATTTCCTCATACTGTTCCAGTTCGAAAATAAAACCTGTCAAGAGCAAATCGAATTCGCACACGAAGGGTTCCGTACCATCGTACATTTACATAATATGTTTCTTGTATGGGGGTCCCCTTTTATTTCATTATATTTATTGTTAGCGGCTATAGAAATACACACTCTGTGAATATTTCTACTCTCTACCTATGGCATGCTGACAAGCGGACAGCGAAAGTTTAGTTATAGGGTCTCATTGGCACCCTTGGGGTACGGAGCCCTAAAAAACATTCAGTATAATAAGATACCCGAAAAATCGTATCCAGTTCTTCCTATCTTATACCTGCAAGTAGATCAACTCTCGCACGATCCGCCACACAATCACGCTGAGTATCGTCAGAATGTTGCTCTCATTTGAAATTATAATGCCGAAGATTTTCCTCTGCATGTCTTTAGCACCGGTTTCTGAAGCTACGGGCTTTAGCTACACCGCTTGCAACTCCTTAAATCGGTACAAAGATAGTCTAAAATGTGGTTTACGACAATAGTAAAATTCCCAAAGGAATTAACTTATTCGCTTGCACGGAAAAAAATGAATTTTGTAAAGTTTTGTCTACCGTATAAAGCGTAGCTTGCTTAGACGTTCTTGATTGATCGTTGAAGTTAAACAATTGTGCGCTGTCATAATTGGAATGGATGACCGCAAGTGGCATTACGAGCTGAGCGCTTCCGTGCTTCGGAGGGCACGTTAAGTTGTCGGTCCTGGCTGTAAGTCGTTAAGCCATGACGGAGGCCTTTAGGCGGCCTAAAAACTCCGTCACAAGAGTTAGCCACTTTGCAAACAAGCTTTGCTTAGTTTAGGGCTAGATGGCGCTGTATATATGCCTCAAATATTTATTATCTTACAACGACATTGGCATTATGTTTACTATTTCAACATCTGTTACGCATAGCGATACATTAGTAATAGCAAGCTCTGAATGTAATTGGGTGATCAGATATCACTGAATAGGTAACAGTGTATGGAGTAATTGGCCAATTTAACCCCATTGCATACCTTTGACGACCCCATTTATTCACGGGATCAGTTACATGAGTATGATGGCCTTGATGGCGTGGCGGACGGGTGCACGGCTGAGACGCTATTATTTTTTTCGTATGTAACAGATAAACCCCCGAATACTCAAACGCATCTCAGAGTTGAGCACGTCTCAAGACGTTTTTGACAGATTTTCATTCAAAAGCTGTCAAAAAACCGTGACTTGAGGCGTGCTCAACTCTGGAGTCGCGTTTGAGTATTCAGGGGAAAATTTAAGAAACTAAACAATTGAACATCAATCTGTCAATATTTATAAGGATCTCTCTACTGTTTTCTGACTCACCTCACTCAAATGTTATTCTTTATTTTTGAAGCCATTTTTTTTTACTTTTCCGTACAATATTTCAAACATTTTCTTTCAAACAACCCTTCTCCTGACAATTCTAACACAACAAAAGGAAAATTAGCAAAATAAGTGCAGCTGTTCTGAAGTGATGCGCTAGCATACATTCTGATGCACCTGCACGTATGTAAACATGATGAATTTGCACCATTTTGGTCAACATCTTCGTTCATTGAATGAGGCTGTACCTATGACACATTCGTTATCTAGACTAATCCAACTACACTTCGTTAGTCAAAATCTGTCTAGCCGTTTCGGCTACAGAAGCCATCATTTTCCTGCCCTGCCCACCAGGTGGGGTCCGCGCAACATATTTCCCTCTTCCATCTTCTCATCTCTGTACTCCTTTCACACGCAAAAGAGAAGAAGGAGCCAAAGGAATAAATTGAAAGTGGCTTTTAGATCCGCCATATTGGATTTTTTGACACTTCGTATAGCTGACATTTTCATCATCCAGACAAATCTAACAACACTTCATTTGTCAAAATCTGTTCAGCCATATGGATTACAGCTTCAGCCAAAAGATTGCATATTTCCACATACATACATACACACGCCCTAAACACATTAGGTACCCTCCTTTTTCGCAGTCGAGTAAAATTATAGCCGAAAGGCGAATAGAAAACCCAGTTTTTTGAAGAGAAAACTAATCTCAAATGTACCAAAAGTACAATATAAGCCTTGCGGCAGTACGTCGTATCAAAGAGCACCCACACAGCCTTCTATAATAAAAACGGCCAGCAAACACACAGACAACGGTATTTTCGGACCATTTCTCCCTTTATGGGATATTGCCTTCTCTTTATTAACGTTGATATCTGCTAGTGGCCGTCTGAGCAAACACTGAGGATAATCTTCAATCACCAATTGGAATCCTGAGTATACTCGTAGGCAGTTAATATTACACAAGGTTTAGAAATAGACAAATTAGTTTTGGATTATAGAGCGTCGCCCCTGTCAAAAGTGACAGTGACATGTTATCATTTACATGTCACTTCGTTCGACAAAGTACACACTATACAATCAGACTAAAATCTGACAGTTTCATGATTAACATTCGACGGTTTTGGTGTGAAAACAAGATGTCCATAATGCCTACCCATTTTCAGACATTAATTGATTAATTGGCTTTTCAAATAATGTTTCAAATGAATCGAACCCGCGCCTCTTGCATCTAAGCCAAGCACTCGCCCGCCACGCTAACGATGGTGGGAGACTATTTTTAAGCTACTTAAAATAAGGATCAACTATCAATTAATTCACCATACACTCCATTTGTTTGGTTATGGTATGGTTAATGGCCGATACCAATATTCTACTAATGGGCGGCTGACGAAAAACACAATATAGTTTTTGGCAGAAAAAACGTTGGTTATAAGTATAAGTAAGTTCGTATGAGCTAGTGGCCAACTCTTGTGACGGTGTTTTTAGGCCGCCTAAAGGCCTCCGTCGTGACTTAACGACTTAAAAGCCGGGACCGACAATTTAACGTGCCCTCCAAAGCACGGAAGCGCTCAGCTTGTAATGCCACTTGCAGTCACCCATCCAAATTGTGACCGCGCATACGCTTAACTTCAACGATCAATCAAGAACGTCTAAGCAAGCTACGCCATGCGCGCTTTATGGTAAGCGGAATGAACGGTCTGTCGTCATTAAGTAAAATAGGAACCAGGCATTAGTCGTTACTTGTACTTACACTTTGAGAAGAAACAAAAAGTTTCCGCTGAAGCACGATGATCAGACGAGTTCCAAAAACATCGTGAGATTAACCATTTATCATCGGTTCGCTTGTTTTTCTTCAGCCGTACTAATGAACGATTTCACGCGCTAAAAAAATGCAAATGGATTTTCAATTTGGTTTACTTTCTTAACTTCTTGCTTCCGATCTTTCCATCTGTATCATCAATATTCTCTCAAACATCCAGGGATTGGCTAAAAGTGTAGTCAGAGGCACGTCTAATATCTAAGGCCTTTTACTATAGTTTTACCTTCACAAACGGGACGCTGGAACGAATTAAGATGGAGTAGGCTTGCCCAACACCTATTCCATCCTCTCAGCTTAGTCGGCTTTGTTCACAGGAAAGTCATGATCAATAAGTGCGGAGCTAAGCTGGTTTCCTCACGATGTTTTCCGTTTAAGAGTACTGGTATAGCGCACATAAATTTTTCGCACAGAAAAATTCATTGGTATTTTGGGTTTGAACCCACGACCTTAAATCGGAAGGCGGGGGTCATTACCAACTAGACCACCAGTGCTCTGACCTAATATTATTTTATTTGTAATCTTTATTAATTTCCAGTTCCCTCAGCGGTGTCCATGGTGACGCTAAGCTGCTCAATTTTTTCTATTCTCAGAACGTAATAACTGCACACCAAATACGTTTAGTGAGGACCAAGTGGTTAGTTCAGGGCGGAAATAATTTCTATCTTTCTAGCAATCATAGGTTAGAGAAGTAACCCTTCTCTTCTATGATATCCACGTTGAGCTAAATTAAGGTTTTTCAATGGAGTGATAGTGATTGCTATAATCTGATACTAATTCCAGACCGCTTTTCTTACAAAAGACGAAGGTATTTTAAAAATTATGTTAAAAAATTCATAACCGAATCGATGTCACACACCGTATATATTGCGTTATTCGAAATCTTATATATATCGCGTTCATCGTGACGAACGAAGGGTTTAGTTAATTTAAATACTGATTTCGAGATTCAGAACTAGTCTATATTGGATGCAAGTATATGCTACAGCTGATCTATGATAAGAATACACTGCAGATTCTTTGGCCAACTCAGCCCACAAACCACTCAGCCCATGGGCCGAAATGTCCTCTACGAAATTTATTTATATTTTATAGTCAACTCAGCCCGCGGGCCATATCGACCCCTTTGAAATGTTTTTTTCAGTTTTTGGTCAACTCAGCCCAGACCTCTTTAAGCCCGCAGGGTGGCACTATGAAATATATTTCCACTGCTATAATCCTTTGCGAAATTAGTGTAGCAGTTCGTAGTGTGGCATCTATACCGTGCTACGGCGTAGTAGCTACGATTCAGGAAGATGGATGGGTTGGTACTTTGCTTGTTGCTTTCGACCATATGCTTAAACACCATGTACTGGAAGTAACTTTTGCACACGCTTGTCACTTTAACCGTATCACAGCTAACAGCAACAATTTGCTGCTAATTTCCCACAAGAATAGAAAGCGTATCTTCTGGTTCACAGTGTGTGTGTGTATGTGTGTGTGCCTTATCTGGCGTTCATTAATAAAGTTAGAAGAATCATTTACCAACAGTTACTGACAGCATAGATATTAACTTGTGAACAATGTTTCAAATGCAAGTATAAAATGCAGGGAAGTAAAAAGCCAGCTACAGAAATCAGTAATTGGTAAAACCTTTAATCTTTATGAAAAAACAAATGGTACCTATATATTTTGAGTCTTTTTTTCTATATTTTATGTAACTTATTTCTCGAGAATTAGTTCATAATATTGTAGATTGTAGTTAAAATATGTGTTTTTTGGCATTAGGTACTAGGTATAAATTCAACATTACATTTTATGCCGACCTCACACATATCATCATCTTCCTGCCCTTATCCCACTCTATGTGGGGTCGGCACAGCATGATCTTTTTTGAATCATGGTGTAAGAGTTTTGGCTAAGGTGTTTTATGACCGGCCGCCTGCCTGACGTCAACCCTCCTTGGGAATACTTGCTTATTGTATCTCATCGTGTTGGAGGATACTATCCCTTAGTTAAATTTTATGCAATATTGTCTATTTAATTGCTACGCCTTAAGGGAAATGATGATGGTGACTATTACATTTTTGTCGAATATAACCTTTGGTGGAGATTTTAGATATGATTATACTGACTAAAAACTAACTCTACAATTAGGAAATTATTCCATAGTGAAACTTTTACCTTAATCCAACTAGACAAATAAAAAACCCGTCAAATAACAAACTGGAGTTTCATTGTATAAAATGGTCCCTCGAACGATGCTAGAGCGATAATATCCCGATAACACCCGACAGTGAGGTGCAAATGAGTTCCAGATGGACCCGCCATCTGTTGGCGAGACGCCACGGAGCCTGGGTGAAGTTTATGATATAACTTTTACAACTCAGTTTTACTCAAATAAAATATGAGAAATAAATATTACTGGACATTTTACACGGCACACTCTTTGCTTCATCAATCACATACTTTATAGCAGTCTAAATGCCTATCACGATGAAAATAGTTTCCGAATTCCGAAATCTTAAACAAGTGTGCAAATAGTGGCTGAATAATGACCGACAATCCACTTAAGACATATATTTACATAGGTATATTATCACGCCTGTATCACTAACGGGTGTAGGCAGAGTCACAAGTAATCATTAGAAAACTTGTGCCACTCCTGATCCAAGAGTCCCAAAATGGACTTATTTATTTAACTGTGTTTAATTCTGTATAAGGCATTTCTCCATTAATGGACACAAACGGCTGAAAATTTTCGCATTTACATTTCGTAGATTGAACTGAAATACCCAAATACCTACATATTAAATGAACCAACATACAAAATGTAGTCTAAGTTATGTTAATTAACTAAGCCAGTGTTTACAGTATCTTCAAACAAACTATATCAAATATTTTATTTAAAAAAAATATTTAACCCCCAAATACTCAAACGCATCTCAGAGTTGAGCACGTCTCAAGTGACGAGTTTTTGACAAATTTTCATCAAAAACTGTCAAAAAACCATGACTTGAAACGTGCTCAATTCTGAGTCGCGTTTGAGTATTCGGGGGTAAGTGTCACAGATATTTTTGTGGATTTTTTCAGAATACGTGGTTTTTATGTAATGTTTACTCAAAAAGGGGTATTTCCACATTCAACTTAACATAAAAAGTGTCGTGTCCACCGCAGCAACCGTATCACTACACAAGCTTGAGCCTAATTAACTCGAAAAACAACATTATTAAAATTCTATCCGGATTATTTAACACTTTTCATGAAACATTTTTTGTTATGAAAGAAAGAATAGACGATTTTTATGTAGAAGTATAAAAAGGTACCTAAACATGTGTAATAAACAACATTTTTGTCACTAATACGGAGGCGACAGAAGCTTTGTAGTAAATGAAATTTCACTTCACTTCTTTATTTTTGGCAAAATAAATTTCAGTGTGCCGAAAGGCCTTCAAACTTCCTTTTGAACTCGCCATAGAAATGACAAAAATACGCGTTTTACACGGAACGGAAAACTACCTTTTGTTTTGATAATTCAAAGAGTTGCGTAGAACCTCGCGTAGAACGGTTTTTTTTTTTTTAACTCTCTTGTGTACTGTAGAACAACTGTTTGATTCATCAATGGGGATGGTTTTTGATGCAGGCTTACTGCCCGCGGCTATGTACATGAAAAATAGTTGCCGAATTCAAAAATCCCGAACATTAACCTATTATTAACACATCAGTACTTCTAGCACATTCATGATATTTTCATATTCATAATGGAGTGGGCAGAGCCACAAGTAATCATAAGAAAACTTGCAGCCACTCCTGATTCAAAGTCCCAAGATGGATATGGTGACTGACCATGACAAATGACCATGGTGACTGATCGGCCCATCGCCCATATAGATGGCCCATCATGTTGGAGAAGATAATATCCCTTAGACGACTTTTTGAAAAAAAAATGACTTTATGACATGCTCGGGAAGAGAAGAAGCTGGACGCATTCTGGGTTTTTTCTTTACTCCCAGTCCAGCAGAGAAGTCTTCTTACATTTACGTTAGTTAAATTCTTCTTTCTAATCATTTTATACGATAAGGAAGCCGTTGCGTACTTTACCCACGAATACTCAAACGCGACTCAGAGTTGAGCACGTCTCAAATCACGGTTGTTTTTTTTTTGACAGTTTTTGATGAAAATCTGTCAAAAACTCGTCACTTGAGTCGTGCTCAACTCTGAGATGCGTTTGAATATTCAGGGGTTAATCTGCAACATTTTGAACGTTAGCAGTACTAATCAGAGAGCTATCATTAATCTTACGACACATTCGACAGACAACATTAACTCAAACGCTAATCAAGACATGTCCTAATTTAGAGCTTGTCACTTACAAAATGTTTAATATAACGGTAGATGTCGCTTATACCTACTGGTGAGTGGTAGCGATCCCACTTTCCGATCCTAAGGTTATCTGGAAAAGTTATGAAGGTTGCCTGGAAGATATCGCTCTTAGCGATAAGGCCGCCCATTGTAATACGTATAAATAAAATAAATAATTGCGGACATTTCACACACCACCATCTAGCCCCAAACTAAGCAAAGCTGTAGATACTATGGGCACCAGATAGCTGTTTGAATACTTATATACTAATTTTTTTGTAAATACATACTTATAATACATAATACAACACCCAGACCCGGAAAAAATATACGCAGAACATACAAACATTTCTGCCGTAGCGGGAACCGAACCTGCGCCTTTTGCGTCTCAGCCGAGCACTCGCCCGCCTCGCCACCGAGGTCGCCGAGGTATGATTATGTTAAGTGCCTATTTTATTTTATTTGATGTTACTCTTGTGTTTTTACATTAGTTATACCTACTGTATTGTATTGTTATCCAAATTTTTTCAAACAGAGAAATCCATTGATGCAGACTATATTTGAACCCACGTCCTTAGGATCGGAAGACGGGGTCATTACCAACTAGGCCACCAGTGCTCTCTGCAGTTTTTCAAAACAACCCCTAAAATAAGGGGTAAAATGGGGTGTCAAAATTTACATCACGCGAGCGAATGTGCATGGGTAAACGTGGGTAGCTTTGTATATAACTGGGATTAGCAAAACCCAGACAAAAAAAATATAAAGAAAAACAATATCCCGTAGCTCGAAACTACTCAATTTTCTTCTGACATCCTAGTTAAAGCTTCATTGTATGTACGTGCATACATTTTGTACCTCAAAAACCTTCGAATAAAATTCAAACCAATACCAACCTTATGCTGTCGGTATAGAGTCGCTAATATACAGAGAGGTTCGATTTTTTTTTGTAAAAGATAAGGGAAAATGTACTCTATTCCGTTTAGTTAAGGTTCAAGGTGGTTTGCATGTTACAATTTCGTGCAGTTTATGGACAGTGTCCGACAGGGGTATATTCTCGGAGAAAAGACAATTAACATTAGAGATAGCTAAAAACAATATGGCAGTTTTTGGTCGGTTTTTATTATTATGTACTGTGTGGTTGGAGCACTGGTAGTCTGGTGGTAGCGGTCCTGCCTTACGATCCTGTCGTGGATTCAAATCCGATGCACAAATGGACTTTTTTGTTCAATAAATTTATATGCCTTAAACCAGTACTCTCAATCGATGAAGAAAAACATCGTAAGGAAACTCGCGGCTTAGTCAGCTCCGCACGTATTGACCATGTCTTTCCTGTGGACAAGGCCAACTAAGCTGAGAGGATGGAATAGGTACTGGGCAAGCCTACTCCGTCTTAATTCCTCCCGGGCACTACAGCGTCCCGTCTGTAAAGGTAAAAGTTACCTCCTGACGCTGTATAAATCATCTATTTATATAATCGCGGGTATGAGGTGAGTCATTTACTTTTTTACGGTCAATATTATGCCTAATGTACCTAACTGCTTTTCACCATTTAACGGGTTGACAAAGATTTTCTTTCAAAATGAAGACATGTGCCTAATTTCAAAATTTTCGTACCAGACTACCCTTTTAGATATAATCAGACTGGTCGTGACTCCGTTCTTAACATTTCAGTAAATTTCAAAGGGTTTCAAAGTTTACAGCTTTACGGCAGTAAGGATGTAAAAAAAGTAAAGATTTCAAAGAAAAATAAATTCTTAGAAAACAAAGCAATCAGTGGCAGGCAAACGTCCAATTATTGGTGTTGGCCGTCTAGGGATCGGAGAATTAGTGCTAAGCCGACGGTGATTAGATTTATCGCCCCGGGCAGGCCACTTTCTGCTGATTTGTCGTTTAACTGATAAGGGTTTAACCCTATCGGCAGTGTGCAATCACGGTTTGCGGCTGTCACACGGCTTAGTAGAACACTTAGTATGAATCCCACCATCTATAGCAAAATCCCAATACCTATTCGTATGTTACCCATTAATGAATCCTACTAATCTTCTTACTTACATTATAAATGCGAAAGTTTGCCTTGTCCACAGGAAAGACATGGTCAATACGTGCGGAGCTGACTAAGCCGCGGGTTTCCTCACGATGTTTTCCTTCACCGTTTGAGAGTACTGGTATAGCGCACATAAATTTTTTGCACAGAAAAATCCATTGGTACACAACCTGATTTGAACCCACTTCCTTAGGATCGAAAGGCGGAGGTCACTACCAACTAGACCACCAGTGCTCTCCTAGAAATTACCTATAAGTACAAAAAATACGATATTAAGCTTCACAAAAAGCAATTCAACTTAACCTATATACGAAAAATCTAATTTTATTCTAAATTCCTTCCATTTATCCCAATATGCAAATGCGTGTCCCAACGCTTTTGTCAACGTATTTTAATTGAAGGGCTGCGAATAAAAATATATTTGCTTGGTAATTTGTAGGAAGGTCGGGAGTGGTACGTGTAATGTGGCCCTGATTAGCGGCGTCGGTGGAATTTTAACAAATGTACTTATTGCCTTTTTACATGCACACATCAGACCCGGAAACTCGTGAATGGGCCTTTAATCCACTCCTGGGTAGGTACAGGCCTTCGATTTTGCCAGCCTCCCCTGTCTTGTCCGTCTTTTATCCAGACCCATGACTTTTTCGATTAAATAATTACGATATGGCGCTTTACACACTACTGTCAAACCGCATGTCGTGACAGATCAAGACGACAGACAGAAGAGATAGTTTTGGAGATTCACTGAATCGCACGATTTCACATTTCACCAATAATAGACTCTTAACATCATATTTATTAATAATTATCATTATTTGCTGCAACTTTTTTTTAAGTTCTAGTAAAGAAAAAACATAGAATGCGTCCAGCTGCTTCTCTCCCCGAGCATGTCGTAAAAGTCGACTAAGGGATAGTATTCTCTCCAACATGATGGACCATCTATATGGGCGATTTGCTGATCACTTATCCCCGTGATTCACCATATCCAACTTGGGACTTTGTATCAGGAGTAGCTGCAAGTTTTCTTATGATTACTAGTGATTCTGCTCATCCCATTATGTATGGCATACGGCCATGACAATTATCATTATCATCATTATAATTTCCTTGTCTTTTGAGCCATAACTCTATTTTTTCCTTTAGATAGTGAGCATGGAACAGACACATGAATTTGCAATGTACCTTTACCATCAGTTTTTAATCTAAGTCCCTTAAGCCTTGTACATAGCAACCGAGTAAATGTAAAAGGTACCCACTTATTAAAGGGGGTTACAGAATGGTGTCGAAACGAGTGAGTGGTTGTACAGTCAAACAGGGGACAATGTATTCATTTTATTTACAAGCATTCATCTTTCAGTCATCACTGATGATGCCTGAATTGAGATAAGATGGTCTTAAATCCTAACTGAACATAACTTCTCTGCTGGACTGGGAGTAAAGAGAAAATATAGAATGTGTCCAGCTGCTTCTCTCCCCGAGCACATCCATCCATTCGAGCCAGGGGTAGTATCTTCTCCAACATGATGGACCATCTTCGAACTCTTTCGATGAAAAAAGTTCGATGCAAAAGGATTTAGGAGACTCCTTTTAAAGGCTCCTTCAACTCCTTGCACCTTGTACTATGTGATATTGGTACCGTTTCCTCTTGATATTTTTCTTAAAATTAAAACCACATTAATATTTTCCGAAACCTTTATTGACAATTCTGTTCAGTCTTGACCGGGACCAGTCTCACTATCTCGTGGGAATTCGAATAGATAATATTATTCGACTTATCGAACGTGAAACCCAGCACACCCTGTATACTCAATATCTTCTTGACTTTCTGAATCATTTTGCTCACCATGTATATCCCATCTTCGCTACACACGTGTACGTAACCATTGTTGTCCGTCGCCATGTTTATAAATCTCGGCCTGTCTCTTAAGAGAATAGCTTTGTCGTCTTCCTTTCTGATGCCAAAAAGACCAGAATTGTTGTTGAAGAACTTGTAATTATCAAAGTCTATCACCATTTGATGTACAACGTTACCGTCCAACTCTTCGACAGTTTTGATCGTGCCATTTTTGTAGTAATACGTGTTGAGGCTTGGGAATTTGATGATATATACGTACTTCTTCACAAATATCCACCAGATGTCCAAGTTCTTTATGTTGAGTCGTCGGAGAGTTTTAGTGACGGGGTTGTATCTGTAGATGCCGTGACTGCCTCCGAAGTAGACGTCCCTGCTGTTCGGGTCTGTCGAGATCGCGAATGCATCAATGACTCCCTTGAGTACCGTGAGATCTTTGGTTTCAAGCCTGTACACTGCAGCCATGTACTCACCCTGGCCGGCGTCGAAACTGAAGTACAAGGTATTGGAGGTTTTGTCCACTGCGAGTTGGTTCGGGCTGTGTGTCATGGATACCAGGGTTTCCTTCACATAGCACTGCTCTGTGGAGTCGTCTCTGGATATTTCACAGTATTTAACTCCTATATTTCTCGCGCGCGCCGCGAAGATTGTGAATAGAACGAGGTGAAACTTCATTCCGAGTTTCTGCTGTCAAATATTTCCGGCGTAACTCTTTTAAGTTTGTATAAAATGAAATATTATTTTGCACCTTTTTTATAAAGATAATGTTTACCGAAATAAATACAGTTTCGACAATTTATTAACATAAAATGTTTGAATACGTGGTCCCTGACATAGAACTAAAGAATAACGAACGAAATTAAACTGTTCAGTTTAGCTTGTTTGTTTATATTTAGGTACCTATTTGTAAATACAACGGCGATATAAATCGAATGTTTGTTTGCCTGATGCACCGACAAACGAAATAGAATCATTTCAACAATAGGACACATGATCGATGCATAAATATGACATTCTAAGTAATTATATACCAGATAAAATACAATAACATTTAGAAAATACTTTATGTAGGTAGGTATATCCTATCCAGCCCAATTCGATGTAGAATATTTAACATTAAAAATCTCTTACAGCAATATATTTGACGGTGCTCGTAAAATTAGGCTAGCTTCGTTTTTAGGGTTCGGTACCCGAGGGTGCCAATGGGACCCTATTACAATGCTGTCCATCCGTCTATCAGCGGGTATTGTAGAGAGTGAGAGCAGAGTGTGTATTTTTATTGCCGCTATAACAGTAAATAATCAAAATTAAGTAAATAAAAGGGCCCCATACAAGAATCATTTATATAGGTACATGTACGATGGTACGGAACCCTTCATGTGCGATTTCGACCGGTATTTTTATTTATTGCTACTAAATCTAGAAAGGGTGTTTGTATGTTTGTCGGATTGTTGGTACCTTCTTTCACGCTGCACCTTCTTTTACGACATGCTCGAGGAGAGAAGCAGCTGGACGCATTCTGCGTTTTTCCTTTATTCCCAGTCCAGCAGAGAAGCAGAGAAGTTGCTAAATATTATCTCTATAAAAATCAACACAATAACTACATTGCGAAATATACACCACATAAAGGGTAGTTCGTAAAAATTCACGATAAAAGCTTTCGCGCCAAAAACGAACAGTTCTCCATTATGGCATTTACTTATTGACTGTTGTATGCCATCGGAGGTTGTTAAACTGGATGGCTTGAGTGTGGATAGATAACTTGCATGTTGGTGGTATTGTACCGATCAAATCTAAATAAATCTATACCTATGTGAGCTATGAGAGCACTGGTGGTCTAGTTGGTAGTGACCCCGCCTTCCGATCCTAAATCCTATTAGGTCGTGGGTTCAAATCCAGTCGTGTACCAATGGATTTTTCTGTGCGAAAAATGTATGTGCTCTATACCAGTACTCTCAAACGGTGAAGAAAAATATCGTGAGGAAACCCGCGGCTTAGTCAGCTCCGCACGTATTGACCATGTCTTTCCTGTGGACAAGACCGACTAAGTTGAGAGGATGGAATAGGTGCTGGGCAAGCCTACTCCATCTTAATTCGTCCCGGGCACTACAGTGTCCCGTCTATGAAGGTAAAGTTGCCTCCTGCCGCTGTATAAATCATCTACTATAGATGGTAAAAGGCCTTAGTTTATACCTATGTATGTATGTTCGTATGAGCTAGTGGCCAACTCTAGTGAAAGAGTTTTTTTTTGTTTTTTTTTATACGAATCGAACGCCTCTTGTGTCTCTGCCGAGCAATCGCCCGCCACGCCACTGAGGTCGTTGAGATGAAGATTGTATTAAAATCTGAACGCGAGCAAAGTCGCGGGGCGTTTCATTTCAACGAATTCTTATCGCATGTTTGATCCATTAAATAGAGCTATTCAATCGAGGCACTGATTTCCATTATAAATAGCACATCTTCTATCACCTATCGATTCGCGCAATAAGCACCACATTTTGCAAGCCGGTCAACGGTTACGATCCCCTATAAACTCGTAAATGGCTATTTGTTGGGAATTTACACCGAGTTTAGTTTTGTCTACTGCAATAAAATTTATCGCCTTGTCGGCCATCCACTAATGTCAATTCCTTTCGAAATCTACAACCTTTATTTTCTAGAAGGAATTGCATGACGAGAAAGCGTGATAATATGACCCTTCCAGTCTTCGTTCACACCGTGAGGAACCCGGCATGTCGTAGAACCTAAAAACTTCGAATACCTACATTGTCAAGTTCAAGAAAGGAGACTAAAACGCACTTTAAATCCTTTCACCACACTGCTTCGAAAGAACTAGTGACACAGCAAGAAAAAGAAGATTCCAATGAGCTGCTGCAGTCCACAGCTGGACAATGTCTAAAGAATAAGAATAAGAATAAAGAAAGTTTATAGCCAAAAACGAAAACACAAGATTACAATTTAGAATTAATACAATGCACTAGTAAATTTAAGTATCCTAAAATAATTTTCCAGCGAGGCCCAAACTAGACTCGAGAGTCTGTATCTTGGGTCTCAAGAGCACGAATTACCAGAAATAATGGCTCTCTCAAGATGCTTCTAATAAGCCATCAACCTTTTCTCCTACATTTATATTAAAGGTTACATTTCGCTGATTGTCCACTCTGGAGAGCGAAAAACAGGTAAATTGAGAACTCCATTTCTGAAGTTGGTTAAAAAGTATCAGTGAACAAATGCAAATGTAAATTTCCTCCGAAAATAGAAAGTCGTAACACTCAGCCTCGAAGGTATTACGACTGGAGTTCAATATAACAACAGTAAAAATTGGATATTTTCTGCTGAACAAGGTCAGCAATAAAAAGTATTTGAATCAGTTTATGTTAAGTACTGTATTTTTGTATATTTTTCTGTCTGTAGTTTGAGAGCACTGATGGTCTAGTGGTAGCGGCCCCTCGGATCTTAAGGTCGTGATGTCAAATCCGGTTGTGCATCAATGAATTTTTTGTACGAGTTTACCAGTACTCTCAAACAGTGAAGGAAAACATCGGTCGGAAACCGGCTTGTCGTTCAATCTAAAAAAAGTTTGAAAACATTTGTCTAGTGTACGTAAGAAGCATTTGAGACGCACTTTTGATCCTTTCACCACACTGGTACGAACTTGTGACACAACTAGTAGTAGTATCAGAAAAAACAAATCTGTGCACAAGACCCAAAAAAATATTCACAGAACATGCAAATATTTCTTGCATAAATTTTTTTCCTCTCACCTGTCAGTTTTTTATAATTGAAATAGGTTTGCGTTTGACCATACCAATGGATTTATCTGTACGAAAAAATTATGTACAGTGAAGGAAAATATTGTGAGGAAACCCGCGGCTTAATTTGTGGACAAGGCCGACTAAGCTAAGAGGATGGAATAGGTGCTGGGCAAGTCGTACTCCATCTTAATTCGCCCCGGGCACTACAGCGTCCCGTTTGTGAAGGTAAAAGTTGCCTCCTACATAAATCATCTATATAGATGGTAAAAGGCCATACCTGATGTTGAGTAAAAGTGTGGTCTAGGGGTGGAGCTGAACATTCCCCCGTCACGCCAGTCGCTATTCTCTTGTGGTTGGTTTCTCCAAGTGTGTAGAGGTAGAAATGGAATGTCATTTGCAGCTGGTGTTTGATCGAGGTCTAACGGCCTCAGGCGCTGGCAAAGCCTTTTTGGAAATTGTGTTTTGCTCTTATTGAGGTTTTTGTGAAAACCTAATAAGGATACCTTTTTGTGTTTTGTAATTGGTGGAACTCAAATAGAAAGTTAATTATAAGGAAATGCTGATCAAACCATAAAGATCATTCACAATTTCTCTGCCTTTGTCCTCAGACCAAATAAAAATAATTATTTTTATTTGATCTGAGGCCTTTATCCCTCTATGTGGGGTCGGCACAACATGTAATCTACTTCCATTTTCCTCTGTCAGAAGTCACTTAACTATCACTCTTTCTGACTCATATCATCGTTCACACAGTCCATCCATCTTTTCTTTGGCCTACCTCTACCCACATATCCTTCTAAAGTTGAGCAACGGAGAGCAAGGGTAAAACAATTCATTTTGTAAATGTATTGTTACAAACCGACGACCTCGGTGGCGTGGTGGGTGAGTGCTCGGCTGAGACTTATTACACTAGCGAGGTCAGGCAATGTTATACGCAGCCACAAATTGGATGGGTGGCCGCCTGAGAATGCTGCGTGATGTTGACATTTTGAGCTCCCGAGCAGACAACGTCGTGGGCTACAACAAATATAATTTACAAAACACAAAAGAAACAGTTGGGCTGTCTAAAGACCGTTGCAAACGGTCTACAGGTAACTCACCTGATCCAGCTCATTAGACAGCTATTCGTCTTTTTCACAATATTTAAAGAATATGTTCTTTGCTAAAAGAAGAAAAATAATATTCTCCATAAGACACAGACGGCAATAAACGTGTTCCAAGTTTAAAGCGACGTGTCTTATACTGAGACTAACCTGAATAAAACGAACACAATCTTCCCGGGAAATTGATGCGGGGTGTAAGCAGCGGGTGTTCTGATACAACAACATTCGGTGGTAGCTGTCACTTACACTGTAGTGTACCCCAATGTGTTAAAGCTATTTAATAGATCTCACGTTCAATGAATTTTTCTCTGCTGAAGAAAAAACATAGAATGCGTTCAGCTGCTTCTATCTCCGAGCATATCGTAAAAGTCGACTAAGGGATAGTATCCTCCAACATGATGAGATACAATAAGCAAGTATTCCTAAGGAGGGTTGACGTCAGGCAGGCGGCTAGTCATAAAACACCTAAGCCAAAACTCTTACTGTACCGACTCCACATAAAGTGGGATAAGGGCAAGAAGATGATGATCAGAGGTTGTTACCACACTTTAATGTATTCTCAGATATCAATAAATACTTTGAGACGGAGTTTTTCGGCCGCCTAAAGGCCTCCGTCATGGCTTACCGACAATTTAACTTGCCCTCCAACGCTCAGCTCTTAATGCCACTTGCCACCCATCTTTTGTGACCGCGCACAACATTGCTTTACTTGAACGATCAATCAAGAACGTCAAGCAGTTATGTCAAAGGGTTTTAGATTACACACTGGTGTGAAAAGCGCCGCCACCGCGCCAAGTGAGCAAGTTAGATTGGTTCGTTCGACGTGTCGTGAGTGCCCTCGGAATAAGTAATTCCTATCGGGAGCCTTAGCACGTGTTTGTCATTCATATCAGAGGTTGCAACTTCTCTGCTGGACTGGGAGTAAAGAAAAAACATAGAATGCGTCCAGCTGCTTCTCTCCCCGAGCATGTCGTAAAAGTCGACTATAGGTATCCTCCAACATGATGAGATACAATTAGCAAGTATTCCCAAGGAGGGTTGACGTCAGGCAGGCGGCCAGTCATAAAACACCTAAGACAAAACTCTTACACATAGACTCTGTTCCGACTCCACATAGAGTGGGATAAGGGCAGGAAGATGATGATCAGTGGTTGTTACAACACTTTAATATATTCTCAGGCTTCAATAAATACTTTGTTGGAAATTTTTGTATTTTATCTGTAGTCATTCTTTCGTTCATTGATTCATTCGCAGTAGGTATACTTAGATAGATAGATAGAAAATTCTTTATTGCACACAAGAATGTACATAGGCGAACTTAATGCTAATTAGCATTTTCTTCCAGCTAACCTTTGTGTTGTTTGGAGAAAAAGTGGAGGCAGTGCATTGTAGAAAAAATGCTAAGTATAAGAAAAATAACAATAATTATTATTATTATTGTACATAATATTATACTTCTTGATGTTAAGGGAACAAAGATCTGCACTGACGTCCCGCGGTGGGGTGTATTGTGCATTATCCCCCTGCTAACCCTCCCCCAGCCAGCACAACTCCTTAAAGCACCGGAGAAGGACTTTGGGATGTTGGCAGCTGTGTTCCAGTATCCTCGATGATGTTGAGGCTGTTGGTAGTGTAGATGAGGACGATGGTGATAAAAGAACATTGGATATTCACTGTAAAAAGGCGATTTTTATGATTAAAATGAAAGAAGTACTAAGGTACATTAAGGATTAATTGGCATGTGCAGAGTTAGATGAATGGCTATAAGAGAAGTGAATTCAAATGCGTCCCAACCAGTGCTAATCTCTCCATAGGCACAATGACTATCGTGCTCCACGATGTTTGTATCGCGGAACAATGTATTGTGGGAATAATTCATGGCATTTCAAATATTTCGTATTGTAAAGCATTCTATGTCAAATGAGAACCTATTCTACCCTGGACTACCCTTAAGCTATGACATTTAACCACGTTATATTGTTGGTCCCGCTCCGTCCGCTTTTATTAAGCCACGACGGAGGCCTTTAGGCGGCCTAAAAACTCCGTCACAAGAGTTGGCCACTAGCTTATACGAACTTACTTACTTTTATTTAACCACGAAGTCATGCATTCAACAAAAAGACGCGTCATAAGTCAAAATAGCACAACAAATATGGGGAATATTACGGAAAAATACTTCTTATTGTATTGACCTACCTACTTCTTTACTAGACTGGGAGTAAAAAAAACATAAAATACGTCCAGCTGCTTCTCTCCCCGAGCATGTGGTAAGGGATAGTATCCTCCCCAACACGATGGACCATCTATATGGGCGATGGGCTTATCACCTGTCACCATGGTTCAACATATTCATCTTAGGACTGAATCAGAAGGGGCTGCAAGTTTTCTTATGACTACTTGTGGCTCTGCCCACCCCATTAGGGATACATACGTAGGTACCTACAAGCTGACCAGTCACAATGACTAGTAGAATGAAAGTCGGGCAATTACCTTGCATTACTCACCTGAGCACTTCTACATAAATAAAACGCCATAAGATAAATCAGTAGACGCCTTAATTAAGTTATTGAAATCGGCGTTCATCTAGCAAATTTATAAAACTGACAAATTACTCAGTTTAAGAGCTTATGTATATAATGAGCGCACCTATAAGGCTCCGAATTCAAGTTACCTATGGCTTCTGATTTTCGAAAAATAAACAGCTTTTAAGCTTTTCGAAATAACCACGGAGGCTTTTATATTAAACAAGCCCAATTAAAATCAACCTCATAATATAACCGCACACTTACTTGCATTAAAATTGGACACAGGTTATTATTTCATATTTAATGTATCAAAACCACGCGATCACTTTGAGTGGCCGCTTCGAGTAATATCCTATGACACATTGTGGGAAATCACTCAGAAAATGATTAATAGTCGGAATATAACTTATTTTGTGAACGTACCAAGCATCTGTAGCTATGTAGGAAAACATCGTGAGGAAACATGTCGTAGGTTCGAAAACATGTGTCAAGTGCACGAAAGAAGCCTTTGAGAGGCACCAAATAAAAAACTAATGACACGACTAATAGTATCTGTAGCTTGAAAAGTACGCATATTGACAAGAATTGTACCTACGCTATAAAGCTGAAAATATCACCAAACTTGCCTTACGATGTGGCGAGCGCTGTAATAAGTAAGCTGTTCACGTATAGAATTGTAAATGGCTCAAACCACGCGAACTGAGTGAAAACTTTGTGAGAAAATTCACGATGAAATCAGGAAGCGGTTGCAATGCGGGCCAGGGAATCACGACTTCAATACAATAAAATTAAACCTTTCAATTATATATTTTATATATACATTCAATGTGGGTATATTGACATCAGGCAGATGGCCGGTCATAAGACACCTTAGCCAAAACTCTTACAGCATGATCCGAAGATCATGCTGTGCCGACCCCATATGGAGTGGGATAGGGGCAGGAAGATGATGATGATTCAATGTAGCTATATAAAATGTTTTTTCTTATATTGTTCCTGCTTTTTCCCACTTTATGTGGGGTCGGCACAATATGTGTATTCTTCTTCCATTTCCCTCTGTCAAGAGTAATTTCAACACACTTCTTTCTTACTCATATCATCTTTCACACAGTCCATCCATCTTACCTCTACCCACATATCCATCCACATTCATATCTAACACTCTTCTAGTGACATGTTCATACCACACTAACATAATTACTGCTCCTCAACGTATCCGTCACTGGGGCTGCTTTCAGTCTTAATCTTAATAATTTTTCTTTTATTGTAAACCCACCTACTAAACATTACCACATGATAAAACCTTTTTAAAATAAAGATGCGTTGTCAACTTGTAATTATAGATAAGAGAAAAGAGTACCCAAATTTTACAATCACGCAAAAGGTCGCGGTTACATCTCTCAGTCCACTCATAATCATATTCCTGCCCTTATCCCACTCTATGTGGGGTCGGCGCTGTAAGAGTGTACTATTAGTGTACTCAAAGTTTTCTTAGATCCATTATTTTAATAAACCTATTTCGTCTTATTATGGAGTTATTACTGTGGATTCTACGTCGAAACACTTCAATGAATGCTTATTAGACAATTTGGGGCAACAACATGTCGACGATGAATAATTCACTCTTTACGACAGGCATTTTAGGAGTTCCAAGGAAATTGCCCTGTAGTGGTGAAGCTATTGGACATATTTTACGCCTTTTAGGCACAAAAAGAAATATGTTACGCCTCTAGATTGTCGAATATATTATCAATAATGAAAATAGCTATGTAAGTACCTACTTGCTAGCGAATCGAAATTTACTAAGTTATAGTATATTTGATACATTTTATTTAATTTTACTGTTTGTTATTTGTACAAAATCAAGATCAAGAGGCTTTTGCCTAAAATACCCAATTAATGATAAGCTTTGTGCCCGTCATTCATTGGTATTTTCAGATATAGAATTAAAACTCGTTATAAGTTGCAGATGTTTTTTTTATCGGCAATGTCAACAGTACATAAAACTAAGTACATTTTTTAATAAAACATTTGACATAATCGACAGACAACAGCTACAATAAAATAAAATACATACAACAAATGAAAATAAAATTGCACTTGAGTGTACAGCTTCACCGTCCGCATTCTAAATATATTATCGTGGAGATTTTGCAATATCGCATAGTTACTGTAAATTCATGAATTTCGGAGTAAAACATGCACTAGCCGACCTGCTGTTGACTGAACAAGTTTACAGAACACGCCAGTGCTTCTACTATGAGTTTTGAAAGAGTCTACTCACGACTGTAAAAATATAATAATAATATGGTATTTTAATAGCACTTATAACGGCATTTTTACCATGATTCAACGTTTTCATTCCTAATTGAAAATTTTAAGGTGGATATGGTGAACCATGGTGACAGGTGATCAGCCCATCGCCCATATAGGTGGTCCATCATGTTGGTGGGGATACTGTCCCTTAGTCGACTTTTACGACATGCTCGGGGAGAGAAGCAGCTGGACGCATTCTAGGTTATTTAACCCACGACGGAATGGAGTATGTGCGCGTTTGGCCTTAGAAGTTGAATGCTTATTTGTTTGTGTTTGTCTGTTACCATTTTCCTCAAAACCTACTGAACCTATTTACGATGCGGTTTATTGCATTTTATTGGTGTCATTTCTGGGAAGGTTCTTGGATATGTTTTAAGGCCATAGCTCACCAGGGGGCGCTGCAGCAGCTAACATAGTTTTGTTAATTGTTTATCTTCCAGTCCATCAGAGAAATGTCTGAATTTAGTATATCCTACCTTTTAATAACTGTTTTGAAGTTTAAAACATATTTTTCACTATAGTTTCTAGCCACTTGTCTAGGCTCATGGTAGGGCCACTGGCTGATTCATGCACGCCGTGATTCAATTTAAGTTTGCTACAGAACATTCGGTCTAAACTAACATTAAATTATTAACTAGGCTACATAAACTTTTAATATAAAATATCAAATGTTGTGTAGGGTGAAGCCCTTTTTTCCTTCGGTACCTGAATTAAATTATTCTGAAAATAATTTCGATATTATCTAAATGATAGACATAATGTTTTCCTATGTGAGTGAAACTGCACGATAACAGCTAGTTATAAGAAAAAAGTCAATCTCAAGTCTTTATTATCTCTGAAAACACTACTGATACTTGATTTGTCATCTTGATTAGATAGTAAATTGTTTTGAAAATAAATATTTTGTAAGAACATAGCTTGACACAGAACCCAGACCTCGTGAATATAACAGTTAAGCCTTGTATTCACTACTCGACCGTAGTAAACAAAACGCCAATCTTCTCCACCTCACTGGTAATGACGTCACCTGGCTGCAGGAACTCCGGAGGATCTCTGTGTTCTCCAACACCCCCTGGGGTGCCCGTCAAAATAATGTCCCCTGGGAGTAGGGTCATGACCCTAGACACCCGGGCAATGATATCCGGGATCTTGTGGATGAACTGGTCAGTGTTGCTGCTTTGCTTCTGATCTCCGTTCACGCTGCATTTAATGTCTAGCTTCTGAGGGTCTCCAATCTCATCGGAGGTGACCACACAGGGTCCTAAAGGACAGAACGTGTCCATGGACTTGCCTAGAAGTAGTTGCCCTATTTGCTCGTTCTTTTCCCAGTCAGCCGCGGTGATATCTTGAGCTATGGTGTATCCAAAGACATGATCATACGCTTCGTCAGGTTTTATGAATGTCGCTTCTTTCCCAATGACGATAGTGAGTTCCACTTCACAAACTATTTTGGTAGAAACTTCAGGTCTTAGTTTCACAGCTTTGTCCTGCCCGATGACAGTGCTTGGGAATTTGTTGAAGATGAAACATTTGGCTGGTGGTGTGTCCTTTTTTTCTTGACAGTAGTCTTTGTAGTTTAGTCCTACGCAGAGGACTTTATCCATACCATGAAGCGGGGTTGTTAGAGTCACGGAATCTAGGGGCACTGTTGCAGGATTCTTCAATTTTTTTACTTTTTTGACTAAGTTTTGTTTTATGATCTCGATAAGAGTAGTAGGTAGGCTGGGGTCTGATTTGTTTAGATCAATAACCTTATCGCCTTCCAAAACACCGACTCGAACCTCTTTAGGATCTCGTTTGTAGATAAACTGTACGAATTTCATATTTGCTGGTTATCGTTTCACTGTGTCAATGCTACTGAGAAGATTGTGAAATGAGATTTCTTATGAATCCTCCAAGTGCACCCAACACTAGAAGATTTTCTCAAGATAAGAGATAAGAGGCATATTATGTAAAATTGAATATGATGTCACATGATGTAATCATGGCAAACGAAAACAAACTCTCACTATTACATCACACTCACACATCCCACTATATGTGGGGTCGGCACAGCATGATCTATTCTTCAATTCCCTTCAGTCAGCCGTCAATCCGTCATCTCTGTACTCACTTTCTTAACCGTGTCATCTTTCACAAAATCCATCCACCTTTTCTTTGGACTACCTCAATCTACCTCAATGATAATTCAAAGTATGCCATGTCATGAAACATATCATTCGTCAAAATGCAATTATGCTACCACATTCATTATTTTACCATAATTATGCGGTTTGAGAAAATCACTGTGGACAGCCAAATTTGGATAATTATTTGGAATTGAGTTTTAATATTTTTGGCGATGTCAAGTCGGTCAAGGTTTTGCCAAAACATTTGACAGCGAGGATGGTGGTCTAGCAGTAGCCTTCCGTTCCTAAAGTCGTGAGTTCAAATCCATTCGTGCACCAAAGTATTTTTCTACTCGAATAATGTATGTGCGCTATACCAGTACTCTCAAACGGTGAAGGAAAAAACCGTGATCATACCGGCATGTCGTAGAACCGAAAAGGTTTGAAAACATGTTTTAAGTCCACGAAAAGAGCCTTCGAGGCACACTTTACATCCTTTCACCACACTGGTTCGAAAGAACTAATGACACGACTAGTAGTAGTAGTACCAAAACATTTTTTAGAGTCATGATAGAACAATTGAAAAACTTTTTACTCCCAGAATGCTATAACATTTTCACGAAAATACATTTCGAGAGTATATACCTATGCATCTAGAAAGATCTCATAAATAACTTGATTTGAAAACTCGGGCCCTCGGTGTCAACCGAGATTGAATTAATTGTATATTCAAACTTAATATAATATTTAATTTCGTTGTTTAATCAGTCCTTTGTCCCCGAGGGGGTAATGGCTGTTTCTCTAGAAATCATAGCTGAATGCGGCTTGGATGTAGTGACAGCGATCTAGCGATTCCTATTTCAAATTCACAAATTTTAATATTTAGTGTATACTAGCTGCCGCCCGCGGCTTCGCTCGCGTTGTACCCGGATAAAAAATAGCCTATATGTTAATCCAGCACATGCACTATGTATATTCCAAGTTTCATTCGAATCCGTTCAGCCGTTTAGGCGTGATTGAGGCACAAACATCCAAACATCCTCACAAACTTTAGCATTTATAATAAAGTAGAGTCAAATTTAGATCAAAGAAAGATTCTGTAGGAATGGAAGAGAATAAAATAACCTACTTTTACAAGCTTTCCACATAAACATTTGAGATACCAAATTTTACTTAAATACCCAAAGAATATTTCATGTTCATCACACAAATGTTTGTCTTGGATGGGAATCGAATTCACAAACATAGACAGAAGGCAGTTATTAAGTTAATAACATTCACGAAAATGAAGGAAGACAAATAATGATAACACTAAGCTACTCTATTTTTACTCCTCTTAGGCAACTACAAGGAAAATACGAAGAGAAAATACAAAGCAGGCTCCAGGGGACACAAAGGTACCTTAAATAAACATTATTATGGTTGCAAAAGGCCTACATACTTTGCTAATCCCATTGTTGTGGCCAACCCGCCGGATGTAAGAACACATCTTAACAGTCTTTATAGCGATCGCTTATCGGTCCAAATATAAATTTAAGATAAAGTGTCACCTTGAATTGGACAGATAGTATTATGATAGACTAGCTGCTGCCCGTGGCTTCGCTCGCGTGGTATCCGGATAAAAAATAGCCTATATGTTAATCCAGTACATGTACTATGTATATTCCAAGTTTCATTCAAATCCGTTCAGCCGTTTAGGCGTGATTGAGGCACAAACATCCAAACATCCAAACATCCAAACTCACAAACTTTCGCATTTATTCGCATTTATAATATATTATATAAGTAAGATGGTACCGAGCATCTTTATCAGAGTAAAGTTGAGTTTGAAATCTGTTAAGAAACAGATAAGAAATTGCTCTAGAGTACATTATTATCACATCTGTACGAGCCACAAGATAAGAAAACTTGCAGCCACTCCTGATTCAAAGTCCTAAGATAGATATGGTGAACCATGGTGACAGGATCAGCCCATCGTCCGTATAGGTCCATCATGTTGGAGAGGATACTATCCCATAACTGACTTTTACGGCATGCTCGGGGAGAGAAGCAGCTTAACTCATTCTACGTTTTTTCTTTACTCCCAGTCCAGCAGAGAAGTGGCCAGAGTATTGTTATGGAACCAATTGTTATTATCCTAACTAATCCGGATTTCAGTTTTCATGCTAATTCTGACATAGGCATATGGGAACTAGGTTTCGCCCTCGGCTTCGCTCTTGTAGTACCCGGAAAAGTAGCCTGATACCTATGTCACTCTCCGGCCCGTAAACTACATAAATGATGAGGTCGATTTACAAACACACTTTCGCATTTATAATATTAGTAAGGATGGACTACATATTCTCTACCTACCTCTATGGGAAACTGGCGTAATTTTATTTATGTAGTTACGTATTTTCAATGCGCATAAGAGATAAAAAGTAATCAAAAAAATCAATAATCCTATGATATAAAAACATCGATTCGACGACCTCAGTGGCGTGGCGAGCGAGAGCTCGGTTGAGACGCAAGAGGCGCAGGTTCGATTCTCGCTGCGGGTGAAATATTTGCATGTTCTGAAAATATTTCTTCGGGGTCTGGGTGTTGTGGTGCCATAGTATTCGTAGTATCTGATGCAAACGAAAGGTGATTTACTGGTAATCCTAGTGTGAGTTCAGAACTATGTATGTGAGTATGTGACAGTTAGATGCTACTTATTATTTATCTTTGAGTTAAAAGATCACCTTGCACCATGAATCTATTGCAATTAGTTTGGCTTCGCGAACATCGTCGACATCGTCAAGGTATGCAAATTCAATCTATTCGATTAAACGCGTGATTGCCTAGTAGGTAGGTACTACATTCTCTATATTATAAGCAATCTATAGGGTAATATAACTTGTGTAACTGACTGACTGACAGTCGATGTAAAAACTTCACTTATTTTTATGGCTACTACTATGACACTTCACATAAACATGAATATGCATATTTTATTCGATAGTTTACATAGCTAATAATAGTAAAAAAAAATTACGACCTCTGTGGCGTGGTGGGCGGTTGCTCGGCAGAGACGCAAGAGGCGCGGATTCGATTCCCGCTGCGGAAGAAATGTTTGCATGTTCTGTAAATATTTCTTCCGGGTCTGGGTGTTGTGGTACCATGGTACTCGTAGTTTCTGAAACCCACGACACAGGGAATCCTAGTGTGGGGTCAGGACTATGTATGTGACTGTTGGGTGTTATTATTATTATTTTTTTATATGGGAAAGTTACTTTTATCGACGAAGAACGCGAGCGAACCCGCGGGCAGAAGTGGGCTTTGAAGTTTGAAGTACGCCATTTTGATCGATACATCCCTGTTTATACACACTTAGGACGCATTTTAAAAAGTTAGTCAGGTGGTCTTCCCTAAGGTCAAGGCCGTCTTTAATACATTGGAGGCCCTGGGCATATTAAGATAATGGGGCCCCTGACTTTGACAGAACACTATTTTGTTAAAATAAACAAAGAAAGTAGATAAGCAAGCTTCTACATTTATTTTTATTGACAGTCACATAAAATGAATAGACAACGTAATAGAATTCACATAAGTAATTACGGTTATTACGGTAATTAGTAATTACGGTTCCTCTTCAACTAACCTGTGAATGTTAAAAAACATTCACAGGTTAGTTGAAGAGGAACCGTTCTAGATTTGAGATGGGCAAAATCGTTAATAACTCCTTCAAAATCGATGTTTTTGAGCACATCACATTCTATGGACATAGTGATCTGGCAGGAACTAGGGGGCCCCTATCGATCACGGGACCTTGCCCAGAGTGCCCAGGGCCCGGTGAAGGAGAAGGTGAACGGTGAAGGAAAACATCGTGAGGAAACCCGCGGCTTAGTCAGCTCCGCACGTATTGACATGTCTTTCCTGTGGACAAGGCCGACTAAGCTGAGAGGATGGAATAAGTGCTGGGCAAGCCTACTCCATCTTAATTCGTCCCGGGCACTATAACGTCTCGTTAGTAAAGGTAAAAGTTAACTAATGACGCTGTATAAATCATCTACTATAGATGGTAAAAGGCCTTAGGTTTTTGTCGCAGGTATCAGAAACAACCAACAACCACAAAACTCACAACGGAATAATTTTGTGCAGACGACAGAAGTTTTTGTTTGCTTTCGGGCTGCGAAATCGCGAAATTCGCTTGCTGATTGCACTTCTGACCACTCAGTCGATCACTCGCCACTGAGGTCGAGCTAATAGATGATCATTGTCCGCATTGAGCTACAATAATGGCCTAATTTAAGTCTATCGATCCTCTCCTTGGTAAGCTACATATCGGCCTCAAGGTATGCAAATCCAATCTATTCGATTAGCTGCGTGATTGCTTGTACATTGCACGCTATTCCCTAGTGCCCCGCTCACACGGGACGTAAACCTATCCTTCCTACTAATATTATAAATGCGAAAGTTTGTGAGGATGTGACGATATATGTCTACCTTCACAATCGAGACGCTGCAGTGCCTGGGACGAATTAAGATGGAGTAGGCTTACCTAGGACCTATTCCATCCTCTCAGCTTAGTCGGCCTTATCCACAGGAAAGACATGGTCAATATGTGCGCAGCTGACTAAGCCACGGGTTTCCTCACGATGTTTTCCTTCGCCGTTTGAGAGTACTGGTATAGCGCACATAAATTTTTCGCACAGAAAAATCCATTGGTACACGACCGGATTTAAACCCACGACTGTGACTACAGCATTAGAAATACTATGAAACTGATAGGAATCGTCGTGGTTTCCACGTGAGGTGGTCGGGAATGTACGAAATTCCGGAAACTAGCAAACTACCTGATGATTTATCGACAACAGTTCCAATAGATTGGAATAATAAACCAATTGCTAGGTACCTCGTAAAATATAATTATAGTAAGTAAAGATATACAATGGAGTTATTATCTTACGATGTAGAACAGTGTAGAAGATGAGAAGATAAAGTTTGTATGGAAAAAGAAACGACTCGAACAAATTAGTCGCAAATTTGTCGTAATTGTAATTTTTGAATGAGAATCTCATCATTTTGAATGACGTAACCCAGCAAAGATCCGCATCCACTTCTCCGATTTATATCCGAACTGTCAGTATTGCTTTGCTTTTTTGTTTAGGGACAGTGACGGACGATCCAGGTACGGAACGGGGTAGTGAGTTTAAAATACATAGGTACATACATCACGCCCATATCCCTAACGGGGTAGGCAAAGCCACAAGTAAACATAAGAAAACTTGCCTAAGATGGATATGGTGAATCATGGTGACAGGTGATTAGCCCATCGAGCATAAAATATACCCGTCAAAAAAATATTAAAATAAATAAGATTAAATCAGAATTATGAAAGTAACAAAACATTTAATTACAAACAATAATAACTAACATATAAACTAAACTTTGTTCCATATAATAACAATAATAAAATTATTAATACAAAAATAAATAAATGCATCATAATAAACATACAATATTCACAAATGATCCATATACGGTATAACAATGGCACTACAAATTAAAAAAATATTACAAAATAATAATTTAATTACAAAAAGAAGCAATTAAATAACAAAAATAACTATAGATAATATCACTTTCAGAAGGGGTTCTTTATCGTTCTACTCTACATCAATTATCTACTTTTATTCTTATTTACATAAAATAATCTAACTAAAAAACAAAGCCTGATATTACAGTCTACTATACAATCAAATTACATCAGTCACCATACTATACAATCGAATCACTCCTAACAGCACACCAATCCTTTCGAAAACAGTAAGGTGTAATGATTACAGTAGACACTATAACGTTAGTCACTATACAGTAACAGACACTATAATGTTGGTCACTATACATTAACAGACACTATAAAGTTAGTCACTATACAGCTGCAATATTATAGTTTATACAGTTATATTCACTATACAATTACAGTCACTATACAGTCACAGTAGCTAGGTATATAAAATTATTTTAATTGTTGCACTGCACTTTGATTCCTGATATCTAACAGACTTACCAACAGTCCACACATTTTGTAACCTTGCCAAAAACACCTGTTCTGCCTGCTAAATGTTTTTGCAGACAGGTCTTCTTATACTCGTAGGGGCAGATTTTTTTTTTCTTTTTCATATTATTTTTAGTCTATGGTTTAAGAGTCACAAGCTTGCTGAGAGTACTTCAAACACATTCCGATATTCTCCTCAGGGCTCCGTTTCAAGACCGGTGGTCCGAAGTGGACGGACACTGCGAAGGGGGTGATGGACGTCTCTATCCGGCACTGATCCGGGCTCTGTCCGGGACAGAAAGTGCTTCCGCAGTGGTGGGGATCGCACACCCCCACTCCGTAGTACTCACCCTGAGAATGGAGTAATATTGAATGAATGAAAGATGAACGGACGAACTGACAGACGGACGGTAGAGGCATAGTAATAGGGTCCCGTCGGCACCCTTCGGGTACGGATCCCTAAAAATCAAAGCAAAGTCGTATCAAAAGTCCGTCTCAGACACGCAACATGCGAATACGGAAATAGTATGCTTAAACCAATTTAGTTCTTAGCATTTGTTCTACTAACCAGATCATCATTAACATCATCAGCTTATAGCAGTCTACTGCTGGACATAGGCCTCCCCTATTTTCGGCTTGACACATCTTATATCCACCAGCAGCCTTTCGCAAATCGTCACTTCAGCCGTTCTAACTAGATCAGATCATCCATGTATAACCTAGAATCCATATAAGATTTGCAGAACTCACCGTAACAAAATACTCGTTCTCACAGGGAATAGTGATTCTGTCCTTGCATCTCTGTCTGCCGTGGCCCGTCATGCCGACTCCGAAGTTTCCATAGCCGAAGTACCGATACTGGTCATCATCAGAGAAGTGTTGGGTATACGGAGACCAGCGCATTGATCTGCCAGACCTCTGCCCCCACATCCAAGATGTAATATAGCTCCATATCTGGGGGTTAGGGGTTAGGCTAACTACGGGGTACTACGGAATACAAACGGTTAAAAGCATAAAAACTTTATTGCGGGTAGATTACGAAACATGGGTCTAAAATAAATGATTATTTTGTTTCTTGAGTATATGTGCCTACGAGGAATTTGTTACGGGTATATTTTTATAAGGTTGGTATGAATTTATAAGTTTGATAAAAATGATATGACGTAGGTACATCGCGATAGTTATAGTACGATAGGGAGTGATAATTATGCGGGGTAATAAGGGTTTTCCATGAAAACTAGTTTACTTACATACGATACAAAAATTTACAAACTTAATTATAACTATAAACAAGTTGTTATAATATTTTATCTACTTAGTGAGTGTTATTAAAAATACCTTAATTTTATATTTACAGCCCTTTTATGTGTAAAAAAAACAATTAAAATGACCCAAAAATCACTGGGGCTTAGCGGGCGGGCGCCGGGCTGAGACTAAAGAGAATCGTGTTCGATTCTGGCAACATTCTTATTCTGTTTGCATTTTGAAAGTATTTCTCCTGGCTGTTTGTCATGGTATTCATAGTTTCTGATACCCTCGACATAGGGTCTCCTAATTTCAAGTCAGGCAGACTCTCTCTAACAGTTCTTACCCTGGACATCATACTGGGTTCATTGGGCTGTTCCATAGGCTCTACGCCTGGTTCCTCACCAGAGCCCATCTCATCATCTACTGGACCCATCATTATGTTTTCAGAAGTCGTTTCATCTGTAAAGACATGTTAAAATTTCCGTGAACTTGACATAAATTAAGATATTAGGTAGGGGATCCAATCACCAGACTCAGTTTCTCATCATCATGGAAGTATTTTCTAATGTAAATATCTACATAGACCCTTAAACGCAGTAGTGGATCCAGAATACTTTTTAAACGTAGTGGTTTCCTCTTTTGTGCCATATCATCATTATCATGAGTTGGTTAAATAGTGCCGCCACGAACAAGAACATGTCATGGCGACCGTGACCGCTCTGCCAAGTGGGCAACGATTCTGAAGAAGATTTTACATGTGTTCACAAGGTCGATGACATTGGATTCTTCTGTAAGTCTTGAGAATATTGGAATGCATTGGACTTCTATGAGCTGTTTATAATGTAAGGTTGATCACTTACACGTGTTAATGGGGTCGATGACCTCGGGCTCCTCTGCCCCTGGGCCGATTCTGAATGAGCGCGCGTCGCAAGGCGCGTACTGCACGGAGCAGCGTTTGGCGTTACGTCTGATGCACACCTTATAGTCCTGGCTGGCGAGGTGCCGCCCGTTCGACGCGTAGTTAAACGTCTTTATTGTTCCTGGAAATGAGTTAATGGTTAACTCTGATGATGGACTTTTTAAATCCTGAAAGGCTACATGTCTGTATGACTGACTCATGTTTCACTAGTGCAGTCACAGCCTTTTTCAACTGCCTACAGTCACATAGACAGTTCTGATCTACAATTTTAATGTGTCATCAAAAACTACAAATCGGTTAATTTCTAACGACACAGTTCCGAATCTCTATCTCCAAGTTATGATCAACACTCAGACCAGGAAGAAACATTTGTGGAACATGGAAACGCGACAGCCCCTCAGCTGGGAATATAATGGCTGGCTCTTTTAACATTGATATTCGGTTTCAGCCCAACAACTGGGAATGTTTACCATTGTCAGCAGTGTAATACTGTAAGCAGTCATGCGGAGCTGCATACGCCAGCGGCATCTGAGCCAGCCTCAGCAGCCAGAGCCGCGGCAAGTCCCCACCTCGCATGCGCATCGTGAGCCGCGTGGCACTGACGCCCGCCAGCTCGCCCTCCTCGCGCGCCTCCGTGGTGCTCGACAGAGTGTAGTATACTGAAAGATAGTTCATTGATTCAAGCGTGACTTTGAAAGACCATTGAGACCAGAGGCTGTCTGTGCAGCGCTCAGAGACTAGACGTCTATGCATAGTTCGAGTTAACTTTCAGAGAACGCTTCGTGAAGGCAACCAAACAGGCAGGTGGTGTTACGCATTACAGTAAACTTTTTAAGGATAAGGATAGTGGAATACACTGGTGAAGAACATCAATATCGATCGATTCAACTGAAATGTGTTCGTAATCAAGATAAATAAGACGACAAAGAGGTCTAAATAAAAAAACTTACTATGTTGTCCATGATTTTGTCCGCAAAGTGAGAACTTGGATTCTCCTTCGCCCAGTATCATGGCATCTTCATCACATTCTCCTGTTGTTCTGTTTGGTTGGCCCTGGAACAGAAATTAAACTCTACCGTCGTGAATACGTTTGGTTTTCCTAAAGCAGTTACAATTTATGTCGTCACCTGGTATATAAATCATAATGTCATTTGACAAACAACACAAAGCTTTCACTGATAACTAATAACAAACTTACAATAGTGAAATGCACGAAGTCGATCTTGAGCTGCATGATGCCGGCGTGCGTCTTCTCGATGGTCACGCTGCAGTCCTGGTCTCCAGCCCATAGCTCCGGAAACCCAGGAGACATGAAGTATGTCAGGTTGTTCTGTACTGTGCCTCCGCAGGATACCTCGACTGGACAAAGGAGATTCTCAATTCACCTGTATTATTATTATTATTATACACCTAACACTCATTTGAATCCAAAGCTACGTAGAGTGGGTAGTTAGTGGGTAGTACTACCCCTAGAAAACAACTTTTTGGGATTTAAATATTATACTACATACTTGTATGCATAAAACATGCATTAAAATCAGACCCACTCAACTCAATACATTATTGAAAAGCCTTTACTTCTGAAATTATCCGTGTGCATATCTCTATAATATCTCTCTCTCTCTGGCGTTACTAACTGACTGAACAGCGGAAAAATGAATAGGAAAATCTCAACGTGGACAACGTTGCGGGGCAAGTCAAAGTCAAAATTTTTTTATTCCATAAAATCAGGGGAATCACTTGGACACGTCTTAAATCTACGTTGCATTTATACCTTCGTAACGCGACCAAGCGTGGAAGATACCAGGCAAGACACCACGCTTGGCTATTTTTTGTAAAATGATCCCTTCACAATCATGTTTATAATGGTGGAGCATTGTTCAGTCCCAAGCATTTTTGTCTTCTATATAATCGGATATTTTATAGTAAGCTTTTTTAAACAACTTTCGTTTTATTAGTCTTAAATTTATTAACTGACAAATTTGTCATCTCGCTTGGGACTTTGTTATGCGTGGGCGTTGGGCGTTCCACTAGTTCTCATAATAATATCCATCTCGTACTTATACGTACGTAACCATACTCCATCAACAAGTTCTAAGAAAGCTCTCGTAAATGGAATTACATCAATTTAGCGTCATGCAATGTTAATTCGTTCCTGATTATCATTACCGTTGGGTTACATCATGTGACATCAGTAGCGTTATTTCCTTAGGAACGGTGACCGTCAGATGACAGTAGGAAGCGAATGTTTTAAACTACAATTGGAGAGCGGCTTTGTGAAGTCGGCATACAGTGAAGCGTTCGGTGCGTAACTTGCTTAGACGGTCTAAAAGTTAAGCAACGTTGTGCGCGGTCACAATTTGAATTGGTGACCGTTAGTGGCATCACGAGCTGAGCGCTTCCGTGCTTCGGAGGACACGTTAAATTGTCCGGACTATCCAACTGCTTTTAAGCCGTTAAGCCTTGACTGAGGCCTTTAGACGGACCAAAAACTCCGTCACAAGAATTGGCCTCATACGGATCATTAGTGGTATAAGATGGCAGGCACTGAAAGGCTTTTTGGGAAAGAGATGTAATGGGAATAATTGGGTTGAATAAAGAAATAATCCTATAAATCAACTAAGGGCGTGTTGCAGGTATAAGCTCACTGTGAGCCATAATTTTAGCGTCTAATACAATTTAGAAGAGAGTAGAACAAAAACTGATAGTAAAGATTTCTACCCTAAACTACGTTCCATAATTACACAGAAATCTTAGCAAATAATGTAACAATCAAACTTTTGACAGAATATTGCTTTTCTATTTAGTGCAGGGGCTGTAACAGTCTAGATATGAAACGGGACAACTGGCTGCTGTACTGAATCTTGTAAGCAGCAAAGATATAGTTGACGGCAGCGTTTCATATTACGGCAGTTTTTGTAGGAAACTCGGGTTCCCATCTTGTCATGCCGTGTTATCTCATGAATTATCTAGTGATTGGCGGGAACATGACACGAACCTTGAGGTACTCAGTACAGGCATCAACAAATCTATAAATGTATGAGCGTCGCCATGATAGCAGATTTTAGGATAACCTGCGTGAAAGTATCTGCCATAGCATCTTTGACGGTCTCAGTGGCGTGGCGGGCGATTGCTCGGCAGAGACGCAAGAAGTGCGGGTTAGATTCCCGCTGCGGAAGAAATGTTTGCATGATCTGTAAATATTTCTTCCGGGTCTGGGTGTTGTGGTACCATGGTATTCGTAGTTTCTGATACCCACGATACAGGGAATCCTAGTGTGGGGTCAGGACTATGTATGTGACTGTTGGGTGTTGTTATTATTATTCCTTATTATAGCATGAAACAATACAGGGAACAGAAAAATACACAATCTATATATACAACAGTAAGTATTTTTTTGCAATCAACGCACAGGACAAACCACTGAAGTTAGAAAACTGAAATTTGGAAAAACACCCATAAGGCGGGATTTTTCAAAATTCAACCCCCTTTTTCACCCCTTTAGGTGAAAAAGGGTGAAAACGTTTGTATGAAACTTTTTAACGGGTGGTGCGATTGGCTCAAAACTCTGTTAGGACACTTTAAATACAAAATTTTTGGACATGTGTTTCAGGATTTTTCAAAATAACCTTCTAAAAAAAATGAATAATAATAATAAAAGGGGTAAAATGGGGTACGCGAGTAAAGCCGCTCGTTTAAGCTAGTAAAAATATTAGAATAAAATAGTACAAAATGTACCTTACAAAATGTGCTAGTTGCATCCATCGCATAGAAACTACTGTTTGTAATTGACATATCAAACGCTGTAGTGGACGGCAACCCTAACACTTATTAATAGATCCGACAGAGATTGAGAGATTGCCCTGTATTGATTCCATAAGGGTCTGTTAGTGTGTCAGTTATTGGATTTGAGACGCCATCCGCTGTGTGGTTATTCTGGTTATGGGATGTGATTCGATAATGTAATTGGTACCTATTAGGTGCTCAGGTAATAGGCTTGTCTAACGGGACCACTAATTAGTCTGTCAGATTGTATCTGTTTGGCTTGGAGCCAACGGACGGACGGAGTTTTAGGCCTCCGTCATGGCCTAACTTAAAAGCTAGGACCGACAATTTAACGTGCCCTCCAAAGCGCTCAGCTCGTAATGCCACTTGCAGTTACCCATCCCAATTGTGAAGGCGCACAACGCTGCTTAACTTTAACGATCAATCAAGAACGTTTAAGCAAGCTACGCCACGAGCGCTTCCTGATTGTTGTGCTTTGATTGACAATCAGTGAGTCAGTAACATAAGAGTTTAATACATTTAGTTTAGGCCTTTAGCTGTCTGGCCACAAGGTTCCGAGATCAATGAATAATGCCTATTAAGGAGATTGAGAGGTTACAAGTCACAGCTCTTAAAATTTAAGAGAATAGAAGTTGGCTGAGGCAATCTTGGCTGACGAATTTACATAAAATTTCGTTTATTACAGTCGTCAACTTGAACGCGAATCACAAACCTGCAGCTAAAGTACCTATTTACGTGTGAAGATCCACCTAGCGTTTAACGTGTGTATCTGTGTGTTCGTCTGTGGCATCGTAGCTCCTAAACGAATGGACAAATTTTGATGCGGCTTGTCTGCTTGAAAGCTGCAATGATCGACATGGTTCTTAGCTATAACTTATGAAGATCTGTTCAGGCGTTTAAAGATCAATAGCTCATTTTCTTCTTGACGAAAGTACCGGAGAAGGACTACAGGATGTTGGCAGCAGTGTTCCAGTTTCCTTGATGGTGTTGATGGTGGTGTAGATGAGGTTAAAGATGATGCCGGGTAGTTCTTGATGACTCTCTGCAGTTCCGAGTTGTCTTATTTCGTTCGTTGCTGTTTCCTGTCCCCGCTATTTGAATATAGAATTCGGGCAAAAAGAAGTAAAACTAGAGGATGGGCAGCATTATCTACCAGAATACTCAACACCACCACTGCGGTCACCAATTTTTTTTTTACATCCATTTTACATCAGGACGACCTCGGTGGCGTGGCGTGCGATTGCTCGGCAGATACAAGAGGCGCGGGTTCTATTCCCGCTGCGGAAGAAATGTTTGCATGATCTGTAAATGTTTCTTCCGGGTCTGGGTGTTGTGGTACCATGATACTCGTAGTTTCTGGTACCCACAACACAGGGATTCTAGTGTGGGGGTCAGGACTGTATGTGACTGTTGGTTGTTATTTATTTATTTACATTAAAAATTGTTTATTCAGAACGGAAACAAGTTAGACTTTACAAGTAAAAAGATGAGACTGCAAAAGTTTTGAAACTGTGACGCAGTCTCCAATCCGCGTGCAAAGGGAAAAACAAAGCACATATCAGGGAGGCATCTCCAGCAGTGGACTTCTATGCTGCTGTTTCCTATAGAGTTGGTCAGAGACCCAAACAACCAAGTTATCATCCCACCTGAACGTCTAAAGGTCAAGCGAAAAAACTCGTTTAATAATGCAGAGCTTTGACACCAAATCGATAGTTACAACATAGGTGAGCTCGCCGGGTAGAAGAGACCGCTCCTACAATAAACTTGGCACGTGTTCCGAGGGGTCTGAATGTCCCTCACGCTCGAGTTATTTAGTGCAATATCTTCAAGGGACGGTCAATGGTTAAGAAATGAGAACTGCGACGCTACGATAGATATGTACATACATATTATCACGCCCGTATCCCTAACGGGGTGGGCAGAGCCACAAGTAATCATAAGAAAACTTGCAGCCACTTCTGATCCAAGAGTTCCAAGATGGATATGGTGAACCATGGTGATAGGGGATCAGCCCATCGTCTATATAGATTCATCATGTTGGAGAGGATACTATCCCTTAGTCGACTGTTACGACATGCTCGGGGTGAGAAGCAGCTGGACGCATTCTATGTTTATTCTTTACTCCCAGTCCAGCAGAGAAGTAACGATAGATATGTATGAGACAATTAATCTTTAGGTGACTGAAGACTTGTATTGGCTAAAACGGGTTAATTGTGATTAAAATACAGGCGGAAATTAACTTTACAGGCTACATACAGGTACTATAAACCAGAACTACTACTGATTGTCTCTACTCTTTCAAACCAGTGTAGTGAAAGGATTTAAAGTGCTCCTCGTGAAGTTTTAAGCACCCTGTAGAATTCATGCCTGTGGTAAACCTTGGAAAGACTTCGTATTTATATAAAGCAACCACGTTGTAATGTCACAGTAAAAATAGTTGATGAGTAATTCCTTGTCATAGCTCTGTGGGTCAAGGTAAGCTGGACGTATCGACGAATACTAATGAGCCATCTCTACCCCTCGTTTTTGACAGAGAATTTGTGGGCTAACATGTTAATGTGGGGCGTCCTTTCGGAAGGAAAGTATTTTAACTCTTAGGGGATAGCGGTTTACATTAAATAAATATTTGTGGACGTTTCACACAGCGCCATCTACCCCTAAACTAAGCAAAGCTTTTACTATGGGCACCAGATAGCTGATAGAATACTTACATACTTTTTTTTATAAATACATACTTATAATACATAATACTACAACACCGAGACCGGCAAGAAATATTTGCAGAACATTATAAACATTTCTCCCATAGCGGGAATCGAACCCGCGCCTCTTGCGTCTCAGCCGAGCACTCGCCCGCCACGCCACCGAGGTCATCACATTATTTCCATATATCATGTTCACAATATTTTACTAACGCACAATGAAAATTTATCTCAGAAAATATTGAAAAAATAACTTAGTTTAGATACCTATGTACTTATATGGATTTCAGTTCTTCGCGTTTTTCACTAGTCCCAAACAAATCTATCTACTCCCAGAGCTAGGAGACATTGCTGGCAAATTGGCGGAAAATCCCGGAGATCCAATAAAGAGCTGCAGTTGAAACTTTTCGTAGAATCGGGAAAGTCGAGTCAAAGTACGACCTAAAATAAATTGTTTGTCCAAAGTCAACCACGCGACAGACAGACTCGTTACGAACCGACAGCTAAGAGTCTATTTGGGAGCCAGTGGCACGCCCCGCGACTTTGTTTGCCTTGAGTCTTCATAATAAACTTCATCTTCTCTCTGCATCGGGTAGTTCCCATTTGTTCTATGGAACATGACGTCATTGAACAAAATGACACGTTTTCATCCCTATTTTTTCCATAGAACTACATACTAGCTTTTCACCCGAGTTTCATACCATAGAACAAAATGGGAATCAGATTATCCCAAAATCTTCCAATTCCCATTTTGTCATGGCATGATCATGACATGATCCATTGATCATGACAGAATAATTGTCATTATCAGTATAATGACAATTATTCTGTCATACATACCATTGATCAAACATCTGCCTGCGTAAAATAATCCTACAAAAGAATTTTAAAAATTGAATGAATGGATATTTGTAGCAAGAATGGTAAGATAATCGTAAAGAGGTCTTATTTACCTTGTTCTACAGAACAATTTGAGAAATAAAAGTAAGTATTACATGTTCCATAGTAGCAAAATAAGAAAAAAATATCTTATTCTGTCCGATGATGTAATGTTCCATAGAACATATGGGAACTACCCGCTGCATACTCTAGGAGATGAATTTCGGGAATTCCTTTCTTAGAGAGCACCTTTAACACCATAAGAGAAACACGCTAAAAGTTTCATGCTTCTAAAAGTTATGATTTAGGCTTTGGGTTGATTATCAGTCAGCTACTTAGTAAAAGTTACATATTTAGATTTCAGAAAATGTTCGGACAAAATGTAGAATGTCCCATTTTACGGATGAGACCAGCTTTGAATAACAATGAAAGTAAATTCTTACTCCTGAAAACAAACAAGCTTGGGTTAAAAGCTCGTTGAATCGAATTCGAACCACAATGATCTTTAGAATGGTATTAATAGCGAAAGCAGGGCTTTTTGGTAGTTTATCCTGGTCTATTATACCGGTGAGAGCACTGGTGATCTAGTTGGTAGTGACCCCGCCTTCCGATCCTAAGGTGGCGGGTTCAAATCCGGTGTGCCAATGGATTTTTCTGTGCGAAAAAATGATGTACGCTATACCAGTACTCTCAAACGGTGAAGGAAAACATCGTGAGGAAACCAGCGGCTTAGTCAGCTCCGCACGTATTGACCATGTCTTTCTTGTGGACAAGGCCGATTAAGCTGGTGGAACAGGTGCTGGGCAGGCCTACTCCATTTTAATTTGTCCCGGGCACTACAGCGTCTCGTTTGTGAACGTAAAAGTTGCCTGCTGATGCTGTATAAATCATCTACTATAGATGGTAAAAGTCCTCTTTAATATACCGTATTAAGGAATGAATATTTTAGATATACCTAAGGGTTTTTACTCTTTACACTGTTTCGAACTGTCAACGCACAAAAAAAAGGAACACAACAAACGTTGACAGTCCAACTTTTGAAAACACTTTGCTTTGCTTTCTTGTGCCGGAAAGTGACCATCAACTTAGGTCGTAGTGATCGGAGGACACCATAAGCATCACACAAAATAATCCCCTGAATAGTTTTATACCACAGAACAAACCTAATGAACTACTTTTCTAACATGAATAGCTAGCAATAAAGCTACAGCGAAAATGATCATCATCACAAGATTTCAATCAACGTAAAGCAGTAAAAAACACATTCACTGGTGATTTCAGAGAAATCTTAAAAGCTACTTAGACTGAACAATAATCCAGCCTCATCCAATCCGTAGAACAATGGATTGTAAATAACGATTTCAAATGAACTCTCAGTAACTTGCCAAGAAAGCGGACCTACGTTTCAAGATGATGGAAAAGTTTGAAGTTGGAAAACAAACATTTCAAAAATAACTTTCTTGTAGGCGCTTTTCTCTAATAGATTCTCAGGTTCTTAGGTAAAGTACTCTACAAATAACTGAAAAACTGTGACACTTACTATCTTACTTATATTATAAATGCGAAAGTTTGTGAGTTTGGATGTTTGGATGTTTGTGCCTCAATCACGCCTAAACGGCTGAACGGATTTGAATGAAACTTGGAATATACATAGTACATGTACTGGATTAACATATAGGCTATTTTTTATCCGGATACCACGCGAGCGAAGCCGCGAGCGGCAGCTAGTATATTATAAATGCGAAAGTTTGTGAGTTTGGATGTTTGGATGTTTGTGCCTCAATCACGCCTAAACGGCTGAACGGATTTGAATGAAACTTGGAATATACATAGGACATGTACCGGATTAACATATAGGCTATTTTTATCCGGATCCCACGCGAGCGAAGCTGCGGGCGGCAGCTAGTTGTTTATAAATACTTGTCGATACCATCGTTAAAATCACCTACTTACATATCTACAATGGGTGTGTACGTTCGTATCTCTGGTTTTGAATATCACAATACTATTTCAACTTCCATCATCACCACCATACTTGTTGTAGATAAGGTTTTAACCGCCAAAGGTCAAGTTCAAGTTCAAGGTCAAGGTGAACAAAGGTCAAGGGACTCACAAACGCAGCAGACGCCGAGTCCGTGTGCGCAGTCCCCGGCGGCGCGGCCGTCGCGCTGCCGGCAGTCGTACGCGTTGAGGCAGATCCCGGCGCGCGCCACGTGGTACCCCGAGGGGAGGCACTCCCTCTCCCCCCCAACCGGGAAGAAGTTCAGCACCTTGCTCAGTGAAAAGAGGCCTCCTGGAAGAGATAGAAAATTACCCTCTGTTTACAAGAAGTAGTTGATTTAAAGAGTACTTACAAAGTTCCTATATAATCATGCCTATTACTATTATTACTTTTTTTTGACATTGTATACCTTACTTACTTACTGTTACTTACTTACTAGAACATGATTGAGACCTAAATAATTATAACATCTGTGTAACCTACATTGTGTTCAAGCAAATAAAATGTCTTTATCTTTATCTTTATCTTTAATCAAAACAACTTCACGCTTCCACCGTCTGATGAGCTGGATCAGGTGAGCTCTCTATAGACCGTTTGCAACGGTCTTTAGATAGCCCGACTGTTTCTTTTGTATTTTGTAAATTATATTAGTAATAGTTGTAAGTTTCTTTCTATTAAAAAAAACACCTTTCATATAATTATAACTTTTGTTCTACACTCCATTTTCCATCTATAAACCATACATAAAAGTGGACATGGACCACAAAATTGGAACTCCCGTAAAACAAAACGTAAATATTTGGGCATCTCGGTCAAAGAAACAATCACCTAGTTTAATATAAAACCTTATAATTTAAGGCTACATTAAACATGACCATATATTAACTTCGTAACCGATGGCTTTTATCACGCCCCTTGATTTGCATAAGAAAAACATCTTCCCTAGCGGATTCAGCGTAAAGATTAAGTCACACTAGTCACTGGTGCAACGCAGACTGGAGTTAATAAATAAATTTAAAGTAAATAAGTAACTAAACGACATCGCATCTGCATTCTAAAGGGCCCTAATAAAATGTAAGCTAGCAATACATACATTATATATAAGGGGTTTTCTTATAAAATTATTTTCCATTGCTACTTTCAAACTCCCTTTGATAATCATTCCAACATCTTGTCAATTTCGCTTCCTGTTGCTTGCTCAATATTCTCATCTGTGTTAGTTTACTCTCAACCATCTTTTTGTTCCAATACTCACACAATACATAGGATAAGGCCCATTATACATGTGACAAGGTCAGCTATATGTCCATTGCCTCCCAAGGCGATACGCCGTGCCACAGTGCACAAATAGAATTACATAAATGCGGCACTCCGAAAGCTGTGAATAATTAAGTTCAGTCGCCAGCAAAGTGTATTAAAAAGTAACTGCTGGCAGGAACTAACAGATTTAATCCATGCCTGTAGCTCACATAAAAACATGCTAGTTACTAGGATAATAATCGCTATAAACACAAGTGCGAGCTACTAAGATAGTATGTAACGTGAGTATCCATGCTAATAAAAAATGAAATATCGCAAGCAGATTTATTTTTCCCAAAGCGTAGAATCGGGGATGGTTTTAGGTACTACGAAGCATTTTTAAAAACAAGCTAGCTTCAAGCACATTTGACTTAATGCCAGTAACTGGCATGCTAGTTTGAAAGTGCTTAGTATGCCACCTGCAGGCATGTCGTAACTTTAAACGCTGAAGTGGGTATACATGGTTGGTTGCAGTTTACATTTCACTCGGAACAGAACTTTGCTTTGCTTATTGTACGTAAAAGAACTGGAGGTATTTGTATCCCAAAAGCAAGGAAGACAATATCTAGAATATCTAGGCACTCTGACGGTTTCTATAAGGGGGTAAATATGAATAGGGTGAGAAATCGACAAAGGCCGGTGTTGAATTCTAGTTGGGTTAGACAATAAAGTAGGTCACGACCTGTCTGTGCTAATACTGATAGAGGGAGAAATCATTTTTAATTCCCCAGCGCGATAGGCTATCAAAATATTAGGTTACATCAACACTTTTCGATACAGCGATTCGTTTATGAAGCTTTGAAGTAATGTTTTTGGTCGGCTTTCAGTTTTACTAATTTAATTCTGAAGGGGCCTGGGTAAACGCAAAAAGCAGGGACATTTTTTTATCCTCTTTATTTCCGTAGATAAATTCAGTACCATTTTCCGTGGTCGTTTTTTCAACGTTGTTTATTAAAATGAGAGCGATATTTTCCTTCGTTCTCGCGCCCGTATTGGTCTCTTGGGAGGCTGTCTCGATTTCAGGTAAAAAGCTAGAATTTTCTATAGGCCTGTTTATCGACTGTATTATGTATGACCGACTTCCGAAAAGGGCTGTTCTTTTAACTACAAAATCTTGTTGTTTCTTACATAGAGTTGTCTGCTTATTAGGTACCTCAAACATTCTCATTCGATGTATTGTTATATAAGGGTTTTTTGGTTACCGGATGAAATCGTGAGAGAAAACTAGACTATATTTTTGCAAGGTATCTATTGTTATCCTATGGAAATTATTACTACGTAATATTTTATACAATACGGTCTTGTATAGCAAAATGCCTGAAGGTTACTTGAAGATGCACGTTTTTCGCTCATCGCTTTTTAAATCGCACGCTACTTTGTAGAAAATCTGCTTCAGTTAAAATAGAATGCTTGTGATGTTACTGGAAAATTATGCAAGAAATATTTTTAAAATAGTTTATGTAGAAAATGAAATCATCGTTTTAAATCTTAGCAATAAACCTTGTCTAAACACAATGTACAATTTTCGTATTCTACTTAAACACTTTGTTCCAGGCTTTATATAAGAATTAGACAATTTAAAAAAGCTTAGGAGTGCTTCGAAAATTTGTCATTGCCATTTCCATACTATGTATTGGCCTATATAACGTCTATTAGCAAAATTTATAGTTGATCGTGAGTATCAAAAAGAAATCTAACAAAAAATAAATTCTTCGTAAAAGTAAACGTCTCAGACCATTTATTACTTTCTACTTACTTTATAGTATTGTAAGTCGTGCTAATATCTAATATCTAACTCTTCTTTGGACTGTCAATCATTTTTTAACCTTTGCTTTTAGTGAAATTGTTCATCACTCTTGTAAATCGATTAGAAAGGCTATTAAAAGTAATAATATCCAACTTTACCATAAGGTCTAAAGATCTCGTAATCACTCAATACATGACGGATAGCAAGCCGAACGCCGTCATGTGAACGAAAAATGTTTGTATAATATCTGCAAAGCTCGAAATACCCTAAAACTTTTCTGATGAAAATCTGTCAAAAAATCGTCATTTGAGACGTGCTCAATTTTGAGATGCGTTTGAGTATTCGGGGGTTAGTTAACTTAAAACTGTATCGCAGTTTCCAGCGCCTCTTCCAACTATTAGGATCTTAATCAATACATATAGGCACTTCTTTACACGAAAAAGTTTTAGGGTATTTCGCACTTTGCAGATTATTCAAACATTTTTAGTTCGGGGGTAAGGCAGTTTTCAACGTGTTCAAATTGTTTCACTGTAATTTGTATTATTTTTACCAAATAAATTAAGTTTATATCGTACTAACCCTAGACTATTGTTCCAAGAACGAAGGCCTTTTAAGAGTTCCGTACCCGAAGGGTGCCAACGGAACCCTATAACTAGCCTCCGCTGTCCGTCCGTCCGTCTGTCAGCGGGCTGTATCTCATGAACCGTAATAGGTACAGGTTTGAAATTTTCACAAAGTGTGTATTTATTAGTGTCGCTATAACAACAATTATGGAACATAAAATTAAATAAATTAGAGTAAAAGTCATATTAAAAAGAACATGTACGATACGGAATCCCTCCTGTGCGAATTCGACTCGCACTTAACTGGTTTTTTAAACTTCCTTTGCCCCAAACAGAGGTCTCTATGCATTTCATAGTCTTTCGCGTGTGAAATAAATAAGTATAAACATATTTTTTGCTCTTTTTAAAATGTAGTTTTACGCTCGTTTTTACATGCGTGTAAAATTTATTTAGAGAAGTTATGATTTTTATTATTAGATTGATTGGATTATCGATATTATTCCTAAAATAACAAAAATTACAGCGATACAAAGTTCCTTAGTAAACAAAATGAACGGTTCAAAAGACAAACGCACATACAAACATACAGAGCCAAATTGCCATAACAGATAGTTATGTATTGAGTAAGATAGTTAAGAGCATCCAGCCAGTAGGTACCTACTAACCGTGTCCTTAGATCTCTCGAACCAGTGTGGTGTAAATGATTATAGTACGCCTCAAAGAGGCTCCTAATAGACTAATCACTCGCAGTTATGTTCAGTTCGTTTCATTGTACGGGATGACTGACGTTCAATTGCGATGTGATGAACGCTGATGACCAGTGATAGGGCTACCAGAGTCAATATAAGTTATATTATATAACCTATGAAAATGCTATATAAAATTGCGAAGGTTTGTAGGTAAGTAAGTAAGTTCGTATGAGCTAGTGGCCAACTCTTGTGACGGAGTTTTTAGGCTCATTCATTAGGGTTCATGGCTTAAAAACTTTAAAGCCTGGGCCGACAATTTAACGTGCCCTCTGAAGCACGGAAGCGCTCAGCTCGTAATGCCACTTGCTGTCACCCATCCAAATTGTGATCGCGCACAACGTTGCTTAACTTCAACGATCAATCAAGAACGTCTAAGCAAGCTACGCCACGAGCGCTACGAGCGGTTTGTAGATGAAGAAGGTAGCTATCACGGCATGGACTTGGGTGGCAAGGGATAAGAAAGTGGTACCTTAAGATAGGAAGGCGGGGTGTTCTCTGATAATGTCATAGATTATAGTCAGTTGTTGACGGCTTCGGTGGTGTGGCGGGCGGTTGCTCGGCAGAGACGCAAGAGGCGCGGGTTCGATTCCCGCTGCGGATGTTTGTATGATCTGTAAATATTTCTGCCGGGTCTGGGTGTTGTGGTACCATGGTACTCGTAGTTTCTGATACCCACGACACAGGGAATCCGTGGGGTCAGGACTATGTATGTGACTGTTGGGTGTTATTTTATATTTATTTGTTAGTCAAAATATCAGTGATCTTCTACAGTCAAAATTGCCTCCTGACGCTACATAAATCATCTACTATAGACGGTAAAAGGCCAGTTACTACAGTTGAATAATATTTATCGAGTGTTGAGGAGTGCTAGCCCTGTCGGTATTAGTTCCCTAACAGAATCGGATCACAAAAAAAGAGAGCGCAAAACAACAAACTTTTTTACCAATCGTACTTCTGCGTATACTTTTTGCTTTCGCCTACATTTTTTTGTCTAGTTCAAGTTAGGTTTGCGTTGTCTGAACCATTTTGTACACTTTTACTAAAAGGCGTGTTTGTATGAAGTTTTATTATCACTATTTGGTCCAATTGTATGAATTCATCAACACTTTTTCAAAACGAATTAAATAAACATTCCCTACTTTTTTTGGCAAAATTGTTTAATATCAATACATACCTATTTCTATTCTATTTCCATTCTATTCTATTCACGCATAGTCCTATACACACCTAAAAATTATTCATGAGATGACAGTCAAGAAAAAAAAATAAAGCAAAATATCGTAAAATAGGGCACAATATAAAAAAAGACTAAAAGATTTTATGATTCGCGTGTTTATTAAATAAAAATAATCCGTGTTTCCATAAAACTGCATTCATTCTTGTAATAACTATGAACCGCAGAAATCTGAATAAAAAAGCACTCAATTACTTTTTATGGTTTAATTAAAAGTGTAGCAAGTGCTTTTAGTACAAAACAGATCTTATCAAAACATAACCGTCATAAAGATACCGACGATCATCATCATCATCATCATCATTTTCCTGCCCTTAAGAGTCTATGTAAGAGTTTTGGCTAAGGTGTAATATGATACCAACGATCATCATCATCATTATCATCATCATCATCTGCAGCCAGGTCACCCCGGGCACGGTAGGCAAGCCCACAATCCTTGTTGATGTAGATAGGCTGATGTTATCCAATGGCTCAGACCAAATAAAAAGAAAAGACGCCGCGCCGCGAACAACAAAAATGAAGCCACTTTTTTATCTATGTGTGTGTCGAAGGTTTGAGGTTTTTTGTTTAAAGTAACCTAAAATTCATAGTATAATATTAAGAAACGATGTTATTTGAAGTACTTACAAGTGAAAAGTGATTCCGTGAGACTTTTATGTGATTTGCTGCTGTTTTTACAAGTTTTCACTACATAGGAAGGCATATTTCTATTTTAAAATTTTAAGTTTACTAGACGACGACTCGAGAGCGATGAGCATGGTTTTAGTAGTGTAGGTGTGTGCGTGAGCGTGTATGTTTACTTGCAGGAGCACGGTTTTGTGTGGTTTCACTTTTGTTGCTCGCAACGCGGCGTCTTTTCTTTTTATTTGGCCTGAGTCCAAAGACTGATCAAAGTTTTGAGGGTGAACGTGACCACAACCTTTTTTGATCAAACCCTGATACTGAGTTTGATCAGGCGCAGATCTCCCCTTGCTCTTGTCACTTTTCACGGTCCCGCGCTAGCCTTATCTCTTCCTAATCTATTAACGGCCCGCAACACTCAATGTCATCAAACCATCTTGCTGATGCGAAGATCGTTTTTATTTATTTCAAACACCGCTTAACTAAAAAAACTCCCTGCTTTAGGAAAGCGTAACTTTAAACAATGTATAAAGCCGATATAACAGACGACATTATTATAATATACGATTTGTACAGTCGCCTGAAATAAAAAATGACTTACTTACTATTATTACAAGATATTACATTAAGAAAATATATAACTTCCGTCCCCCGAAACCACAAATCAATCGGACCTGTGAAAGATGGAAAGATCTTTGTGTCAATTAAAATGATCTGATGATCTTCAAACACCTCAACAGATATTCATAGGCTATAGCTAAGAACCATCTCGATCACATTAGCTTTCAAATAGAAAAAACCGCATCAAAATCGGAAATTTTAACACCTGACACAATGTACAATATTGTATTAAATGAACTCTTTTTGCAGGCGACTGTATCATGAGTACTTGTCCAATAACAACGGTACTCTTAAAACCAGAGGACATGATGTTTTTATTTTACCGCAACACAGACATTTGAGGTCGCGACTCATCTTTACACTTTCACTGCGACATTGAAAAATTTGTTACTTGTTTTTGTTTAAGTTTCTCTTACCAAGTTATGTTACAAGGAAAATGAATACGGAGGCCTTCAGGCGGCCTAAAAACTCCGTTACAAGAGTTGGCTACCAGCTTATACGAACTCGTGCCATGTGCTCACCCATCCCAATTGTGACCGCGTACAACGTTGCTTAACTTCAACGATCAGTCAAGAACGTCAAAGCAAGCTACGTCATGAGCGATTCGTCTATATGGAAATTGAACGAGTGATTTCCAATTCTGTATCATGAAATCTCGGATGCAGTACGTAGGTGAAGTCTACTGCCGCGAGTCAACATCAGGCCCGAGGCAACTCAATAAAGTCCCATCAGTCACACACCACTAGATTCTCGATGCATTTGAATATCGTGTTCGATATTCCTCTTTCTCGACAGCGTCGCGTCTATGGCGGCACATTCGCTAGGCGTAACAAATAAATATACAGAAATATAAATATACAGATAAATCTACAGAGAGTAGTAGATTAGCTCATAAAGAAAGTCATTTTTACAACTCTACTGAGCTCTTACTATGATGAAACTACCTAAGTAAGTTCCGAGCACTACAGCCAGCGTCCCCTTAGTGTAGGCTAAAATTGCCTCCTAGCGCTGCTACTAGGTACTAATTGTAAAAATTGACATGTCACTAGTTATTTCAAACCAGTGTGGTGAAAGGTAAATAAAACATTAAATATTAGTATAGATGGGTAAAGGCCGTAGTTAAGTTATTAAAGTAGATTCTTATTTATCGAACTACAAGTAATGTTTTTCATTTATTAGCAGATCCCCGAATTCAATCATCGCATCGCCGCGCTCCGACGCCCTGATTCACAAATAACAAATCGTTTTAGAAACTCATCAGACGAAAATGAAAGCTTCTTATCTACTTTTCATTGCGTACACAAAGCTAAGTTATGAGCTTTGGTTTCTTTCTGGTTATACTTTATACGTTTGATGCGTTGGTCTAATGGGAGGTACTCTGACCTGCCGGCTGTACCAACATATTTTTTCGTTTAAAAATAATCATGTACAGTAGTACCACAAATATTGCGCTCCTCGGCAAACTTCGTGCTTAGTATGAAAACCGAATTTGTCCGAATATGCAACTAATATTCAACTAATATGTATGTATGAAAATGTCACATAAAATTGTAAGGTTTGTAGGTAAGTAAGTATGTTCGTATGAGGTAGTGGCCAACTCTAGTGACGGAGTTTTTAGACCGCCTAAAGGCTTCCGTCATGGCTTAACAACTTAAAAGCCGGGACCGACTGTTTAACGTGCCCTCCGAAGCACGGAAGCGCTCAGCTCGTAATGCCACTTGCGGTCACCCAACCCAATTTGTGACCGCGCATATCGTTGCTTAACCTTAACGATCAATCAAGAACGCCTAAGCAAGCTACGCCACGAGCGCTTCAAGTTTAGTTTTTTTTTAGTTAGTTCTTTATTTAGTTTAGTTGTTATAGCGGCAAAAGAAATACACTGTAAAAATGATAACTCTCTACCTATTACGTTTCATAAGATACAGCCCGCTGACAGACAGACGGGCGGACGGACGGACGGCGGAGGCCTAGTTCCCTTCAGTTAGCTTACCTCACGTTGGCACCCTTAGGACACGGAACCCTAAAAATGACTATTTATACTAAACATCGCAGTTACACAATTTGTTTTTAGAAGGGCTCTTGAAATATGTCGAATATTTGCTGTAGAATTTATACAGTCGTTAATTGGATCTTAGGTACCTACGTGGAGTAAATTGAGAGGAGTACCTACGTGGAGTAAATTGAGAGGAGTACCTACATTTAAATTATGTAGGTAAACGTGTAGGTACACATCTTAATAATGAAGCGAGTGAATATGTAAATATTTGGGGAGATAATGTTTATTCTACGACGATTTATCAATAAAGCTCAGACGAGTGAAGGCAATTGATTAATGATGTAATTAATATTCAGGATTTGCAAAATAATGGGAATATTATTGAGGAATAGTGGATTGTTTATCTAGGGAGGTATTTAAGGTGAGTGTTTCTTTAAAGTACGTCACTAGAGTTTAAAATAGTTTTGCTCCGGGGGTTTCTACTCTACTTTTTATCGACCTCGATAGCGTGGCGGGCGAGTGCTCGGCTGAGACGCAAGAGGCGTGGGTTCGGTTCCCGCTACGGGAGTAATGTTTGTATGTTCTGCAAATTTTTCTTCCGGGTCTGGGTGTTGTAGTTTTATGCATTGTAAGTATTTATTTACAAAAAAAACATGTAAGTATTCTATCAGTCATCTGGTGCCCATAGTACAAGCTTTGCTTAGTTTGGGGCTAGATGGCGCTGTGTGAAATGTCCACAAATATTTATTTATTTATTATTTACCTCACCTTCTATGAAAAAAAATGTAACTGACTGACTGACCGACTAAGTTCACTAAGAAAAGTCAAATTCAAAGTCAAAAATTTTTATTCTATAAAATCACTGGGATCACTTGGACACGTCTTAAATCTACGTTGCATTTACAAACACGACCAAGCGTGGAAGATACAGGTAAGAAACCACGCTTGGCTATTTTTTTTTGAAAACGATCCCTTTACAGTCATGTTTATAAAAGGAGTGGGAGGAAAAAGATTCAATCCTGGAGGACGCAGCGGGAAGATGAAATTTGTATAAAAAACGCAGACAAAGTCGCACGGAGTTCCACTAGTCACTTTTAATTAGGTACTGTCATTATTAACTATTAAATTACTAAGTATAATTATTACTTCTCTCCTGGACTGGGAGTAAAAAAAACATAGATTGAGTCCATCTGCTTCACTCCCCGAGTATTTTCGTAAAAGTCGACTAAGGGCTATCCCTTAGTAGAATTTTACGAATATAAGATAAACATGATGGACCATCTTGGACGATGGGCTGACCACCTTTAAGCCAAATATGCAATGTAAGATGTGTTTTCTCAATATAAAATGTAAATGTATTATGAAAATAAATAAAAAAAACCTGTCACCATCGTTCAATGTTGTTGAGGAGGATAATAGTATCTTCCCCATCATGATGGACCATCTTGTGCGATGGGCTGACCACCTTTCACCATTGTTCACCATATCCACCCTGGGACTTTGAATCAGGAGTGGCTGCAAGTTTTCGATTAGGTACTTGTGGCTCTACCCACCCCATTAGTAACGGGCGTGATAATATGTATGTATTAACTATAGTCACTTGAGGAAACACGAAAAACCTTCTAAGATACGAGAATGTATTTTGCTATAAAGAGTAAACCCACAAAAGAAGTACCTACATAAAAGTTTGCTTATTTATTATTTTCTTATTCAGAAGAAATCCAATAACACTTGATTCTGATTACACTGACCCCACTACACGGTCCGTATCTTAGTAAACAAAGAGCCTAAGGTTACCGATAGTTATCGATTGTACCGAAACTTACCGAACCCAAACTTATCGGGTAAATAATAGGATTTGAATAGTCCAATCATAGATAGCTACAAATAGCCGCTTTTCTGAACTATTCTTTACCCAACCATAAACCATAATAAACTGAGGCCTTTTACCATCTAGGTATAATAGATGATGTATACAGCGTCAGTAGGCAACTTTTACCTTCACTAACGGGACGCTGTAGTGCCCGGGACGAATTGAGATGGAGTAGGCTTGCACAACAGCGTCCCGTTTATGAAGGTAAAAGTTGCCTGCTGACGCTGTATAAATCATCTACTATAGATGGTTAAAGGCCTTATTTAAGCCACCTTATGACCAGCTAAAATATCTAGTTTAATAATAAAGGAAGGACAGCTATAGCTACCATAAAATATCCCAGCATATACATAAATAGGTGTTCGCTTGCGACAGTAGCAAAATAAAAAAGTAAGTTGGTGTAGGTAAATACCTACATAGAGTCCTTGAAATAGTTCAGGGTCAGTAATGAATAGTTTTGTTTGTCCCGAGAAGTCACTCTAATCCTTATCTAGCTGCTAACCATCTGATTATCTCGGAAACTTGCTCGCCCAATCAATGTTAATTACCCAGCAGTGGATGTAACACCGCTAGTGCTACTGTGAAACAACACGATGTTTTAAAAGGCTGCAAGGCGTTTACTTTTACAAACATAAAAATCGTATATTACAAAACCTGCTTTCTGCGGCTTCGTTCGCGTCATGCCCTGATAAAAAAAAACTACTGGCCTATTTAAGTACCTATATTAGTAACTACCTACCTACATGTGTGTGCCAAAATATCATACATAATACTGCCATAAATTTTACAAAGTTCTAAATACAATTTGACATAAGTACCTATATTATTATTGATATTGGACTCGTAGAACTTTCCTCCTCTGCTGGACTGTGAGTATAGAAAAAACAGAATGCGTCCAGCTGCTTTTCTCCCCGAGCATGTAAAAGTCGACGAAGGGATAGTGTCCTCTAACACGATGGGCCACCTATATGGGCGATGGACTGATCACCTGTCATCATGGTTCACCATATCCATCTTAGGACTAAATCAAAAGTGGCTGCAAGTTTTCTTATGTTTACTAGTGGCTCTGCCAACCCCATTAGGGATACGGGCGTGATAATATGAATGAAAGGATAGAACTTTTTGAATAAAACTTTTTGTGTATTGTCAGCATTTTCTAATACGGCGTTGTTACAGACCAAAACATAGTAAGCGTAGTAATTATGCTACCAAACTTTGGCTTGATGTCCCTAGACTATGTACCGTCAGCAAAGGCACAGGAGTCCAATTCTCGCTTCATTCGATAACTTACGTGATATGATTAAATACCTAAGTATCATATCGCAACTTTTATTATCATATTGCAACTATATCTATCTAATATCATATCGATTCCCTGCCAAAAAGCGTATTCGCGAGCATAATAGATTAAAAATATGGTAATCGATTAATTTATTACTATGTTTTTCAACATTTGTCATACATTTTCTACTTTTGGGTGGGCGATGGTTATGTATGTAGGTATGTACAATTGGACTTTTTTAATCTTCAAATCTCAATTCCTAATGTAATACGTCGTCTCAGTGGTGTGGCCAAAAAACCAAAAAGACATTTAAAATTTTAAAATAGACAACGACAGACTCAACAACTACAAACACTATCGACCACTCGATGCATATTGAACGATTTATCATCGATTTTATAGATAGAATAGGGAAGAATAGGGAAGTTTCAATTCATTCAATATTTTGACGGATTTGGCGATATTTATCGTCTGTGATCTTAGGTATATCTAATTCCCGAGAATTGGGCTCCAGTTCTAGTTCAGACTTTTAGATTCCGGTCTATGTTACGCCATCTAGGAAACGTTTTCGGAACTATCAAGTTGTCAAATATTTCACAGTAGCCCGGCAGGAAAAGCAAGTGGGAACCAGTATTGCACTTATCTCGTTATGGTGGTGTGCGGGATTTACAAGGAAAAAGCTGCTAAGTGACTCACATACCCGCCTGTGCGGTCTGCAGAGTCATTTTGTGGGTCTATGCCACATTATAACAGGTAAGTAGGTACAGTCAGTTTTGAGTTGTTGGCTAAGGCTGGCTCAAGAAAGCGTTCTTTTATTTTCAGTTTTTTAAGGTTCTGTACCCAAAGGGTGCTAACGGGACTCTATTACTAAGCCTTCGCTGTCCTTCCGGCTGTATCTCATGAACCGTAATAGGTAGAGAGTTGTTATTTTCACAGAATGTGTATTTATATTTTTACTATAACAACAAATAATTAAAGAAAATAAAAGGGGCCCCCATACATGAAACATTTTTTTTATGTACGAAACCCTTTTTTTTATTTAAACCAGCTTGAGATCATTTAGTACCCAGTAGTCCCAAAAAAAATGGCTTAATAGGTACCTAGGTGAACGGTATCGTTGCTGATTCGACTTAGATTGTTTACTGACAAAATTTGGCGCTACTGACAGAAGCTGTAAAAAACAGTTTTTGTAAATGCCCTTGAATTAGGCTGGCTTTTGTCCGCGTATTGTTAAAGCCATTGTAATTTAAATAATTAGGGTAAGTCATGATACAATTATTATAATGATGGCTCCAAAAATTTGCAAAGAGCACGGCCAAGATCGAGGTTCCCGACCGAAGTCCCGTTCAAATCTTTTGTGAGTATTTCTGTGTCCATATCGGCTAGATTATAAATATGTACCTAAGTAACTAGATAGAAGACAGACCTGGTATAGGTATTCTCCAGGTACATAGCTATAGGCAGAGTGGTTCACCCCATAGCCTACTTCGGCATCCTTCGCATTCAATGTAACTTGTTGTACTGGTTTTTATTACGGCACCGGTTTTATGTCGTATTTTACGCAGATTATTGTTGACGTTTTTAGACAGGTGGTAGACCAGCAGGAGGCATTGAGGTGCGTGGTGATGACCTGTGGTGAAGGTCATCGAATAGTGATCGAATGATGGCTGAACTATGTGGAACTTTAGAAATTTAATCTTCTCAAATCAAAATAAATATCGACTAAGAAATCAGTTCACCATATCCATCTTAGGACTTAAAATCAAGAGTGGCTGCAAGTTTTCTTATGCTTACTTGTGGCTCTGCCCACCCCATTAGGGATACAGGCGTGATATAATAATTATGTATGTATGTAATAGGTAGCTATAATTAAATAACACACTAAAGTCACCACCTATATGACCCTTAATTCTGTTCGACCCCACACTAAGATTGTGTCGTGGGTATCAGAAACTAACTACGAATAAATTGGTACTACGACATCCAAACCCGGAAAAATTGTTGCAAATACCTATATAAAAAAAACTCCCGCAGAGGGACCCGTACCCTCATCTATCACGTTTCAGTCGAGCACTGACCCCAGCTTGCCGCTAGGTACCTATTTACATAAATTAAAAGGTTTACGAACCAGGGATGGGCTTTAAGTGTTTTAAAACCTTCAAGGTCATAAGAGTTGGTCAGTAGTACACGAGGCTACTTTTAACTAGGTCTAAAAGGTCATACTTGCTATACCTACCTACTAGCTCTTATCATTCACTAGCGACCAACTCCGTCTTCAATTAAATTCATTTATTGCCTTAGACCAAAAGAAAAGATGGCGCGCCGCGAACAACAAAAGTGAAGCCACCTTTTTATCTATGTGTGTGTCCTGAAGCGCTCAGCTCGTAATGTCACTTGCGGTCACCCATCCCAATTGTGACCGCGCATAACGTTGTTCAACTTCAACGATCAATAAAGAATGTCTAAACAAGCTACGCCACGAGCGCCTATAGCGCCACGAGCTATAGGCTGATGAAGACTGAAGGCTTAGTTTGTCAAGTCTACAATTGTAACTGTCCTTCTTATCTCCATTTATAAGAAAGGGACAGCAACATCTGTCAAATAAGATTAATGAATCTACCATTCTGCCTTCCTAGTGAAGAACGCAGTAACTAGCATTTTTGTCAAAAATTTGTGAGATACAAATTCGGAATCGCCTATCAAAATACAACATTCTGTTCTCACTCACGTATCAAAACATGTTTGACATAGTTACTGCGTTCTTCACTAGAAGAGCAGCATTGTCTAGATAGGTACCTATTCGAACTTCAAATATTAGAATTAATTACATTAGAATCTAGACTACAGAAGTTCCCATAAACTTTGGCCAGAACTTTTTTAGAGGGTCCTCAGAAGTCCTCACAAACAATAAATTAAAATCGGTCCTTAGAAAAGTTAAAAAACTTCACTGAGTAATTAACTTCTAAAAGAAATCAATGACATCCAGACAAGACGAGGCTCCAAGTACCTACTTTAATTAAAAAAGCACTCGAAACTTGAGTGCTTAGTCAAATTAGATTAACTGAAGCTGCGGTCAGTAGGTACGAACATAACCTCGATCCTTTCACCACACTCATTGAAATTCACACTTCCCAAATTAATACTAAGGCCTTTTACTATCTATAGTAGATGATTTATACAGTGTCAGGAGGCAACTTTTTACCTTCACAAACTGGACGCTGCAGTGCCCGGCACGAATTAAGATAGAGTAGTCTTGCCCAGCACCTATTCCATCCTCTCAGCTTAGTCGGCCTTGTCCACAGGAAAGACATGGTCAATACGTGCGGAGCTGACTAGGCCGCGAGTTTGAGAGTACTAGTATAGCGCACATTAATTATCGCACACAAAAAACATTGGTACACGACCGGATTTGATCCCACGACCTTAGGATCGGAAGGCGCTGTCTGTCACTGCTTTCAATTAATGTATTCAATTCCATAAATCTACGTATAGTTTGTTCGTAACGCGACCAAGCCTGCAAGATACAGGCAAGAAACTATACTTGGTTATTTTGGCAAATTTCCCCTCCCCTTTACACATTATAATTCAAATTCAGTTTATCACATTACAGACAAGGGTCAGAATTTTTTCGAGTTCGGAGACTGAAGTCTGTAATAACTAGTTATCCCTGGTCACGGGGTGACTGAGTCCATGACTTGACTAGTCATCCCATGACCATGAACTCTGCAACGCATTCGAAACGCCTCGGGAAAGTAAAACAATCGTTATAACTTTAATGTTAACAAATCCCTTGAGAGACGTCTGAGCAATGCTGTTCATACCTGCCAGTTTTAATTAGAATATTATTTGAACAATAACTCAGTAATGATGTGTTCCAAGCGTGTTTTACATCTATCTCAATCTTTAACAAATTATAACGAAAGTAAGAACACGAGTAACTGAACTCTAATCTGATGTGTCATGCTTTGCAGCTCTTGCAATAAGTAAACAGGGCAAACAAGTCGAATAGAAGTGAAAATAGATAAACTGGCTGATTGATAAATGTTTTTACTCCATCGACGAATATTTAAACAGATATTTTATATTCAGACATTCTAAAATTTTTACATTCTTAAATTTATGATTATAACATTACAATTAAATAGGACCTAATTATATTTGCATGCCAAAGATTTTGGTAGGACATAGATTGGACTAATGTATTTTAAGATCAATAGGTGACGCACGAAACAGTAGCAACCTTTTATTCCAATTGCGTTTTTTTTTCAGAATACCTATGTGGCTAGGCGAGGAAGTTCAAGTTTACTTGGTATGTTTTATGGAAGAGTTTCACTTCTATGCACTTATAATCATTATAGTTTATGTTATGGCTAAAGTGAAAATTTCCACTACACAATTACATGGGAAGAAGATTACCTACTTGTAATGAAGGTACTTAGGTACTACCGTTATTAGATAATTTACATGGTCATCTTTCTTTTGCCGCAAATGAAAGTAACTTATTATATTTAGTTGTTAAATTACTATTCACGTAAGTAATTGTAAAGTGATTTCTGTTTCAATTCCAATGCAATTCACTTTGCAATTCCTCTCTAAAGGTGATCAGAAGATTTATTACTAACTAGCTGACCCCGTCAACTTCGTGCCGCCTTAGAATTAATAATTCCAAATGTTATTTAAGGTTCAAAAATCTTAAAATTGGTCCAGCTAGAGGCCCTTACCTTGCCTTGCAAATAAAAGAGAGCTGCTGACGAACGATTAATATTGAATGTGTCAATTATCAAAATTTAACAAACGTCTAAAAAGTATTTATGCGTTATCCTGGTTATCCTTTTACATCCTTTTTCCATTGTGGGATCATTTTATGGGATAAAAAGTAGCCTATGTCCTTCCCAGGGATGTCAACTTTCTCCTTGCCAAATTTCATCATGATCTGTTCAGCAGTTAAGGCGTGAAAAGGTAACAGACAGTACCTAAGTAGTGTGGATTAATTTCTAGCTTTCATTCCTCTTTCACTAGCATCGTATGGACACGAAATCAAACGAAATCCCAAATGATTTCATACTAAAATGAACCATTCGTGTGACCATTCTCCCGAGAACAAGGGAGAACATACATAACCCTCCTTTTGCTTTGCGCAGTCGGCTAAAAAGAGTGTTAAATTTCAGTTCATTCTATTTCTGTGTCATCATCATCAGCCTATAGCAGTCCACAGCTGGACATAGGCCTCCCTTAATGAGCGCCATCGAGCCCTATCTTCGGCTTGACGCATCCAGTCTAACAGAGGTGATCTCTAACAGCAGCATGCAAATCAGAGCTCAATAAATGCAGGTGCATGCAACAAACAAAGACAAATCGACTACACGTGTTCTGCAGTACACATAGCGGCTTATACTCTTGCACTAGAAGCAGAGTTCTCGCAAATACGTAACCATAAAATTATGCACAAGCAAAAAATATACCTAATACCAGTTATATCCAGATACCTAAAGCAGAACCACAGATAAGTCAGGCCACTTCTGTTATTTTTACAAAGTCATCGTTATATCGGCCACGCAAAAAATAAGTTCGTATGAGCTAGTGGCCAACTCTTCTGACGGAGTTTTTATGCCGCTTAAAGGCCTCCGCCATGGCTTAACGACTTAAAAGCCGGGACCGACCATTTAACGTGCCCTCCGAAGGACGGAAGCGCTCAGCTAGTAAAGCTACTTGCGATCACCCTTCTCAATTGTGACCGCGCACAACGTTGCTTAACTTCAACGATCAATCAAGAACGTCTAAGCAAGCTACGCCACGAGCGCTTCAGGCCACGGTCTATACTTCCAGGATGAAGGACTCTATGGTGCCTCCATCCTCTGAGCAGCCGCAACCTTCAGGATACATTTCGTTTCCCGGTCCGTAATTTTATATTGAGTTTTTGTTCTTTATCAATCAATTACCAAAATTAGAAAGAGATAGTGTAAGCAAAAATCCTCATCAAGAAATGAAATGATTTGAATTTATTTATTAACCAGTAATAATTTATGCTTCCTTTCACAAGTAATTTGACATTGACAGTTCCTTTTCCATATGTTTTCATCATCTATTACTAATCTGTGTGTATCATCGCTGTCAATATGTCAAAATAAAAGTATTCTATTTTTCATGAAAAACATACCAAAAATAAAGAATTTACAGGTAATAATGACATTAACTAAATGAGAAAAATCGGCTCTTTAATTGGATATAGGTTATGTGCAGTTTTAGAGCAAAAATTGATTCCAGGTTTTCATCCCTTTTCACCCCTTTAGAGGTTGAATTTTGAAAAATCCCTTCTTAGTACACCCCTACGTACCAAGGTTTACCTACACTGAAAATTTCAAGTCTCTACGTCCAGCGGTTTAGGCTGTGCGTTGTCTGTCAGTCAGTCAGTCAGTCAGTCAGTCAGGACAAAGATTCTTATAATATGAGATAACAATGATTATCTAGTCATACATCAATCAACAGTAGGTACAAACATAACATCGAGTCAAAAGACTACAAAATTAATCTTACCAGAATGTCTCGCATTAATTACGTCCAGTCATGTCTTCAACAATCGCCCTCAATTCATGACTCTAAGACTCCATGGCCTTGAAACTTCTGCAATTAACTTTTAAATGTTCTATCTGCTTTGTGCCAGACTATAAGCCGTTAGATGCACCTATTCGTATCGTCTATTCCGCACATCGTCTCCCCGCGGGAGATATTTTAGCTCTGAAACAGATTCACTCACAGAATTATCTTGTGTATTCTCGTCTCATCTTGTTTTTACCAAAATACAATTATACTTACAGAGATTACCTATGTAACTAATTTGTTTATCTAGCTTTCTAGACAAAGTACTACTACTAGTCGTGTCACTAGTTTTTTCGAATCGGTGTGGTGAAAGGTTTTAAAGTGCGCCTCATTGGTACTTGACAAATATTTTTCGAACTTTTTTTTTTAGATTCTACGACATGCCGGTTTCCTTACGATGTTTTCCTTCACCGTAAAATAATAAAAAATACTAAATTAAACTGGTTTATAGCGCACATACATTTTGCGAACAGAAATTTTCATTTCAATGAAGTTGTAAATCCGAAGTTAATGGGATGTTTGGATGTTGTTGTCAACAAATCAAATACAACAATTAGGATTTAGGTAAAGTTTGAAACACAATTCGTGAGTTTGTGACCAGGAATAACATTGGATTAGTAAGGTACCTACCTACTTTATAATCTGATTGTACATATCTATCGGTCCCTGCCGTAGGCAGAAGCTAGTTCTAAGCTATACTTATTTTGAGGACAGCGGGGTAGTTACTTAGTTAGCAATTTAACTCGAAACAAGTAGAAATTGTTGATTGCCAGTCTTGATCGAAGAAGTCTAGACAAGACGATTATTTTTTTAGAAACGGACTAGTGCCCGATTCCTACATTCAACTAGCTTGTTGTTATCTGTCAAAAAGGATTATATATTTTTTTGAAAAATAACAAGATTGCTATGGTAACCACTCGCTTGTTAGTTCCGTCGCTTGTTAGTAGATTATAGGAATCGGGCACTAGTGGGTAATTTTAATTTTTACAAAACGATAGAAGTAATCTCGCAAACGAAATAATGTTAGGTATACTCAATCTAATTTAGGTAAAGTTACTCGCTATTGTTTCAAAGGCATTTTACTACCTACCTACTCATTATTTATGTTCCAAGTTCTGAGTCTAGTAATTATCTCTGGTCCAAATTGCCCTCATCACGTTATTTGGATAATTGTTACCTTTGTAAGATATCACATACCTACCTAAAACCCAGAAACAATAGACCAAAAATTGTAAAAGACACAGTCAGCAACGAAAGTTTATTAATAGTTTGATATTTTAAAAACTCGTTTTCTTCTTGTCGTGTAGACAAAATTGAAAATTATTTTGAGCTTAGACATACCTTCAGATATTAGTAAACAATGTAATCATGATATTACGAGTTTCAAAGATATTCAAAACTAGCTGTTGCCCGAGACTTCGTACGCGTGTAGAACATTATTTTGTTCTATAATCAATAGTTTTCGCAGCGCACGCTAAAAACTATTTTGGGTTTTCTACCTTGGATTACAATATTGCAATTTTCTTACGGATCCCTAATTTTTTTGAAAATATATTATAGCCTATACTGGACCCTGATAATGTAGCTTTCTATTGGTGAAAGAATTTTTGAAATCGGTCCAGTAATTTCGGAGCCTATTCGTTACAAACAAAAAATCTTTCCTCTTTGTAATATTAGTATAGATTTCAAATTATGAAATGTTTATGTATCTTCGTTGCTGGCTATAGATACACAAACAATATATTCACTTATTCCAAAAATAAGGGAAAGTGTGTGCGCTTCGATTTATCCAATAACTGTTCTTATTATTTATTTGACAGCGAAGTACTTTCTTGCAAATAAACAAAGATGCGTTTTATCGTCATCTCCTTGTAGGGAGGGCCCTCGAAACCTGAATAAGTTTCGATTCGACTCTACATTTTGCGAACATTTTGCAGAAACACTCGACATTATCGGTAAATCGGTAGGTAATATTGATTCTGGGACCTAATTGTCAGGAAATAATGTACTTACTTAGTCACATTAGATAAATATTGCAAACAACTGGGAAAAAGTGTACTTTTTTAACAGATTTTGGACAGTTTTATCTTCAAAATACAAATTTAAATAAATTTATTTCAGCAAACACACAATAATTGCACTCAATACGGAGAAATCAGAACAAATGTAAATGCTGACAGGTATTTTTTGTGGTAAAGAATTTACAACGGACCTCACACTAGGCCGAGCCTGTATCGTGAGGACCAAAATAAAGATTTACTAATTGATTTGCGTCTTGGTAGGACTATGTTAGTTGTCTTTCTGTGTTCTTATCTTTTGTGACAATTACCTATACCTATTACTATGAAGGTAGGCCAACGGTACCGTGTTATATCTTATCCTACTTTATATTCTGATGATCACAGAAGTAATTAAGAAGAAAGACGGCCTCGGTGGCGTGGCGGGCGATTGCTTGGCGGTGACGCAAGAGGCGCGGGTTCGATTCCCGCTGCGGAGGAAATGTTTGTATGTTCTGCAAATATTTCTTCCTGGTCTGTTGTGGTACCATGGTACCGTAGTTTCTGATACCCAAGACACAGGGAATCCTAGTGTGGGGTCAGGACTATGTATGTGACTGTTGGGTGTTATTTATTTATTCAGTTATAAAAAAGTATCCAAGGTGTTTTTGAAGGAATTAAGATTGCTCCGTCTACAACAAGTCTAGAGACTTGCTTTCTTTACTGATCCACATTGTGATAAGGAATTGAGAATGTCAAGGTGAGGCAAGCCTTAATGGAAAACCACCTACGGCTTGATGAATAAGTAAATACCACCCAACTGTGCTCTGCCAACTGATAAAAATAACTTAGGTAGGTACTCGTAATTCAGGGCATGAACTTATTATTTTGCAAATTTCATTTGAGATCATCACCAACAGCCTGTCTTTGCTTGTACCATCCGACACGATCCTGTGCTAGCCTCATCCATTTACGGCCCACTATTTTGACAACGTCTACCCTTAGTTAGCCTCAACAGCTGGATACTGACTGACCGAGCATCCGCTAGGCAGCCGCACGAATCATCTCGCTTAGTCAGGCAGGACGTCTCGTGAGGCTGTTCGGTCAGTCAGTACCAGCTAGTTACTAATAAATATTGGAACCGGGCATTAGTCGACTCCACGGCCTGTTAATTCACTTGTAAGTACCTATTGGAAAAAGATAAAAGAAGACAACGCGCAGACGGCTGTGAAATTAAATTGTCGGTCGCCTGCGGGCGTTCGTCAATGACTGCTATAATTGTGTTGGCATTATGGTAGCTACAGTTCCGAATATTGTCGTGACATTCATGAACAAAGAGATACAGATACTTTATGGTACATTTTTTAAACAAAAACCACCGTCATGACACAAAAAACCAAGCACTAAAGACAAACTTTGAAGAGTGTGCAATATCTGATTTTGCTCACTAAAATCGATTTAGAACTCTGTTGTTAGTAAGTAAATAAATGTGTTTTCACCTCTCCAGCACGAAAAGGGTGCTTTTGAGCGTAAAACTCGCAGCAAAATAGCTTTTTGCTGCGTGGGTGAGTGCCATTTGGTATTACTCGGCGCTGAAAACGTATTTTTAAATAATATAAATCTAATTTTATTTTCTTACCCATAAAACTTTTCTAGCTGGTAGAGTTGAAAAGTTTTATGTTCGACAAGAGAACAAATTTTGTTTAAACCTCGTGGTTCAACTCACTGTACTCAGTCGTCTATATTAGAATCTCTCGCTACGCTCGTTATTTGATTTTAGACTACTTCGCTATGCAGCAAAAAATAACTTTGCTCACTTGTTGAACTTAACTATTATTCAAAACGAAAATGAAATTTTACCATTTTTTCTTTAATTCCTCAGTGAAAACACGATTAAAAAAATCTTGAAAAGTTCATGTTTCACGTATGTTTTGATCTAGATCTCGGGAACCCCATTTAGGAAGTATGTACCTACAATACAACAGATCAGATAATATATGTATGTTGTCCGATGCCAGATCAACAGCCGGGAACTGTAGTAATTTGTCCGAGTTTTCTGAATGGGTTCCGGCCAAATAATTTTATGGTAATCTTCTGACATGTAGGTATTGTCCATTCGAATGGAATGCTGTGTTTTTCCACTCCAGGAATAATGTAGGTACCTTTCCTAAATGTGATAGAGATATTGATATTTTTATCTACCAACTCATGTTTATATTAAACCTCGATAGCATGGCATGTGAGTGTCTGGCTAAACGCGGAGATTCAGGTTCGAATCCCCGGCGGGAGAAATTGCATAGTTTGCAAATATTTTTCCGGATCTGGGGTTACATTATGCATTTGTAATGTATTCCAAAGCAATCAATTTTTATGCTAGGCTTTTTTTGTTTATAAATTCTAGGTTATAGTCATGTATTTACTTACCTAAATATGGTTACAGGAATATGCTTAACTAGATTTCGCCCGCGGATTCGCTCACGTGATATTCGGACAAAAAGTAGCCTATATGTTATTCCAGCACACATACTATGTATATTCCAAGTTTCATTCAAATCCGTTCAGCCGTTACGGCGTGATTGAGGCACATCCACACATCCTCACAAACTTTCGCATTTATAATATTAGTAGGATTTGACAATAGATGTCGTTATTCTACCTAAGCTAAAAAGATTTATTCTTCAATCAAACCCGAAATCTGACCCGTATCCTCTCATACCTCTCGATATCACAGAGTAGGTACTTATCCTGCTCTTTTTCAGCGTAATCCTCTTACCTCACTCAAATAGATTATTTATACTTCCTCGCTGACCAAATCTTTGTAAATATTAGCTAGGTCACACACTTTTACACCTGTTAGTTAAGTATGTTTGGATTACTACTTGAACTATTAGAACGCATTTACACCTAAACCAGATTTATGACAGACATTTTTTTATGGAAGAGGGCCAAACGAGCAATAGACTCGAAATTATAGCTGTTCTTGTTACATCGGACAGCAACATTTTTAATAATGTCAAAATAAGTTTATTCAAGGAAAACGTACCTCAAACTCAGAATCAATACCATTGGCATTTCTATTTTCATTTATTTTTGTTTATTTAATGTTTGTATGTTCTGCAAATAATTATTCCGGGTCTGTTGTATTATGTAAGTACTTATTATAAGTATGTATTTACAAAAAAAAGTATTTATATATTATGTATTCTATCAGCCATCTGGTGCCCATAGTACAAGCTTTGCTTAGTTTGGGGCTAGATGGTGCTGTGTGAAAAGTCCGCAATATTTATTATTTATTTAAAAGGACGGACCCAAGGAGTTTTTATCCTTCATCACTGTAGCCAGTATTTTTTTAGTTTTAGGTAATAACTTTATGGTTTTTTGCTCCTGTTTTTTACGTGAATGCGCCTTGTCTGGTAAGGCCGGCCTGCGCCCGCTATCGGGATGTGTAGCGTGTCGCCTGCATACTTGCACGGCAGGTTTCGCAAATTACACGCAGTGACTCGGTCATTTTTCTCGCAAAGTTCGCGCGATGAGAAAGCACGTTACGAATAGTTACTTGCGACACATTTGTAGCAATTGTAAAAAAGGGGCCCTAGTAGCGTGCCTTGGTTAAACCGAGTATAAAGAAGGGTACTACAATAGATTTTTAGTTTTACCTACCTACAGCAATTTTATTGTATGCATTCATCATCATCTTCCTGCTCTTATTCCACTCTATGTGGGTGTCTGTATAGCATGTTCTCTTATTCCATTCCCTTGTCAGCCGTCATCTCTATAGGTCATATCCTTGCTATCTTTTACACAATCCATTACTAGTTTCCATAGTAGTTTCCATACTAGTTTCCATTACTTAAAGTTACTTATAGGTACTTATATATTACTAAACTAGCAGCCGCCCGCGGCTTCGCTCACGCGGTATCCAGATAAAAAGTACCCTATGTCCCATTCCAGCACACGTAGGTACCTACTATCCTCATTATTCATTATAATATAGTGTACGCTAAACGATGACTAAAGTATTGCCATCTCTTACCATTTCATAATGACAAACAGTGACAGGGCTAACTTTAAGCAATGGCTGACTTTAGCGAACGAATATGAATAATAGGGTATGTAAGTAAATTCCGTAGTTTTTGCGTGAAATAGTAACAAACATACCTAAATCTAAAAATTAAGAAATTTTGAGATTTCGAAAATAAAAATTTTGAGATTAAGGTAAACTTTTCAAAACGCAACGACAGCGCGTTCTAGGATTTGATCAGAATTAGCAGCGACATCTAGTTATCAGACGTAGAATTACGTCAGAACTCCATGAATAATCAAGATTGGAAACTTATTAGACCAGTAATAATTTATGCTTCCTTTCACAGGTAATTTGACATTGACAGTTCCTTTTCCATATGTTTTCATCATCTATTACTAATCTGTGTGTATCATCGCTGTCATTATGTCAAAATAAAAGTATTCTATTTTTCATGAAAAACATACCAAAAATAAAGAATTTACAGGTAATAATGACATCAACTAAATGAGAAAAATCGGCTCTTTAATTGGATATAGGTTATGTGCAGTTTTAGAGCAAAAATTGATTCCAGGTTTTCATCCCTTTTCACCCCTTTAGAGGTTGAATTTTGAAAAATCCCTTCTTAGTACACCCCTACGTACCAAGGTTTACCTACACTGAAAATTTCAAGTCTCTACGTCCAGCGGTTTAGGCTGTGCGTTGTCTGTCAGTCAGTCAGTCAGTCAGTCAGGACAAAGATTCTTATAATATAAGATTAGTACCTACTTATTTATTGGATAATATTAAGTACTTATACAAAAAAAGTGTTTATTACAATTTTATGATCAATTGAATGTAATGAAAAGCGGGTGATGTACCTCCGATTATGGCTTTGAGCTTTGAGTAATGCGGTAAATTGCAGAGCAGTGCGGTTTGGTTTACATGCGCTTTTACAGCTAAAGGCAATTTCACCTATGCTTTAGATAATTTAACATCCTATTGTGTTAGGAACCTACCTATAGTGTGTGTCAAATTCTGTATTGTGTAGGTATGTTGACGACTTTAACCTAATAAGTACCTAATATGAAGAAACAGTTTGACGGTTAGGTATGCCATGCTTTCGAAGAATCCCGGATTTCAGCAACAGTAAGATCCGGGAAAAGAATACAAAAAATCGCAGTCAAAAAGATTTTTCAGTCACTGCACAGGGTAAACTGTGAATGGAGTAGGTACGTGTGTTTCAAAATTTAGACGCGCACTTGAAAGGATAAGATATACATGCATGGAAAAAACTGTGTCCGATATAGCTACCTAAGTGTACCATCCTACTTACTAAGGCTAGAAAATTAAACGCTAACATTCCGGTAGGTATATCAAGCTTCAAGTCCAAAGGTCGTTCAGGTGCCTACCTGTGTCGAGATACTACAAATATTTTTGGGTTAATGCTCATAATACTAATCCAATTTTGTAGGTACGTAATTAATTGTTGTCTGGATTCAGGGTTTTACATAGAAAAATCTCACTATTTTACGTGTTTTTTTTATATTTTTTAACTAGCAAGTAGGTAAATATGCTCACCCTGGAAGTTTATTTAGTTAAAAAATGGTTCTCTGGAAAGAACTTCATCAGGTTGTGACTGATGGTGAAGTTGCAAATAAAAAGACTTACCTCTCAAAAAGAATCCTCTTCCAGTCTCATTCCTCGGCTCCTCCAGTATCCTGTTCTGCAGCCCTCTTCCAGCTTTCTTCCTAACTTTGTTCACAATAGCACCATCATTCGACCAAACCATGACCAACACTAATAAAACAATTGATTTCGCGCGCATCTTTCATTATTATAATTGAGCAAAATTCTTTGGTATTGAATACTATTTTATTTCAAAATAATTTAGAAATTTAATTTAATAAGTTTTTATTTTGATTTCTACGACTTTCCCGCGTTTTTGCAGCGGCCATTTTTGCACTGCGCATGATCAGTGACGGTAAGCGACTGGCGTTCTCTTGACTCATCCACTCGACTCGATTCCAGAATAAAACAACTCAAACTTGAACGGCAAAAAGAACACAAAATATCTATGTAATGTACCCACATTTTACAGATAAGGTCGTGGTTAGTTCGCTTTCGTGGATTAGTTTTTTGTAGCTGAGTGCACTTTCTCTAATTAGATCGACAAATCGTGTTTAGGTAGGTAAGTTACTACTGAAACTCTCCACAAATCTCTACCTACTAAACGCACGTAATGTGTCTCGTTTGTATGCAACGTTGACATATTTAATGGGTGACCGTTATTGAAATTAGTTGGAATAGGTGACCGTTATTGAAATTAGTTGGATAAAGGCTTGCCATTCTCGGTAGGTAATTCATAGCCCCCCCATCTTATTTTTTATTGGTCCCATTGTCAAGTAAAGTATTTACATAATTTATATTTATTATAAAATAAAAATTTCAAGATTTCAAGTCTATAGGACATAGCATAGATGCTAGTGACGTAGATAAAGGATGTTCAAAGTTTCTAGAACGGCCCTATTAAAATTACTTCCGCATGTTACTAATCGCGGCACCATTAATATTTTCTTATTTACTTACCTAATTTATTACAACTAGCTACATTTCCAACGTGATTAGACCATACACGACACATCGAAAGTGCTCTGGAAAATTTAATTGAACTGGTTTGAGCTGGTTATTTTCTTCTTGATCGACTATTGACATACATTCAAAAAAACAGTAGAACTACTTAGTGATAGTTAGATTAGAAAATAACAATATAAAGTAATCTATAACTAAGGGTCTCCGCCCACTTTCCCATTCCATAACCGGGCCAGGAAGCACAAAAACAAGCAAAGCAAAATCCGGTTATGGAACACAATAGTGAGTGGCGATCCTTCTAGGAAAGTAAATAAATATTAAATAAAGAATAAACTAGGCAGGTAAATAAGTCATTAAATAAAAAGTGTAAGTCTGGCCTGATTTACTTTCAAATTAAATGATTAAACTCATTCAAAATATTTATTACTTTTAGGTAGGTGATAGGTGAGGTAGGTGCGAAATAAATTCAAAACCAGTTTCGTACTAGGTATATCTCGTATATTGTTTATTGCTTCATTCTGATTGTAAACAATTCGTTGAAATATTTCATAGACAATAATCACCTACTTGGCCATATATTATATATTGGACACTTATAAATTAAAAAAACAATAAAAATAATACCAAATACAATACAGAAAGTCAAACTTCAACAGATAATAATCTAAATATATCTCCAAAACAAGAAATTGATATTACACATGTAAAAGTTTAATAATTTAAATACTGTTTTATTTATTGTCAATTTTAAAATACATTTCACAAATCTAATAATATATTACAATTATGAAAAAACAGTAAACAAATATTAGCAAACGATTTGCAACTTAACTTAATATCAGATCAAATTAATCTTAAACTTAAATAAATTTTGTAAAAACTTATTGAACGAATTGAACTGATTTTTATTGTGCAAAGATTATTCGTGGCGTAACATACTGGTAACTATCATCTACCGAATACATTGAGACCCGCAAAATCAACGTTCTTGTAGAAAGCAGAATCGAATAACTAATAATAAACTTAAAACTGGGTTGTCTGTATAACATTGCATAGGTCGACATGAAAAAAAAACAGGTCTCAACACATTATTACAACTTAAGAAAAAGCAACTCAAAATAGTTCATTATTTCCACAAAATGAATTTCCACAGAAGCATACGCGACATTGTTATACCTTTACAGCTACATTAGACAGCGGACCTAAGTTCCTATAATTCTCATATTTGTAGATAATTCTCAACGAAGCCTCATCATTTCAAAATCAGTGAGATCGTTATTTTGAAGATAGCTAGGCCATAATAACCGCCTATAAAAATGCATAGAGGCTATCCAGCCAGGAGGCATTATTACAAAGAATTGTAAAAGATAAACATTGAATTCATCTACATCATTTCAGAGCTGCTGCTCCTAAGCCAAAAATACAAAATAGTATTTCTACAATGTATTATTTATTTTACTAAAATTGTATATGAAGCTATTCCGCGAGTAATATTGTAGAAAAATATGTTTATAATAATGAAAGTGGAACCATTTTTCTCTCGTTGTGTAGTTTGGCACGTTTTAAGACCTATTTATAAGTCCGGCATAGCGTTGGCTTAAAATGTCTTATTATACTCGTAGGTTATAGAAAAAGAGAACGCTCAAAGGTTTACGATCACAATTCTGTTCCATAACTGGCCAATCAACGACCGACATTATCCCTGTCAAAATATTGCCTGTGAAACTTGCCGCTTTTCGAGCCGGGCGGTATCGGTAGTCCGTGTACCAAACGGGGTTGTGAGCAGTGACCCTAACACCAAACCGGACTTATAACAGGGCATATAAGTCTATTGTATATTAGCACTATTTCAATCTATCTATTTGATAAAACTGCTACTATGCTACTTACAGAAACGCGCTTTTTTTTTAGTTAACACAAAAATGCCAGTAGAGAATAGACGCCTAGACGATGCGAATTGTAAATTCTATAAAATCGATATATTCCGCTAGTACATATTCGTATAAACATCTAAAAACACAACATAATGAGAATATAATTCGTTAGCTAGTGATCCCTACGACGCTATGGTTATTTTATTAGTAACGTCTAAATATTAGTACATGCACTACGGGCATTACAATGAAAACGGCTAATCTTGACCCAAATGATAGAACTGACAAGCGTCACGCTATCTCCTTCTATTCAACTTTGAGTAAAAGAGACGACACTATCGCGAAACTCAAGACGCATCCGTATACAATTTACTAATAAAGATTATTGTTATATTTTGTGCCTAAAAATCTATCAAAAACGTCTAATACTAATTTGGTGTCATTTTCAATATATTATTTAAAATTTTAAGCCATTATCACTTTTTTTATCTTAAATAAATAAAATATTGAAAATGACATCATGCAAGGTATGCCAAGTTTAGAATGATAAAGTTATAGTCGAAAATTCCTCATTTTGGTGCGTTAATTCAAAATGTATATTCATACAGCCGTATGTTTAAGTCCATCAGTATATTTTAATCATGGTGCAGTAAACCTTTATTTTTATTCAAGAAACATTATTTAGTTCGTCATTCCGTTCTTTTGACTCGTCTTTTAAGAGTTTGTTCCATACATTTTGTAGGCTAAATTAACAACTAAGAATAGATATCGTATAATACATATTTTGCCATATTTTATTACAATTTATAAAGAAGTACGATATTAAATAAGTAATCAATACAGCTATTGCACTAAATGTAATACATAAAATGTATATTACAGAAGTATAAAGTTGTATATGCTCTCACTTAGCACCTAAATCATGGTTTATATTATTTTATTTATTTTAGACCAATTCTGAACACTCCCGTCATTTAAATTCCATTTATACCTTGTACATTATAACTTGACGACGTGACTTGTACATCAGGTCCACAAAATATTTATCCAAAATAAGAACAGTCGTTCAAATTAAAAAACTTAACGAACGTCAGGCGTCAAGCTAAATGCACATTATGCACAGATACAAACAATAATTCTTATGTATAGTTTTAAAGCACCTAGAAATAATAAAGTAAAGTAGAATTTCCGATGTCAAGTCCATACCTACCAGTAGTATTTGTAGGAAGGACATCCTTGTCATTGTGAAAATATTCAGACGAAGAATATTGGATGAAAACGCCATCTTTGGGGTCTTCCGTAAGTTTTCCCAAACTATACTCTCTTGCGACTGTAGTAAAAAAAATATTGAAGCGTCCACAGAACACGATATCACCCCCTTCCCGCCGATCTGTCTTAGTTTTAACGATTTCGTAGGACATGTTTACTTATTTTTAAATACAATAGCTAGCGAGTAAGTTTTGGAAAACTTAGTACCTACGTCGATTCATCTCAAAAGCGAGAAAAAATAAACAAGAAAGAAAAATAACAAACTCCACATAACATTTCGCTTTTGGTTGTACAACAGAAACAATCTAAGCAGCAAAGAAAGTATATCAATAAGATTTCCACAGTCCCTTTATAGCTTTGAGTTTCGGCGACTTTTTCCTTTCGAACTCCTGCTTCAAACTAATCATGAATTTGTCTCGTAAACTGAGCTTAGGCGCCGACGGCTTCAGTAGAAACTTCTTCAGATCGTTCGTGAAACTCTTCGCCGTATAGTTCGGTTCGCCCTTCGATTCGTCGTTGCTCGATTCGAGGAACGACACGGATTTGTTCGACTGAATGGAGTTCTTCCTCTCTCGTGATTTCGCTCGGGGCTTAGGCGGGCGGGAGGTCGAGCTAGACCTGGACGGCTGGCTGTAGCTGTGCGATACAAGGGAGTATTGGTCGTCGTCGAGCGAGTCCAGGGTGTCAGTGGATCTGTTGCAGATTCTGCAGCATAGTTGGCAATGCTCCTTATCGCTGTGGTACCGTCCGTTGCAGAAAACAAAATTCTCCTTCAGCCTCGTCCGCTGCGGCCGCTTGCTCCTCGCGCCGGCTTCGATCTTCCGAGATCGCTTCCGCTTGCATTTCGGGCAGTTATTCCTTGCGATCTTCCTCAGCTCCTTCAAGAACTCGTAGTCTATTTCGAAGTAGTTCTTGGCGTCAGGTTCGGAGTAGTACTTGAGGTCGCTGTCCGTCGACGCGGTCGTAGGTTCCTTACTTTTCTTGGGGGTGTTGTCTCGGCCCGGGTCCGAGTAGTAGCGGACGTCTATGTCGGAGGTGTAGCTTTTGTCGATGTCGCAGTGCGTGCAGAATGTTACGGACTTGTGTCTGGGAGGCCGGGGGGGGCGGGGCGGCGGCGCGGGGGGCAGGGGTCAGGCCTGCACGGAGGGCACCCATAAGGTCTTGTTCTGCTCCTCTTCTACCGCCTCCTTGATCTGAGTGCACATATAGGCTATGTTCACTCCAGCGGGGATTTCGGCTGAAAGGTGTAGTTCATTTAACACTTCTCTTCACGCTTTATCTAGATTTGGTTATATCGTGTCTCGAGGAGGGCGTTACTGGCTGCGACACAGTTCAATACTTTTGCAGTCAGTATCGTTATTACATGTTTTAGTTTTAATTTTATTTTTGTACCAAATAAAATAAAATATATTTGTACATTTGTACATATTTGTTTAACTGGTAGCGTTGGGAAAGATTTATGATAATAAAGTTGTCATCGAAAAAATATAACAAGAGAAAACTTAAAGTGAAAAAAATCCCGTTTTTTACCGAAACGATGACGTTCTAACCATGGAACGGGTTATGGAAAGGCCCTAAGCATGTCCATACGAGATTCAACAATGCAATTTGACAACCCCGGTGGCGTGGCAGGTGTGTGCTCGGCTGAAACGCAAGAGGCGCGGGTTCCATTCCGGGTCTGTGTTATAGTATTATGCATTTTAAGTATGTGTTCACAAAAAAAGTATATAAGTATATCAGCCATCTGGTTTCCATAGTACAAGCTTTGCTTAATTTGGAGCTAGATGGCGCTGTGTGAAATGTCCACAAATATTTATTTTTGTGAGCACTCACCTGAGATGTAATTCCTATATTCGTTTTCCACCTTCAGTCCGTGTTCATACATCTCCTTGGCTGCTTTAGCTGACACCTTGTCGGCTGGGTACCGAGTATCCTTCACTTCTTTGATTTGCTTGAACGATTTGAACTTTATGAACAGGACTATAGGGTATATTTGCTGCTTGTGAAGCTTCTCGATCGTCGCCACGCTTATGTCTAGGATGCAGTGGATGCCCTGGTAAAAAAAATAATTTAGATAAGCAATAGTCACAAAATTCTAGTTATCATCAATTTTACCTCAACAAAGTATGTTCTAAAAACTTGTCAAAGGACAGTGATCACTATTACTTTCTCCGCAAAGTCTAGTATCATTTGTTTTTTGATCCGACATTCATTGATTTATTATTATTAATTTGATCTGACATACATTGACTTAGTAAATTATGTTGATTTGAGATTTTTAGCTGACATAGAGACGGTATTATTAGGACATTTATTTATGAGCTTTTCTATTATTATAATTATTTTTTCTAATTTAAAACCTAATTTTGTTTGCATGCTGTATTTAACAGTGAAGTGTGTGAAAACATTTATTTATTAACCTAAGTACTCTATGACCATGCCTCTGGCAAAATAAAATTTTCATTTCATTTCATTTCGTCTGCAGCAGAATACAGAACTCATGCGCCCAATGTTCGACGAGTCTAGAGATACAATAGGATACAATAAGCAAGTATTCCCAAGGAGGGTTGACGTCAGGCAGGCGGCCGGTCATAAAACACCTTAGCCAAAACTGCCGACCCCACATAGAGTGGGGATAAGGGCAGGAAGATGATGATGATGGTGAGTGGTCTCTATTACCTTCTCCGCAAGGTCCCGTATCGCCTGCAGCGGAATGCAGTCGAGGTGGTCGGCGTCGGGCCTCAGCCTGGGCTCGAGGTGCGTGCCGCGCTGCAGGGCCGGCGCGGCGCCCGCCACCGCCAGCGGCTGGTGCCTCACCGTGCCAAACTCGTGGGCCCAGTCGCCGACCAAGCGGGCCACCACGCACTCCCACAGCGGGCCCAGCACCACCACGGGCCGGGTCCGACCATCTGGAACAAAAACCGATAAGTGCTGGTCGAATTCGCACACGAACGGCTCCGTACATAGTACATTGTTTCTTGTATGGGGCCACCATCTATTTTAATTATTTCTTTGTATAGCGGCAATAGAAAGTTCATAAGATACATCCTCCTGATAGACAGTCGGACGGACAGCGGAGGCTTAGTAATAGTGTTCCGTTGGCACCCTTCTAGTACGGAACCCTAAAAACGGAATTATAGTTCAAGTAAAATCTGAAAAATATTTATTCTACCATGTATCTAAGTGGAATTTACGCCTGTTTGTAACGCGACTAAGCTTGAAAGATACAGGCAAGAATCCGCAATTTACCGGAAATTATCTTTTTACCATTAATGAGTTTGAGTGTGAGTCCCAGTGTGAGGTCAATGTGTGAGAACGAGAATAAGTGAGTTATTGAATGTCAGGGAATGTGAGTGTAAGGGACGGTAGGTATAAGTCAATACTGTAAATTTGCGAAATTGTAAAGGGATCATTTTACAAAAACATAGCCAAGCGTGGTTTCTTGCCTGTATCTTCCCTGCTTGGTCGCGTTACGAACAGGTGTAAATGCAACGTAGATTTAAGACGTGTCCAGGTGATCCCCGTGATTTTATGGAATAAAGAATTTTTGACTTTGACTTTGAGTACTCACAATGCAGTCTCTCCACTCGTTGGTAGGACAGCAGCGGTTCTGCGTCGAGGTTGCCGGAGTCGCTCCAGCAGCCGAGCTCGGTGTTGGAGAAGGAGGCCAGTTCCTTGCTGTGGCGGTGCTTCTTGCGGCGGAAGAACGAGCGCCGCGCCGTGGTAGAAGCGCGCCGCGCCGCCTCGTTGTCCAACGTGCCCATCGAGCGACGGAGAATCTCTTCGACTCTGCACAGAGAGAATAAGGATTGAAAAGAGCGAAGCGAGACTACGTAGAAATGGGGAGCAAAGCGAGGGAGATAAAATTGTGGTTCAAATCTGCACTTTATTTTATATACATCTACAACTGTTGAGAACTACGAAATTTGGTAATAATGATAATAAGTAAATATAACGATGTATGTATGTATGTATGTATGTTCGTATGAGCTAATGGCTAACTCTAGTGACGGAGTTTTTAGGCCGCCTAAAGGCCTCCGTCATGGCTTGACGACTTAACAGCCGGGACCGACTGTTTAACGTGCCCTCCGAAGCACGGAAGCGCTCAGCTCGTAATGCCACTTGCGGTCACCCATCCCAATTTGTGACCGCGCATATCGTTGCTTAACCTTAACGATCAATCAAGAACGCCTAAGCAAGCTACGCCCGAGCGCTTCATATAACGATAGGGAGCGAAGCAATATTAGCAAATGGAAATTTTATTTTTGATGGACGTTGTCAAGACATCGCTAATTAGCGCTTAATTAAAAACCAAAGAAAATATGGACGGATTGTGTGAAAGAAATGAGAACTGAGATGACGAGTGATAGAAGACGGAAGAGGGAAACATGTTGTGCCGACCCCACCTAGTGGGACAAGGGCAGGGAAATGATGAATTAGTCTTACAACGAATTAGTCAGATAACATAGAGATATTAATGATGATAACTAACTTGAATTTGCTAGGAATAGTGCCCCACTGCCTCTTGACGCCCTTGCAGTCGAGTTGCCAGGCGCGCCACAGGCCCGGTGCGCCGTTGAATAAGGTGTTGTCTACAAACAACACTTCATCTTTCCTGAAAATAAAACAAAAATGACTAAAATGTATGGTAAAAACAACTTTATATTTGATTCTACATGTGATTTTACACTAGTATACGCCGGTGGCTTCGCACTACAAAAAGTAGCCTATATATCCAGTACACATACTATGTATATTCCAAGTTTCATTGAAATCCGTTCAGCCATTATAGCGTGATTGAGACTCAAACGTACATCGTCACATCCACACATCCTCACAAACTTTCGCATTTATCCTACTAATAGGATATTTATTTTTTTAAATAAAAACTATTTAGCCCCTTCGGTTGAAATTCGTTTGAGAAACATTATTTGCTTATTGTAAAAAAATGGTGAAAGTGATTTCATTTAAGTTAATATAGTGTAACAGATAGTTTTAAACTGCTGTTAAGGTAAAAGACACAAATAACCTACGTACCTGAACCACAGAGAATATTCGTCTACAGTGTCCATGCCAATAGAGGTGATTTTCGCGCAGCGGTCGAACCCGGCGCGCACGTAGAAGGCATCGCCTGGCTTGTCTTTGATCTCGTGATACTGTTGCAAGTCGTGACGGACTAGGACGCTCACCTGCAGGCCAAAACCAACTTTAAACGCTTGAATTGAGATTGAAAATTCTATGAACTGACTTCAATTCAAGTGTGAGTAAATTTAAACTTTATCTACAAAAGAATATGGGTAATTTTACCTTATCAGCCGGCTTGGCGAGCTCTAAAGCCGCCTGCTCAGCAGTGGCTCTCCTCAAATCTACGTTATTATACTCCAAGATCTGGTCCCCTGTCCTCAATCCCGCGTTATAAGCCGGCGACTCGATTTGAACACTATGCACGTAGATTCCTACTGCATTCCCTCCCACTAAGCTTATCCCAAGATCAGAACAATTCCTCATTTCGATGAGTAAAAATCTGGGTAAGTCTTTGCTCGCCTGTGCCTGTCGTAACGTCGCCACTTCTGTCGAAGGCGCCTCCATCCGTAAAGACTGCTGTGGTCCGGGAGAGTTTCTAGGAGTCGGAGAGCCTGATAACGAAACCTCCTCATCATGAGAACTCTCCCCCGAGGACGAGGAACCGGGTACTTCAACTTCGTCCTTGTACTTTTCCGGGCTGTATTGAACGAGCATCGTGATAGAGTTGCCGATCTGACGGAGCACTCTAGCGGCTAAGGTGTAAGTTGCGGAACGCATGTTTATTCCGCAAACTTCGAGTAACTGGTCACCGACTTGTAAGCCAACTTGACTGGCCAGGGAATTATCATTCACTGTCGAAACAAAAACGCCGCCACTGCTCGGCGGGCAGTAGATTTGGATGCCCAGGGGTTGTTGGCTTTTGTCGATGTGGACGCGACGCAGTTCCCCTGGTAGAGGTTTATTCCAGCCAAGTCCACAATACTCAGGCATGGAGTTCCTGGTCTTGTGTTGCAGTTGCTTCGCCCCTTGCCCTGGACTTAGGACCTCTACGTGAAACGTCGGCATTGGAGAGTTGCGTTCGGAGCTGCGTTCGATCGAACCCGTGCTGAGTTTTCCCGCTGAGTTCTTCGAGGTCACACTAGGGTTCGAAGGGATCCGAAATCGCTGATTCTCCTTCTTCCTCGGAAAGGTTCCGCCCTCGTATTGGACGTAGTCTCCTGCTCGATTCGCGCGTGGAACAGGTTGGATGTCAGACATGTTGTGAGTGTGAGATGTGAACGAGTGCATATCGTAGCTGGTACCGATACTCTCGCCCGACTGGGACTGAGGGATGTTCGTCGGGCTGGCCAGGTGCGGGTAGCGCGTAGAATGCGTGTTGGTACTCACGAACGGGCCTCTGTAATACTGTGATTGTGCAGACAACCTCGACTGAGAAGGTAACGTCCCGGTCATGGGGTAATTTGCGTTACTGTTGAGGCTGTCCGGCCCGAAGCTGTCACTATCAGAAGGGTACTTGTTCACCGTTTTGGGTGACGATGACTTTTTTGTTGCATAATACTGTTCCAGGATATCCTTCCCTGGGTGGTTCTTCATCGAATGTTCAAGGGAGCTGGGGGATTTCCGAGTCACAAAGTCTAGGGATGCCGGGCCCTTGTTGACCATGAAGTCCAGAGAATGAGGACTTTTTGTCCTAGAGCGGGTCACCGGTTGGTAATCCAACGAATCGTCTGATGGATTGAGGACCAGACTGAGTCTGTTCGGAGTTATATCGTGTTCGGAATAATCGCTGATCGACATTTTGTCCTTCTCCAGCGTGCGGATTTTTTCAAAGTTCATGCTGTTTGGTGAAGCGAAGGGGTTGTGGATCGCTAGAGGGGCGGGTTTGGGAAAGTGCTCAATGGCTGGGGAGGACTCGATGGATTTGTAAACGGAGTGGCGAGCCGGGGTTGTCATTTGGGTGAGAGGGGCGTGGCCCAGGGGGATGGGATTCGAATTGCGATTTGTATTCGACCTTTGAGGTTCGGGAGGTAGCTTCGTCGGTGGACTGAGGAGGATGGATAGGGGAGGTCGTTCCTTCCGGTTTCTGGGTTGTACGATGGTTCCGGTGGAGTTTTCTTCTAGGATGAAATTGGCGCGCGCTTTGGGCCATGTTCCTCCATTTTTGGGTTCACTTTGTTCTTTATTCTTTCGGCGAGAGCGCTTTAGTACACCGCCGGGTTCTTTTACTAGAAATTAGAAGATTTTACCTTAGATTATAAATATTGCATAAATGGTAAACTGATCAATAGTAGGTAAATCTGACTAGACATTTATTTTTCCAATGCAATTTATAAAAAAATATATATCAACGATAAATATCTGAATCAGATCATTTTACTATCAATAAACACGATAACCGCCACAAACATTTTAGAGCTGTTGAGATGAGATAATGGTGTTAGTCATTGGATGTCTGGCGGATGTGCATAACTCACCTGTTTTTCCGTGATAGCTGTCTATAACTGAATCCAGTTCAGCAATCGCATCCGATTCCGGTACCTGAAATATTCTCATATCATAAATCTGAAAATTTGTGAGGGTGATAATTTGTAACTAAGGCCTTTTACAATCTATAGTAGATGATTTATACAGCGTCAGGAGGCAACTTTTACCTTCACAAACGAGACGCTGTAGTGCCCGGGACGAATTAAGATGGAGTAGGCTTGCCCAGTACCTATTCCATGCTCTCAGCTTAGTCGGCCTCGTCCACAGGAAAGACATGGTCAATACGTGCGGAGCTGACCAAGCCGCGGGTTTCCTCATGATGTTTTCATTCACCGTTTGAGAGTACTGATATAGCGCACATAAATTTTTCGCACAGAAAAATCCATTGGTACACCGGGTTTGATTGAACCCACGACCTTAGGATCGGAAGGCGGGGTCACTACCAACTAAACCAACAGTGCTCTCGATAATTTGTACCCTGGTTGATATAAAACAAAGAGTAAGTTGCTTAGGTTTTACTGGAAAATCTACAGATTTACCGTAGTTCGGGCTTTTACAGTAACATACATAAATTGCCACGATTTCACACTATCCGTGTGAAACTATAACAGGATTAGCTGAGAGTGAAGAATGAGAGATATAAATTACCTTATTCTGCTTATCCTTAGACTTGCTTCGGCCCGTCACGGCGCCGAATTTGCCTCTGATCATGTCCCATGTACCTGTTGAAATAAAATGGATACCTTTACCTATAATATAGAGGCACCAGTTTAGTGTATGCATGACAAGATCTGTTATTTTATTCTCCTCGTTCAATATGCCCACGCCTACCGTTATCATGCCGACTTAGTGCCTTCAAATACTTCATTCAATCATTCATTATAAACAGTGTGAGATTTCGACATACGCTAAATGTTTAATCCAATGAAATTAGCATAGTTTTTACTACGTTTGTAAGAGTGTTATTGAATCAGATTAAGATCTGAGATCAAAAACGTAATTATTGTTTTCAACTTACCTCTCTCTTGTGCAATCTTGCCCTGACTACCCGCAGCCACGTGGTACACGTATCTTCTGTCAAAGTCTGACATACCATGGTCTATGTGCACCTGTCAATCACAAATTATAATATTTATTTATCTTATCCTTCATTAAACCACAAACTAGATCGAGTTTCTAATACCGAAATCCAGCGCCGGACTAAAGTCGGACGCTGTAGTGCTCGGAACGAATGAAGTAGGCTTGCTCAGCACCTATGCCATCCCCTCAGCTTAGTCGGCCTTGTCCACAGGAAAGGCATGGTCAATACGTGCGGAGCTGACTAAGCCGCGGGTTTCCTCACGATGTTTTCCTTCGCCGTTTGAGAGTAATGAGAGAAAAATCCATTGGAACACGACCGGATTAGAACCCACCACCTTAGAATCATAAGGCGGGGTCACTACCAACTGGACCACCAGTGCTCTCTCCTGTGGTGATGGTGAGCACTTACTTTGTTGTCCGGGGGCGGCTGTAGGAACTGACACCAGGACTCGTCGGTCTGCGAGCAGATATTCACCTTCTTATCGTCAGAGTAAGTGCGCCCGTACATTGACAACCTGACACAACAGTAACACTAATTTTAATGAATTTCACTCACTCACTTTATCAGAATTTCACCCACTCACTTTATCAGAATTTCACTCACTCACTTTATCATCATTATACACAGTCTGGCTTTGGTGTTGTAAACTTTGAGATAGATGTGTGGGGTAGCCAGAATTGATAAGGTGAGGAATGAGTATGTAAGAGGAAGCCTGAAGGTAGCGCCAGTCACGGATAAGTTGAGAAGCAATAGGTTAGCGTGGTATGGACATGTCATGAGAATGGAAGAATGTCATATGGCGAGAGGAGTGTTAGATATGAATGTGGAAGGATATGTGGGTAGAGGTAGGCCAAAGAAAAGATGGATGGACCGTGTGAATGATGTCATGAGTAAGAAAGGAGTGGGAGAAAACAGGGGGAAATGGAAGAGGAATACATGTTGTGCTGACCCCCACATAAAGTGGAATAATAAAGGCTGGGTGTAAATGATGATGATGACACACAGTCTAGCATTAATCAAAGCATCAAAGTGAAGAACACCACCTCAGGCTTAGCAAACAAGGCGTTAGTTAAGTATACAATTTGTGATCTATCTTACTTCTTACTTATATTATAAATGCGAAAGTTTGTGAGTTTGGATGTTTGTGCCTCAATCACGCCTAAACGGCTGAACGGATTTGAATGAAACTTGGAATGTATATAGTACATGTACTGGATTAACATATAGGCAATTTTTTATCCGTATACCACGCGAGCGAAGCCGCGGGCGGCATCTAGTATTTTAATAAAGAAATACAAGCACTTATAAAAACTAAAATTATCTGCGCCGTCACAATGTCACATTTGTATTTGTTGTAAATTAGCATAAGTTTGTTTTTTATGATGTTTTTAAGGCCATCCATGGACTACGAATTCGTGAAAAACACTTTTTTATATAAACACAGCACAGATGAAGATTGCGTATCATACGTTACTGCCATGATAGGTAAAGAAAGATCCAACAAACAAAACAGAACTATCACACCTTATCTCAAATATTTCGCGTATGTCCAAATAATTCATCAAATCAGTCTACAATCACCCCACCTCCACTTATCTAAGATATTTTGGAAAACTGATCGATTTCTGACATTATCTCGCGATGGAATTCATATTTACAAACTTGATGCAACTGGCATTGTCTTAAAGAATTTCGGAATTTCAGATCTCTTTTGATTTGTTGGTAAATACCACGCGCCAAGGAACTTACGACCAGGATGTTTATAACCAAAGTGAGTGCGCTAAATATCTATCAAATTACTAACTAAAGTAAGTTCGTATGAACTAATGGCTTACTCTTGTAACGGAGTTTTTAGGCCGCCTAAAGGCCTCCGTCATGGCTTAACGACTTAAAAGCCGGTACCGGCAATTTAACGTGCCCTCCGAGGCACGGAAGCGCTCAGCCGAGCCACCGAGGTCGTCAAAGGTCGTCAAGTCGTTGGCAATTGTAGCATGAACTTACTTTAGTTGAGCAATGGTTTATATATACCTGTTGGTAAACTGTTTGCACGGATACAGAACCCGTAGCACTGTGATGGACGCAGCTTCATACTGACACTCGTTGAGGAGGGACATAGCCTCTGTCACACTCTTCATGCCTTCCACCGATCTGTTGTTTATCTGTAAGCGAAAATAGACTTTACAGCATACAAAATAGAGTTGAATTTTCCAGTCAAAATAAATGTTTCTGTTTGTCCAATGTGGAAGAAACGTGAAATAGACCTTAAGGTGTTTGTAAGAAGGTTCTAGTTTAGATACTCACGCTAACAACGCGATCGCCGACGAAAATGTTGTTCTCTTTGGCTGCGGCGCTGCTGCTCGCTATTTTACCGATGAATATACCTGCAACAAAGAAATAAACATTACAAATTGAACAAGAAAGGTTAAGTAAAAACGTTCGTGTGAGCTAGTGGCCAACTCTTGTGACGGAGTTTTTAGGCCGTCATGGCTTAGTGACTTAAAAGCCGGGACCGACCACATAACGTGCCCTTCGAGGCACGGAAGCGCTCAGCTCGTAATGCCACTTGCGGTCACCCATCCACATTGTGATCGCGCACAACGTTGCTTAACTTCAACGATCAATCAAGAACGTCTAAGCAAGCTACGCCACGAACACTTCATTAAGGATAAGTGATGGAATCCGAAGTAAATCATAATGTAAGGGCTCAGAGCGACGTTGCCGGCTCGCCATCATTGCGTCTTTAGACTGTGTATACGCGACGTTGCCAGCTCGCCGATACAGCACACGCTGATACTATACCATTATTAAAGCAAAAGAATATAGCAGGTGAAGGGAGGTGCGGAGTGCGGGGGGAGTGGTGCGGTATCATGTTGCAGCGCGATGCCTATCGATGGGGCTGGAGGGTGGCAGGGGAAGTGCGGGGGTGAGGTATGTACGTACCGTGCTGTAACGCGATGCCTCTGGTGTCCGGCAGGCGGATGGTGGTCCGCCTGGCTCGCGCGCGCTGCAGCCTGATGGTGGCGGGGGAGTGCAGCAAGGCGGCCCTGAGCGCCGCCGCGGCCGCCGCGCCGCTCGCCCACACGCAGACCCCGCACGCCGCGCTCACGCGGTCCCACACTCTGAGGACACACACAGGAGATAGTATCCTCTCCAAAATGATGGACCACTTATATGGGCGATGGGCTGATCACCTGTCACAATGGTTCACCATATCCATCTTAGGACTTTAAATCAGAAGTGGCTGCAAGTTTTCTTATGTTAACTTGTGACTCTGCCCACCCCATTAGGGATATGGGTGTGATAGTATGTATGTACAAACAGGAGATGTTACTAACTAGGATTCATAGGGATTTTGAATCAGGAGTTGTGTAAGTTTTCTTATGATTACTGGCTCTGCCCACCGTGGGCGTGATAATTTGTTTGTATGACGGACAAGACGGACAGGACGGACAGACGGACGGGTGGACGGGTGGACGGGTGGACAGGTGGACAGGCGGACAGGACGGACAGACGGACCCTTCGGGTAGGGGAGTCACGGGATGTCACTCACTTGATCTTCCCGTCGACGGGCGAGCCCTGCGCGACGGCGGTCACGTAGATGCTGGTGTCGTGCGGGAAGTACGGCTCGTCGCGCCCTCCGGCCAGCGAGAACCCGAGGGAGCCGTCCGGGCACAGCGCCGACAGCTCCACCTCTATCACGTCGTACTCAAAGTCCTGGGAACCAAATTGATACTTGTTTTACATGCTAGTCGTGTCAACAGTTCTGCCCTCCTAGTGGACGCAGTAACTATGCCAAACATGTTTTGAACAAAAATGAGAACAGAATGTTGTATTTTGTTAGGCGATTCCGAATATGTATCTAGCTAATTTTTGACAAAAACGTTAGTTACTGCGTTCTTCACTAAGAGGGCAGAGTTCTTTCGAACCAGTGTGGTGAAAGGATTAAAGGCCGATTCAAACGCTCCTTTCGTGCACTTGACACATGTTTTCGGACTTTTTAGGTTTGGAGCTAAAAAGGCCACTTTGAGCAATTCATCTAGAGCAACTCGTTTTTCGATTTTGTAGCTAAGCGGTTCCTGTGATTTTCGTAAAATGGTCCGAAATGTAGGTGAATTGTACGCAATTCGATTCAGCATCAGATTCATATTTGGCCGTGAAATGGTCGGAAATTTGGTAAATCGTACGCAATTCAATTCAGCAGCAGATTTGGTAGAAAATGGGATCTTTTTCTACCAAAAAGATACTCAAAATGACGGACATAATAAAATAACTGACCTGACAACCGTCATGCTCCACAATCGCACTATCCACCGAATGCCGGCAACTGTCGGCCGAGTGTCGGCAACTGTCGGCCGAGTGTCGGCAACTGTCGGCCGAGTGTCGGCAGTCGTCGTCGGACGCCATGCTGGCTCGAATACTCTTCATATCTTTATTGTCTGTGGATTTCTTGTTCTGGCGACGAGCGTCGGCCAACTCTCCCACCATTTGATCACGTTCCTAAAAATCATAATAAATAGCTTCATAATACCCACCAAATGCGGAACATGCAATATCCACTATATTTCCCACCTCTTCAGACAGCAGGGTTTTAAGTATATCAATAATCGGTAGTTTATATAAACGTATTTCTTTCTGTTACATATGTCTATCGGCTGTGGCCAGTCAAAATAACTGAAGATAATGATTATGAAACTAAAGCGTAATAAAACCGGTCAAGTGCGAGTCGAATTCGCACACGAAGGGTCCATTCCATACCATCGTACGTGTGCTTTTCAATATGACTTTTACCACATGTGCTTATTGAAGAAAAAAAATCTTGTAAGGGGCCCCTCTTCTTCACTTATTTTTATTATTTGTTGTTATAGCGACAAAAAATACACACTGAAAATTTCAACTCTACCTATTACGGTTCTTGAGATACAATCCTCTGACAAACGGACGGACGGACGGACAGCAGAGGCTTAGTAATAGGGTCCCGTTGGCGCTCTTCGGGACCGAAACCCAAAAAAGGGTTAAAAAGGGTGATTTAAGGAAAATCACTTTTAACTCAGTTTACTAGGAGCTTACCTTTCGAAGTCTGTTACAAAGTGCTTTGACACTCTCTCGCTCTTGCAATAGCTTGTCTCGCTCGGAGAACGCCCAGTCTCTTCTTCGCTTACACACCTGCAAAATTATAAACAAATGTTGAACCCAAATAACAAAATTCGGTCAAAAAGAAGCACTATGAGGTTGTAGAGTGAAACTCCAATTACATACAATCTTCCTTTACTCGACAGTGTATCAAAATACAGTGCACAGACAAGTTCACTGGCCTGGTACTTAGGTATGAATTAAGTAGGTAGGTTCACTAACAAGGCATAGGAGTGGACTGTGGGATGTAGTGAGCGTTTTCTGAACGTGCTCACCGCGAGTTCACCGCGGGTGTAGGGTACATATACGAGTCGCTCCGCTGGAAACACGCTCGCAAATCGCCAGTGTGATGAAAAACATAGAAGTGTCTCTGACCTCTGCCTCGCGCTGTGCGTCTTGTAGCTCGGCCTGCAGCGCGGCGGCGTGAGTCCGCAGCCGCTGCAGCTCCTGATTGGCTTGCTCCAAGTTATCGACTCGGCCCTCGCCGCCCTCGCCGCCGCTGCCCCCGCCTAGGCACAATACTACTGTGAAATTATCCCACCGACTGCGCCAATAAAGTTTATAGCCTATCAGGCAAAAACTTTTTGTCTGCTTACTAGATAACAGTGTATAACGACCGGAACGAAGGAAAATTATTTATGATCGGTTGGAAAGAACAATAATGCATAATTTTGTCTTGTTTTCGTTCGGTTATTCCTGTGTTATCCTACCGCCATCTTTAAGAATCTTGTTTTTAAGAATGTTCTTTAAACCAACATAAAGTTATGAAATACAAATCAATATATCTGCAGGCTGCGCCATTTTATGCGAAAATTAGTTCGATCGACTACGCCGTGTCGCTAATAATCTTTTACCTTGCAGTTTGTCCAGCGAAGGATCGTTGGAATGCTGTCCGTTGAGGAAACCGTCATTGCCCACGCCACTTGCTAATCCCAAGTGGTGGTACGCTGAGTTGTCTTGACTGTCAAACAGAAAGAAAATAAATTACTTCCATGAATATACTTTTTATGAAAGCTTAAATCCCTTTGGTTCACATCCACAACAAATCAACATGTAACACTGTTCTTTGACACATCACGTTTAATAGTGATTAAAAGAATCTCATTAATCACCCTCTTAAGTATGTACAATAATCGATTCATCCAATAAACAAGCCAAGGATTTTGCCTCTTGTCTATTATACTCTTTTCAAAATAATTGAGTTAATATTTGTTCTTACCGTGATTTCCCTAAAGTAGATGTGTTCTGCGGAGTCTTGAGATCAGTGCACTCCTTGATGGCGCGGTCCCTATCTACGAGCGCCGACTCGATCTCGCGGCGAAGACTCTCCGCCTACAAACATTTACACATTTCCTAGTCATCACCATCATCATCATCCTGCCCTTATCCCACTCTATGTGGGGTCGAGTTTTGGCTACGGTGTTTTATGACCGGCCGCCTGCCGTCAACCCTCCTTAGGAATACATGCTTATTGTATCTCATCATGTTCGAGGATACTATCCATTAGTCGGCTTTTACGACATGCTCGGAGAGAGAAGCAGCTAGACGCATTCTATATTTTTTACACATTTCCTAATATTTAAACATAATAAGAGCCTGTAAAAATATTGGTAACGGTTAAGATATTATGCCATCTTATGAGGAACATACCATCCAAGTTTAATGCTTCTAGCAGTTATGGCTGTGCATCCTTTTCAAGACTAAGCTATTCTCTTATTTAATAGACAAGACATTTTACACAATTGACGATTTTTTTTGATAATAAGGACTAATTTGACATTGTTTTTATTTTTATTTCAATTTTATTATTTCAGTTTTATAAGTATGTGTTGTAAATTATTATTTGTACGCCTATATAGGCAGGTCACAGTGAACCCCAATTCTATATAATATGTACCATCTGTTATTTATTACCTGTGTATCACGAATAAAATGAATTGAATTGAATTGAATTGAATTGAATTGAATCGATTGTCAGTAAGTCAGTAACTAGGTGTTTTGTATTTATTAAGATTACAACATGAGATCTTCACCTGTAAAGCAGTGGCTCGCTGCTCCTCCCTGGAAGCCTGCAGGGCGGACTCAAGCGCCGCGACGCGCTTGTGTGCCGCTTGTAAATCGTCCGATAGTTTTTCCATCTCCTTGTGAACTGTATCACTGTAACGAACATCATTTTCGTTTTATTTTCTAAGGATAACGAGCCGCGCCCTCATTTCAATCTTGATTGCGCCCAGTTTGCTGCAATTTTTCATTTTAAATGTACGAAAACAAATGTGGCGCAGCCTTGCGGATGAACCATTCAAAAATGTTCATAATCCATATCCAAAAAGCAAATATCTGGTCAGAATCATCGGCTTCTTTTTTACCCACGACGGACCGGAGAAGGTATTATATGTGTTTGGCCTAAGAGGTTGTATGTTTATTTATTTATTTGTATCTCTATTTATTTGTGTGTTTGTCTGTTACCATTTTCCTCAAAAACTACTGAACCGATTTCGATGCAGTTTTTTATATTGCATTCCCTTTAGATAAATATTTTAGATATTTACCCTAAGTAGTATTTTATAGTCGTGGGTTAAAAAAAAACACTTATTTTTATTTAATTGTCTACCTGTGTTTTAATTTGTATTTTAAAATTTTATGCTACTTTAGTGAATAAATGAATGTCTATTTCTATGTTTATGTATGTATCTCACCGCTCGCTCATAATAAGCGTGTATTCCGCCATGGCTGCGTTCCGCTCGTCGGCGAGGCGTTTGATGTCGGCCCTCTCCCGCGCCCCGCCCTCCCACTGGCGGACCACGTGGGCAACTTGGGCCTTCAGGGTGTTGCGTTCACGAATCTACGGACACAAGTTTGTTAACATTAATCCAAACTAATATTATAAATGCAAAAGTAGCTGTCCGTCTGTGTCGCGTTTGGTCGCGTTACGAACGCTCTTATTGAATAAAGTATATTGAGTTTGAGTTTTTACGTTTCCATTTCACGTCTAAACCGGTGAACAGATTACGATATAATTTTAAAGCACTGGTGGTTTAGTGACCCCGCCTTCCAAAGTGCAAATGTTTGAATCCGGTCATGCACCAATAAATTTTCCTGTTCGAAAAAATTATGTGCTCTATACCAGTACTCTCAAACCGTAAAGGAAAACATCTTGAGAAAGCCCGCATGTCGTAGAACAAAACATCATAAACACGTGTCAACTGCACGAAAGGAGCCTCTCTGAGGCGCACTTAGAAACCTTTCACCACACTGGTTTCGAAAGAACTAGTGACACGACTAGTAGTAGATAAAATTTATAGGCTTAACTTTGTATCATAAAAAGTCATGGGACAAATATGAAAATCATTTCCAGCCCTTTTTCCACATGTTCTCCTCTTAAATTCTCTCCTGGCACTTGAATAAAGTAAAGGTAAATAAATACTTACAAGTCCATTTCTTTCCTGTGTCAGTTCGTGACACTGCGTTTTTAGTCGACTGTTCTCGTCTTGGACGATGCGCATTTTCTCAAGGGTCGTGTTGTGATTCTCAATCAAGTCTTCATATCTGAAATGAGTATTGAGCCTGTAATTTTCATCTTAAATTACATAACAAAATTTAGATGTTTGAGTTTCAATCAATAAATTTCCTTCACAAAAAGCCAAGAGAACATTCTACAAGCAAACTTCTAGCAGGATTTCGTTACGCATTTTTGTGCCATGGCGGTGACGGTCCAGATATTCAAAAATATACCTTTTTTGAAAACAGTCGAGTTCCTCCTTCAGCGCCTCGTATTTCCTGAGCGTGTGCACGAGGGCGTCGGAACTGCCCTCGGGATTGCTGCTTTGCTGCAGATGCTGTACCTCGCGCTCCAGGCTGCAACAACAAAAAAAATACTTCAGTAGTAATTAAATAGATAGTTTTACCCCCGAATACTCAAACGCGACTCAGAGTTGAGCGCGTCTCAACTCACGGTTTTTTGACAGATTCTGATGAAAATCTGTCAAAAAATCGTCATTTGAGACGTACTCAACTTTGAGATGCGTTTGAGTATTCGGGGGTTAGTTATTATAAGTTGGTAAATTAAGAGAAAATGTGTGTTCTATGTGGGTTTGACTTTGATTAATTAGGCTCAGAGTGCCTTTAAAATAAAATAGTTCTCCATAGCCCTCTCGTGAGACTCACCGCTGGTTGTCATTGAGTAGGTCTCCATACTTCCCCCGGAGCGTGCTGGCCTCCTGGGCGGATACTTCTAGCTGGTTCATTGCTGCGCGGTGCTGGCCTCGGAAGTACTCCAACTCCTGGAAAAACACTTTATTTGCAGAAACTTTACTTCCCTGCTGGACTGAGAATAGAGAAAAAACAGAATGAGTCCAGCTGCTTCTCTCCCCGAGCATGTCGTAAAAGTCGATTAAGGGATAGTATCCTCCAACATGATGAGCCATCTATATGGGCGACGAGCTGAACACCTGTCACCATGGTTCACCATATCTTGGGACTTTGAATCAGGAGTGGCTGCAAGTTTTCTTATGATTACTTGTGGCTTTGACTACCCCATAAGTGAACTAACAGAGAAATTCTGACAAAGGTTGTAACATTTACCCGCGGCTTCGTTCGTGTGGTACCGAAATAAAAAGACTTAGCAATCGCATAAATTACATATTTACATTAAATTTTAGCGGCTTCTTTAGACGCAAAATTACTTGGTTATCTTAGTCCAGCCGTTACGACGTAAATGTATCAACAACATGGAAACAAACAAAACGCCTTGTGCACGAAAGGAGCCTTTCAGGCGCACTTTAAATCCTTTCACCACACTGGTTCGAAAGAACTAGTGACACGACTAGATAGATATATGGAAACAAACATTCGAATTGAATATAATATAGCGGGATTTGAGCTGAAGTTGGATGATGTAGTAAGTAAGATTTCATTACCTTCATAACATGCTCCGCGCGGCGCGAAGTCTCTGTGTGCTGGCGTCTTAGTTGGTTTAAATCGTGGAGCGCCTACAAATCAATATAAAATGCATTAATACATCGGTTATTTTCTGAACTCTATGAAATAACACGCCAGCTATTTGCATCACGACAATGATGGAAATCACTGATCAGTTTTTTATTTATAATTTTGTAGTGAGGTGATTTCAGCACAAACTCAAACCAATGCGCAATCCGCATTGCTTTTCAAAAGTTAAAAAAAAGAACAAAGACCGCGCCCAGTCAAATTGGTGGGAATAAAACTTCTGTTTCTTGAATTAATTTCTTTACCGTTTCCTCGCAAATTAGAGAAAATCAATTAACGGCCTCAATTAGTTGGAAATCGCCTCGTCCTTTTAAAGTCATTATCGGTTCGACTTGAAAACTCGGCTTCGCCTCGTCCTTCCAATATTACTCTGCTGTAAATTGCTTTATTTCCTGCCTGGGCCTTCGACACACACATAGATAAAAAGGTGGCTTCACATTTGTTGTTCGCGGTGCGGCGTCTTCTCTTTTTATTTGGTCTGAGGTTGCCAATAAACTGTATTCTTCTTCTACTATGAAAGTATGTACCTTCTCGCATTGCTGCTTGAGGCCCTCATTGGTCTGCTTGTTAAAGTCGTACTGCAGCGAGTCGTAGGGGGCGCTCATGGCGTGCCCGTGCTTCACGCCGTAGCCCGCCTCGAAGCCGCCCGCCAGCACATCGTACTGCAGCGGGATGGGGATCGGGGGGAGGGTGGCGGTCGCGCTCACGTAACTGTGGGGTATGGATTCTGGAACCATTGTTCATGCATTAGTATACGCGTCACTGGTAGTGGTAGTGACCGCGCCTTCCGATCCTAAGGTCGCGAGTTCAAATTGGAAAATATGTGCGCTATACCAGTAGAGTAGTACCACAAATTTTGTGCGCCTCGGCAAACTTCGTGCTTTGTATGAAAACCAAATTTGAATATGCAACGAATAATATCTGAACAAACTCTTTAAAAAAAATAAGTATCTTGTTCCCCTAACATTAATTAGAATTAGTTGTAACCCGCGACGTTAATCTGCGTGTTAGTATAAATATATGAGGATAGTACAAAATATATGAAGTATAGATTCCTTGATGTCCCTAAACAAATCTGGGTGCGCAAAAAGTGAACATCACGCGGCATTCATTCTCAGGCGGCAACCCATCCAAGTTTTGGCCGCGCACAACATTGCTTAACCTCTGTATAATAATGGGTTTCCCATACAAACATTCATCACTTATTTTAGCCAATTCAGGATTATTTTTGCAACAAAAAGCAGCCTATTTCTTCCTCGGAAAAGGTAACAGACAGACAGACGGAATTACTTTCGCATTTATAATATTAAGAATGGATATGCCAATGATTGGTTCTAAATAATACAAAAGTGAATGTCAGGAAAGAATTTCCCTCCTCTGGTCCTGCAGAGTTTCATAACTATTCGCTTTCCAAGTTTCATTCAATCCATTCAGTAGTTATGACAATGACATCATAACTACATATACTACAAACATGCTCTCAACCTCACAAACTTTCGGATTTACAATATTAGTGTCAGACCAAAACCATTTTTCTCAGCAAAGTTAGATAAGTGATTTCATGTAAAAATGTATAAAGAAAATAACCTAATAGCACCTGACCTTGTGGTTTGAGTTTATAATCCATGGTTGTATGGCAGAACCAATTAATTTCAATGTTTTCTTTCATGCATTAGTTGCCATCGTAATAAAATTATGTACCTGATTTACAATAATAGTATTAGCAACAGAACAAGCATATACATTGTACACCTGAACACAAATGTTATTGCAGAAAGGCCACTTTATCAGATCTGCTGCTGAATTGAATTATGTACAATTCAGACCATTTTACGCAAATAACAGGAACCTTAGGATTTGCTATAAAATCGAAAAATGAATTGCTCAAAGTGGCCTTTTTGATGGCCACTGATAAAAATAAATTAAAAATAAATGTCAGTCAATAAACAGAGTCACTTACATGATAATATTAAGCTTTCTTTGTTCTCCTACCACTAGAATTAGAGTAATGGTAGAGTTCACTAAGTGTGAAGAGTATACTATATGATTGCATCTAGACCAATTTCGAAAGAGATAGCACTACGGATTTCAAGTGTATAAAAGAAAGACCGATAATGAGACCGAGTAAAATATTGAAATCAAATAACCCGCCAAATCAAATTATTGTTACCAAACTATAAACTTTTTCTAACAACGGAAGAAATAGTTATTACCTACCTACTAAAGTAAATCATATGAAAATATGGTAGCCGAGATCAAAACATACTCAACCTGTTTTCACTTTGAGGAACCAAATAAAAAATGTAAAAATTTCATTTTATTTTTCAATAAACACATTTCATTAACTTACAACAAAGTTCTACATTGATTTTGGTGAGCAAATTCGGTACAACACACTCTTAATAGGTATATGTAATGGCTGAACAGATTTGACTGTAACTTGGAATACTACCTATACTATGAATGAATATAATACAGAGGACTTTTTACCAACATCATGTGAGCGAAACCACGGGTAGATGGTTATTTTAGCATCAATTTTATTAGTTCTGATATTGAGTTGCTGAATGGTAGACAGGCAAAGTAAAAAGTCTAGCATTTGCAATAATTCGATCTAACTAAATATAGGTATATTGATAGAACTTTATTTTTATATAAGAAGAAAGCAAGTAAGTTGACTTGGAGGATATTGAGACAATTTCCAATTCAATTATGTCATAATTCAGTGACAATGTACAGTAATTAGTAAAATTACATAGGTATGTAGTCTATGGTCATACTGCAGGTAATTAGGTAAAATATTAAAAGGCCCATGCTAGTAGAACAACATAAAACAATAATCTTACCATTACTGCCATTACTCTCTATAGATGAGGTGCCAGATGCCATAATATAACTGAAACTGAAAAGAAACTAACATTCAACATTCAAGCTACACTATAAGATAGCTAAAGGGCCAGTGCATACAGTCAAACTCACCTTAGTTATCAGGATTCAACATCCATTGTCCCCGAGATTGTCACTCACAGGTACCTGAAAGAGCAAAAACAACATTGCAAAGTAAAAACTACTCAATACAACTAAAACCAAGGGTTCAATCTACTTGACACGTTTTCTACGCTCTAATGGTTGTTACAAAACAGTACCGCAATCAGGCTGTCGCAATAACACGCAGGATGAAAGAACGCATATACTTGCAATCCACTAAACACCAAAATCGGCTAACAGTACTCATAAACGGTACATCAACACCGAAATAACACAGCTAACTCAACAAAAAACACTCCTTTCTATAATGCACTAACTTGATTATTTCATTCGCAATGTAAACAGATTGTGCGTTACCAAACTGGCTTGGAATCAGTAATCCATGTCTTTACACTAAGTAATTATAGTAATCTCTTTAAAATAAGGTAAATGCGAAAGATAGCACGTATTTATCGTCACCAATTTGCCAACATTTCTCTCAATTCCTTTCCTGGCAGGCTGGCTGAGTCAAGAGTCAGTCAGATGCAGTGTTGCCGGCAGTCAAACCTCAGACCAAATAAAAAGAAAAAATTCTTTATACTTGGTCTGAGAGTCAACCTGAAAATATACCGAACCGAACCAAAGCCCACAATAGTCCTAAACGGGAGTAAAAAGTCTGTTTCGTAACATTTGTTTGTAAATTATGTATTACCCGGGATTAGACGAATGACCTTTCATAATTATGTCAGCCGTATCAGGTATTCTTAGCTTCTTTAAAATAAAATATTGTACCTTGCTTGTGAAATTCCGAAAAAATTAACACATAGGTAATTATCTTATAACCAAAAATTAAGAATCTACTTCTTTCTCTAGAATCCAGGTTTGCTAAATGTATAAATTCGATATGCCAAAACTTATGTGAATGTATTCTTGAGAGATTGTTACTAGATACGATATCAATGCGCATTACATATAGATTTTCAAAAGTTTAGAAAGAACAAAGACCGCGCACAGTGTAATTGATGGGAATTATACTTCTGTTTCTTATTTACGGTTTCCTTGCAAAGTAAAGAAAAGTACTATACAAGTATTGGCCTAAATAGCAATTAACGACCTTAATTAATTTTAACCGTTTAGTTTTAAAATCACGTAAGAAAACTTTGCTTCACCTCGTCCTTCCAGTATAATATTACTCGACCAAACCAGACCAACCTAAGCAATTTACGCTTTATTTCTGGCCTGGAAAGTAATGTACTATTTACGTCGTATATCATCATTAATTTTATCTTGATTATTACCATAGGCATACCGATTGGGTTAGGTAGATGGTAGATACACCAAAATGCCAACATATATTAAAAAATCCAATCCAAAAGTTCCTAAAACGAACCAAAAACTCTACGTTGGCAACGCTGCTGGTCAGGGGTCTAGCCAAGATCATTTCTATTCTCTTTCCATTGTAGTAAACGATTGGTGTTGCCACCTTGCATTTTTTTAAAGCGCTAGGTCAAAAATAAAATGTCATCAGATTTCAGAAATTTGGATTAAAAAAAAACACTAACACTAAACATTATACAATTTTACGTAGGTAAAATACCTATAAGATACTGAGTACTATTTTTTCTGCATCTCATACATACTTGTTCGTTCGTTTTTAATTTAAACTAGGGTTTCTTTAATCTGAAATAATTTAGCGGAATTTGGTGTTTTTTTTTAATCCAAAGTTCTGAAATCTGATGACATTTTATTTTTGACCTAGCGCTTTAAAAAAATGCAAGGTGGCAACACTGCTCGGCTACCAATCGTTTTCTACGATGGAAAGAGAATAGAAATGATCTTGGCTAGACCCCAGATTTATCATTTATCTTTCTATCTCCTTGGAAGAATAAATTGTTCCAAGCCTATCTCGAATGCCACCCGAAGGAACTTCAAAAATGACATTAAAAAATCAGTAGGTAGGTAAGTACTTAAAATTATGATTAAGAACATTACCAATTTTAAATGAAAAAGTTTCCAACTGAATAAACAAAATTACATTATTTTTGAAGTTTATTTTGAACCACGTGCATACTTGCCAAACCTCGGCCAGCGTCCACAAGCACAAGCATGTGAACGGGGCGTTTGGCTTGTAGAAAAGCTTGTCACCAATTCGGTTACGTACGTGTCGGTTTGATGAAAGGGTGCTTACGACAAGCGCTTGCGACACATTCACACGTTGGTGTGCTTTTGCCTCGAGTGAAGCCTCTGGTGGCAACTAATGTACTAAAAATTAGAACCGTCTACCAACATGAATAGTGTAGAAGATACCTACCGATATCTTATTATGTAGGTAGGTTTTAAGTAGGTACCTGTATAAAACGTGAAAGTGGTTCAAAACAATTTCGCTGAAACAATAACGGTGTCCGCCGTGTTTGCCTGTTCAAAGTGGTTCAGAGCACACTGTCGCGATATGTAAACGACATTCAAGCGCGAGCCTAGAGTTTGTAATAATATGAAAATTGGTGGTTTGCCGAGCTCGCCAAGGGTGTAAACGTGGCATCAGTGTTTCCGTTTTGGAGACTTGTGCATTATGAAAACCGAATTCATGCTAGGTATACTTTAACCGCAATCGATTTCCCCACTCCAAATACGAGCTTCTGATTGGTCAAAATATTGAAACGTAACTGTATCTATTAGTGATTGGATAGATGCTCTAGATCGCAAAAGATAAATTTTAGCGATTGGTCAATTTTGACTCGATGACATTAATAAATACAGATAATAGACATGTAGGAATGGATAGAATTGTATAGATTACTATAGATAGATTATGTAGGTAGATAGACAGACGGTCGTCGTCGGTTGGTGGGTAGGTAGTAGTACTATTTATTTCGTCGTACATACAAAAATGACACGCAATAGTGGAGAACCAATAAAAAACGAGGCGCAAATTCATGGTTTTTTGTAAATTGAGTGTTATGAAATTGTAAACATTTCGAGTTGATAGTTAGTGACAGTAACAGGAACTGTAATGCTTTCCTGAAGTGCACGTTGAGCAGGAAAAGCGAATGTTTTGATGTCGCAACGCGAAGCATGACTACGGCATGACTTCCATGCCCTGCGTACCTCTACGGAAGGGCGTGCGGTACGGATTACGTTTACTATGAATGATTTTATCTCTTTCTAAACTTGAGTGTCTGTGAATGACCGACCGAGTGTATCAGCGAGCAGCGTACCGAAATTATGGATCGAATACCTAGTGTTTGTTGTTGATATATTTTGATTATATCGCAAAGATAAGATTTTCCGCGGTCGGCGTTATCGTGAATTCGGAATCAGCACGGTGTGGCCCACGGAATAATTCGTCCTAGGAAACTGCGTCGGAGGATTCATTTCGTAGTTAGATCCATCGCGTGAGCCACTATTTATTTACGCACTACCTAAGGTAAAGATAGTACGTATTTTTAGTGCGTCTGCAAGCGTTCGCGGGTGACTTTCATCATCGAAGTAAACAACTTCAAGGTTATCGGTCGGCATGCGCCAGGGTCGTTAGCGGGATCGGGAAGTGTGATGGTGGAGTGATGTCGGGCGGCGGCGCGGCGGGCGGGGGCGCGGTGGCGCGCCATGGCCACCTGCGGAAGCTGAAGACGATGAAGAAGAAGTTTTTCGTGCTTCGCGCCGAAAGTGCCGAGTGCGGAGCGCGCCTCGAGTACTATGAGTCCGAGAAGAAGTTCAAGGCGGGCGCGCTGCCGCGGCGAGTGCTCCCTCTCAAGGGCTGCTACAACATCATGCGTCGGCTGGACCTCAAACAGAAGCACGTCATTGCCCTCTTCACGAGGGAGGAGCAGTTCTGCATTGTGGCTGAGAACGAGCAGGACCTGCACGGCTGGCTGTCTGCTATACTGAAGCAGCATCGGGTCAGCGATGAGGCCAGCGAGGAGTTGCTGCATCCCATCCGTGAGTATTAACAAACAAGTCTCAGCATTATCGGAATGCTAATAGAATTCATTTCGTTGATTGCAGTTAATTAATCAGACAAGCTGAAAGGCCACTTCCTGTTTGTATAACATACTGACAATGTTGCATTACAAGCAAGTTGTTTGTAAACAAACACTTGTTAACATTATCAAGCATTCCTTTTTTGTAAATTGGTATGTGATTGCATCATTCTACTTATTAACTTATTTATCTAGATTGCTCTAATTGCAACAAGGTTAGCTATTTGGTCAATATTTTAGGATTGTTTTTTCTACTCTTATTTTTTAAATGTTTTTACTATTTACCACTATTACTTAAAACCTATCCACACATTTAAACATGTAAATATTGCGTTGGTAAACATTCTCTTTTAACTTAACTTTGGTATGTTGTTGCATTATCTTGCAGCTTGACATTCTAGCTTTATTAGATTTTATAAAGTACTTACATTTTCAGAAAAATAATTATTTTCAGCAATTGCTTGAAGTTACAAATTTTACCACACATTAAAAAAAGCAGACCAATTAAAAATTCTAATAAAAACCTGCAAAACATAGCCCTAAAAAATAGACCTTGCCATCTTTAAAAGGATTCATACACTATGGAAACTAACAGACATGGTTCAAGGTAAGGGTCATTGACCCGCCACTCTGATATCTTAACATGTAAACAGAATATGCCAGAGTCATTAATCAACAAAACTGGTATTCCATATGTTGTATCTTGGAATACTGAGCAGGTAAGCTTTTATAAATGTCCCACTGTTGCCAAATAGATCATGATTTTTCAATATAAAACTACAAAATATTAGATTTTTTGTAGATTTATTAGAATATTAGAAGGGGCAAACTATGCTTTAACTAAGAAAAAATGTTTTGCAATAAGTTTCTTTTCTATTTTTAAGTAAATCTTTTAATAATAATTTAAGTTTGTCATCTAGTGATGGGTCGGATAGAAGTTTTGAAGACGTTATGTATTTTTTTTTATTCTACTTTTTAAGGAGTTTTGCGTTGATAGATGACAAAGTCTGTTCTATGGTAAAACCTTTATGGACCCAGGGTGTCCTCTCACTATCCCATTTCATAACCAGACTCACCATCCAGGCATTAAAAAGCTAAGCAAAAACTTTTATGAGCATATTTTAATAGAACTTCGGGCAGTGTCCTGGAATATTAAAATAAAAAATAACTTTAACATCAAGTAAGTATGTAAACATCTCTCCAATAAGTAAGTCTGTTCAGCTAAATAAGTTTAAATACACAAACTAACAGCAATCCTTGAAATACTAATTGTGTCACTGGTTCTTCGGAACCAGTGTGGTGAAAGGATTTAGAGTGCACCTCAAAGGCCACTTTCATAAACTTAACACCATGTTTTCGAACATTTTTAGGTTATGACCTGTTGGTTTCCCGACGATTTTTTTTCACTGCTTGAGAGTAATGGTATCATCATCATCATCATCATCATTTGCCTGATGCTAATGATGATGATGATTATGATGAGAGTACCGGTATGGCGCACATACATTTTTCGAATAGAAAAATCCATTAGTGCTGGACTGGATTTGAACACATGACCTTAGGATCAGAAGGCGCAGGTGGGGCTGCTACCACTAGATCATCAGTGCTTATCCTTGTAGTAAAATTCTTTAAATGCTAAACATTTTTGTCAAATGTTATTTGTTATCTTCTAGTACTTGTTCATAGTAGTATTAGTATTACACCACTTTAAGATAAGTTTGGTAATACTACGATGAGGGTGTTGTGATGACTTCATATTTTTCTGTGAAGTGTTTTTACCGTTCTGTGGTTCAAGTTATATTGGTATTGTGCACATGCAGAATGACTAATATCTGATTTAACAAATTATGTTTAGATTGAGGTAAAAGTTATGCTGTATTGGGAACCACATCTATTAATAATTCATAATTCATTTATTGTGAGGATGGGGACAAAAATAAGGATGTCAATTAAAAGTGGCATGGTGGGTGCATGCTCGGCTGAAACTTAAGAGGCGCGAGTTCGATTCCCTCTACGGGCGAAATGTTTGTATTTTCTGCAAACATTTCTTCTAGGGTCTTGGTGTCGTAGTATTATATAAGTATGTATTTACAAAAAAAAGTATATAAGTATTCCATCAGCCATCAGGTGCCCATAATACAAGCTTTACTTAGTTTGGGGCTAGATGGCGCTGTGTGAAATGACCACAAATATTTATTTATAAAAAACTTAGAACAAGTTATATACCTACTCATAGTCAAAAATCTTTAAGGTCCATAATTGTCTGTAAGTACTAAATGATTTTTACTTATAGCATCCATGGACTCTTTTCAGTACCGGTTGAAACCATTGATGATGATGATGCTATTAGCATCTGGAAGTAACATGAACCTACACTATAGCTGCGTTATCGCCTTGAGCGAGTTGAGTGATAGGTGTAGCCAAATGATTTGTCAAAGAATAGACTAGAACACAAAACGCTAACCTTTCACTAAAAACGTGACACTATTAATTGCCCGGGATGATAAAAAACCGGGTAGCCAAATGATTTGTCAAAGAATAGACTAGAACACAAAACGCTAACCTTTCACTAAAAACGTGACACTATTAATTGCCCGGGATGATAAAAAACCGGTCAAGTGTGAGTTGAATTCGTACAGGAAAGGTTCCGGGGACCCTTTATTTTTATTATTTGTTTTTATAGCGGCAATAGAAATACACATTCTGTTAAAATTTCAACTCTACCTCTCTATCTAAAAAGTTGGCTCTTAATAACTAAAAGAGTTTAGCAATAGATAAGGCTGCATATGATTATAGTTAATTTGTTTATAAAAAACATGCATAGCATTAGAACAACATGTGTATTTGCAATTCTATTAATTTTATTTGCAAACAAACCTTGCATTAAGTTTAATTAACTTTGGTTTCTATTACAGTGTATAGTTTTAAGATAAACTCTATGATAAAGTGGCTACAGACTGATCAGTACAGCTTGCTCACTTAAAAAACTAATTTACAACTCCTAAAAGCCTTGTCAATCATTTTACTGCTTTAATATCTTGGCTGTGTGTTACCTTTTCGCGCCTAAACTGCGGAACAGATTTTAATGCAATTTGCCAAAGTGGTAGATTCCATCCCCGGTAGGGACATAAGCTACTTTTTATCCTGTAAAACGATTCCAAAATGGAAAAAGGATGACCAGAATAACGCATAAATATTTCTTAGACATTAATTTATGACAAGACAGTTAATTTGACATTAAAAAATTTGATAATTGACAATGTCATTCATATCAATGGGGTCGTCAGATGCTCTCTTTTTCTTGCAAGACTGTGGGTAAGGGCCTGTAGCTGGACCGATTTCATGATTTCAGATTTGTTGGATTTGTCTCCGCCCCAAATAGCAGAATAACTACTTAATAAAACATTTGAAAAAATGCATTATTAATTCTGAGGTACGAAGTTCCGCGGGGTCAGCTAGTAGCTTATAATTATTACTTTAAACCAGGAAAGTAAGACGCGAGCGAATTCTCAGTCGGAAGTTAATATAAAACAGTTTTATTAACTTCAACTCTTGTATGGAGTGAGTCAGCTGTTTTCTTCAACATAGCTATTACCAATCTGCCGCTACTTAGCTAATTGTTTATGTTGCAACATTGTTTTGTCAGTTGGATGGCCACTGCATCTTGAATCATAAAGTATATTATAGGTCAACAGGTCAGTGCTAAGCTTGGCTAATGATTGCATTGACCCTGGCATTGTTTGGTCATGAAATGATTATGCCTCTTCTTAATCAATCCCGAAAGTGCATGTAAGAAGCCTTTAAAGAGCGTTTTAATCCTTTCACCATACTGGTTCGAAAGAACTAGCGACACGTCGAGCAGTAATTCCAATTTAAAAAGAAAATTTCGCCCTTAGAGGTTTAATTTCTAAGTGCACTCCTAAATTATAAGAATTCAAACTTCCATCGGCGCAAAATGCAAAGCAAAGTTGTCAAAGTTCGATTAACTATTTTTTATAGTTGCATTTGGTAAAAGTAAATAAGTTCGTATGAGCTAGCGGCCAACTCTTGTGACGGAGTTTTTAGGCCGCCTAAAGGCCTCTGTCATGGTTTAACGTGCCCTCCGAAGTACGGAAGCGCTCAGCTCGTAATGCCACTTGCGGTCACCCATCAAAATTGTGACCAATTAAGAACGTCTAAGCAAGCTACGCCACGAGCGCTTCAGTAGTTAGGATATTAAAGTTATTATTTAGTAATTCCCTTGCTGATCAAGTTCATAACACCTACTCATACAAATTAAAAAAATACAGCTATCAAAATGTTATTATTTAATCATTGTTTTTCTTTACAAAACATTTATTTATGCTAACAGTAGGTACCTAGTGTACTTTCCTGTTTTTTAACAAAATCAGTCTGCAAAGTTAAAGAGGGTATACACATATTGAAGTCTATATGCCCTTGGCAGACCACTCCTAATTTGTTATTGTTGAGGCAAAAAAAATTCAAACATGTTTTGATAGGACTTGGATTGACGGTCCGTTTATGCAACAGGGTAATGGGCGGAGACCCTAATCCTTCCACCTTTTTTCATTACAAAAGTAACTGTTACTTTTGATCTTTCCACTTGTGTCATTGCTTGCTGTCTGTGACCTGAATTATAATAACATTTGACAAGTTTTTATATTTAAGCTGTTTATGTTATGTGATTGTATTAATGTGTATTGTGTTGGTTACTCAAGTAAATAAATCATATCTCAACCTGCGTCCGAAACGAAACGACAAATGACAACGATGATGATGATGATGAACTGGTCCGTGGTACCTTGGTACTCGTAGTCGTGCCGTACTCTTAGCGAAAAACGTTTTTCTTTTTTTCTGAGATTGCAAAATATAATAATGAGGTGTATTAATAGAACATTGGAATTTTGAAACAAAGCATATCATAATTAAATTCCGCCGTCTTGCTTCCTTTTCGTCAGCAAAAACCAACGTTGACTCAACACTTTGTATTGTTATCACATAATAATTTCATCATTATCTTGTTATTCTTGAAACTGCTTTTTAGCACTGTAGCTTTTAATCAGAATGAGCCTAAACACGAGTAACCTACTTTGAGTCTTAAGTAGTCTTAACATCAAATAATATCACACCCGTATCCCTAATGGGGTGGGCAGAACCACAAGTAATCATAAAACTTGTAGCCACTTCTGATTTAAAGTCCTGAAATGGATATGGTGAACCATGGTGACAGGTGATTAGCCCTTCGCCCATATAGGTGGTCCATCATTTTGGAGAGGATACTATACATCAAATAATTTATCTACATAATCCCTTTTTCTTTGAATAGTTCGCTTCCCTGTTCTTATTTAGGGGATATTTAGTATTATCCAAAATTCAACTCCCTATTAGGGGATAGGAAAAGAGCTTTGCACTATTTTTCTCACCTACAGGCATACAAACGTATTTAACTTAAAATATAACACGAAATTAGTCATCGGGAGTTCCCCTACCGTAAAAACAAATTTAAATAGGTGCATAGTAGCAAACAAAGTCACATTACTACATCTAAAACACCTACTTAGACAAATTACTCGCCATACGGTAAAAAACCTTACATCACAATAAAACATCATTTGTTTACTATGTCTACAAACCTGCCTAACGTATTTTAAGGCCGAACTAAACATCCAACATTTTCTCTGAAGCGACATTTCGTAAAAATAAGATGAAAGGAAACTTCGCGTGCATTAGTCAACCAACTGAATTATGTAGTACAAGGAAGTTTCGTGTAAATACTGTTTTAGTCTGATACGTGAGAACTGAAATTCGGCTACAATACTACGCGGAAGCGGATTTGGGTCAGGGGTTTTGTGAATTGGATTTTGTATTCTGCCAAAAAGATTGCACGCAAAAAATCTAAGATTAAAATGAGTAATATTTTACTACCTGCGTTTATTTTTTAAACTACTTATCAGATAAGCTATTGAATTTACGTTTACTATGACTGTATTCAATACTCAGAGACTCAGAGTTCCGTGAGGTACTCAGTTCAAGTAGATAACTATCTAAAGCGTTTATTGAGAAACGTTTTATTGCGAATGCGGCCAATTAAATGAATAGATAAATATTTCTGGACATTTCACACAGCGCCATCTAGCCCCAAACTAAACAACGCTTGTGCTATGGGAACCAGATGGCTGATAGAATGCTTATATACTTTTTTTTTGTAAATACAGACTTATAATACACTAGCCTACACCCGCGGCTTCGCTCGCGAGGTACCAGGATAAAAAGTAGCCTATAATTATGTTATTCCAAAACACATACTATGTATGTTCCAAGTTTCATTCAAATCCGTTTAGCCGTTACGGCGTGATTGAGGCACAAACATAGTCACATCCTCACAAACTTTCGCATTTATAATAGACCCGGAAAAAATATTTGCAGAACATACAAACATTTTGCCCCTATCGGGAATCGAACCTGCGCTTCTTGCGCCTCAGCCGAGCACTCGCCCGCCACGCCACCGAGGTCGTCATTTTCCAAGGCCCTCCGATATTCAGTACAGCAGACCATTGACATCATGTCTTAGAATCTCAATTTTGTTCCCAGAGCACGTATGGCAAGTAAACGTTCAGAAGAAAGGCCTGGGGGCCACTAAGAACATCCACGGACTCTACAACCTGTGCCTGACTGACAAGGCTCTCACGCTGGTGAAGATCAAGAGCCAGAACAACGTCATCGGCGACCTGGGGATTCAGGATCGAGTGGAGTACTCCCTGAAGAACATTCGGAGGTAGGGGAACATGGTGCAGTTGGTCAAAATAGCGTCATCAGCCCATAATATTCCACTGCTGACTGTAGGCCACCCTTTGTTTCCGTCATTCATTCCGGTCTTCTGCATCCAAAAGCTATGATGCCCTTTGATGTCGTCGACGTATCACGCAGGTTATCTATTTAGTCGTGTCACTAGTTCCTTCGAACCAGTGTGGTGAAAGCATTTAAAGTGGGCCTCAAAGGCGCCTTCATATTTTAGAACTTTTTAGGTTTTACGACATGCTGGTTTCATCAGGATGTTTTCCTTCACCGTTTGAGAGCAGAAAAATCATTGCACCAACCAGCTTTGAACCCTCGACCTTAGGATTGGAAGGCGGGGTCACTACCACTAGACCACCTCCAGTGCTCTTCACGGCCACATCACGCATTTAAAAATGGCTAACGTCCGAATATATAGGACACACTAGTAAGTACTTTTCAGGCAATAAGGAAGGATTAGGCCGAGTTGCAATGATAGATAAACAACTTTGCTGTGCTAACTGCAGGGAGCTTTCATCTTATCTATCGACGCTCATAAAATTGCCACCGAGACGCCTGTCTTATTGACAGATATAATCGAACAAAAATATAAATAATTTATTTTACGCCACAAGTACATAAACCAAAACAAGAACAACGACATGACGTAAAAAAGTCATTCAGCTTTATGCTACTGCAGTGCGGTGGCCGCTGTAGCGCTGATTTTCTGTGGCACCAGCCAGCTTAGCATGAGCACCGAGATAACGCTTATCTCTACGGTAGAATAGAGTAAAATGACATTTGAGGGTAGACAAACGTAAAGTGACCAAAAAGTACAACACTAATGGGTACGCCGTTGCTATGGTAAAGATTTGTCACCTAGAAACCCTTTTTTCTTGTAACGCCTTAACACAAGCACTTATAAAAACACAGTTTTACCCCCGAATACTCAAACGCGACTCTGAGTTGAGCACGTCTCAACTCATGGTTTTTTGACAGTTTCTGATGAAAATCTGTCAAAAAATAGTCATTTGTGACGTGATAAACTTTGAGATGCGTTTGAGTATTCGGGGGTTAAAATAGCAAGACTCAAACAATTGTGTATTATTTAAATAAAACTAAACTATTGCATTTAAAATACTATAGACAAGATTTTTGAAAATTTTAACAAGTATTTTAAATGAATAAATTGAATATAATGAATAGATCTGGCAATAGCTTACGTTGGAAGTAGGGTACTACAAATATTAAGTATACTTGCAGTAAAAAGCCTTAGGTAGGTATTGTATTGTAATTGTGTAAAGAGGAAACATGTGGTTTTCCTCAATTCTCTAAAAAGGAAACGCGTGGTCCTATCCTATCACCGGGGTTTTTTGCAGTTTGCCTTGACATAACAGGGAACTGGTATAATACCCCGGGTGCAAACTTGTGTTGGTAGGTACTAAGTAAGCGAAAACAAACGAGCACGTGTATTGCCTTGAGGATAAACTTGCTTTATGAGGATTCTGAATATTTCATCTCATGTGAAACTTTCGCGTTATGCTTTGGTAATACAATATTATTGTATTTGTTTTCCTTGATGTTTGCTTTTGTATTGGCGATGACCTCAACACTTTCCTGTCTTTTGCCATAATTGTCAAAGAACTTAAAAGGGTAGTCTGGAACTTGGAGCCGGTTGTTTGAGGGCCTAGTCAAAGTAACAATCGGCAGAATCGCTAGAATTCTATAAAAATGTACGTATATATCTCTACTTAGTACAAATCAAATCGATTTCCGCGTCTGTCTGTATATCCGCTAACTCCTCCTAAACTACACAACAGATTTTGATGCGGATTTCACCATCAGTTAGATCATTTTTCACGGAAGGTTTGTATAAATGTAACTAGCGACTTCAGTAACTTTTCATATCTTTTTTTCTAAATTTGCACCCGTGCCAAGCCGGGGCAGGTTGCTAGTTCTACATACAACAATAACTAAATTAGCGTAAAATTGTAAGTGACGGTCAAAGTTTAGCAATACCTACATGGTCTGTTTTCAGATGTGGCGATTCGGAGTGTTTTTTCTACATGGAGGTCGGCAGGCAGACCGCGACCGGCGCGGGAGAACTGTGGATGCACACAGACGATAGCAATATCGCACAGAGCATGCACTCCACTATACTACAGTAAGTTTATTTATCAGTTAGTATTGAGAATAAACTTCTCTGCTGGACTGGAAGTAAAGAAAAAAACATGAATGCGTCCAGCTGCATGTCGTAAAAGTCGACTAAGGGATAGTATCCTCTCCAACATGATGACAATAAGCAAGTATTCCCAAGGAGGGTTCACGTCAGGCAGGCGGCCGGCCATAAAACATCTTAGCCAAAACTCTTACAGCGTGTTCCAAGGAACATGCCGATCCCACATAGAGCGGGATAAGGGCAGGAAGATGATGATATTGAGAACATAAAAACTTTTTGCGTTACTAAGTTACTTAGTTGCCGAGTGCCTTAGTAGGCTTGCTCTATATATTTGTATAGTTTTGGAAGTGCACAGCACTTGAGCGACGATCTTGTCATTTCTCTGTCCGACTTATCGCGGTGATAGGATAATGATATCAATGGTAAATCTCGTAATAAAGGGCATGCGTGTGAAAAATAGACGGTGCCGACCCCAACTAGTGGTATAAGGCTGGTAAACGATGATCATTGGTAACTCTGTTTTCAGTGCCATGCGCCATTGCGCCAAGGAATCTGAGAACGAGCGCGACCACATCGTGATCCCTAAGAGCACAGAAGGCTCGCTCTCTGCGCGCCGCTCCACGTACTCCGACGGGCAGGGCCGAGCTGGCCTCACTAACGGTTAGTGGATTAGAAAATCTTGTAAAAGTGAGGGTAGTTTTAGATTGAAGTGTAGAGTAAAATTAGATTTCATTGTTTAGTGGCGGATTGAGATTTTGTGGTCTACGGTAATTCTATTAAGTCTTTTTAAAGTATAATCAGTCAGTATTGTGCATTGAACTGGTATTTAGTTAAGGTTATTATAATAGTTTATATTAATAACAAACAACTTCGTTAAGGCATATTTTGTCAATTATGACAAATATTTAAAAGAAGGCTCAAAATTTAAAAAAATACCTAAGTTAATGTCTTTAAAGTTATAATAATAGTGTCTTACTTTTTATAGTTCTCATAAAACATTGTGACGTATTACATTGTCAGTCCATGCATATTAAGCACACTAGAGAAACACATTCATAGTACATCACTAGTAGTTTAGTAGTCATTTGCTTGAATTTAGTAGAGTAGAATAGAAAGTAGTTGTGACTAACATTGATTCACACATATTGGTTCCGGTTTGAAGTAGTTTTGTATAAAAAATGAGACAAAATTTGGTTCTAAATTTTGGTGATAAAATTGTATTAATTACAGCCGAAAGTTAAATTAATGAAAGCCCTTACGTTCCATAGCGTTTTGATAAGTTTTGCTAAAACTTTAGTATACACTAATATACATATGTTTGTCCGTGTCTAACCTAATATTAATGGTATTTTTTTATTATTTTGATTATATAAATAGTTTTCAAAATTTAGTTAGTAGATAAAAAAACATGGCCAGGGAAATTTCTCATAATCGTTTGGATGTAAGGGCTAAATTGGCCGTTGGTATTGCAGACACAGGGCTCTGCGTGGGCTCATGCATTAGACAGTGCGTGTGCGCAGCCGAGGACTCGGCTGCCGCCGTCGCGCCCCTGCCCCCTGACGGTACGGACCCCACGTGGGGGCAGTTGAATCTAGATAGGGGCTTAAAAACTCAATCTGGGGGACTTGCTATTAAAAGCGGGGTCTCAAAATATAGGACTTGGAATAGGAATTGAGGATGTAGAACGATCCGAATGGATGGTTATATTATGCAATTTGCCCTGGGCAGTTAAAACAGGACTGTACAGGGCATGTTGAAACCCCGGGCCAGTAAAAAAGGGCATAATGACGTAATACAGTCAAGTGATAGATGAGTCTTTCTCCTCGGTAGCAAATACTTTCTGATAGTTCGGTACCATAATGGACAAAAAATATTATGACTTAACCCCTAAATTTTTTACATATGAATTTAATAATACATAATTTAATTATGTACTTTATGTCAATGTCTATGTAAGTCATATTATGTAGGTACTGTGGCCTGTTCAGGCCATACGCGAGTATAAGACAAAAAACATGTTAGTAACAATACTAGAAAAAATCAAACGAATAAGTTAGCAAAAGAACTGGGGTATGGTATATGTGTCTATGGGTGAAGGTGGTCTAGATTCAACTGTCATCCATCGTGTCTATGGAAATTGGATATCACTGCGAAATCGTATCATGGCTCAGCTACTCTTTAAACGTACTTACTAACTATGTGTAAGGGTCAATATTTTACTATTCAACATAGTTCAAAAAACGAATAGACTAAAAATACTTAGCAAAGTTGCCCGTAATCATACAAGATTACAAGAGGGACGGCATCTAAAAAAATCGTATTAGTTTCGTGTTAAAATATTTTTTTACCCGACAGCGAAGAAGGAGGGTTATGTGTTTAGGTGTGTGTATGTCGGAATGTATGTGCATTCCTTTGGCTGAAGCCGTAGTCCAAACGGCTGGACGGATTTTGACAAATGCGCTATGAGTCATAGGCTATGTGAAGTGTCAAAAAATCCAACATGGCGGCTGTAAGCCATTATTCAATTTATTATTTTGGCTGACTCTACAGCCGCAACGGCTGGACGGATTTTGACAAATTAGGTGTTGTTGGTTTCGTGAAGATAACGAGAGTGTGATAGGTACAGGCTTATGACACTTTTTTGTGACTAAAGTGTAAAAAATCCAAAATGCCATTTCCAATAAACTTAAGATTAATTACAAATTCATCACCATCATGTGTCACAAAATCAATTATATCAGACTTACCCCCGAATACTCAAACGCGTCTCAAAGTTGAGCAAGTCTCAAATAAAAAACTGTCAAAAAATAGTTTGAAACGTGCTCAAATTTGAGATGCGTTTGAGTATTCGGGGGTTACTATGCTACCTAAATTCTAAGCAGTCGGGTTTTTTTTTGTTTTTTTAAATAAATACTTGTTATTGTATTTTATTGACCCTTTAAACCTGATCATGCGATGAATCCCGCGTTAAATCCTATCATCAAGCATAACACTATTTCTTCCCACTGGCTGCTCCATAACTCGACGAATGTTCTCATCTCCTATTCTCTATTCAATCTAGCTCGAAGGATGCCTTAATTGCTGCCAGAATACTTCTTGCTTCAATGAAAATAAAACAGGGAACTTTATCAAAAAAATGTTTTGGTGTTAAATGTATGTCTGTAATTTGTATGAGTTTCGAAGTCGTCTTAAAGCAAGCATCAAGATGATGTACCTGACTTTTATATGAGGATAATATCATTTTATTTTCGTCAACGCAAATTGAACTTTACTATGGTTGCTTTAGTACGTATTCGAAATTTACCTATATCTTCATCAATGTAAGTGGTCTGGAACGATATAGAGTAGGATTACCCCCTTAAAATCCTAATTGAAATCGTTTAAACAGGTAATAAATGTGCATCCATTAATGTAATATTAGCATGTTTGAGATGATATAGCATTTTGAGCATCGTGATAATAGAAATAAGTGTCATTACTGATTGCATGCTGTGTTTGACTCTTGTTGTGTGTTTTATATGTTCATAAATATAATTATGTGTATTGCGTATTACAAATACATTGAACATTATGGTTATGGATAAGTGTACCAAGATATTGACAGCGCGGTGGCAACTTTATGAACTAATGGCGCCACTTACGCACCTTTACGGTGTTTTAAATAATTATCGACTTTTAATATCATGCTATACTTCATCAATTTTTTAACCACGAAGAGAGGTGACGTTTGTTTTGGAGCAAACTCGAAAGAATTATGTGCGAATATTGAAGCAAATTTTTCGTTGGCAATATAAGTGTTTCGTGCAAAACAACGTCACCCAAACCATTTAACAGAACATTGTACCGGGTGATGCTTGGTGCCATATGTTTTACGTGTCGCTTATCATTGTCTTTCGCAGCCGAATACCAACATAACACACTAACAGACAAACCAAAGCACTGCCGGACCGGTTCTCTGCCGGCCGGCTGTCCGACATTCCAAGAGCCGCCGAAGATAAGCCACAAACGGACTTGGTCCGAGCCCCTGACCGGCGAGGAGGTGGGCGGCATTGAGAAGGCGAGGGGTTTGGAGAAATATGCGTCGTGTAAAGCCGTGAATGGCATGGAGCCTGTTAAGAAGAGTCACAGTACGCGGAGGGCCAGTACGGGGATGAGGTTTAAGTTGTCGCCCGCACACAACAAGAGTACGTATTATTGTCCGCGGCTGTGTAACGCTGTGTTTTTCCTTTTTTTATTATTATGTAGTAGTTTTACAACTCCGTATTAGATGTGTTCCTTTTATGAATATAATGAAGTAGATGTTACTCGCCAAATTAAAATCGACTATCTACAGCAACATAAGTTTTTGTCTTATTTCTTAAATCCGGTAGAAGAATGCTGAGTAGGCAAGTCCTTAAAAACTGAAGGGAATTGAAATTGTATAGCAGTTACACAGCCAACGAACGTACCACCCGGTCGCGTAGTAATAAGTGTCGTGACACATCTGCTGAAAGCACGGCTAAATACGTTCGCAATGCTTTTTTAAGTCACCTATGACACATCAGCTGAAGTGACGTGGCACGTCAAAAACATTGCGAGCGTATTTAGCCGTAGTTTCGGCGCCGTACTTTCCCACCAACACGCACCGTACATTAATCGCACTACTAACATTGTACAAATAAGTTGCCACTTCGCGAGTCTTGTAATCCGTTAATAGCTTTTTCGAACCTGGCAGCACACGGTTAAGCTTTAAGTTATGTTTATTTATTTATGCTTATTAAAGTTGTTTGTAATATTGGTTCATAGTTTGCCTCCTGTAAATTTATTTTATGTTTTTTGTTTATAATTTAAGTCTCTATTTGTTGGGATTTGCGTCGCTTTAGTAACTAAAGAGCATTTATAGTCCAGTTGGTAGTGACCCCGCCTTCCGATCCTAAGTGGGTTCAAATCAGGTCGTGTACCGATAGATTTATGTGCGCTATATCAGTACTCAAACGGTTAAGGACCATATCGTGAGAAAACCCACGGCTTAGTCAGTTCCGCAAGTATTGACCATGTCTTGCCTGTGGACAAGGCCAACTAAGCTGAGAGGATGGAATAGGTGCTGAGCAAGCCTACTCCATCTTAATTCGTCCCGGGCACTACTTCGTCCCGTTTGTGAAAGTAAAAGTTGCCTCTTGACGCTGTGTAAATCAACTATAGATGGTATAAGGTCTTAGTAGTTACTAAAATTGTTGAACTACCCGCTTTGATGCTTATTTTGAAAGGAATGTGCGGCGCGCTGAATCTTGTAAACAATGCTTATATTTCAGCGTGTTCATAATTTTTTTGAGATACTGAGGGTTTCTACCTATTACCCTATTTCATAACCAGACCGTCACCGTCCCATCACAAAAGATAGCGGTCAAGTGCGAGTCGAATTCGCATACGTACCATCATTCATGTAAATAAATGTTTCTTGTATCATATGGGCCCCCCTTTTATATGATTTGTTGTTATAGCGGCAATAAAAATACACACTCTGTGGAAATTTCAACTCTACCTATTACGGTTCATGAGATACAGCCCGCTGACGGACGGACGGACGGACGGACAGCGGTGGCTTAGTAATAGGTTCCCGTTGGCACCCTTCGGGTACGGAACCCTAAAATGAATAGTTGCTTGTTAGATTTTTTGTTTTGCTTTTTATACCGGGACGTTGACGGTCCGATGGAATGCAGTAGTGGACGAAGAACTCAAGACTGGTAATTGATTACTTATTATTAGAAACTGAAATGACTAACAAGCTAGCGACGCTGTTAAAACCAATGATAATCTTTATTTTTGCTTTCGTGTCTCGATCTATGAAGACACTTTAGCTTTGCTATTGTTTCTATAGATCTAGAGCTTAACTAAGGAGGCTCTTTAGGTAGTACTAGTAGAGGGGTGCGGGAGGGGTTTTACGTTACGTCAATTGACGCGAAACTTCAATTAGGCGTCGGAATCGCTGTCAGCAACACGACGTGTGTTAGTTGAACGCAACGCACACGAGACTTGCAACCAAAGATAATGTACTTACAACAAAATTGTCAATGCCACCGAGTGTGTAGTTATTTGATGTTTTGACTGTGAGTGATAGACCATGACGTCACACCACGCCCGCTTTACTTTTTTGGCGTTTAATTTTTGTAATTTGGCAACTGTTTCATAATCTACATATTTGAATATATCGTAAGACATATTTTACTACACGTCACCGTGTTGAACCCGCTCTCCTCACTACCCAAGGAGCCTCCTGAGTTAAGCGCTAGCCTAAAAACAATTTATCTTAGCCATCTTGCAGCCGAACACAGATATAATTCTTATTTTCTATTAACCAAGTCAATAATGTTGATAAGTCAGTTCGACAAAAATATTTAACTTTAGAAATGGACTTCTTGACCACCTAAAATACCACAGAATGGTCTCCGTCCCTACTCCGTTCATCAGTGCATTCGTGCCCTTCATAATATATTATAACAGTCACATGAATAATCCTTACTTCACACTAGCATTCTGTGTTATCAGAACGTAGTGGGAGGAGACCATACAAAAATTAGACAGTTTATCCTTCATTCCTTTTCTTTATCGGGCTTAGTTGTGCTTGAAACTTGGGAGTATCTCTAAACGTCGGCAGTTACCTGTGACTATCTTTCGACGAACGTGACAACCATATGATTTGTCACAAGATAGACAAGAACAGAAAACGCGAAGCTTTGTAGTTTTCCATAGTGTTGCCGCAGGGTAAAAGTTTTGTACAATAGGTGAGTAATACAAGTGTTTGCTTGCAGACGCTTCGTCGGCGAACCCGCGAGGCCGTTGCGACAGTATGCCGGCCCGCGCCGTCTCCTCCTTCGAGGTGGAACGCCCGCCGGCCAGGCTGAACGACCTTGAAGGTATTGGAATAAGGGCTGTAATGCTATGGAGTTATTATTCTTGGCTCCATTGCGGCAACACTAACTTGAGCTGTGTCGATGACGTCATCAAGCCATTTTTGATCACGCTTTTGTGCGTAGCGTTAGGCCGCAATAAAGGATCCTGTTTAAATTTTTATACATAGCGAAGAACACGTGCTAGCATGCTCGTTGACCTCAGAATGCGCTGTTTTGACAACTCCAGAAAATCTATGTATCTGGATCTCTAATAAACGTCAGTATAGGTAATGTAATGTTTGATGCATCATACATTCTTCAGAAATACCTACTAAACTAACTTCGAAGATTTATGTATTATAGGGGTTTGTTTTGTTCGTCCACTTATTTAGTGGTTTGTTTACAGCAATGGATATTTCCCGAGATGAAACAGACGCTACAATGGCAGAATGGTACCGGACGCCGCGGATACCTGAGGAACCTGATGTCTGTGAAATTTCCAGGGACTTGTTCAGGTAAACCTTTATAATGTTCTGTTGTTTAATTTTCATATGCTGGCTGTGCACAATGTTTATTTAAAGATCTTTCTCCCCGTTCCATAATTGACGTCTCGGCACGAAAAAGCAACGTAATAAATAAAATATAAATAAATATTTGAGGACATAATCAGCCCTAAACTAAGCAAAGCTTGTATTATGGGAACCAGATGGCTGATAGAATACATATATACTTTTTTTTTGTAAATACATTCTTATAATACATAATACTACAACACCCAGACCCGGAAGAAATATTTGCAGAGCATGCAAACATTTCTCCCGCAGCGGGAATCGAACCCTCGCCGCTTGCGTCTCAGCTGAGCACTCGCCCGCCTCGCCACAGAGGTAATGGCCTTAGGAGGTTCGCTGCAGATCTGGTAATACGATCCTATATGTGTTTTGCTCCAGTATATCTATGCGAGCGAGCAGTTCGATTCAGCACTCGCGCACGTCTTCCATGGGCCTGGAGGAGTGCGAAGGTCCCCCCCTGGAGACAGGACCCCTCCCTGCGCCCCCCGGATACCTGTCAATGACTCCGCATGAGCCGTCCGGTCTGCTGTCTGCGTCCAGCGGCTCCGTGTGTAGCGGAACTCCGTCTACTGACCCGAGGTTCAGGTGAGGCCCTGCTGTTGCTGTCACGGAGTCTGAAGGATTATTCTCAACTTCTTTAACCGCACTGCGTACGAAGATCGGTAGCCTTCAACAACGTAATTAATCTCATTGTTCTTAAACTACCCTCCAAAAAGGGTCTTAGACGGCATAATGAAGCTGGAACATATGGCATGAGGTGATAGATATTCCTCCCGCAGCGAGTACAATTTGGAGCCGGCGACGTCGCACATCGGCATGGAGTGCCGGCCGCCGCGCGCCTACTCCGTGGGCTCCCGGCCCGCGCCCTCCGCGCGCCCCGAGCGACACCGCGCCTACAGCGTCGGAGCCAGCGCGCGCGCCCGCCCGCACCACGTGCCCAGGCACCACCACCCCTCCGCCGAGGACCTCATGCTGCTCGACTTCACGCACGACCACAAGGTATACACACACGCACACACACACACACACACACACACACACACACACACACACACACACACACACACACAGACAGACAGATAGATCGCGCCTACAGCATACCACGCAACAATAACCAACAAACATTACAGTTTAACAATTCAATTAGTCACAAGTCTTATTTGTCCATTCCAGTCGTCGATGTCTCGCACGCCGCCCGCGTCGTTCTCGGAGCGGCGCAACGTGGACGAGTACGTGGACATGTCCCCGCGCAACGCGGGCTACGTGGAGATGCGCCCCGGCGAGCCCCCCGCGCCCGCGCCCGCGCCCCCCGCCACTCCCGACGGATACGTCGAGATGACCTACGGCCCGCGCCCACACACCGCTACCAGGTTATACATCTATCTAGTGCTACGTGATGCGCCCCGGCATCTACGCTAACATTGACTAGTGATATGTCGCTAATTCTGTCGAATCGCGCCTCAGAAATACTCTTTTCGTGCACTTTACACGAAAAGAAGTATAAATGCAGACTTTATTGGTATTCAACTTTCGGGCAAATTCGATCCATTGCTTACTGATATTGATATTTCTAATGGTACCTCTAAAATGGGCTCTCAAAGACTATGAAGGAATTGTATCTGATTGACTTGAGACTTATACATGTCGTTCCACAGGCCGATAGCGATAGCAGCGTCCCGGCCGCCGCCGCCCGCGGCTGCGTCGCCGGAGGAGACGCGGCGGCGCACGCGCACGCCGCTGGGCTCGCAGACCATCTTCCCCTTCTCGCTGGAGTCGCCCGCCTCGCCGGACGCGCCCGCGCCCGCGCCTGCGCCCGTTGACGAGCCCGCGCCGCACCCGCTCTCCACCGTGCGCGAGATATCAGGTACGTGCAGCCCATCTCCCCTTCTCGCCGGAGTGTATAACCCGTGCGACTTAACTTGAGACGCCGCTGGAATGCGACCCCTCTCCCGCATGCCCCGCGGCACCCCGCACTCGCCTTCGTGCGGTCAGTACTGATAGCATATTTGTTACCGTTGCACGCGTCTCTGTACGCCTATTATAATAATTTTTAAAAAAATAATTTTTTTGCAAGTTGTACCATCACGATGACGTCACAGTGTGAAGTCTCTAGTTAAGTCGCACGGGTTGTAGGAACATGCAATCGCGGCCTTACTCCATACGCTTCCAATGGTCAATTTAACGCCTGAATCTTGTTATCATTTGTGTCATATATCATGTTTGTTTCCCAGAAGAGTGTGCAGCGCCGGTGAAGCGCAGTCCCTCGCCCCTGGCGTCGTGCTCGCCGCAGTACGTGCAGCTGCGGCCGCGCACCTCGTCCCCGCCCCCGCCCAACCCCGCCGCCAACAAGACCCGAGCCCGGCTCGAGCCCGACGCCAGAGGTAACTGTTAAGAACAGTGCCACACTTTAGAACATCTTGTCTACAAAGCGAAGTCATTCGCTCTGCGTAAAGCCAAGGACGACCAGGAAATATAGCTGTCGCACATGTCTAGTTAGTTCAGTGAACACACTTTTCATAAAACATACAATTAAATCAAGCATACAATTACAGGTAATAAAGAGGAGGCTAAACCCAACAGTGACAGATGATGATGATGGCAGACGCCACCAAAAATACTTAGACCTGGCTGTTGTAGTCCTACTAAGACCTAATATCATTTAGTTGTAGCGGACTCCCGCAGCCTGGCCCCCGTGGTGCTGGCGGGCGCGGGCGGCGCGGCGCCGGCGCGCTTCAGCGTGACCGAGTCTCCCCCCCCGCCCTCGCCGTCCTTCCCCTGCGCGCCCCTCAACTATGCAGCCCTGGACTTGGACGGCGCGCGTCGCACCACCCCCGCTACTTCCACCACTTACACGAAAATAGACTTCGTGAGGAGCGAGAAGCTCCACACGGCCGGCGCCGACGGCACCTAGACACCCCCTGAGCGCGGAACAGCGACGATGTTCGTTCGCACGGACGCTATAGTGCAGTTTCCGCTGAGTGTGTCCACTCCAGAATTAAACTTAAGTAGTCGACTGCCATTTATTTTAGGTGTAGAGGCTGGGAGGGTTAGGGGAGTCGCTAGTGAAGTTGAGAAGAGAGTAATTATGTGTCAAATGAAGGAGACATCGCGTTCGGAGGCTGGCGTCCTTACGGCTTGAGTGCACGAACTGAGTGGTATGTTGTGTAGCCATGTGGCTGATGGCCGGGAACCGACGCCGGTCCTGAAAGGCGCCGGAGGGCGGTGCCTCCGACGACGTGGCGAGAGGCCCGCGGCATTGTACAGAGCGATAATTCACATTTATGTTATTACTTTCCACTAATAGTCTCTTTGATCGTATTAGATCTTACGTCGCTTGCTTCGGATACTATTAAATAGTACGTTTTGTTATTAATTTTATTACTACTACGATTTTATTATAGTTTATTGTTATTGGAGACTCTGATTGGTGATGTACCTCTGTATAGCTAACAGGCATTCGATAAAATGTAATGTGACTTTAGATTATGCTAAGTCTAACTCCAAAACAGTGTCTAAATTAATACATTAATGTTATTTTCATTGTATTTATTAGTTTAGATCTACTTAGACTTTCTCATCTATCGATTTATTGTAATTCTATCTTTAATATATTTAGTAAAATCGCGTTAAAATATGATGGGAATGCATGGAATGTTTAAAACTGGTAACGAAATGGTTTCGAAGCGTACTTTTAAAATTAATTAATAAAATATAATGCCACGGTTGTGAGAGAGGCCTAAAGTAGTTCAAACAGATCATGTTTATGTTCCCTAAGTATACTGCCTTGTGTTCTTAGAATACTCTGTTCAATACTGTGCAATTTTTACCACACACAAAGTAAAGTTATGTATACACTGTTATGTTTGTGTCCCCCGCCTCGGCCGCAGTCCGCCGCGCCCTTACCTCTGTCCGATCCCACCTGCCACTGCCCCCAAATAATATGTAATTTTACTAGGTTTTGTTGTTTCATACGGGCGGACTGCAGGTGCGTTTGTATAATGCAATCAGAACAGCGTGCATTGCAAACGGTTGTCTGAGCCCGAGCGCGGAGGGAGTTGAAGCTAATCTTGACCTTGCCATTGAGAATTTGATTATAATTATGTTTATTCAATATATTTTGTTTAATGTTCCTTATTCTATTGATTTGTTAGTTTTATATCATAACGGAATGGCAAGTTCATGAATTGTGTACGTAAATTATGTGTTCAAATAAAATGATTGTTTTATCTATACTGTTTACATCCAAATTATTATAGAATATATTTTTTTGCATGATAAAGTTGACATTTTAAACACATAGGTGTATATTATTGTATTTATGTTCTTGATGATTATTAGTTACTGTATATTGATCAGCTATTATTGATTTCGAAACAATTGTTAATTATTAAAAGTTTGAATTTTAATCTGATTTAATTTCAAGAATACACATCTGAGGCGTTATTTTATAATCAAAAATTTCAAAATATTTTACAAATGTATACAAGAAAGAGTTTTAATTATTGAGCACCTCAAATACAACATTATTCTTGTTTAATAAAATAATATACATAAATTGTTACCCTCTGGATTAGCTTGAGATGTTTATTCTGAAAATATCCAATGAATGAATAATAAAATATGAAGCATGTATTGTTATAGTTATAGTTATACCGTTTTTATACATAGTACTGATACCTTATGCCAATACACATAGTGATGTGATGCTTATTGGAAAACGGTTATTAACCACATAAATTCTTGTAATATATGTGGCTAATAACCACTTCAGATAATAATTTACGCGGTTACTAACCGCCTTGCTTTAATGCATATTATAGTTATACCGACTGTTACAATAGAATGGGAATATACAACACAAGTGCGATTATACGTTCCGTTTACTCAGCCGGATGAATTTTTTAATCCAATATAAGCCAATTTTATCTTGTACAGTTTTTATAGTTCTTCCGACCGCTGATGGGAATCGTTACGGTAAAGTAGTTAATTATAGGTTAGTCGCATTTATTCAATTACTGTAATATTTGTTACTTCGATCGACAACGCGAAAATAGAAAAAATATCCATAATGTTTTATAAAAACTTGGATAAATAGTGGTGGTGATTTTGCTGTACACTTTTTCCAATTAATACATTTGATATACCTTAAAATGTTGCTGTCTCTTTCTTATAAATTGAGATAACAAGAACAGCTGATATTTTTAAATGTCAGATGAAGTTTAGTATGAAAATGCATATGTAACAGAATTGTATGGTGACTTGTTAACCAGTACAATTAGATTGTTAAATGATAACGTGTTTGTATGGCAATAAGAAGTTATATTGTTCAAACGGTCGATGACAGCAATGTTTCAAGTTTTTATGAAACATGTCATAAAGAAAATATTAATAAAAAAATATCGATATAGTAATGGGACCTGTATTCAATGCCTGTATGAGTCGATACCAAAATTTTTATGCCAATATTTATTCCTGTGTGTTACGGAAAAAATTGAAAAGACGAAACTATTATACCTATATATTATACTAGCAGGCGATAAAGCAACCAAGTTCCGGCTCAGCTTTGAAAATCATAACACCATAATATTATGACATTTGATGAAGCAATAGCACAGAATAGCACGCAGCCTTAGATCGGTTTCATTACCAAATGTTTTTAAAAGTTTACTGTAGATCAATGATTTCTTTTCGATGTTAGAAAATTAGAAAAAAAAGGTTTGATGTTTATAGCGAAAATTATTCGTTGTGTATTTAGAATAAGAAAAATACCAGGTATTTATTCAGAAATAATCCAAATTATTATAGTTTCTTGTAACTGTTGATTTCCCTTATAAGGTTCTGTTGTAGTACAATTCGGCATAGCCATTGTTTTCTATTGTATTCTTGTTCTAGATGAATACGCTCCTTGAGCGTTTTGTGTAGTGAACGGCCGCGGTGGGAGAGTCCAAATCCGCCAAATTCGCTGTATTTATTGATCAGCTGCTTGATAATTATTGATAAAATGAATTTCCAAAAGTGAGAGGTTCTTTTTTACATACCACAATTGACACAATGATCCAATACTCTGTACACATGGTACCTTGTCTACATTGGGTATGAGGAGATACAGTGTAGATTGAAATATTTTTTTATATTAATTTGTGAAGAAAATAAATAGTTTCTTTCTTTCAAATAACATGATCAATTAAATTATGATAATGGTAGTCCGACGCTCCCCCCGGCCGGACCTAAGAAGCAGTTAGCTGGTGCCACCTCGCAATTATATAGGTGTGCTTTCTCGAAGGTCTTTTGAGCCTCTAATCTAAACGGCTGTGTAGTCCTGAGGAAACTGTCTTAGGAGTCACGAGCTCGCTTTATATCTACCCTCCTTTTTCTATCTCATCATCTTTTATCTGTCCTTTTCCAGATTAGTTTGTCTTATGTAATTGGTACACATATAAAATCATTTTATTTTCATATTCAAAATAGGAAAATGACAAAAAGCTATGCAAAATATTTTTTATTTCGTTCATATTTAAAAAACCTCTCGACTGCAAAAAAAAAATTTATAATAACATTCGTTTAGATTATAATATTCAGAGGGCATTTGAGAAAACTCATTCTGTATAGTAGTACCATTAAGGTATAACATTATACATCTACTTTATTCCACTTAGAATAAGAAGTTTTGAGTTTTAACTCTAGATGTAAGCATAGACGGGTACGGCATAAGTTAATAGTTAATGGTAATGTTAAAGTACGGCTGTCATCTGGATGAATCTTCTTTTATGATATGCAGAAATAAAATAGATTCAACTTTATGATAGCACAAAACGCAAGGCGACACCCGCCTCTCGAACGCAAGGTCACACTCTGATAACGTTATATTCGCATATTGTAAAAGGAGAATTCGGCTTCATTTACATTGGTCAGACTTGTATTTGTACAAGTGTTATGCTACATCGAAAGCTAGTGTGAATGCGGCCTTATTTTATTGTATTTATTATAAAATATACATGAATATTGATGAAACTCCGCGTGGCGTAATGACAATACGGAGTTACGAATTCTATGCTAGTCCCATTGCAAATGAAACAGATTTTTGCATATAAAATGTTCCTGTACGGCGTAATAGTGTTTTTGTAAGGTTATCTAATAAGTTTTAACTAACGTAAAGTAAAGCAGTCTCTAAACCGTAGTGTATTTAGTGAATACGATTGAAGTTGTCACGCTGCTGAAGGCTTGCTGGGCTCCGGCCGTGGCACGCACGCTGCCGCGGCCCGCACTTTGAAAAAGGAAAATTTAAGGGATGGGAAATTATATTTTTTTACAAATGGTGCTATTGTTTTGTGTTTAGTCGACGATCGCTGTTACTGCCATCGTGGATTGTGTGAGAATGTTTGTCGCGGCGCGTTGAGAACGCGCGCGTCTATATCACAAGCGTGTAGTTATAGGAACGTCACGCGTCACCTACATCTTAGCTGTAGTCTAGCATCTAGCTTTTGTAACTTGCGACAACTCGCCAACCGGTGGACGGTCGACCAGGAGCGTCGCCAAATAACGCTATCGCTTAGAATGACAGTCTAAGTAATTAGGCTTTAATCATGTTTTTATTATGAGAACAAACTGTTTAGTAAACTTTAAAAAGATTAAGAAAACAAATCTTGTCAATAATACCGCACTAATGGCTATTATTTTGGTAGTATTGTCTTCTAGATCTTTTTGAAGGTACTTCACTTATCATATATTTCGTTCAGCGTTAGCGTTATTTTCGCTATCGCTTGGAAAGAGGATCGTCTAGCCGTAGTAGGTGTGTCACAGTTTGATATTATCACAATGTAAGATCGCGTGCGAAGCGAGCCGCGCCCCAGTGTAGACGATTCATTGTTACAATTCTAAATCTAATGTTTTTGGTACGTTACATTTTGTTTACTTTCATATTATTATTGTAAATAAAAAAGAAATAAAAGCTTTGGATTTGCGAATCCGTTTTATTCATATCTACATTCCTTTGTTTTAGTTAATTAGTTTTTATGTGACTGTGACTGAGGGCTCTTGAGGCAAACTATGCCGAATAATATTGACCTCGATGTCAAATTGGAATCTTTTTAACTGAAAATGAAAAAATTAAACAGAAATATAGGTAGGTATAAACTAACTTTTTGAACTTTAACTAAATAAATAGGCTGCTAATCAGGTAGGTACTACTGTTTTACTGGGGTAACCTGTAACATTTGATGAGCTATGGTACCCACACTAGAGTTAATCTGTATTATATAATGGGTACCTGTACGATTTATCTATGGTTATGAGCCTCGGTTTGCAGCGTGTCTTATCTGCACATTTAATAAATATAATATAATGTAAGACCTTTTACCATCTATAGTAGATGATTTATACAGGGTCAGGAGGCAACTTATACCTTCACTAACTGGACGCTGTAGTGCCCGGGACGAATTAAGATGGAGTAGGCTTGCCCAGCACCTGGGTCATTATCGCGTTTCGTTCAGATTTACCTATTTCGACGATATTTTATTTTTCTCCTGTTTTTAAACTTGTGATTGAATTTGCAGATTTAGGTATGTATTCAGAATAGTAATCTATGAAAGGCACTTTCGTAAGTTAAAAACTTTTTTACTAAAGCGATGGAAAGTAATGAACGTGAGGAAGGTAATGAAAATCGCCTGGAAGGTAATAAAAACGTATGGAAGGCGATGAAATTATTATAAATAGTGTTACCTTTATAGGAAAAACTGGTTAGTAATTATAATTATACCTTTTAAATGCTTCTAAAACGTGTTTAGAAAAAATTAAATAGTAGGTAATCAAAAAGCCAATCAGTAAATTTTGTCATGCATAGTTATTGCAACTCACTTAACGCTTTTTAAACAAATAATAAAAAAACTTTTAGAACAAAATCAATCTAATTCTAAAACAAAACACATCTAAAAATATTTCAAAACTAATAATTAAAGCAACAAAAAATCAAACATCAAATGTAGCGATTGGTTTTGGTACAATAACATTAAATTAACACGCTTTATCATTTAAATATTATAAGTTTCTTTATAATAAGTTTATCTGTTGATTATCGAAGGATGGAAGCTATGTGATCTTAGATTTTTGAAGGGCTTTGATCAGAAGATCAACATTGGCATGTAACGCGCTTTGACATGGTATCTTGCTCTTCTTTTGGAAAAACAACCCAGAAAGGTCGATATCTGCAAAATACTGTATAGCTCCACATGCCAAGTTCTTTGCAGTATTTGTTAGGCAAATTCAAACTGTCGTTTAGGTATCGCTTTTGTTTCTTTACTGCTTCTGTTTTTACGAACTCATTTTTTCCTGCAGCCTGTTTGCTTCATCCTCAAAAAATTCTTCTAATAATCGTTTTTTTTCTCTCTTTTCGGGTTTTCTGTGATATTGCCTAACATTAAACATACTACTAACTTTATCAGTCTTTTATATTTTATTTTCAGCCCTCGGGTAGGTAAGAGTTTCGTCAAACCATAATTTCTTCTTCACTTTTTCTTTGTTTTCGTCATTGGAGCTTCTGAAAATAAATATAAGTAGGTACTTAGTTTTATTTTTATAATTAGACAACTCTGGTATTTTTAATTAAGTGTATTTTCCCACTCCTATTACAATATTCTCAAAGTGACATTACTTAATTTTATAGAAATTGTTGTTAGATTAGATTATTTTTTTAAATTTCTTTTCAAAATTGCCCTCACGACGATTAAAGATACAAGCCTAAGAGCAAGTATTGAGGACGTATTTAATATACAAAAATGCTACGAAATGCCTAAAGAAATTACATTTATTTTTTCACTAAGTACGACGTGCTTTCACTACCGTCTAGTAATATTGATAGCTAGTCATTCCTCTCCAAATGCTTTCATTACCATCCGGTATTTTTTTTGTAATTTGGAAGGTAATGCATTGGAGAGGAATGAGTATTTGGCGTATAACCCAAGATTATTCAATTTACGCATGTACCAAAACTGTATGAAATATAACTTAGAACAGTACTATGCTAGAGATCAAAATTAGGTATATAAGACACCATAAAAAAAATCACATACCTTGAAAATCACTGGACGGCAATGACGACGAATCGATGACAAAGTCCTCCTGACGACACGAGATCGTAAATATTTTTTTACGTAGAGACACCATGTTACTGATCTAAGGTGTGGGCGACGACTGGTTCATTGCGGAATGCATGGGAAAGTACCTAGCCACTGTACAGTCTCAAACTCGAGAATAAATTTGATGACCGACAGTTCGGATAGGAATGAAGATTTTTGTTTGACAAAAATAAAACTTCGATTATCGCGAGGTTGCAATCGCTTTCTTATGATAACAGCCTCATTAAAATATTCTTTGATTGTTTCTTTATCCGAAAAGGCGAATTTGTTTGGCGTTTTATAAATATAAAGTGTAATAAAAAATCATCGAATATGCTGATGGGTCGTTTGGAAAGGGAGAGGAATGAGATTTTAACATGTTTATTGTCTGCTACTTCTTCATACAACCACTCAGCTCTTTGGTGCTTGGTGACATTAAAGCTTGATTAGACTGTAATATTTCCATATAAACAGATTTTAAATAAACGTTAGAGACATACGAGTTATGGCTTTGGAAAGGTAATCTGAACGAAACGTGATAACGACCCACCTATTCCATCCTCTCAGCTTAGTCGGCCTTGTCCACAGGAAAGACATGGTCAATACGTGCGGAGCTGACTAAGCCGCGGGTTTCCTCACGATGTTTTCCCTTCACCGTTTAATTTTATAGATAGATAGATAGATAGATAACACTTTATTGCTTACCACACTTTGAACTTACAAAATAGACAAAAAAATAATAATAATTATGGTAATAGCAACGGGCGGCCTTATCGCTAAAAGCGATCTCTTCCAGGCAACCAAGGATGGATTGAATGGAACAAAAACATAGAAGGGGCATACCAGTGTGGTTACATTTATTACTTATATAAAAATAAAATAAGAATGAAAAAAAATAAATAAATACAGAATACATACATATATAGAATATATATAAATATGTTTATATAATATTTAAATGAATATACTATAGGATAAAAATCAGATACAACTGGAATCAGTGCAGCAAGACAGTAAATGATTCATGACTTTGTTTTTAAAGATTGTAGATGATTGAGTCCTTCGGATATCCTCAGGCAGAGCGTTCCAGAGGCGGACAGCCTGCATTGTAAACGACTTATCATAGAAAGTGGAGGAGTGAACAGGCATTTTAAGCTGGAGTGAATCAGAAGAGCGTAGGGATTGAGGGTGTGTTAGATGCAGGAACTGGAACCGTTCCTTGAGATAAAGCGGAGAAGTGGGAGAAAAGAGTATCTTGTGCAGAAGATTTAGAATATGAGCATTCCGGCGAAAGCGGATCGGCAACCACTTGAGCTTATTACGAAATTCGGAAATGTGATCATATTTGCGTAAACCAAATATGAATCGTATACAGTAATTTTGAAGACGCTCAAGCTTTATTACCGAAAACAATAAAATATTATACATTATGATACGGCGGTCAATAAGTTTTCTGTGTAGTACGTAACGAAATTAGGTAGTATATTGTTAAAAGTTAATAACATACTTCATTTCGAATGTATTTTATGATAAGTGTTATAGTGAAAACAGAATTAATGAAATACTGTTTATTTTACATCATTGCAAAACAATCATTCAACTTGAGCAAACATACAACGAGAAATCAACATCAGCTGATAACAGAATTTACAACTTTATTAAAACACAACACATGGTTTTGTAATATTAGTAATAACAATTTCAGGTATAAAATGTTGCCTTCTATTTTACTTAATGGCACAATACAAAAGTTAATTGTCTAGCACATTTAAAACTACATTCACGGACTATAAGTTTGGAATAACTTACATTGTCTTGATTGATATGATTCCTAAGTAAGTACCTATTTGCTGGATCTATTCGGGGGGTGATCGACCGTTTGTAATTGTCGGGCAATCCCTCCATGATTTCCCCTTCTGGGGTTTCAGAACTGTGGTCTTTTTCCTTACAACTTTTTTCACAGTAAACTCCTCAGCGGCTAGCAGTTTCCTCTTTGGTTTGACTTTCTTATCGTCTATGACAAACGAGTCTTCGAATATATCTCCGCTGGAATTGACGTCGCTATTGTTTTTGGATTTTTTATCTCCGATGATTTCGCAAATGGGGCTGTCGAACGACACCTGTCTCCGGTCTCCCTTGTCGAGTCTGGGGCTCCGTCTCTTGTCGATGGATGTCTGGGTAGCGATGTTGGCGTGGTTTTTCTTTGCCGGCGGGGTCGCTTTCGGAGTTAGTTTAGTCTTCTTGACCCTGGTGAGTTCAGCCGATTCTGAGGATTTCCTCTTCTTATTTTTGGCCGGTTTCTCATCTTCGCTAGGTTCTTCGTTTTCATCGTCGCTTTCAGGGATAACTGTTTTGGGTTTTCGGCCTCTCCTTTGGGTCACTTTTGGTGCGTCGATATTTTGTTTTTCATGCATTTCCTCATCACTGTCTGGCTGTTCGTTTTCATCGACACTCTCTGGAGCTTTTACCTTGAGTTTTCGGCCTCTTCTCACCTTAGGAGCATTACTGTCTGTTTCGTCATCATTGACAATGTGTTTTGTTTTCGTTTTCTTGCTCGGTGTGAACTCTATTTTGCTGTTTCTAGTCTTTCCTTCGCTCTTCAGGTAGTTTAGGAACAGTGACTGGCATTTCGCATAGTCTGGCGTATCTTTAGGCTTCATTGTGTTTATGTATTCGAAAAACTTGATGAGGGCTTCTGCAAAAAAAAAATGCATTTTAAAGGTCCACCTACATACCAATTTATGCAAAATCTTGCATGAGTCCCAAAGAAATGGAACCCAAAAACAGCTGAATATATTTTTGATAATAAATTCAAATATTTACCTGGAACATTAGGATAATCCTTTGTAATCCTACTCCTCACATTCTTCATGAAGTCTTCCTTCATAGTCTGCACAGTCTTAGGCTGTTTGAGAGACTTCTCCCATGGCAGCTCCCCCACTATCCATTGCAGCATGTTGTAGCCGAGGATCTCTAAGTCACCCCGCATTGTTGACACTGGAGAAAAAACATCTTAGTAATTATATCCTTTTAATACTATTTCGATCTGAAACTTTGTGAGAATGTCAAGCTGTCTTGTCTGCTTCAATCCCACTGTAATGGCTGAATAGATTTGAATGAAACTTGGATTAGGTATGTATGTGTAGAAATAAAATAAAGGCTACTTTTCAAGTTCCATACAAAAAACCACAGGTGGACTAATCAAATATGCTATTCACAGTGTGTTTTAAAAAATATTTATCAGCATAACTGGAGATATATGTACATATAATTATCATTATCTCCAGCTAGTCTCAGCAGTGGGACATTTCGGGCTAATAGCAGTTATTGTATTTTTCTAGGAGTCTTGAAAGTAATTTCACCTCCCAAATGTGCATCCCTGCTTGTGTATTCAATAGTGCCATTGTGTGCGCACTTGGGGTCTGGTTTGAACTCCTTTTCGGTGACTCTGTTGGCCAGTCCAAAGTCCACCAGGTACGCCTGGTTCTCTGTGCCTTTCTTCAGACCCATCAGGATGTTGGCACCTTTTATATCGGCATGGACATAGTTCCTGCTATGGATGTATTCTAGGACATCCAACTGGAATTATCAAGGATAAACTTTAACTTTTGTGGGGATGACGAGCAACTTTGAACGGGAGGCCTATAGTTTTAACATGAGTTTTCACAAACTAAACTCTGCATCTAATGTAAATAATGAATAGTGGTTCAGATCAGATAATAAGAGTACTCAATTCAGAATGGCTACTAACTCCCTCCCGCCAATCTGTCATACTTCATCCCACACACAGTTTTTGAGTTATTTGTGGGATAAGTTTTCATACATATTTTTCACTATCATTGCTAGTGAAAGTCTGGGAATATTCACTTTAGAGCCACCGATTCAGGCAATGAGCCAAAGCAATTACTTTCTGAACAATCTTACCATTTGCAAACCCAACTGAAAAACTGTTGCTGTTGGAAAGGATCGACCAGCTTCCTTGAAGAGGGTCCACACATCTTTGCCATATCTTTCTAAGACAAGATACCGGTACTTCTCTTTATTGAACTCATGGGAGCCATTGCCGACATACAGAGGCATGCCAAGACTTGATAACTTCTTGGATTTCATGAACTTTGTGACTGAAAAACAAATAAATTGAGTTTGATTGGTAGATCGAGTAAAGGCTGGTTAACCTAGAAATGTACCTATAGCGCTAATGCTTTAAATTGAATATCTTATGTGACTAGCTGATTGGATAAATAAAAACACAAAAAATTAGTTAAGCATTAGAATGAAGGCAGGATGTTATCAGTAATCTATAATTATGACCCAACGACACATGATGAATAGTGGCCTATGATTGGTAACCTAAATGGTCTGCTCTTATTTGAATATGGAAAACTTACTATCATCCTTGTTGGCATTTCTGATATAGAAATGTTTTTCTACAAAAAGGGGTCCATTTTCATGTGGCTCCTGAAAAGAATATTTATTTTAAATGATGTAGGTACAATCATTTGAGTGGAGAGGTAATGTTCTATGGAATCTGTTATGCAGATTTGGATGAATTGTTATGATCCAACTTAAATTTACAGAACGCTTGTCACACGGCGGTCTGTCTCTCACCAGGAACAGGGACTTGTGGTAGTAAAAACAAAGGTTCTACTTACAATTTTGACCACAAACGGATAATTAGACCCCTTTCTTGGCGAGTTCTCGTGTTCACACGCGGAGTATATTTCCCCGAAGCCGCCGACTCCAATCGAAGGCCCTATGCGCCACTTCTTCTTGGCTATAGTATCGTGTATCACCTCGCCCGCAGGTATAGGCGCGGGCATTTTGTAGCCATTCGCTTTCTTCTTGGGGGCCGCCGCCTTTTTACCCCGTCCCGTCATGGTGTTACGGTAGTTTAACTAATTTTCTATTTCATATAATATTATTTTCTTTTATTTGAGGATATATTAGAAAAATCAAAGTCTAGAATCACTTGAAAATAAAACTAAACTGCAACAACAACGCATGAAAACTAGCGTCGATCGTTTCGTTTTCCAATCAAAATCACACTGAACTTGATTGACTGATAGTTTGACAGCTGATTAAGGTCGGCTACCAGCAGTGCTGCCATTAATCGGCACTTTGAATACTTTGAATATTATTATTTATTAATCAATCGGGAGAGGGGGAGCGCCTTCCCAAATAGGTTGGTAGATGAAGAAATTAATAAAATATTAGGTGAGCACTTTTATTTTTAATAAAAAAGATCTTTTGATTAAAATATATCTATACTTATATCGTTTTATTACCTACTATATAAAATCTTTTCACTAGCCTTACAATAAGTTAATAATAAAAATACATAATTACACTATTTTCTTATCTACCACTCACTATTCCTATTTAAGTAATAATAGATTTTTACTTTTTTTACTCTGTGAATATAAACAATAATAATAACACTCAACATGCAGTCACATAGTCCAAGGTAGCTACACTACACAACTATCTCCTAACGTCACTAGGAATCCCTGTGTAGTAAGGCTACTACATACAAATACTACAAAGCCTGTAAACATGGTTTCAGTTCTAGTTAAATCTCTTTCAAAACATCGAAAACAACTTAATCCTCAAAATACTCCTCTTGAATTATCCTCTAAATCTCAAATGGTGGGAACGACATCAAAACATATCATCGTTTTCTTCTTCAAAGACCGACGCAGCGTACCAGTCTCTCGCGACATCCTCATACAGCACCCGCTTGATGTCCTCGTCATACTTCGGGCGGAGGATGCGCGGAGAACGCGCTCGGAACTCCACAGGAACGTCGTAGCAGCGGCAGGTACAACATGCCGGGAAGCGGAACCAATCTGCAAAGATGCCGCGGCACTCGTTGCGAGGGTCGTAGGCTAGGAGGCGGTGAAGCCGGTACTGCTGCTCGCATCTGAAACCAACGATAATAAATTACGGTATTGAAGAATATTTGACAAGCAAATTCTAATGCCATGAAGTTTTAATATATCTTTATTGCAATTTAATCTTACCGACATTTCATTTTAATTATTAGATAGGTACCTAAGTAGTGTTAACTTGATAGAATAATATTAAAAATATATTTTTTAAATCTTGAATGCTCTAATATTATGTCGATCATGGCTGAACCTATTTTGTTGAACCTATAAACGTTTTTCCTGCCACGGGAAACAAGTTCAAACATTTTCTGAAGAGTATAATATGGGTGTCTTTAAATCGAGAATCAATAAGTTTCTTCTAGGTAAGCGTGCTTCATCTGAGACCACACTGTTAAAAAAAACCTGATTACATTCATAGGTTACACAGGCGCGTAGTTTAACGTTATAACGAGAGTTCGTAGCCTCTGAACTGGTCTGATGAGGTGTGAAATAATGTGTCTTAGAGGCGAGATTATGGTTAGGTACCTGCATCCCTCCCTGCAGTACATCTGCTTGCGCTCGTGCACGCACATCTCCTGGTGGATGAACTGCTCGTAGGGCCACATGTTGAGCAACACCAGGACCTCGCCGCGCGTGCTGTTCGCCCAGAACGGCGCGTCGATTATCTCACGCGACTCGCACGCGTTTCTGAAACATTAAACCTATTCATGTAAGACCTATATTTTGACATATTCTTGCAAATAAACCGAGAAATAAACATTTCATTTCATTTGCCCAGGCGCGGTCCGAATGGGGGGAGGGGGTCACTGGGGACATGCCTCCCCCCAAAATCGTACTTACACGTCAAATTGAAAAATCTTCTAAAAATTAGTTTTCTGCCCCTATCCGTGATGCCAATAAAAAGGCTTCCATTTATTTGTTTTAATGTGTGCATTTTATCCGATCTACTTGACATACATATTCTATTATTAATGACCCCCTCCAAAATTTCAGGCTGCGACCGCGCCTGCATTTGCCACATAATCGCACAAACAAAGACGATAGGTAAGGTACTCAACTTCCAGGATGAACGACTTTTTGTGCTGCCTCAACCACCGACTACCCGTCTTTATAATGTCATCGGATTATCATGTGATTGGCCTTCACTTCGTTTTCCATGGCCGCTATACGAAAAACTTAACTTCCAAAATATTTAGTTATCTGTTCTTTGAGCTATAATGACCCGCCTATTCTCACTTCATCTTGCTTATTTCTAAGAGCTATGACGGTGTGTCTAGTTCTCTTACAGATTGACCGAGTACTATTATTATACTGTATACCTATAGGATTTAAAAATTTACTTACGCTCCACCCAATTTGATCATCGAAGGCCTCAGTGAGTCCTGATGTTGATGGTTCGGCTTCTGATATAGCTCCTCCTTCTTCTCATTCACTTTGGTATCAACCCTATCTACTTTAATCTTCTCGGAAAAAAGGAGAGTTGGCGGAAGAGTTGATGAGTCACTATTCTTGAACGCTTCTTTTCCCGATTCTGTAGTAGAATCATTAGAAAAATCTGTTGTTGTTTCTGTTACATTAGAATTCTCAGTTGTTGTAGAGTTTTTGTCAGTGGTGTTCTTTGTCATAGGTTCAACTTTGGCGTCACCGGACTTGGGATAGATACTGTTGGTTTCAATGCTTTGTTTTATCACTGCGTCCAGAGTTATCACATCTGGATCGAGGTGGTTGATTTCAATGTTTGCAATGCTCTCTAATTTTGTTTTGTATGTGATTCCTTTGTCATCGTTTACCGTTTCGTTGCTGATTTCTATTTTAGTAGTTGCCTCAGTTGTATTGGCTTTGGTATTGTTAATCTCTAATGGCTTCACACTTAGAGAATCGTTTTTCTTGTTTTTGTCAGCTTGGATGGGCCTGAAGTGGGGTCTGTCTTTCATAGAGCGACCGTGCGTGTTTTTAGTGTACATGAGGGTGGCTTTAACGATGTCTTCATCGTCCTGTTCGATGTAGTTCTCCAGCTCAGCCTTCAGGACTGATATGTGGCGCTCGTTGCCATACATTCGTCGCATTAGCCCCTGGAAAATACAATAGATTCGTTATCATCTAAGAAAATTCATCATGATCAGCCTGTAGAAGTACACATACATAAGCCTCCTCAAGCACAAATACATAAGCATGAACCACAAGCTGAAGACAAAATGTCTTGTCAATAGTAAGAAAAAATATGTAATTCTTCATTTCATCATCTTCCTGCCCTTATCCCACTCTATGTGGGGCGGCACAGCATGATCTTTGGATCATGGTGTTAGAGTTTTGGCTAAGGTGTTTTATGACCGGCCGCCTGCCTGACGTCAACTCTCCTTGGGAATACTTGCTTATTGTATCTCATCATGTTGGAGGATACTATCCCTTAGTCGACTTTTACAACATGCTCGGGGAGAGAAGCAGCTGGCCACATTCTGTTATTTCTTTACTCCTAGTCCAGCAGAGAAGTTATGTAATTCTTCATTTGATGGGCAGAAATGAAGATTTGAACGGTTAGCCTCTGCCTGTGCTTGTAGCAAGACCCTCACCTGATTCTCCTTGACGAACCTCCGGATGGCGTGCCAGGGGTAGTGGCTGCCGGGCGTGTTGCAGTAGGGCTGCCGCGCCAGGTCGCAGGGCGCGTCGTGCCGCGCGCGGCCGCCGCGCTGACCGCGCGCGCACGAAGACGCGTGGTCGAAGACTGCCGCCGGCGCGGGCCCGCCCCAGCTCCATGCCACCTACTTGCGGGAATCATCACGTTTACTTGTTATTATAAGTTAGTTTGCAAATTATTTTTATACCTACTAGGTAAAAAAAATGGAATAGAATATTTTTTATGACCAATATTTCGAGGAATATTATTTTTACAGCCAAATTAAGAGAGCCCTAGTCCTGCCTTCCGATCCTAAGGCCGTGGGTTCAAATCCGGTCGTACAATGGATTTTTCTGTTCGAAAAATCTATGTGCACTATACCTACCAGTACTTTCAAACAGTGAAAGAAAACATCGTAAGGAAACCGGCATAAGGAAACTAAGAAGTTCGAAAACATTATGTCAAGTGAAAACATGGATCAAAAATCTTCTTTCTTAGAACTTTCAGTGCGTTCAAATCTTTTGTATGGATAATAATTTCAATATGAAATGTACGGCTGTCGTAAATATTCACCACTCGTTTAGAAACTCAGGCCTTTCTCATAACGAGCTAGTAAACAGCATGTTATTAGTTAACTAACGAGTTATCATGGCGTGGTCATAAACTCATCACTAAATAACTATAACCATTTCTCTTCGCGACCTTTTGCACTCCTTAGGTCTGAAGGCAACTTTGGCTACAAACAGTAAGGGTGCTACACTACAGTATGTTTGTAGGTATGATTAGCTAAGGACGATTTTAGACGGGGTAAGCTTGCTTAGAACCTAAATTACCTATACTTTATGTTCTCCCAACAATCGTTCAATGATCGTTATGGTCTTAACAAGTTTTTTTCTAGAAAAACAGTCATTAAAACGCAAGTATAAATACATACAACTCAATTGATATTGATCTACAAAAGCTGCTATATGAAGTCCTAAATGACTCAAACTTCGATAGTAACTATTGTAGTATCTGTGGCAAGTTTCGTTAACTATGATTGTATCTGTATGTGTCTGTATGTGGGTCGATGGTGTTGTCAAAAATTCACCTGTCGCGTCTTGATGAATGAAAGTTTCGCCTACGCAGAAGACGCCGCCGTTTCATACTGTTATGCATACCTATGACAATTATGCTATTTACGTACACTAAAGAAGCTTTTGAGGCGCACTTTAAATCCTTTCACCACATCGATCGAAAAAACTAGTGACTAGTATCATTGATGATAAAATTCCTTGTATTATGAGACAGACACAAGAGCTTTGAATGCTAGTAAAATTACGTGTTGAGATAAGACAGTATTAGGATTAGATTTAGCCAAATAGAAGCATGCCCCAGGACGCTGGCCACATTGCCATGCTGTGTGATAATAAGGCTGATCCGTTGAGCCAAATAAGTACTAGCTCATAGCTCAGACCAAATAAAAATAGAAGACGCCGCACCGCAAACAACAAAAGTGAAGCCACACAAAACCGTGCTCCTGCAAATAAACATACGCGCTCACGCACACACCTACACTAAAACCATGCTCAACGCTCTTAGTACGTCACGAGTCTTAAAAATAGAATTATGATAAGTATTATAATTTTTGTTTGGTGTTTCGTTTTCAGTCAGGTTTTAGATCCAGTTAGCATCTATACAGAAACTGCAATGTCAACAATGGCATTACAAGTTTCGCGCTACGAATCAATTCGTTCCTCGGCGTTGCATCAGCCTCTCGCGAGATCCTCGGAGTTTCACTTTCTACTTTCTACTCCTCGGCGCGTCCAGTTGCGCAAACCTCTCGGATAGGACCAACAGCTCTAGTTTCTGACTATGACTAATCAGTAGGTAGGATTGGCTTGAATACATTTACATTAATTCTGTAGGCAAATGTTTTTTCTAAACTCGTTAATACCTACTGGATATTGTGAAATGGTTTGCCGTCTTCTATTGCCATATCTACCTACCTACTTATTATTTATTTGTTTAGTGATTTGCGTATTAGATACCTAGGTATATGAACATTAAATATTTCTTGTTCAGTTCCTTCTGTTCTGTTCTTTAGATCTACTTTTCAATGTAAGTACCTAATGTATGCCACACCTAAGCTTATTATTTACTTACTTCAAATATTTGGTTTTGAATATTTCAGAAGAATTGATTTTCATACCAATTTCAACAATTAAAAACGGTGTTAGGTACAGTTTCATCATAGGCATGATGTCTTGTTTTGTTGCCAATCAAGCTGCCATCATAAACAGTGGGTTTTTGGGTCTCCTTAGTCTCCGAATGAAGACATTTATGACGTGATTTTACCCAAAACGCGACGTGTGGGCACGCGGATACCGTTAAAGAAACTTTGGGGTAAGGTTACAGTGTCCAGATGACTCTGTTTCTTTTTTAGAACATTATGTGAAGCACGAGTGTTCTATGAGTGGTAATTACAATTCAAGAACAGGTTTCGCTAGTTAACACGTGGAAAAATGTACCTACATCTTGTTACGCTATTTTAATTGCAAATGGCCACATATCAGTATCAGCAATAGGAATTTGGGTCTCTCAAAGCAGACTGTCAGTTATATGAAGTAAACAATACCTCATGGAATGGAATTACCTAGGGAACCGTGTCACAATGCTTGAGATAGATAAGTCTGGTGCTTTGAGAGATGCTTGATAATTACTGAGCAAAGGTTCCATTGGCGGCGGAAAGCCAAAGGTTCTGACAATTCTTGGCCTATTGCCTCCGCTGGACTGGAGCCAGAATCTCATGAACTAGGTATACTTCTTAGAATGCTGATATAGGTACCTAGGTACATTAAGATTGCATGGAAACTATGACCTGGGGAATTCACTGATATTCACGAACTATGTTACACTTTCATCCAAAAAGTTTCTTTGTAGATTTTCATTTGTTATCCTGAATCGAAAGTAACAGCTAGTAGATACTTAAGTGTTTACTATCAGTGTAACAAAGCAGTGTTACGTAGGTAGGTAGGTATATAGGTTACATTTATGATTAGTTTCGACATACAGACGGACAGGCATGCGAGTGAAAGTGACTGATGCTCCGTATTTTGGAGCGTGACGTCACATTCCGATATGATAATAAGACCCGATTATAATCTGTGGCAAGTAGTGATGTAAGAAAGTGAAGTAGGTACTGATCTTTTTACCAAAATATCTTACCGGTTTTTTGTCCTTGGATGAGTTATTAAGCCACAGGAAAGTTATGTGGGTTAAGTGTTGTATTGGGCTATGAAAAACTTAACCTAGCTTTGTCCTAATTCTACGGGTAACGGGGCGTTGATGTTTGTAACACAGTAGAATTCATAGATACCACGGACTTCATCGTTTTTCATATGTTTTAGATTAATATTGTTAATGTTTTCAATAAATAAAGATATTATTTCATTTATTTATTAAGCACATAGAGATGGCAAGAGTTCAACAGTGTTTTCACCTATCTTTTCTTCTTGTTCTTAAGTCAATCTTTTAAAAAGCTGCCAAACTACCCTTAATTTTGCCTTTAAAGTAATCAAACAGAAATAAAAATTTCAATGAGTTTTAAAAACAGTAGAAGAGCAAAACCATTAATCAATGACCAACCAAGCAAGTAGCCAATGCAGCCGATATAAAGAGGCTATACTTATGATATTGAGGAGAAATCGAGCAAACTTTCGCCAACAACTAGGTCTGTGATGTAAAAGCGACATTTGAAGCCGTGGTTATAGTTGGTTATGTCATGAACTCTGCCCTTGTGGAGTTCAATATTCTTACCTATGTTCAGTAATAACATAATATTTTCAACTAGCTGCCGCCGGCGGTTTCGCTCGCGTGGTACCCGGATAAAAAATAGCCTATATGTTAATCCAGTACATGTACTATGTATATTCCAAGTTTCATTCAAATCCGTTCAGCCGTTTAGGCGTGATTGAGGCACAAACATTCAAACATCCTCACAACTTTCGTATTTATAATATACTAGCTGCCGCCCGCGTCTTCGCTCGCGTGGTACCCGGATTAAAAATAGCCTATATGTTAATCCAGTACATGTACTATGTATATTCCAAGTTTCATTCAAATCCGTTCAGCCGTTTAGGCGTGATTGAGGCACAAACATTCAAACATCCTCACAAACTTTCGCATTTATAATATACTAGCTGCCGCCCGCGGCTTCGCTCGCGTGGTACCTGGATAAAAAATAGCCTATATGTTAATCCAGTACATGTACTATGTATATTCCAAGTTTCATTCAAATCCGTTCAGCCGTTTAGGCGTGATTGAGGCACAAACATCCAAACATCCAAACATCCAAACATCTAAACATCCAAACTCACAAACTTTCGCATTTATAATATAAGTAAGATAAGATTATAGTTATTATTTATCTGTATTAGTAATTATCATGTATTGTATGCAGAACATTCAAACATTTCTCCCGTAGCGGGAATCGAACCCGCGACTCTTGCATCTCAGCCGGGCACTCGCCCGGTACGCCTTCGAGGTCATCAAAACAAAGAAACAAACTTACAGCTAATACAATTTACAAAAGCTATCTATAGACCGTTTGCAACGGCCTTTAGATAGCCTGACTGTTTCTTTTGTATTTTGTAAATTATATTTTGTATTAGTTGTACCTAAGTTTCTTTCTGTAAAAAATATATTCTACTCTCATCAGGTTTACAAAATCTTACTAAACCCTAGATTCCAGGTTAAATTTACTACCTCTTTAATTATCATTACGCTCGTTATTATTTGAATGAAAACTTGTGAAAATACATGATTGTGCAGTGCGCTGGCGAAGGTCAGCACTGCGACTGCGAGCAATTAGAAGTGGGTGAAGTGCGCGGCCCGCTTCCCACGCACGCTTTGCCAACACTGTTATGATCTAGCTTTTATTTACTCTTCCTGAAACACTGGTTTCAATCTTCACTTATTTCCTATGAGTTGTTTAATAAATAACACCCAACAAAATATATAGTCCTGACCCCACATTAGGATTCCCTGTGTCGTGGGTATCAGAAACTACGAGTACCATGGTACTACAACACCCAGACCCGGAAGAAATATTTGCAGACAATGCAAACATTTCTTCCGCAGCGGGAATCGAACCCGTGCCTCTTGCGTCTCTGCCGAGCAATCGCCCGCCACGCCACCGAGGCCGTCACGTCGTTTAGTTTTTGAACTTTATTTTACGAGTTGTTTACGAGGGTGTCAACGCAACGGCACTCTATTACTAAGCCTCTGCTGTCCGTTTGTCTGTCTGTCCATCCGCTCGTCCGTCTGTCAGCAGGCTGTAGAGTCCGTTTCACAAAAAAAGACTTGCAGGAGAGGCGCTGTAGTCTTTTTTTTTTCGCCTATTACTTACGGTTCATGAGATACAGCCCGCTGACAGACGGACGCGACGGCCGGACGGATGGATGGACAGATAGACAAACAGACAACGGAGGCATAGCAATAAGGTCCCGTTAGCACCCTTCGGGTACGGAACCCTAAAATTTAAAAAGCCCATACATAAAATATTCATGTATCTACAATGTATATAAATATTTGTATACATGTACGATGGTACAGAACCCTTCGTGTGCGAATTAGACTTGCACTTGATCGGGTTTTTTGTATTTATGTTTGAAATTTGCTTTATGGCTATCTAAGGAATTAAAATATTCCTTAAATAGGTATTGTTAGAAACATCGTTCTTTGAGAGCTGGCTAGATCAAAATGGTGTGGCAAATGGAGTAGAAATATGTTAAGAAAGCCTACCTATTGATCAACTTACGCTTTTATCAAAAGGTATTTGATCCTCACATATTCGAAGGTATTCATTTAGAAGAAACACGGGTTCCAGAAGTTTTCTTTATAAACATTGCAGTGTAGTGTCTTTTACATCGTACCTACTCCCGATTCCTAATGGCCCAACTCATTACACCTGTCCATAAGTCATATCATTTCACAATAGGTACCTATTCCAAGAGGTTCACTAACCTCGTTTCTAGTTAACAATGGGTGTATTCTTCAATACATGGGAGAGTTGTAAATTCTTACTTTATGTTGTCTCTTTAATTAAACAACCGTAGTGTACTCGTTCATTAAAGATCCGTCTGATTTTATGATTTTAGAAGTGTCTAATATATATAAAACAATATGCATTTTTCTGCATCAAACGCACAGACCAAGCTACTGAAGCTAGAAAGCTGTTTGGAAGGTAGTTTAATTTTATAAGGAAAGCTTCCAGGCAGGATTTCCTGAAGAAGTGAAAGGTATGAAAACGTTTGTATGTAACTTTTTAACTTGAAACTTTGTCTGAATATTATAAGTACAAAATAATTGGACACGTGTTTCAGGGTTTTTCAAATCAACAAAAAAAAGGGGTAAAATGGGGTGTCAAAGTTTGTACAGAAACTTTTAAACGAGTGGTGCGATCGACTCGGTCGGACTTGGTTAGGATACTTTAATGGATACGTGCTTCAGGGTTTTTCAAAATAACACTCAAAATTGGGTGTTAAAATTTACAAAATGAGAGCGAAGACGCGCGTGTAAGCCAGTTAAGCATACAGTGTCAAAACAAAATTAATTTAATTTATTTATTATTATTTATTTATTAATTAGGCGATTTGACGAGTACTGCACCTATTGTAGCTTAGAAATCTAGTTCCTAGTACACTCGAAGACTAAACTTATACCTTGAAAGGATCCTAACATCACATTAGAGAGAGCACCCTCTATTGACACTGTACGTAATTAGCACTCACCACAAACAGAAAGGTGATCGCGAGCATCACTAACGAACTTTCACTGTACACGTTCTGAGCATCGTGGGCACGTCCGAACGCCGCCGCGGCTTTTTGCGTACTGACTAGACATGCTACTCCACTCTCCAGTGCCAATGCCAAGGACTGAGAACTGCAATCTGTTGCACTTTTTGTTAAGATCGCCGAAGGAAAAGTTACCGCTGCAGCGAGATGTTTGAGTTATTTGGATCACGTCTGTGACAGCTCTTGGAACTGAGCGTATTGGTTAGTTGATAGTTGTGAAAGTACATACAAGAAATTGTAACCGTGCAAAATGTAGAGCTTACAACCAAACCAATTTTATTTTATTTCAAACCAATAATGTTCAAATTGATTTTTGGTTACTCTTGATGTAAAGAGGCTGTGTGCAGACTACACTTTTTTGTATAACTTTAAAGCATACTTTACACACTCAATTTCTGATATTGTAATGCTCTCCGGCCTTACATTAATTGCTTTTCCAATTGGATGTCTATTAGATGGAGATCAGCGGATATCGGTGTATCTTATGAATAGATTGCGGTAAAACTTCTCGCTATCGTAGATCACAACACCTTTTCCAAGACTGTAAATTATCGGAAACCAATTTGTCAAACTTCTTGTTAAAGACTGACCATAATCGGCATTATCATGCTCAATTTCATGTTTGTATTCAAAACTATCAGTTAATTCTGAGGCGAGTTGCGCTCGAAAATTCGCTACGGTATCATCGATCAGTGTAATTTAGTTATTTCACGCCTTCGGTACGAGAATCGCATTGCGAATTCACACGATGTAAAAATTAGGTTCCGCTCGCTGCAGAGAAAGAGTGTGGTTCTATTGAGTAGGTCAGTCGAGTAATCGCTTGCTGGCCGTCGTCTGCGACTCGCTCTGTCCTCGAGGCCTGGCTGGCGCGCGCCCGAGGGAGAGAGCTAGCATCACACCGTTATCCGCAGCGATATCTTGAATGAAGGTGTTTTCTCCCGCGCTTATACAATGGCGCCCAGTGCAAATCGACCTGCCACTTTAAAATCGAAAGGCTAAGTTAATTACGTGCTTTTAATGTGTGTCATGAGTTTTGAATGCGATTAGAGATGGGTGGTCATGTTTGCTTCCACAAGGGGCTGCTAAAGTTTGACTAAATACTTGCACAGTAATGGTTTGTGGTAAGTAGAGCAGACCACTCAGTAGTGCGTTTGTGTGAACAGTCCATTCAATTTGCATAGCTCCATTAGTTAAATGTATAGTTTGCTCTAAACAGCTTAGGTCCTATTATTGCGATCATCTTAGGTATGGGTTCATAAACCCAATAATTGTAAAGATACCCTAGCCAGCCAGGGTATGGTTGGCCATATAAAACAACTTTGTAAGTTTTGCGATCTACGCCATCGCGTGGTTCAATAATGTTAACTACTGTTAGTTTATGTTCTTACCTAAAGTTATGTTTACCAATACAAACTATCCTTAGCCTTAGCTTAGCCTTTGGAATCGTACCAGTTACTAAGCCTGCAGCCAACTGTAAAATTGTAATTGTTTGTTTTGGTTTAAACATGATTTTAACTCTAACACGCCAAGCGATGTTGACACTTTGACACCAGTATTATTTCCATTTAAACATTGTAAGCTAGGTACCGTGTCTGAAGATTAAAATTTCGTGTTTAGAGCATAAATAACAAGCAAAATTTCAAAATATATCGTATATTATAAAAAAATATTTTAAAGAAAAAGCTTCTCTTTTAAAATAGACCTAACAAGAGGACACGCGTTTTAGCCAAAATTTCCTTGGGTCTTTGGCACTACTTTGTAAGTTCTAAGGCATAAGCCGTAGGTATTATGTGATCTTTAACTATCTTGATAACTGTTCATATCAGACTTAAACATGAGCCATACCTAATGTTAATAAAGAATTTCAGAATCTTAGTATTTCAGTTCAGGAGGTAGGTAATAACCAACCTCCTAAAATACTGACGCTCCGTTTCATAAAAATCATGATGTTCTTGTTTATGAATCGTAATCAAGTCTGCCGTCGTCTATAAGTTTTTATGAGACAAACCGTTAATATTTTTACACCTAGGTACATAAACATTTTTTATACAAGTAATGTATATTTTAGCACTTACAAGGCAGACGTAAATCCCGTCACCTGCACATTAGGTAGAAAGCGGTGAAACGCCGGCTTCAGATAAATATTAACTTTAATGCACTTTCGATTTCCAATATATATGTTTCTCAACTTTCTTGCCGAGTTGTCGTCGTCAAGTGTGGGCGATAAGGAAAAAGGAGTTGCTTGCAATTAGCTTTTAAGTGCCTGCAATTTTGGTTGCGCGACAGCGAAAGCGTATCAATTTATCTAGCGTAATTTTTACTTCTCATGGTTCTCTGTTAGTAGGTACTTCAAATGGTAAGGTCTTAGATTGTCTCATCTTAGTTGACGAATGATGCCCAAGGCGGAAGCTAGTTACTCATAACACTATGACCGACAGCAATAAATCAACATTCAGAGCTTAGAAATTATTTTATGATTATGATTAAGGATTTTAATCCGGTGCATAAACGCACAGTGAAGAAGTTATTAGGTACAAGTCTTTGAGGACTGAGCGAGAAAATTAAGTTTCTACGTAATCTAGTCTGTAGAAAGTAGGGCGGCTGAGGCCTTACTGACACATGAAAATCAATAATCCTTTTCTTCAACTTTATGCATAGACTCTATTCAAATGCCTTGTATATCTATGTTTTAAAATCTAGAACAAAGCAACTAACCTTCGATAAGAATTGAAACAAATCGACTCATTGGATCCAATGCATTTATTTACGCGGCTGTCTGCCGTTTGGGACTCAGATCACGTTTCCTGCAAGTGGGTGTGGCCACAAAAGAGAAAGATTGAAAACGGTTTTCTTACTTTATTTACTTAACCAAAACATTTCGTAGTTTTCTCCAAAAATCTTCTGGATTGATCTCATCCCAGGTGTGGTATATTTTGGTTTTCAACAAGAATTTTAGAGTATTCGTCAAATACTTGTTCTGCACCTCGCCTATTCTAATTAAAACTAAAGGATCGTACGACGCGCCATCTTCTAGAAATATTCTATGGTATTCTGCTAACTGAGTCTCCCAACGGCACCACTGGGATTTTGCAAAACTGTTGCTTATAATTAACACTACGTATTTACTCTCACTGATACTGGCTTGTATCGTATCAGAAATGAAGGAACCGATCTCAAAGTCTCTTTCATACATGCACAGCTTCAGATAAGGAGGATTGTTCTCCAACTCTGCTACCAACCTCGATACAAAGTCCCTGTCCTCATTACAATAAGACACGAACGCATCATACTTGTGTCGTTTTATTTCTAATGCTTTCTGGATTTGATTTTTCTTTACGTTTCTTCCGAAAGCAATTTTCGCTAGAAACATCCAGTATTTAATATATATTCTATACTTATAAACAATGAAAATTATAATTATAACTAAAGCTATCGTGACGAGTGAAGGTGCTGTCCATATTAAGACCATCAAACTCGATATTTTCTCGTACATCAGGCAGTGTACGGTTTTAATCGACAACAGGTAGTCCGCTACTCTCCTGTCCTCCCAGAGGTCGGGGTTGCTGCATCTAAACTTGGAAGTGTAGAAGAAATGCTTGAGGCTGTCGGTGCCGTTGACCTGCAGCCACCGGTAAGCCTTGTACATAGCGCTGCAGTCACAATTAAATGTGTTGTCCATCAGATCGATCTCGACCCCATTGTTGCCTCTTTTTTCTAACAAATAACTTATATCCTGAATCATGCTTAGAGAGAAATGAGATATTTTATTATTCGTTAGGAATATTGTCACAGGCTTCACGCCGGATGAGAGAAACAATGACTTCCACCAGGATGTCATCAGGTTGTGGCTTAAATCTAATACTTGTAGGAATTTTAGAGGCTTTATTGTTTCTGCAGTGATGTAGCTAAGTTGGTTGTTCCTGAGAATCAAATGTGTCAAGTTCGGCATCATCTCAAATATGTTATCGTCGTCATAGAAGCGTTTGATACCACAATTCTCGAAACTGATCTGTTTGAGCATGTTGAGTCCTTCAAACTGTGCAGATTTTAGGTTCTGGTTTGCTTCTAAAGGGTTGTTTGCTAGATTTAGTATTTGTAGTTTTTTCAAGGGCTTAAAGCTTCCGTTTCCGATGCGGTACACAGTTCCATTTTCCATATTCAGATACTGTAAATTTTGCAGGCCCCTAAAGGTGTAATCGAATACCGATCTAATTCTATTGAAAGCTATGTTCAAAACGATTAGATCCTTACTTTCAATAAACGTATCACTATCAATTTCAAAATACATTGTAGTTGTTATGCTTCCCCTATTATCCGACAGGTCTAAAATTTGCAACTGACTATTGACCGGCGATTTATGAATGCCCGGAAGATTATTTCCACTTAGCAGTAGTGTTTTCAGATTTGGAAATTTAGCAGGGTTGAAAACATACTGTCCTATCAGTATGGCCAGTACTTTTCTTAAATCTAAGAGTTCAATATTTTTCATTATTGGAAAATCATCATTTTCAATAACTTCAAACTGATTTCGTGCTAGTTTTAATCGCTTTATTGTGGAATTAGCAATGATTTCCATTAGATATTTTGGTGGCTGTTTCCGAAACCCCATGCCGGATAGATCGAGGAAGATCAAATTTATTCCTGAATCTATCATTGATTTCAAGAACTCTTCTATCATCGGGATACTTAAGTCGTTGTCTCCAATACTTAATCCACTCAAGTGCTTAAGAACATTCAAGCTGTGCTTGTGAACAGAATCAAGTCGACACAGACTTAGTTCCAGGTGCTGTAATGTGGTGCCCTTCATCGGCAAAAAAGTTTCCTCTGGAATAGTTTCGAAGACATTTTCTGAAAGATCGAGTCTGATTAACGCTGGTAAAATACTCGGTTTGAAGGCCGGAGTTATTTGTAGGATATTTTTAAATCCATTATTGACTAGAGTTAGATTTCGAAGTTTACCCAATCCTTCAAAGGTGTCTTTATAGATCCCGTACAGTAAAGTATTGTACGAGATAGAAAGCTGTTCCAGGTTAGTGAGGTTCCTAAACGCTCCAGGTTCTAAGATTTTCAACTTATGATTGGCTTCAATCTCCAGTATTTTCAAGTAGCCATACGCATCTATATCTCCTTTCTGTATCCGTTCGATGACTGTAGTTCTCACTCTGAGTCTTTCGCTGCGGACAGTGACCTAGAAAAGACACGGAACTAATATGAGTATCTACATAAATACAATTCATACAACACTCCTCAAGACTGAGATAGTATAGGACCAATTACGCATTCAAGCTATATTATATGTATCTTCCATAAATATTCAAACAACACTGTTAGAATATGCGCTTGTAATAATAATATCTTAGAGATCTGCGTATATTTGCACACTGATTAAACTTAATGTGCCTTTTAAGATAATGTATTTATTTAAGGGGATCACGGGATAGCTAGCTATTTCGTAAAAAAGGTAATCTTATTAAAGCTAGGGTCAATGTTGGCAACGAAGTTTTAATAAAGAGAAAGAAAGAAAGAAAGATGTGCCCCACATAGTCTTGTTGTGTAGAGGGACAGGTGTAGCCATTGTATTTGTCATCCATTGCAAACCTCGAACCTTCGCCAACAGTGTAGCTGCAGGGTTAGAGAAGCGGAACATGCAAACAAATAAATATACCTTAGGAAATTTAATACACTCGTAATTCCCGAAGCACACGACAACTCTTCTATCATCGCTGGCTCGACATAGACAGCCGGAGGCTCTGTCCTTGCCCAGCTCTATGGGCAGAGCCTCGTGCTCGTCTCGGTACAGCTTGCTGTTGATGGCCTCGTACTCTTGGATGAGGTTGGTGCGGGCGTACTGCGCGTAGCATAGCAGCAGCCAGAGGTAGGATGTGAGCATACTGGACTTGAGTCTGGAATGTAATTGGAGATTGACTTTATAGAACTCGATACATTGCACGGTGTAAAGGTATAGCCACCCTGCTGCAATAATATTTTTGATACGATCTTATTTCAAAATTGCAGCGAGATTCTGAAATTCTTTATTGCGCACATCATCATCATCTTGCTGCCCTTATCCCACTCTATGTGGGGTCGGCACAGAGTGTAAGAGTTTTGGCTAAGGTGTTTTATGACAGGCCGCCTGCCTGACGTCAACCCTCCTTGGGAATACTTGCTTATTGACACTAAACATTTACAAATAAAACATTAAAAAGTAAAATGTACAAAGGCGAGCTTAACTCTTAGAGTGTTAAGTTAGAGGCTTTATCATAGGTGGATGTACTTATGTGTACAGTACAGAGACAGGAAAAAAAAACATGTACAAGACAAACATACTAACAAAATATGATGAACTAATAAGATACATACACAATTATCCCAGGTCAGCAGTCTGGAGGACCTTTATTTAAATCCAAAAAGATTAAGTTCAAAAAATCTTTGATTTAGTATTGGATAATTTTATTAAATCTGTGTGCGAATTAAATCTAGAAGGACTGACGTATTACAGGGAGGAAGTACTTGTGTATTTTTGTTTTACAAACATCGAGTTAACTTTTAGTGAATGTGATAAGTGACGAGCCACAGGCAGTTACCCAACGACGACAATGCTAATAAATGATTATGATTATCATAAGAGTTTGTCCAAAATGATAGTGTTACCTACATTCTATTAGGTACTTATACCAGGGTATACCTAATACGCGTATCTGTGTGTGGGAGGTGTTAAATGGGTAAATATACATATTAACGATCACACATGTTGTATTAGTGGTGGAAATTATCATGGAGGTGAACATGAAGTGCTATCCCGTCATGATGATCATTGAAGTTTGAATGAAGTTTTAATAGCTAACTATCTATTAATGTTCTTATTATCTATTAACCTTCTGTGTAATCTCTACTCTAGTTGTATCACTAGTTAATTTTAAAGTGCGTCTCGAAGGCTCTTTTCGTGAACTTTACACATATTTTTCGAACCTTATAGGTTCTACGACATTCGGTGTTTCTTTTCAGTACTCTCAAAAGGTGTAAATTCTCGAATACTAGGTATATTAATACTTCTTTGCTGGACTGGGAGTAGAGAAAAAACATAGAATGCGTCCAGCTATTTCTCTCCCCGAGCATGTCGTAAAAGTTGACTAAGGGATAGTATCCACTCCAAAATGATGAACCACTTATATGGGCGATGGGCTGATCTGTCACCATGGTTCACCATATCCATCTTAGGACTTTCAATCAGTGGCTGTAAGTTTTCTTATGTTTACTTGTTGCTCTGCCCACCCCATTAGGGTAACGGGCGTGATAATTATGTATTTATGTAAGTAATTTTTGGAATAGAAATATCCATTGGTGCACGACTGGATTTGAAGCCACGACCTTAGAATCAGCAGACGGGGTCACTACCACTAGACCACCAGTGCTCAATGTAATAATATCTAGCGAGTCCTTTTCTTAATAGATAAATATTCTTTGTCATGATTAAAATTAAGTCAAAGCTAGCATGATGAAGTAGATGGAAAATTAACCAGTCGAGTGAACTTGAAATCAAGATTGTTTTGTGCAAACGATATTATTAATGTCTATAGATAGGAGTTTCTGATGCAATATTGTTTAAAGTTTTGACGATGACCTTCCTTCAGAACCCGTCGAGTTATGAAACAGGAATATAAGAAAAAGCAGGGTTTTATTCCTGTTTTAGAAATCAGATAGTGTATAGCTAGTACCTATGCAGTTGATGGTTACGAAAGTCAGTTATTTCGAGTAATAAAGGCATATTCCCTGTCCGTTAAAAGTCCCATCTTTAGAATTTTGTAGAGAAATGACAATTAATTACATTATAAAAACCTTTTTTTATAATTCTGAAGCTTACCTACGTCGTAGTAGGTACCTATAAGCTGCACATGCTGATAAAATATATCTTAGTCTAATTTATCCATGTTATGGATAGCATATGAACAACGTGTTCCAATCTACACTCACACTTTTTGTTATAGACGAAAATCTCCACGTTCCACATTCAAACTCCCTCACCTTGACTTCCGCAAACACTGGCAAACACTGATTTCGACAATTCCATGTTACATTTCTTTATGTTCACATAATGGCGTTGAACCTATGTTTATACACTCACATAAACAAAAGTCAGTAAGGACCAACACAAACGACGGATCATAAATAGCAAGACTGAATTCTAAAACTATATTCTAAAACGTTTTTTGCGAAAACTTGCTAAAACGTAAGGCAGCGTTGAAGCCTCACAACATACTTGGCTAATGTTTGGATAAAGATTTTCGCGATGTCGTCATTGATACGTCGTTATTTGCTAGTGATAATAGGTAACGATAACATACAAACACATCCTCTTAATTTGGATGCTTGTCTATAAGAGGTTGCCTTGAGGTGAAAATAATGCCGGACCGGAACAATACTTAACAGTTTGCTTTCGTTCATGGTTATTTTGCATTCGGCCAATGATCCGTAAACCCTTTTTATGTTACTGTACAATAATCTAAAGGCAGGGTGAAACTGTGGCAAGAAAAATACATGGGTACCTACCTACTAAGTTGGTAGGTTAGGTACCTATTTGTCGAAATGATTATGACGTCTGACCGCGAAGTCAGAATGAAGATCTATGAATACAGCATTGCTAATATTTTTGATGAAAATAATCGCATGTTCACGGCCATCAAGGATAAATAAATAAATATGGACATTTCACACAGCGTTATCTAGCCCCAAACACGCTTTTTTTGTAAATACATACTTATAATACATAATACTACTATACCTGGGTATTGTAGTATTATGGACCTGGTATTCCGGTCTGGACCCAGAAGAAATATTTGCAGAACATAGGTACAAACATTTCTCCCGTAGCGGGAATTGAACCCGTGCCTCTTGCGTCTCTGCCGAGCACTCGCCCGCCACGCCACCGAGGTCAAGGATATGTTTAATTATTGTCGTGTACTCAGCACAAAAGTACATATTGTATCTACTACGTAATCGCAGGTGCCTTCGCAAAAACACGGAGTATTCTAGGTACTATAAAAAGATGACTTTTGTCAACAATGATTTGATATTTTACTTTGCAGTGTATTCTGAACACAGGTTCTAAGAGTAAGAGAGATTTATACACCCAAACGGTTGCCTATTGGAAATAACTTCAGAGTCAAAGATATAAACTATCTAAACTGTTTCAACGTTTTATAAAAATTAGATATAATTAGATACCCTCTATTTTACATGCTCTTACAAAAGCTCAGTTTTTTCTTGTATTTAAATTGGATAAAGATAATCTACATTAACGGTCGCGTCTCTTTGAAACAAAGTTGCGGGTTGTCGGCAACCGATGACAGGAGAAGGGACATCGTTAATTGGAGCGATATCGAGCCGTTCGGGGAAACCTGCGTCGGCGCATGCACTTCCGATCAACTTACTGGCATCCATTCAATCATTTGTGTTATCTACTGCGCAACGAACTGACTCTGGGAACTTGGTTTTTTTCTAATTTGGCAATTATTTTCGAACAACCAACACTTCTGGATATCAGAAGAGCGTCTAATCGGGCTGGATCAACACGTTGTTAATACGTAGCTACTTTAACCCCAGAATACTCAAACGTATCTCAGAGTTGAGTACGTCTCAAGTGACGAGTTTTTGACAGATTTTCATCAAAAACTGTCAAAAAACCATGACTTGAGACGTGTTCACAGAACACTATTAGGTAGGTAGGTACCTACTCCTAGCGGCTCAACTCTAGAGTCGCGTTTGAGTATTCGGGGTAAGAGCGACAAATCCATATGGTAAATTGATTACATTGACAGTTTAACGCGACACTGTGAAATCCTATCTCGGGAATAAATAAAAATATTTGAGGACATATCACACAGCACCATCGGGCCCCAAACTAAGCAAAGCTTGTACTATGGGAACCAGATGGCTGATAGAATAGGTACTTATATAGATACTTTTTTTTGTAAATACATACCTACTGATAAATAATACCTACATAACAACACTAAAAAAATAAAAAAAACAATAAAATCATGAAAGACATTTTCGGCTCTCCTAGTGAAGAACGCAGTAACTAGTATTTTTGACAAAAAATAGTAAGACATTCCAAATCGCCTAACAATTACTGCGTTCTTCACTAGGAGGGCAGTTTTATGGAGGTGTTTTAACACAAAACCCTGATTAAATCAAAACTCGTTCCCGGTAAATAAAACGTAGTTTCTTGGTAGACGGTGTCGGTCCAGTTAGAATCACAGGAAGTGTGAGGAATGGTCGCCGAGGTGTCTGCTAAATAATGAACGCTTGCCGGATTCCTCGACCCGGTGAAAGAATCCAGAACAGGATTGATTACAGGGTTAGACGTGATTATTTTCCACTTACAATCTTATTGAATAAATAGCTACATACAAATTAAAATAATAGGTAGGCAATAATAATATTATGGTCAAATTTTAATTTGAAAAAAGAAACTGATAACTAGTAATAAAGGAGAAAGACTGGGTGGTAGTTTCATTTCATTGTTGTAACCGAATATAAATTGTTAGCTAAGGTTTTTCTTATTTCCCTATCAGTCACTGAAGCAACATAACATTGCCAACTTATTAGAGACTCGGAACACAATAGAGAACCCCTTTCTATATTGACGACCTCGGTGGCGTGACGGGCGAGTGCTCGGCTGAGACGCAAGATGCGCGGGTTTAATTCCCGGTACGGGTGAAATGTTTGTACCTAACTACTTGTGTTCTGCAAATATTTCTTCCAGGTCTGGGTGTTGTAGTATCTATACTAATATTATAAAGCTGCAGAGTTTGTTTGTTTGTTTGTTTGAACGCGCTAATCTCTGGAACTACTGGTCCGATTTGAATGATTCTTTCAGTGTTGGGTAGTCCATTTATCGAGGAAGGCTATAAGCTATGTTTTATTTTTTTCAAAATTAGGGATCCGTAATAAAATTGCTATTTTGTAACACAAGGTGTAAAATCGAAAACCTATTTTTGCGTGCGCTGCAAAAACTATTGACAATAGAACAAAATGATGTACTACGGTTTTATAGATCCCATTAAGGCCTACAAAAAAGTCCGCGAGAACATATATCTAGCTATCATGGTTTAATCACAATAACCGATTTTGTGTTCAAAATAATTATTAAATCGTCTGAAGAAAAAGAACTACGTTAAATATGTATCGTAATATTAATCTTTATCGAAATTAAGTATTATGTTATCAAGAGTATTTATGTAGAAGTAAAATACTTTTTGTTTCATCTCAATCGGATATTTCGTTTAAAAGTTATCACGTGTGTAAGATGTTAAGAGTTGGTACCTATTAATGAGTTATGGGCCATAGAGTTTTTTATCAACATAAAATCCTGTAATAATCTTTTTGAAATATATTTGTTGATGATTGTAAGTATAAGATCTTTGAAGAGTATAATAAATACATTTCTAAAATAACTCTGCTAAGGAAATCCACGCGCGCTTGATGCAAGCAAGACGAGACGCTGGTGGCGCGGCGGCGGGCGAGACGAGGCCGCGCTTGCTGGCCGCCTGTGAGATAAACGCGGGTGAAACCGCGGAGCACAGCTAGTTATGTATTATAAGTATAAGTCCAAATAAGAAATGTCCACAAATATTTATTTATTTACTAGCTGTAACCCGCGACGTTGTCTGCGTGATAGACAACGTAGACAACGTCAATACTTCCAAATAAAAACCTACTAACCAGAGTTCAGACGATGGGCATAGATAATACACAACACGCTTAATAGTTAGTACGAAATTAAATCCAGTTATTTCGGCATTTTCAATACACCTAACGCCATCTATTAGCTTAAAATTTATTTATATACCCGGACCGTGATAAGACAGACTTTTAGCATTTGAACAGATATGGAACGGGGTATTTTCCGAGACATTAAGCCGAGAAAAACAAAAAAGTATACAGTATTCAGAAAGTGTTTATTATCATCTAGAGTGGGGAAGGTAGTGCTTGCGAGAGGTTCTTGATGAGGTCGTCCATCTGGTCGATGTTGAGGCGAGCCTGGCGCGCCACGCGGCCCTCGGGCAGCTCGAGCGGCTCGTGACGCAGCAACGTCGCCGCCTCCACCAGGATCTTGCGGGACTCCTGGAGGAATGACCATTACAAATGAAGCACTCGTGGCGTAGCTTGCTTAAACGTTCTTAATTGATCGTTGAAGTTAAGCAACGTTGTGCGCGGTCACAATTGGGATGGGTGCAAGTGGCATTACGAGCTGAGCGCTTCCGTGCTTCGGAGGGCACGTTAAATTATCGGGTCCGGCTTATAAGTCAAGTTAAAATTTCACAGGGTGTGTATTTTTATTGCCGCTATAAAAATAATAAATAAAAGGGGCTCCATACAAGAAACATTCCTGAATGTACGGTGGTACGGAACCCTTTGTGTGCGAATTCGACTCGTACTTGATCGGTTTTTATGCCAAACCAGATATGAAACGGTGATTTAGGAAGTGAATATCTTTTAGTATCCCGCGGTTGATAATTTAAAATAGGATTGGAAGTTTAAAAGTAGCGCCTGTGACGGAAAAGTTGAGGAGCAATAGATTAGCATGGTATGGGCATGTCATGCGGAGGGATGAATGTCATGTGACGAGAAGAATGTTAGATATGACAGTGGATGGATACAAGGGTAGAGGTAGACCAAAGAAGAGATGGATGGATTGCGTGAATGATGATATGAGTAAGAAAGGAGTGAATACTGAAATGACGGCTGATAGAGGGGAATGGAAGAGGAAAACATGTTGTGCCGACCCCGCTTAAGTGGGATAAGGGCAGGGAGATGATGATGATTTACTGTGCCAAGGGTCGCCTCCTAAGACTATCAGAGTATAGTCTCGTGAAAAGGTTAAGGTTACCGTGACATATCCGAGCATGACCATAGGCCCTTCTTCCAGAGCCTTCCTCCTGCCGGTGTCTGCAATGGCTGCGTGCAGCTCGAACAGCAGACTGCCTCGGAGTCTGGTCTCAGCTGGAAACGAGGTCATCAATCACATTTACAGCCATACTACTTAGTAGTCGTGTCACTAGTTCTTTCCAACCATTTACAGTCATTTGTGGACGTGTCTTTACCCTCCTCAAGGTACCCCAGTGTACCGTTCCATGCTAGTACGTACTGTATATGAGGACATGCCCAAATTCAGTCTGACATTCTATTCCATACTTCTCTGCTGACTGGGAGTAAAGAAAAAGCATAGAATATGTCCAGCAGCTTCTCTCCCCGAGCATGTCGTAAAAATCGACTAAGGGATAGTATCCTCTCCAACATGATGAGATACAATAAGCAAGTATTCCCAAGGAGGGTTGACGTCAGGCAGGCGACCGGTCATAAAACACCTTAGCCAAAACTCTTACAGCATGATCCAAGAACATGCTGTGTCGACCCCACATAGAGTGGGATAGGGGCAGGAAGATGATGATTCTAAATATACTGGAGGATAAATGACAGTATTTTGTAACTGGTACATACGAGCATCACTTTAAATCCTTCCATTTCACTGGTTCGAAATAACTAGTGACACGACTAAGTAAGTAGGTAATTAGTTAAAACGGCATATATCGGACATTGAAAATTAATAGAATTTGGGTTTTTACTGGGCTACGTAAAGGCAAGAACTATTGAAGATCCGGGAAATAAATAAGCCTGTACTTACCAGGAGTAAGTATCTCTAGCAGGTCGGCCAGCTTCCTGCAGAGCTGCGTCTTGAGCAGCAGGCGGTCGTCGCTGACGTCGGCCAGGCCACGCTCCGAGTGCTGGCCGATCATCTGCGCCAACGCCAGGCTCACGTCCGTCATGTAGTAGTGCGACGGGTGCAGGTAGCCGCTGCAATGGCTTATGAACCTGAAATACATAAACATAACAATAGGTGCCTAGTTTGCTTGGAAACTTCTGGTTCTCATAAATAAATAAATAACACCGAACAGTCACATACATAGTCCTGACCCCACACTAGGATTCCCTGTGTCGTGCGTGGGTATCAGAAACTACATCGCCCATCGCCCGTCACGCCACCGAGGCCCGTAAAGTAGAAAGTTGTTGAAATGAAAGTCTACTAGAGAAACAAATCTGGATCTTCATATTTGCTATCCCTAATGAATGTTGCTTACAAAGTTTTTAAGCACAGGGAATTGGTTAATACATTATAGTTTTCTTGCCAACGCCTAGCAAAATGCGCCAGAGCTTCTGAAGATTGACCATGACTACTCACTAATGAATAGTAAACATATATGTTGATAATGAGTTAAGACCCTACAGATCTTCACTAAGAACTCACTTTTCACAGGCATCTGGGTCCTCCTTCGGCATCATGCTGAGCTCCCGCCCGATGTCCTGCAGCAGCTGCTGGATGATGGAGTCGGTCACGGAGTCCTTGCACACGCTGCAGATCCACGCCTTGTTGTCAAGGTTGCGGCTCTCGGGATCAGGGTTTTTAGTCTTCTGAAGGATTGACACTAGAAAGGTTTCCGGGAGAAGGTAGCCTTTACAGTCCCTGGAATTAGTAAAGTATTCATCTTTACTTAGTTGATCTAGGTGATTTAATGTAGTCCATTATCAGAAAATCGATGAGTCAAGACTGCACGTTTTGTTACATGAATTATAGCCTTGAGGACTCACTTCTTCTTACACTTGACAGCGCTATACATGGTACCAAATTCCGTGACGTCGGCACAGCGCTGGCACTTGCACTCGAAGAACTTGGAGTCGGCGAGGTGATGCCGCCTGACCTCTGTTCCCCACAGCGGGTCAGTGTAGCACACCGTGACGTGGCTACCGGTCTTGATGTTCTGCCCCGCTATGAGGATCTGAAGTCAGTTGAACACATTGATTTATGCACTTAATTGACCGAAAAAGAAAAAGACGATAACGAAATTAGGTATTCTTCAGGTTTGCTAAAATACTCACAATTTGTCCATCAGAAGTGAAGCTCTTGTTGCAATTAGCCTTACAGTTGTGTTCTACCATAGAAATGCGGTCGAACACTGCCAAGTACTCTGGCTCCGTTAGGGGCACCTCATGACCATTGATCTACAAAAACAAACAAGTGACAGAGCCAGTTTAGACAACTACTTCGTTTTACACCTAGATGCTTTCGAGCCAGCTACTTTATTAGCCTAACTCACCTGCAAAATGCCACAGCACTTCATAATCTCCTCTTCACTGAAAACCCCCTCCAACTTGAAAAAATTCCAAATGAAATTGGCCACCATCTTCTTATCATTGTTCCATTTGTCCGTGTCGCGTCGATCCTCGCAGTGGGACTCCAGGGACTGCAGCTTCGCCCAGAGTTTCGCGTCGTGGTCGCGCTGATACAAGCAGCGGAGCACGGTGATGCATTGGTAGTTTGGATGAGGGATGCCAAAGTTGGCTATGTTCACCTGATATGATTAAGTTTTTTTTTGTAAATAGACAATTGATCAAATTAATGCATTACATTCATACATTCTTAATTAATTAATGATACCTAGTTACATCTATTGAGACTTTGCATAAAAGAAGACACTGGAATGCTTTGGGATAGCAATAAAAAGGACGTTATATAGCTATCTCTGATATATAACAATATCAAGACAAATTGAAAAGGAAGTACTTAGGTACCTACCTGATCAAAGAGAAAGAAGAGATTAAGAAAGAAGACAAATGAGAATTTAAGAACACTACACTACCTTCTCCCCGCGTTTCTCCGTGAAAGTGCACTCAGGGATATGTGCTTCATTGAAGGTGCAGTCTTCGGAGCAGAAGGGCCAGCCGCACTTCTCGCAGGACACGGTCTTGCCCTGTTCCAGGAGTTTGTAGCAGCCGAGGCAGACTGGTGGAGTTGTCTGCAATGAAGATTAACACTCAACAGTCGAATACATAGTTCTGAGGATTGGATTCCCTAAGTTGCGAGTATCAGAAACTACGAGTGCACAAGTCAACAACACCCCGAGGCAGAATTTGTAAACATTTATCCCGCTGCGGAAAGCGAATTCATAGCTCTCACATCCTAATGGAATGGAAATATTGGGAAAGCATGGCCAACGGTGGACTTCTGTAGGTTAATGATGGTGGTGGATTTGGACTCACTTGTGTTGGTCCAGTTATCAGCGGCTTCTCCTTCAGTATAATGTCTCCTGCCCTGATATCCCTCGTTGCTTCCATGTATCGGCCAAGGAGTGCATCCTCCTTGACCCTGGCCGGCACGCACTGCAGCTTGTGGTGCTTCCAGTGGCTTTTCTGGTGCTCCTTAGAGCAGTAGTTGACGAGCTGGCAGCCAGAGCACTTCTGATCCGCTGGTGAGAGGCAGATGGCGCAAACTCCTTCGGTCTTCATGTTGGCGTTTACTGTAGGTAGTATCATTACGTAGGTACTAATAAGTAATATCACAATACGAGTAATAGGTACTTCTTCGCTAGACTAGCAGTAAAGAAAAAACATACGAATGCGTCCAGCTGCTTCTCTCCCCGAAAGTCGACTCAAGGGATAGTACCTATCCTCCAACATGATGAGATACCTACAATAAGCAAGTATTCCCAAAGAGGGTTGACGTCAGGCAGGCGGCCGGTCATAAAACACCTTAGCTAACTCTTACAGTATGATCCAAGGATCATGCTGTGCCGACCCCACATAGAGTGAAATAGGGGCAGGAAGATGATGATGAAGTAAGCTCACAAGGAATATTTTGAAGTGTTTAATGGTGGAGTTGTCAAGAAGTCTTAAATCTAGGTTTTACACCTGTAATGTAACCAAGAACGGACGATAGTATAGCGGGTAGGTATCTCTTACTTTTCTCGATCTTTCTAGTTCGATGGTACGAAGCATTCTAGAACTTCTAGAAGCATTGAGCTGCACTGACATTGCAGTATGCCAAGCTCAGTCAAACTCATGAAATGTCAGTTCAGTTAAGTAGATATTGTTGGTTATATTTCTAAAATAAAAATAGTTACCAAATTATCAGCAAGCAAAATATAAGCAAGTATGGTACACTAACCGAATCACCGAGTAGAAGTATATTCACTGAACTTTGTTAAATCTATTGAAAACATGGGATAACGATGTGACACTAGAAGCTCTGAGAAACCGGGTCGACTGCCGGCGCATGCGCATACGTGAAGTGTAAAAATAAACTCGGATCTTGAAACTTTAGATGAGTAGCCAACTGTCTGTACTGGCGCAGTGGGAGATTGCAATCTTTCGATTCTGCGATCGTGGGTTCAATTCTCTTTGTGTCTCGTTTGATAAACTAAACCGATATATTTATCATAAATATACGACTGGCCTACTTCCTTTGTTTCGCCAAAAAATGCTTAGGTACATATGAGTATGATAAACTCCCGTTATTAAAATATAAAAATCGGCCATACATAACAATAGCTTCTAATCTTTTTATTCTTTACTAGCTGTTGCCCACGACTTCGTTCTCATTGAGTATGATTTTCAGAATTTGAACTTGATAAAAAAATATATAGTGCAAAAGAGGCGGTCACCCATCCAAGATCTGCACCCGGCGATATTATAGAAAAGTTTTCAACAAATGTGAACAAAGTATACTTGTTTTATTTTTTTATTCACCTAAATAGTGTTAGTTTGTCTAAAACAGCAATACAAAAATAATTTACACCAAAATTAATTTGTCTTTTAGTGAAAGGAATGAATAAATATTAATAAATAATGAAGAAGAAAATAAAAAGACGGACAAACAAAGGAATAATATTAAAATAGTAAATTAATGTATTTTACATCAATCAAATCACATTTTCAAAGTAAATAAAAGTGTAATTAACACTACAAAAAATAAATTGATCATCTTTTAGAATTATAATTTCAGAAATTAAAATAGTATCACAAAATAGTTTTTCAATTCGTATACAATCGCAAAAACATTAAAATAAGTAAGTAGTTAGGTACAATTAATTCATGAAACATCACGCATACAAAAAACATGTCGTATTCACGAACAAAATTACAAAAATAAGAATTATAAAAGTATTGAATGTCCCTAATAAAATGCAAAGCAAATTTTGCCTTTATTTAGTCACACTCTGCAAGTTTCTTTGGTTTTAAATTACAGGAAATCCTTAATATTTCCGTCACCATCTTATGAGGTCTTCATGAGATCTTCCCAATGATTTGCTCCCAAGTTTTGATCTTCTTCAAAGCTTCCTTCGCTGCCGACGCCATGAGCCCCTCCGAGGACTGATGTGGCTCGAAGCCTAGGATTAGTGCAGCTTCTGTTAGGTAGTTGACGATCTGTAAAAATAAAAACATTCGTATAACATATTCATGTTTCTTGTTCTTCCTAGTACTTTTATATCAGCAAAACGCATATACCTTTGCTATTCCACTTAATCTATAAGGATTTACCGATCAAGTAATTTTTAAAAATAACATTTACATACGAAGTAAACAAAACAAAACCTAGAATAACACCCTGAGGTACCCCAAACGAATGTGATGTTACCTCTTTTAGACGTTTTCGTAGGTTTTCCTTGGATATTGCTTTCTTCTCAAAGTCCCTCGTGGTGAGGATCATTAGCGGAGCGTGCAACTCGTACAAAGTCACACCTGTAACGAAATGTAACTGTATCAAATGCTATATACAAATCCAACTAAAGGTCATTCAGATAGTTAAAATGCTGATTATGGAGTCAATAAATGGGCAGAGTTCTGTTTTTACTAAAATATACCATATTTGTTTAGTTTTTTTTTTAACTAAATTCTACTGCGGTTTTGCTCGAGTGGTACTCGTTAAAAGTGGCATATTATGTTATAACAAGTTACGTGTCGTATTTCAAATCAAATTAGTCAGTCATTAGTGATTGAGACACAATTAGCCTCACATCCTCACTGATTAATATTAGTTGGACATTGACAGCATTTATCTCTTTGAAAAATCTTTACCTCTGAGCCTCGAGTAGCCAGGCTCGATGACATCGAAGACCTTCATGAGATCGCGGCAGATCTCGATCTTACGATTGAGCTGGTGGTCCGGCATCTCGTGGATCATGTACTCAGGCACCTTCCCGTACAGCTGGCTGAGCGAGTGTTTGGCGGAGAGGCATAGGTAGTGGCCTGAGTGGACCACGTTGCGGTACTTGTGGAGGAAGGCTTCGAAAGCGGCCACGTCGTTCGCGTCTATCTGGTCGAACTCGTCGGTTAGCCTGAAAATATACAAATGATTAGAAGAACATAATGCAGAATTCATTTTTGTTACCTAAAAGTCTTCGAATACCAATTTCAAAAAATAAATTACATGCAACAGCTAAAATTAAGTGGGATTCCTGTAGGTATCAGAAACTAGATAATAGTAGGTCACAGAGCTAACCTTTTAAGTAGTAGCTGCACGGCTGCCGCGGGCATCATGTACCCACAGCCGTCGACGCAGCCCCAGGGCGCCAGCGCGGCCAGCGGCGCGCCGGGCAGCACGCGGCCGGCGCAGCGCGGGCAGCGGAAGGCGCTGGCGTACGTGCCCAGCTCGGAGGGGTCGGCGCACCGCGCGCAGCAGCACTCGAAGAACTTGCTGTGGTTCAAGTGCTCGCGACGTTTCAGGGTGCCCTAGGAAGATTGACAAGAACCAACTTAATATTCAATTGGCATGAGTTTTGGTGAAGGCGGATGGAGGCAGCATATAAACATTCATCTCGGAAGTGTATTGGGAAGTCCTATGTCCAGTAGTGAACTGCTTTATGCCGGTGATGATGTGTTGGCGTTCCAAAGCCACGACGATCAAGTATGACAGTACAGTACGCGTCACCATTATCACTGGATCTAAAAAAGCGATGTGATGAAAAGTGCCTTCTTAAGACGCAGTTTTACTTTTCCATCAGACTGCTCCGAAAGTACAACTTATCGTGAGAAGTGACAAGTCTGGGAACGAAATTGATGAATTCGAGATCTCACCAGTTAACAGTTGAACTGTAAACCGCCAGAGTTCGTTCAAACTAAAACAAAATTGCCCACAAGGATCGAAAGTGGCTCGAGGTGTCGGAATCTCGATTGTATTCCATATTGGTAAGGTTGTTACCTGCAGTGTGTACGCGTAGCAGGCCGTCATGATCTGTCCCTTGTTGTGGGCGGTGGCGGCGCGCAGCAGCAGCGGGCGGCCGGCGCGCGGCTCGGCGTCGGTGTGCGTGGTGCTGGGCGTGCAGTCGTGCGCCAGCAAGTACGCGCGGTCGTACAGCGCGCGAGCGTTAGCCCCGCTACCGCCCACTTCGAAGGCATTCACCTGGAGGAAAAACAAGTGTCAGCTCTACACCTTTCTCTCTGACCCTGCACTCCTTCTCCTCCAACTTTACGAAGTCTCTTCCCCCAACCCTGCAGTTTAGTTCTCTCAACTTTGCGGTTTCTTACCCTGTGCAGTCTCTTAACCCTTCTCTTTTTCCCTAATCCTGTAGCCTCTTTCCTCTAAACCAACAAAGTCTCTTTCTTTCAACCCTGCAATCTCTTTTTTTCCACCCCGAGAAGTCTTTTCTGTTTCCTTCCTCCTGGCCAAAACCAACCCACTAACCTAGCTTACGGGTTACCTCCAATATTCCGCAGACGGTGTGGATCTCCTCGTCGTCATAGTCCAGCCCCCAGCTCTTCAGCCGGCGCACCACAAGTCTCTCGTTCATGGGCCAGATGTCGCCGCGCGCGCGTCTCAGTGCGTTATGGGACTCCATCGCAGACATCGCCGTCCACTTGGCGGGGTCGGACGTCTTTAGAAGGAGACATCTGGAACAACGATTGAATTTTAATAATTAAAGCTACTACAATGCAAGAAGCCTTAAACGTGGGCACTAAATAGTGCCTCAAGAGTGTGTTTATAGCAAACTAAATATTCCATTTCATAAACGGATATGTAATGTATGTATGTGTATTCTTTTGGCGGATACTGTAGTCCAAATGGCTGGACGCGTTTTGACAGATGAGATGCCGTTGGATTCTTCTGGATGACGAGAGTGTAGGCTATATAAAATATAAAAAACAACATGGCGGCTGAAGGAAGCCCTTTTCAATTCATTCCTTTTGCTGCCTCTGTAGCCGAAACGGCTGGACTGATTTAGACATAATGAGGTGTCGTTGGATTTGTCTAGATCAGGGATCCCCAAACTATTTTGGACAAGTGACCCCTTTTCCAAAATGAACTGTTACCTCAGACCCCCATGGCCTAGACCTACTTTTAAGATCAACCCCCTTATTCATAATGGTCCGCTAACTTAAAACAGCTGCGAGTTTCTCAACTTGTACGAACTTGAGACTACATTACTACAACAATGCTATTTCCTACAAAAATATTAATTATTCTTAGTACACGTGACACAACATAAACAATACAGTACCTACCTATCTTGAAAGTTTTAAATAAGAACTTGTGTTAATTTAATAGGGGTCGATTTTTAGACCTCGTCGACCCTCAAAATCAGTTTTCGTGTATGTCGACCCCTAGGAAACCGACCACTTTGGGAATCCCTGGTCTAGATAACGAGTAGGTGATGGCTAAGACATTTCTTTGACACTCGTGTGTATATATGGCGGCTTTAAGAAGCTCTCAATGAACTAAAACATAGACTAAAATGGTACAAATTATCATCATCAATCATCATGTGGCAAAAAATCTTATAGTTATTAGGTATATGACTATGAGATTCGACGCAGTCGGGTTTTTTGTTCTTTAAAGATTAAAATTAATACTTTCTAGTTCAAAGCCTTAAAACAACGCGATAATTTAAACTTAGCATCTCCTGAATTATGTCGGCTAATCTGTCTTGCTCAGCGCATAAGTCAGGCGTTTCTGGCTCTGCTATTTTTGGAAATGTACTTTTTGTTTTATCCCCATGTACCTACGTTTGTTCTGGATCAAACAAACAGTAAGTTAAATGTGAGATCGTAAAGTTCTTTCAGTATGTTATGACAACGTTCGATATCATAATAATCGGCAACAAAGTTAGTGCAATGAGAGATATACGATGAGCACTGCACACGTAAACATCACTAGGTACATAGTATAAAACAAAGTCGCTTCCCGCTGTCTGTCCCTATGTATGCTTAGATCTTTTAAAGCTACGCAACGGGTTTTGACGCGGTTTTTTTAATAGATAGAGTGATTCAAGAGAAAGGTTTATATGTATAATACATGCATAATATAGTAGAGAAATACTGATAATTTTAGAGGTTTCTAATGTGATGTCGTAAATAAACACATTTTTTTTGCGCTTACATTGCAAACGCTGGCTGAACCCTACGAGATAGATTAAAATAATTTACTACAGTAATGTACACCTTAAAAAGGTCTACAAAAAAGTCCACGATGGTATATGTCTATCCTCGTACGAAGCCGAGGCGGGTCGCTAGTCCTACTATATCTTACTTATATCTTACCTACTTATATTATAAATGCGAAAGTTTGTGAGTTTGGATGTTTGGATGTTTGTGCCTCAATCACGCCTAAACGGCTGAACGGATTTAATTGAAACTTGGAATATACATAGTACATGTACTGGATTAACATATAGGCTATTTTTTATCCGGGTACCACGCGAGCGAAGCCGCGGGCGGCAGCTAGTTATAATATAAATGTGGAAGTTTGTGAGGATGTGCCTCAATCACGCCTAAACGTCTGAACGGATTTGAATAAAACTTGGATATACATAGTATATGTGCTGGATTAACATTTAGGCTATTTTTAATCCGGGTACCACGCGAGCGAAGCCGTGGGCGTCAGCTAATAATATCATTATTTGTTCTCTTACAATGTTGATTCTTGGTCCATAAATTAGTTGACTATAATTGGTGTTTTCGTGTTCTAGGATCTGTTTGTTTGAGTTATTTATTATTGACAACGCGGAAGTATTATGTAAGTACTAGAATATTTAGAACACTTCTCTGCTGGACTAGGAGTAAAAAAAAACATAGAATGTGTCCAGCTGCTTCTCTCCCCGAGCATGCCGTTAAAGTCGACTAAGGGATAGTATCCTCTCCAACGTGATGGAACATCTATATGGGCGATGGGCTGATCACCTGTCACCATGGTTCACCATATTTGTGGTGAAATTGTGGCTAAAATTCACTTATTTTTTACAATTTTTCTGCCTGGTGTACATAGACCAGGCAGAAAAATGCTATGAAAGGTCTCCTTTATGGTAAAGGCTTACCTCAAAGGCATGAGGGCGTGGTAGGAATCCCTCAAGTCCTCCAAGTGGGAGTAGTCAGGCGGGACCGCCTTCAGCGTGTCGCACTCCTGCGCGGAATGACCCGTGTACTTGCCCAGCCCTGGGCACGAGCTGCTGCAGAGAGGCCATTTGCAGCCGCGGCACCTGGAAAATTGATATGAGGGGTAATTTTAACAACCTCGGTGGCGTAGTGGGCGTAATGTCCTTTTCCATGGAAAACTGTAAAAAAATTAAGCTGTGATGATAGAGTGCTGGTAGTTTGAGACCCCGCCTTCCGATCCTAAGGTCGTGTGTTCAAATCCAGTCGTGCACCAACGGATTTTTCTGTTCGAAAAAATTATGTGCGCCATACGAGTACTCTCAAACGAAATCATCGTGAGGAAACTGTAGAACCAAAAAAGTTCGAAAATAGTGTCAAGTGCACGAGTGCCTTTGAGGCGCATTTTAATCCACTACGTGAGGGTCACGCGAGGGTGACGCGAGGGTTATAGTTCACCAGGCAGACCACCAACCAAATGGTCTGATGACGGTTACCGCAGGATCGGAAAGAATGGAGTGCTAAAGAGGCCTAAACTCAGCAGTGGATGGAGGAGTTCTTGCGTTCATACTTGAAGAGAGTGGCGGGGTCCAGCTCGCGGTAGCAGCCGAGGCAGATGAGCGCGCAGCCGCTGCAGGGCCCCACCGCCAGCGCCGGCTCCTCGATTATCACCTCGCCGGCCGCTATATCACGCGCCGCCACCAGGTACCTGCAACATAAGGATATCTTCACCGGGGTACCATCAGGGACCTTTTTTGCTATGATCAAACGAAACTTGGCACTTCGTTATTTGCTTATGACGCGATTCGTCGCGTTTTTGCAATACAAAATTAATATAGAATACAATAACACGGTGATGCCACGCAGATGTCGTAACGAGCCCGCGTTACTTATTGTTTGGTCATGACAAGCTGAGCACATTATTCGCCATGACTCATGGCGAATAATGTGCTCAGCTTGTAATGTGAAATATGATGGACGATACAAAACTAGTACATACATATTATTATCATGCCCGTATCCCTAATGTTTTCTTTTTCCAAGTTTTCTTATAATTACACACAAAAACACACAGTACAAAACACAACAAACAAAAAACACACAGTAATCATAAGAAAACTTGCAGTCAATTTAAATTATTTTATTTCTTTCCAGTCACTCCTGATTCAGGTTTTGAGATGAATATGATGAACTATGGTGACAAGTGATCAACCCATCGCCCATATAGATGGTCCATCATGTTGAAGATGTACAAAGTAGAATCTGACTAATACTGACGCTCGCCCACCGCGACTTTTTATAGCGATGCAGTTGCGCGTTTAAAGACGCTACTGAATCGCGTTTCATTTGACAGCACTGTATGGTTACAAAAAGACGGCGTGGGCAAGCGCACTAAAAGACCTCCGAAAGATCATACAACCCTCCAGTCGTACCCGTTTTATTCCACATACGAGAATTTAATGCTTATTAAGTAGCAGCAACCCACTTGAATAAAAAATGTGGATATTTGGCAAAAATACAATTTATGTTCTGTCTCGCTGGTTTTATTGGTGTTATGAGAATATCAGTTATGAATTGAGCAGAACGAAATGAACAATTCTATTGTCTCAAAAAAGACTTGAGTTGGCCACTATCCAACACTCAAGAAAATTACTATAATCAGCTGTCACATCGTCATGTGCCTCGGAATGTGTCCTGTTTGACATGCTGGCCAAATTAAAAGGCCCACTGCCAAAAGACGCCTATGAAAATAATATAACGGGCATTAGCCCAGTGAACGTATAATATGGAATGGAATCACACCAATATAATAATAGAATTTTTCAACTGACCTGCCCATCACATCGGAATGCTTCACTTCATAGCAAAGCGTCTTCTCCTCCTGAACTTCAGAAGCACCATTGACCTCCGGCACATCTTCTATGACGTTCTCCTTGTTCCGCCCTTCCCCCTTCCCTTTCTTCTTTTGCTTGAAACAAAACATACTCCGTCAAACCAAACACCGAGACTAGTACGAAATGGAGTTCAGAAACACGAATGCCAAGACATACCTAGCAGTCGGACGATAAAAATATTTAGATCGAGAGGTGCTTACACAAATTATACACCTTAGCATTGACCCGCGCTGACGACCACGTGGTACAGACACTTCAGAGACAGTTTTTTATGAATGAGAAACGATAGGGTTATTCGGGAAATGTTGTAGCCGAGGTGACGTACTGTTATGAATGAGTGGTTGGATGGTAGGCGATGTCTAGATGTATTTCTGTGCTCCACTTGAGCTTGCCAATGGATGTAAAAATCCGCTTCATAACCCTGCCAATGATTTATATGACCGTGAATGATAGGTTAAGAAGCTAGAAGGATAAAAGTCAATAGAATTTAACTGAACAACATTTCATATAATTTGTCACTGAACATGACTGTAGCCGTCTTTCCTAATGTCCATGTCTATTCTTTATTAAATGTGTTCACTTTAATAAATCATCATCATCATCTTCCTGCCCTTATTCCACTCTATGTGGGGTCGGCACAAGAGTGTGAGAGTTTTGGCTAAGGTGTTTTATGACCGGCCGCCTGCCTGACGTCAACCCTCCTTGGAATACTTGCTTATTGTATCTCATCATGTTGGAGAGGATACTATCCCTTAGTCGACTTTTACGACAAATGTTCACTTTAATAAATGTCTTTGTAAAATAAGTGGATTCTTAGGGACAAATTGACACTAATGTAGTATAAAGAGATACTACTGATATTCTGTTCAAAGATCTGAGTTTACATTATCTATCAGCTCTAAACCCGCGCCTAAATAATCAAAGATTGCCTTAATGCCTCAACTAAAGCCAAGCTCGTGAGCACAAATCATTTGGAAGAGATTAATTCAGTCATAAACAGTTCGAATGTTGGCAATCATGCGAACCTTGAGAGAGTAAACATTTATTTTATCTTTCTATCTAAAGTGCTGGGTAAGGTCATTCCTTTCTTGATTTACTAGACGAGCAGGTCTTATATCTAGGTATTATGTTATCTTTATTATGTAAATTACAATAGTCAATACTATATACCTAACTAGACAACACAATCGGATATATATGGTATATTAGCTGCCGCCTACGGCTTCGCTCGCGTGGTACCCGGACAAAAAGTAGCCTATATGTTAATCCAGCACATGTTCTATATATATTCCAAGTTTCATTCAAATCCGTTCAGCCGTTTAGGCGTAATTGAGGCACAAACATATAAACATCTTCACAAACTTTCATATTTATGATATAGTAGTATTATATGATGTGAGAATATTATCTTGAATCTGCAGACCTTAAACAGACGATGAAAACATGTTTTTCATGAATACAGAATAGTTTATAGAACGTAATAATGTAAATTGCGCCAATCATTTAGACAATACACTTGCTAAAGTATAGAATGCACACATTCTGCCCTCCTATATCTAAAACATCGCTAAGCCACAAAACCAAGTTTTGAGATATGAGCGAAAAACGCGGTAGTATAAATATATATTTTATCGTAGATAGCGCTGTTTTTGCTAGAGCTATTTCCTGAACTAAAAACGCTAGAAGAATGATTCTAAAACAGATCGATAGAGAATTTTTTTCTAAGTAGAATGGCATCAAAAACTCAAAATCGACCCCTTGTGGCTTAGCGATGTTTTAGATATAGGAGGGCAGCATTCTGGTAGTGACAAGGTGGTTTCCAGGTTAATAGAGACTATACTAGAGTAGAGATATTGTCCTCGAAATAAACGTCGCGGATCCACAGCCCGCAAATTGAATGAAGCCATTGCTATATAGTATTTTATGCATCGCAATGCAGAATTGCAGGCACTTAGAGTTTGATTTAAACCTAGACACACGATAATAATAATAATAATAATAATAAATAACACCCAACAGTCACATACACAACACAGTCCTGACCCCACACTAGGATTCCCTGTGTCGTGGGTATCTATATATCGATATATCTATATATCACACGACCGGATTTTAACCTTAGGATCGGAAGGCGGGGTCACTACCAACTAGAGCAGCAGTCAGGCGCGGTCGCAGCCTGACATTTTGGAGGGGGTCACTTATAATAGAATATGTCGAGTATATCAGATTTTATTCCACAATATATAATTTTATTGCACACTTAAAACAAATGGAAGCCTTCTATTTTTTTGGCATCGCGGCTAAGGACAGAAAATGCTTTTTTATATTCTGTAAATTTTTAAATTTTTAAATTTGACGTGTACAATTTTGGGGAGGGTCATGTCCCCTGTGACCGCCCCCCCCCCCTTCGGACCGCGCCTGCCTCCAGTGTTCTCCAGTGGTCTCTACCTACCCCCATTGGAAACACGAATGATATTATGTGTTTAGGCCAGTCGATTTCATAGCGACTGCACTATTTAGAACATAGAGTTTAAATAGATCAGAGCTGACATGACAACGTAAACCGATGGGTTCCAGTTGTTTTCACAGCTATTTGATCCGCTTCCCAAAATAATATTATTACGAGACGTTTTATTATCTCCAAGCAACAAAACTATATTTATCGTTGACAAAAGACACAATTGAAATGTTCAACTGTTCATTTATTTCAGTCTCGTCCAGATTTCTTGTATAATCCTTACTAATATTGTAAACGCGAAAGTTTGTATGTATGGATGTTTGTTGCTCTTTCACGCAAAAACAACTAAACGGATTTGAATGAAACTTGGAATATACATAGCACATGTGCTGGATTAACATATAGGGTATTTTTATCCGGGTACCAAGCGAGCAAAGCCGCGGGCGGCAGCTAGTTATAAATATTATACAATCAACTATTTTCTTGTCAAATTAAACATTTAGGGAGACCTCAACCTCACTCAAGGGATTTGGTATTTTTGGGCAGAATGCAAAGCATTTGCGTATTAAACAAAGATTTTTGGCTAAATAATAAACAAAAGACGATAAGAATTCTTCAAGGCATGTAATAATTTTTTCACAAACATTTTGGCAGATCATTGGCATTCAAACAGGCAGAACTAGAAATATCCGGCTTTTCGCTAAGCTTCATTGTCAAATTATGATTCTGGAGAATTATGTTATGACTTCCAGTAATTTTATTGAGTATTTGAAATACTAATCGTCTGTCTTTAGAGTAAATCCTTTTGAATTTTAATACAATAATTCTTTTTCGTGATTTTTTCTTGGCAGAAGAACGTCTGACTGTCGTGGTTTTCGTTTTAAACGTCATTATTAATATCTTCCGTTACATCGTAAACGCCCTTTGCAAATTTTAAATATAATATGCTCACTGACAGACTAATATTCAGCTGTTTCATGTCTTCCGCGGATGCTGAGTGTTTCTCTAATTCCCTTTCATTGCTTGTTTACGGTCGAGGTGATGAAAGTCGTCTTTACTGCACAGGCAATGTACGACTGACAACTTGAAAGCACCCTTTTAAGAAGTGATTAGTCGTGAGTTACGAGGCAATTCCAGGGTTATGGAATGGACGCGTAATTTTTTTTACCCATAAAATCTTTATCACGAAAGATCAGAGATTATGATTGATTTATACTAGCTTTTTAACGAAGATGGTTTTATAACGTTTGGATGTAGATTTAGCATGTGTGAATGTTACCATGTCTTGAATTAGAATTACCTTTGCGCCCATTATGTGGAATAGCAAAATGGCATGAATTCAATGGTATTATATATTTGTAATTTTTCAATCTTTCCCTCACTTAAACTTAATAATTTTATTATTATTTTGACTTATCTTTTTACTAGCTTAAATTATTTATATTATTTACTAAATTATTTCGTTTTACAACGCGACGCGGCGACGTGGAAGGCCTAGGATGAGATGGCGAGACGAGCTGGACACTCACCTTGGCACATGGCCTGTTCCAGAGTTAAGTCGCGAAGAGTAGAAAAAGGGAAGGGAGGCCTTTGCCCTGCAGTGGGACAAAAAACGGCTGATTAATAATAATAATATTACTAGCTGCCGCCCGCGGATCGCTCGCGTGGTACCCGGATAAAAAATAGCCTATAATGTTAATCAAGCACACGTACTATGTATATTCCAAGTTTCATTCAAATCCGTTAAGACGTTTAGGCGTGATTGAGGCACAAACATACAAACATCCTCACAAACTTTCACATATTTAAATGTAGACTTGAGTTATTTCCCGCGCCGCCAACGATGGCCCGTCAGCGCCGTCCATCGCCGATCGACACCTCGTCACGACGACCCTTGGACTAATTTTATAAAGACCCACTTTCTATATTGTTCCGCTTTAGGATAAACTCACAACGTGCTACAGTTTGAGCAGTAAAAATTATTCTACACATGTATGTATGTTCGTATGAGCTAGTGGCCAACTCTTGTGACGGAGTTTTTAGGCCGCCTAGAGGCCTCCGTCATGGCTTAACGACTTAAAAGCCGGGACCGAAAATTTAACGTGTCCTCCGAAGCACGGAAGCGCTCGTGACACCACTTGCGTTCACCCATCCCAATTGTGACCTTGCACAATGTTGCTTAACTTTAACGATCAATCAAGAACGCTTAAGCAAGCTACGCCACGAGCGCTTCAATTCTACACAGAGTCGACCAGTATATCGTGAGGAAACCTAAAAGTTCGAAAACATGTATTGTGTCAAGTGCATGAAAGAAGCCTTTGAGATGCATTTTAATTCCCTCTACCACACTGGTTCAAAAGAACTAGGGACACGACTTGTAGCAGTACAGCATCGACGCAAGACAGCCTTGTCATCTTACATAAGACAAATTATATCACCAAAAATCTTGGTCAAAGCTACAATTAGTCATATTTCCGTTGGCCGTTCCTCATCTCAATTTATCAGCGAGTCGATCGCGCATGTTGGCATGACTCCCGGGTCTTCTAAGGTGCCTGCACGCCCTGCCGCAAACGACATTCCTAACAGTAAACAAGTTGTAAAATGTTATTATATCCTGTACAAAGCACATTAAAATATTCAAAGATTTATAGTGACAGTGACTTATGAGCTGAAAATATTTGATGAGTTTTAGATGTTTCGGTCGTCTTTGACGTCAAACTGCTACTCTGAAACGCTGCTTCAATTTATCCAGAAAGAAACATGACAGTAGGTTAGTCTAACATCCCACCTTGTTTCCTTAAATCTATTTTAAGGTTGCGTGGGCAGGCTCTTAAATCTTGATTCATTCTAAATCAATGCACCAGTAAAGCATATGATTATTGTAAGAATCTTATATTACTCACATATGTAGTTATTTTTAGATTTAAATCAGTTCATTCAATAACTTTGATATATTGAATAACGAGAAAAAAATAAATTCATATTGACCGATGAAATCATTAAAGTGTATGAGAAGTCTTGACCTATTTATTAAATAATCTTCACATAGTGTTGACTAGATTATCTCTCTCAAGAGATAAATGAATTTAAGCGTCAATGTTTAGCCTAATTATTTGTAATGTCCAATTTTCTTGGTGCAATTAAACGTGACATAATGTTTTTGGCTCGAGGACATGAAGGCGAGCATGGAGCTGATGTTTCCACTGCTGACATAATTATGGCTCGAACATACGCATTGAGCGAGAAATACTCGTATTTTAGGTATTATATTCCCAGTACAAAAATTTAATGCAAAATTACATTCTTAGTGAATGTTAGGTTAGGCGAAGGCAGTATATCATACAAACAGTAAAGAAGTAAGTTCGTATGAGCTAATTAGTGGCCAAATGCCTCCGTCGTGGCTTAACGTTTTAAAAGCAGGGACCGACAATTTAACGTGCCCTCCGAAGCACGGAAGCGATCAGCTCGTAATGCCACTTGCGGTCACCCATCCAACTTGTGACCGCGCACAACGACGATCAATCTAGAGCGTGTAGGAATATGAATAGGAAAGTGTAAGCTGATCAGTAGGAAAATTCTCACGTGGTCATGTTAGCGAGAACAAAAGACGTCCATTATAAATAAACAATCTGTCGCGAGCCGTTCTAGCCACATCACATTATTCGAACGCTCTATCAACCTGTCTTTATTAATTTTAGTTTCCATGAAGTGTAAAAGGTCGGGCAAAGAAAACAATAGATAATACATAGTTATCATTGGCGGCGAGGATGCCAGCGCAGCCGTCGCCAAGATGCCTGGGGCGGCTGGCGTGCGGCGCTTGGCACGGCCCACATTGCACTATGCGATGCGACTATGCGGGTAGTCGCATGTCGCCTATAATAACTATGTATTATATTACTTAAAAGCATCGTTGTTCCCTATAGAGGCAAAGATATTGATGAAAATATTAGGTAGGCGAAGTAGAGTAGGCTGAGAGCTGGTGGTCTAGTTGGTAGTGACCCCGCCTTCCGATCCTAAGGTCGTGGGTTCAAACCCGGTCGTGTACCAACGGATTTTTCTGTGCGAAAAATTTATGTGCGCTATACTAGTACTCTCAAAAGGTGAAGGAAAACATGGTAAGAAAACTCGCGTCTTGGTCAGCTCTACACGTATTGACCATGTCTTTCCTGTGGACAAGGTCGACTAAAGGATCTCTGAGAGGATGGAATAGGTGCTGGACAAGCCTACTTCTTATTTACTCCATCTTATTTAGTCCCGGGAACTACAGCGTCCCGCTTGTGAAGGTAAAAGTTACCTCTTGACGCTGTACAAATCATCTACTATAGATGGTAAAAGGCCGTATTATATTACGAGGTAGAAGGAACAATTCAGCTTGATCGATCGAGAATCGGGTTTTCGCGGTTAACGGTTTTTCAAAGACAGAAAATTGGCTTATTCAGCAATGATTGCATTGATAAAACATTATCATTCAATGATAATATTATGAGCATTATAATAGAATACTAATGTCAAATATGTTATCGACCGATATATTCATGAGCTAAAGTTTGGCACGAAGCACATTACGAGCCACGAGTATTATGTTCGTCTTCACAATCGTATATTCATTGACAAAATAAATCAGCTGAAAAATCTAAAGGAATGTTCATAGTTCATTTACATTACTAGCCAATCCCCGCGTTTTCACTCGTATAATACGAATTTTCATACAAAGGTTTTCATCACTTTTCTCCTCCACACTTTAAAACACAATTTTCTGTACTCTCCAGTTTCAAGTATGTTTCCTAAGACTTATGATTAAGGCCGTGTTGTCAATCAGTCTATAGACGATATTGGTAATCGAATCTACGATTCCACGGAGCCTGTACAGGCGGCGTAGGCCTCTACACTAAAAATACTGATAAAAAAACTGATGGCGAACTAAGCAAGGGAATCATCAAATAAGCCATTTTCAACAAATGGCTTATTTGATGATTACTGAATGACAGAACTGAAGAACTGAAAACACAATTAATGTGTATACAATGATGGAGGCAGACCGCAGAAGAAATGGATGGATTACGTAAACGGTGATATGAAAAGGAAAGGAATATATATTGATAGAGAGGTGAAAGAAAAAAAAACATGTACTGACTGAAAAGAGGGATATGAAGGAAATGATGATGAGACGATAACATGGTATGCTAAAGATAGTAATGACTAACCTTCTTTTTCTGGTTCTTCTTGTTCATTTCAGGGCCGGTGTCTGAAACAATGAGTATATCTTTTAATTTGGAACAGCAGTAATGTTCGCAGCTGTGCGGCGCTAATGGCACTACTTTAGCTTTGGCTCCATTCTATGTAATATACAAATGTTTTGTGTAAATAGTTTACTACACTAGGTTTGTGTTTTCAAAAACTATTGCAATAATTTAGACATTTTTAACAAAGGGTTTTATTTTGTGGGATCTTAATGGAGTTATCTAGACAGCAAACATTTAGCGTAGGTACTATCTTTTAGCTTTTTAATCTTGTTTCTGTATAATTCACCGAAGAAAAGCTGTTACAAAATTATGTTGGTGTCAAAACAGACGTAGCTATATGCTACTGAAACTTCTGTCTCATCTGAAACCAAGATTTGCAATTCTGAATTGCCACGACTCGTAAATTAATTTAAACTGACTCATCTTACTAAAGAAGGCGGACAAATTAATGAAAACTCTGTGCGTTTGTTCGTTTCTTAATGAGGCTATAGGAACCCGATTTAGACTAAACTCGGAGTGGAAATAATTCGACTACGCTACTTTATGACCACAGCGGCGACTAGCGCGCGTGCACGGCTGAAATGCGATAACTGTGGGTTTACTTCCCGCGGCGGGTTTGAATATTCTGCAAATATTTTTCGGTTCTGGATGTTGTGGTTAACAATGATAGTTCTCTTCATACTCATGACACAGGAATCTTAACGTGGTTTATATTTACATACATATTATCACGTCTCTATCCCTAATGGGGTGGGCAGAGCCACAAGTAATAAGGAAACTTGCAGCCACTTCTGATTTAAAGTCCTAAGATGTATATGGTGAACCATGGTTACAGGTGATCAGCCCATCGCGCATATAGATGGTCCATCATTTTGGAGAGATCTATCTCTTAGTCGACTTTTACGACATGCTCGGGGAGAGAAGCAGCTGGACGCATTCTATGCTTTTTCTTTACTTCCAGTCCAGCAGAGAAGTATATATACCAATACAATTATATACAGTACCTACAATTTTTGGTCATGCGCAAGACAAGGAATTGGCAGAAGCGAATGTTTTGTGAAAATCAGGGCATGTTGTGAAATGCTAACGAGGCGTGGGAGTCCATCTGAATTATTAACACTTTTAATTCGAAGAGCTGAGCGGATGTTTATCAAACATTCGGAGACCGAACACATCGATCAGCGGAAAGTGCTCGACACTATCTTTCATTAATTTACAAGCATCAGAGCGCCTGCGACTTCGCTCGCACTATACCAACCCAAACAAAGATCACCTGTCCTATAGGTATGGTCATAAACTATGTGTAAGTTTCAGATGAATCCGATTAATCTAATGAATCCCAAGCGAGATGACAAATTTGTCATTTCCGGTATTCCGGTATCCACAATTGGCGGCCTTATCGCTAGAAGCGATATTTGACTGGCAACCTAAATAATAACTAAAAAGTAGAAAAAAAAAGAGAAGAAGTATGTAGTAAAACTAAACTTAACATTATGTACACGCGTGGACCGTTCCATTGACGACAAGTTTGGGCGATGAGGATTTCGGCTGACCCTCGAACTAGTGTAAAACTGTATCTCGAGGGTTAGATTCCATTCCATTTACTAAATTCTAATAAAACAAAAGTTGTTTAAAAAGCTTACCATAAAATATCCGACTTTAAAGAAGACAAAAATGCTTGGGACTGAATAATGCTCAAACTCCTTTTATAGACATTACAATTAAAGGGATCATTTTCCAAAAAATATCCAAGCGTGGTTTCTTGCCTGTATCTTCCACGCTTGGTCGCGTTACGAACAGGTGTAAATGCAACGTAGATTTAAGACGTGTCCAAGTGATCCCAGTGATTTTAAGGAACAAAAAAAATTGACTTTGACTTTGAATCGTTACGGAGATAAGTGGCAACAAACAGACACATACATTTTCGCATTACAATATAGTCATTAGTGTTATTTATAGTAATCTCGTTTCCAATTTTTAAAGAACCATCGCTGTTCATTCTGACACGGACTAAGTAGAAAGATTACTGTGTACAAATGATAAAGCATTATGAAAAACCAACGACAGTACGAAAAACCTAAACTAATTCGAGAAATAGAACCCGTCTATGTAAGTACCACGGCTAGTGTTTATAGGTAGCTAGGCAGTTATTTTTGTTTCACAAATGTGCCAAAACACTAAACATCTCAAATTCAACTTCTAGAGCGCAGTACGAGCGTGTCTCTGTACAAATACCTACATTTTTCGGTTTCGCAAGAACCTTTTAACTGGCAAACGGCAGAAGATCAGAGAGTCTTTACGACGCTGTAAAGTGTAAACTGGACTGAGTAGGATGTCCAGAACAAAGAAACCATAAAGCACTTACGTTACATCATGCATAAACTGGTTTGCATTATCATTAATTATCATCTACAATTTTTCATCACGGTGTTTGAAATGTGGGTTCGCAAGTTATGCACTTTCCTCTTTATTGAAGACTAGCTCCTGCCCACGTCTTTGCTCATGTGTAACCAGAATAAAAAGCCTGTACATTATTCTAGATATAACAGTGTATTCCATGTGTCAGCCTTTGTTCAGCTGTCACGCTCACGGAGATGATTGGTAGAAACGTACACACACACACACAAACTTTCGCTTTTATAATATTAGTGTGATTACTGTATTGATATACATTATGTATTGTGTAGCTATGCAGCCTGTACATAATGGTACATTATTTCTGCATGAGAAATAATGCGTATATAATTTAAATACATAAGATTTATCCACAGTGTGACTTTCCAAGAGTCGTTGATTGTAGATAAGTACGCTTTTATTTTATTTTATTTTATTTTAAGAGTTTTTGGGGAACTTACAGCTAGGTACAAATAGTATAAAAAAAATTAAATTATAACCAATTGAGGTAACTCTACATGGTTGCTTAAGGCCATTTAAAAGTTTCCACTTATAGCAACAAAAAAAATAATAGGTATAAAAAACAATACAGTAGACGACAAAAAAAAATGGTTTAAAGATTTATAAAAATGGTTAAAGTTCGCTAAAAAGAAAATTTAAGAAGGAGAATTTGCCTAGAAGTATGTACTAATCATTATTGAAGAACTTATCACATAATAATCGCTTCAACGTTGATATTGAGGTATTGAAAATATCAATATCAGATATTTTAGCAGAAAAAAGTTTTAAGAACTTGAGTCATATCGGTTTTAAGAAGCGTTTATTTGGAGGTTTAAAGGAAATGTTATAACTGTCATAACAGGTGTTATATGTTCAGTGTTTTTGTTTAGATGAGTTTTTTCGCGGTATTCGTACTTTTCGGATCAGTCTTGCATTATCGTAGCGTGATTCAGCCCTTTACCTCCGGCCATCTTCTGTGAAAGAACCGGAATAGTAGAAAGATTTTGTTCTAACAAGATTTTTCCCCTCTATTGATCTTCATTGTTATCAGCCTATAGAAGTGCTGTACATAGGCGTCTTTGATGTAGGATGAAGGGCGTCGTACACTTCGTTACGATTATCTGTTCGAGTTATATGACCAAAAAAAAGCAAGTTCGTATGAGCTAGTGGCCAACACTTGTGACGGAGTTAGTTTAGGCCACCTAAAGTCCTCCGTCATAGCTTAACGGATTAAAAGCCGGGACCGACAATTTAAAGTGCTCTCCGAAGCACGGAAGCGCTCAGCTCGTAATGCCACTTGCTGTCACCCATCCGAATTGTGACCGCGCACAACGTTGCTTAACTTCAACGATCAATCAAAAATGTCTAGGCAAACTACGCCACGAGCGCTTCATATGATAATATTATGACCATTCCATTGTTACTTCAACTTGCTTATTGTAAGAGCTGGCGCCCAGTATTTAGCTGAAGTTAATAATAATATGTGATTGTAGGTCGCCTGAAATTCCATCGGCCAGCATTGAAATTGCGTTAATTTTAAATCAAAATCTGACGTTGAATGCGTGCCAATCCATTGTAATTAAAGCTCATGAACTGTTACAATTTCGAAAATGAGCGAGTTTTTAACAAAACAATGGATTTGTTTTCATTCTTAATTTTTTTATGCGAAACTTCTGCAAGATTCTTTTATTTGTCTCATAAAAACTAAGTAAACTACTCTAACTTTTTATGAAACAGAGGATAACGGCTTTTATCGGTAAGTATTCATATTAAAGTTTGCAAAGGCGCACAATATTTGTGGTACTACTGTATCTACTTACATAACTCACACCTGGCTATCAATATGACGGGACCAAAGCTATAAATCTAGTCCAGCCAATCACACTGTTCTGTTTAGCCAAGCCGGCTTATACTTAGGTACACCTAATAGGGGACTAGTAAGTTTTAGGCTTCTACGCTAGAAGCCTAAAAAAATAAACGCGTTTGTCGATTCAAGCTCTCTACCCACTACCCAGTTACAAAGACGTACCTTAGCGTACCACTGTCCCGGCACAAAAAGTGAAGTATATGGTACTACATACTACTACTTTACGTTACCAAATGATCCCCGTGATTTTAAGTAATAAAGAAATTTTAACTACTTCTACTACACTACTTTTTTCGAACCATTGTGGTGAAAAGATTTTAAATGCGCCTCAAAGAGGCTTTCGTGCAGTAAGAGGTAGTAAATTGTCAAATGTCAAACCTAATTTATGTCACAATCCTGATAAATAGTAGCATATATGTTATTCCAGCACATGTACTATGTATATTCCAAGTTTCATTCATGCATTCAGCCGTTTAAGCGTGATTGAGGCACAAACATACAAACATCCTCACAAACTTTTTAATACAACTTTTTAACAAAATTTGTAATACAGTAAGAAGATAGGATGTTTGTATAGGTATGAATGCTTTCGATCACACCAGCGGTTCCCTAATTATAAACTGAGCAGAGTTATTGGATGTTTGTTTGACAAACTGTGATCGGTTGCAACAAACAACTCGCGATGAATTGAGCAAGTGAAAGATTTATAACTTCCAAACTTCCACACATACCTACTCGCAATAAAATTAGCTAAACAAAGTACGGGTGTTACCCCCGAATACTCAAACGCATCTCAAAGTTGAGCACGTCTCAAATGACGATTTTTTTTTTTTGATAGATTTTCATCAGAAACTGTCACAAAACCGTGAGTTGAGACGTGCTCAACTTTGAGTCGCGTTTGAGTATTCGCGGGTTAGTCAAGAGCGTTGCGATTTTTTACTTTCAGCCACGACCCCGATCCACAAGTGGACGTCAGTCACAAAAAACTGGTCAAGTGTGTGTTTGATTCGCACACGAAGGCTTCCGTAGCATCGTGCATTACAAAATGTTTCTTATATGGGCCCCATCAGAAATCAGAAGAAATCAGAAGCGGCTGCAAGTTTTCTTATGTTAACTTGTGACTCTGCCCACCCCATTAGGGATATGGGCGTGATAGTATGTATGTATGGGCCACATTTGATTTGATTTTTATTATTTGTTGTTATGGCGGTAATAGAAATACACACTCTGTGAAAATTTCAAGTATCTACCATGAGATAAAGCCCACTAACGGACGGACGGACGGACGGACAGCAGAGGCTTAGTAATAGGATTCCGTTAGCACTTTTCGGCTACGGAACACCACAAAATCAAAGTAAAGTAACGTCAAAAGTTTGTGCCTACAGAAATTATTATTACGTGTGAAACTTAACACAGAATTTTCAGTCGTAACGGCTATCATTTTAAACCCGAATTAAATGCCTATTAAATAAATGTAGTGAGATTACAGTTTCTAATACATTACATTACAGAGGCGATTAGTCAGGCAGTGCATGTACCGGGGCACTGCGACTTATTAATAAAAACACTCCAGTTGCAGCGAATTGGATAAAGCTCGGGATATTAAGCGTATGCTCGCCATCCGTCAAGTAAATAGCCCGGGTGGAGTGCGGTGGCGAGCGGAGCGGGCTCATAAGCTGAGCGATTTGTCGAAGTGTCAAAAGCTACAAGTCAAACCCCCAAATACTCAAGCGCGACTCAGAGTTGAGCACGTCTCAAGTCACGGTTTTTTGATAAAAATCTGTCAAAAACAGGGCCTTTTGGTTCATCACATTTACTTTTTTATCCAGATCCAGATTTGGTCCAGATCTTCCCCTTCCAACGGTACCATTCACACTCGCCTAATACACCTGTTTCGTTAATCGTTGTTCATTCATTTCTCTACATGACCGAACCATACCTTTCTCAATCCTCATCACCACATCTTCGTTTACTCCACATCGCTCTCTTATCACGCTAACTCATACTTCGCAACGCACGCATTTCACTCCCTGTATACCTGTATTTTAATCCCTATTAATTCCCAGCCTATTCCAATAGTCAACTCGGCACATAAATCTTAAGATTCGACCGTGGTGCCCGCCCCTTGGCACCTTGGATAGATTGGCTACCACTCGACAGATGCATCATGTCGCTCGGGACTTGTCGCTTTACAAACAGATTAAAAAGTTTCAGGTGCACGACTCTATTTGTAAGAATTAATAAGGTTAATAGCTACTGCTGTCTTGGTAGTCACTCCTTAGTTTCAATTGTGTTTATTATCCTAATTATTTCTTATTCTTTTGTTACTCGCTCAACATTTTCTTGCATGCTGGTCTACTCTTATAATTTTAATGATATTTATCTTAGATTTATCTTGGAGTACATTTTATAGGTACCTATGTCCGTAAACGTAGACTCCAAAATAACCTTATTCTTACGTAGATTTTGGTAATCCTTAATATTATTTTCGTAGATCCCACCCCCGATCCAAGGAAGATCTATACTTGGCTTAGCTCGATCGTATCTTCTGAATTGATCCCAAGTGGATTACCACTTGAAGATATTGATACCAATGATACTTGGCTTTGTCTTAAGAAGGGCTATAAATAGCGTTATTGCTTTTCAAAAATACTTGAATAAGCTACAGATAAATATTTTCTACAAGTATGGATTATACAAACAAACAAGAATAAGATTTTAAGCGTTAGAAGTTTCAAGATGCCTAATGTAGAAATTTTCAGTTAAACGTGAAATAATCATCGGTCGAAACTTGTTTTTTTTTTTAAATGAGGTATAGAATATTAATTCTACAGATTCTCATAGAGCATTTAGCTCTATGCACTTTTTAGCTCAATTATTGAATATACCTCTTAATAAACAATTTAAGAAACCCTAATTAAAAATACTCACAAATCCGGTACAGTCAAGAAGTAACTGTCTACTTATAACAATAAATTTCCAAAACCATTCAAGATCGTAATAGGTGAAACCGTAAGTCACATCACTACCAAAACTTTTCGAAATTCAACGGTATAATATCGCGGGGCAGAACTGGCAGCCTGTGCCTCCGACCACCACTATTACACTGAGATACAATAAAAACATTTACGCCATCCCGCCTTTCGTAATTTCCCATAGAAGCGATGCAAGTCGACTACAGACTGACACGATGTTTGCGTTAATTTGGCATGAGGCGAGTGCCAAATGCTGTGTGATGTTTACGCGCGACGATACAGTTCGCGCAGTATGTACATGGAGTAATAAGATAATAATGAGCTGGGAGTACGCAGGAGTACCTACGCTTTGATGATTCCTTTGATTACACGCGTCATGCGCAGCTAAATTTTGGCAGATTTTACTTTTCTTCAAACTGTCAATTTGTCACTGCTGTCAGCGTTCGATTCCATTTGGTTGCATTTTCTGCAATTTTTTATAGGTGTTTAGAATGTGGTATACGAGTTTTCAGAAGAACCTTGGTTAGAAAATAAGGAAGCGAGTACCTAGTAGATCTGAGAATATGTTGAGTCATTATTTTCCTAGGATTATTTGTTATACGCAACTCCATTGATGCTTACCAAGGATATCCATCATCTTTCATATCATAGTACCTACTTAATAGTTATTCTGAATATAAACTTGTGAATAACTGTTTACCATGTTGGCAAGGCAAAATGCCTAGCTATCGGCCAACAAAGCAATAATCTCTTAGGATATAGGACCTAAATATTATTACATTTCGGTTACCTCAAGGAGTTTCCTTATTCACAGAGTGACTAAAGTAATTTCAAATTAGCGCAAAACCAGCGCGTCTACATGCCAAATCAAACCAAAAAAAGCGACCGCAGCGCTGCAATCGGCAAAAGCGCAATTGATTTGAAGACGCCCTAAATCCCAAACAATCCAACGGTCAGGCTCAGTACTTTAGCACTCTCCTTGCTAACCAAAGCTGTCCTACACAGATTAATTGTCAAATTATATTTGCCCGAATGGATTTTCCCGAGCATCGTGAGCAGATTCCTTCTATGAGTTATGAAGCAATACAGTTGTCCGTCTGGGCGTGGATCATAAACAATGGAGGGTCATTAAAATTGCTATTTCGGAACGTCTGAGACTAACTACTTAGTAGTTAGGTACCCACCAGCATAGAGGCTGGCGCGAGTTGAAGGAGACGAACGAGAAACTGGAGCCGGGGAGTGATTATGCAAGTTGCAATGAGTTATACGAAACCGTCAAATATGACGACTTGCCTTTATAAATAGCCGTAAAACGATTTAAAATAGATACTATTGGAACAAAGATTTTGGAAATTCAGGAATTTGTTAGAATAGTTAAAAGGAATAAGAATACATTTATTTAACCACAAACATAACATAAATGAATCAGTTTTACATATAAACACATTCATACTAGAAAAATTTACACAACAGCAAAGACAAAGAAAATTAATTGAATGAAAAAAAAAACTTTAAACTAAACATAACTTAAAATTAAGAAATTATTGCTAACATAAATAAACATTTTGTGCAGTTGAGCAGATCAACAATCAACATAGGCAGAGTTCGCTATGGGAAAAAAAAAATTATGCTTCTACTGTAACAACCATTGTTGCTTAATTTGTATATAAAGAATATGCCATTGTAGTTTTGACCTAAAATAATTAAGATTTTGTAGAGTAGGTCGTATAATAAATAAAATATTAAAATAAATATTTGTGGACATTTCACACAGCGCCATCTAGCCCCAAACTAAGCATAGCTTGTACTATGGGAACCAGATGGCTGATAGAATACTTATATACTTTTATTGTAAATACTTAAACTACATAATTGCAACACCCAGACCAGGAAGAAATAATTGCAGAACATCCAAACATTTCCCCCGTAGCGGGTATCGAACCCGCGCCTCTTGCGACTCAGCCGAGCACTCGTCTGCCACGCCACCGAGGTCGTCTCTAATGTTCCAACACTTGGGTATAGGCATAACTACAACTACCTTGAAAGGCTGCCAAGCCGTGCAAAAGCGTTGCCAGTAGCAGATTCGTTATGCTTATTCCCGTCACGGAACCATTTTGATTTAATGTAGAGATACTTGGGCCCTTGACTCTTTATCACACCAAATAAGAACAGAGAAATGTAGATATCTCTTTCTAAACATTTTGAGGAGCTTAACTTTATTAATGAAAGGTGTAACGTAAGTTCTTGGATGAATAGGGAAACAAAACCTAGTACAAGCGTTTTGAACGCGCTGTTTTTGTTTCTTCAATCTTTCAGTCCCTGCATACCTGCAGTCATAAACAGTGTCGGTGTAGTCGATCTTGGAAAGAACAAGACTCGCATAAGTTACTCACAGCTCAGCGCTGATACAGTCACGAAAACCTTTAGACCATAAAACAATTCTTTATAGCTTCTGTAATATGTTTTTCTGATAACTGGGATAAATTACTGAAATCAGGCTGTAGATAGGTACCAATGTTTTTATGACTGTAGATACATTATATTAAAATTGATATTAAAAATGTGAAAGTTTGTGAGGATTTGACAATGTTTGTGCATCTCAGAATGGCTGAACGGATTTGGCTGAAACTTGAAATATATATAGTACGTCTGCTGGCTACAACGCGTGCGGAAGCTAATCCTGTTATAAATTTGTAAGATTTTTATTTGTATGTTTGGGGCTTACATAAAATAAGAGCTGAATTAATAGTGAACTGCTATTGACTTGCACCAGAGTGTTCCTGGCACGACAATGAGATCAATGCATAGTTCGGTGTATATTTATGTTTTAAACTACCAAAATGTTTGTACATCGTAAATTCATTTAGTCCATTCTATCGGCAGATGGTCTAACTGATGATTACCTCTGCCTGGACTACACTAACATTGCCAGTTAGTATGTCACCAAAATTTTCCATTACTACGTCACCACAGTAATATTATGAAGCGGTAAAATTTGTGTAAGGGTTTGTTACTATTTATCTCGGTAAAGGCTGAACGGATCTGCTTGAAACTTGGAATACACACATAGTTCATGACCTAGAATTAGGGTTGCCACCTGCCACTTCTTGATTTGAAGGTTCAGCATGAAAATACGGTTTTCGATTTTTAATACGGGAGACTAATTAAAAAATATACAAATCTCCAGACTCTCGAGAGCGTTGATGATGTCTAAAGGGTTAGTTAGAGGCACGTCCAAACACTACATTTGGTAGGTACCACAGTTAACGCCTGGCCGTCTTTCAAGAAACAAGTCCAACCGCAAAGGCTGGTAATGCACTTGGGCGGTAGCTAGTAGTTTTTATAGAATTGTAGACTTCATTTTATATGACTGTCTTTGTATTTTTGTGTTATTAATTGATTCTATTCTACTCTATACCTACTATCGATCCTGGAAGATACAGGATTTAAAACAGAAGAAATATGGTTTTGTCAACACGTAAAATATACGCCTTAGCATAAACTCACAGCAGATCCACAAGACAATATACTAACATTATAATCAAAGGGAAAACTAGTCTATTTTCCCACTTTATGTAGAGTCGGCGCAACATGCATTCTTCTATCATTTCCCTCTTTCCGAAGTCATCTTAACACTTTCCTTTCTTATATGTCATCACACAGTCCATCTATCTTTGGCCTATCTATACCCACATAAACCTATTCTGTCTATTAATTCTGTTCATATTCTATTTAAAAAAAAAATCATTTTTTTTTCATATTCTATTGACACATCAACATTATTGCATTAAAAATGAGTATCTCACCTTTTCCATGTCTCACTTGGATATGGGTTTGGTACTTCATTGTTATAGGGTTGTTTCATACCTGTAAATAAATATGAAAGTCATATTATATAACTTATGTAACACTTTTTGACGACCTCAGTGGCGTGGCAGGCGAGGGCTGAGACGCATAAGACGCGGGTTCGATTCCCGCTACGGGAGAAATGTTAGTATGTTCTGCAAATATTTCTTCTGGGTCTGGGTGTTGTAGTATTAAAAGTATGTATTTACAAAAAAAAAAAGAGTATATAAGTATCGTATCAGCCATCTGGTGCCCATAGTACAAGCTCTGCTTAGTTTGGGGCTAGGTGGCGCTGTGTGAAATGTTCATAAATATTTATTTATTTTATTTATAGTTATGAATTTGCTGTATATATTCCACATACTGACATAATCTACATAAGTACGTACACAAAGCTACTCCTGCTCTGTTGCAAATGGACCTCCGGGTTGGTTAATATTCTTAAAGATTCCCAAGTTTTATATTTTTATTCATATCAATGTAAAAAAATGTGAATGTTTTCTTATAGAACAATATACTAACAAAGTATAATATGTTTATCAATCTCATCACAGGTCATAGTTGAAGTAGTTATGTCTCCGCTCAAGGTCCCGGATCTCGACTATGTCAGCCTTGAGGCGCAGCTTGAGGATCTCCCGCCAGATGGCATCACGATGCTCCTTGTTACTGATGCCCATCCGGAGCAGGGTGTTGTCGTTGATCCTCACCAAAGCTCTCCCGGTTATGTCATGCTAGAAGTAAGAAAAGAATATGATTGAAATTAAGTGATAGCGAGAGCACTACAAAATGATTATTATAGTTTTTACTCATTTAGCAAACATGTTTGGGGATCATTCATTAATAACCACACCTCTGTTAAATAATTAATAACCCAGTAGATGACACCAGGAGGTTCAGACAAAAATAAATTAGCTCACTTTCATGACATTTTATTTCATAGTCTTCTATTTTTCTTTCATCTTGTTAATTTTTTTGACATCACAAATTGGAGATACAATTTATGTAAACAAACCGCCCATACTTAACCTACTTTTTCATTACATGTCCATGGAACTTATAAGTTAAATTAAGGTGTGAAACTTATGTTGCGAGGTTTATTTACATTAAACTAGTGATTTCATTGTAATAACGAAAAATACGCGAAAGTTTGTTTACATAGACTATCTCGTTTGGCTGAATTATAGTTACATACGATATTTTTTAAGTGCCTATTTTGGTCTAAAGGCCTCAGTAGAGTCTAAACTAATCTATTAGTAAGTACCTCATGGAACCTTTCCCAGTACAAGTTGTAGTAGTCGCTACAGTGCCTCCGCAGCCACTTCTGCACATCAGCTTCCGTCCACAAGTACACAGCCTTCGGGCGAGTTGTTTTAGTCTGCAAACGCCACAGTATTGATAGTCAGAGTTACAGTGTTACGTTTATTACAACAATAATCGACGAAGTTATATCCACCAACCTTGGGTTTGTTGGAATTTGCATTAGATTCTTCTACCATTTTAGAATAGGAGAAATAATCGAAAAAGTACAATTTGTGTAGATAACACCTAGGTATCTATTATAATAACAAACACAATTTCGCAGTATTTATTTGTTTCTCTAAATATTTAAAAAATTATTTACCTATCTACATTATGCTACTACTTACTACTTTTACTACCTACCTATGTTTTGTTTTCTACTTACTTTTACTTTTTTGACAGTGACAGTGAGTGACACATTTGTCATGTCACATTGCGTACAGGGGTCCTATTCACGATGACCAAACAAAACGAGACGCGGGAAAACGTGTGGAATTACCGTGTTATCGTATTCTGCATGACAATGTCAGATTTCATAAACGACAGTAGGCGCGAGACGAGGCTCGTTTTGAATTGTCAAAATTACATGCTTCAACATTGCGTGTTTTGCTAAAACTAGGTTGTGTTTTTACTAATTATGTAAATAAATTAGTCTTCTTTAAACTATTTAATAGCAGAATAATAATAATAATAATAATAATAATATATTTATTTTTCTTCACAAAAAAGTTTCTTGGCTTCAAGCTGACACAGAGTAAGGTTAGTAAGTAAATATAGGCTAGTAAGTACCAAGAAAACCTGTTTTGTGAAGAGCTGGTGCCTGAGATAGGTTTTAGAAAAAAACCTGTAATACAGGTCACCAGCGCCCCACGCCACGGATCTTCCAAGGGCCATCTCACAACGGTTTTCAGACCATTACAAAACTTTATAAGAAAAATAAAATTAAACAGAGAGAATTAAGACTAAAAAATAAAATAAAAATAGAAATAACTAAAAATAAAAATACAAACAATAGTACTATGAATATAAAGATATACAAAAGCAGCGCGCGCGTATGAGTGTATGTGCGTGTTTGAGAGAGAACATGCGTGCGAGCTTGTGTGTGTGTGCGTTCGTGTGTGTGTGTCCGTGTGTGTGTGTGTGTGTGTGTGTGTGTGTGTATGTGTGTGTGCGCGTGTTTATGTAGGCTATTTAGGTGCGTGTGGATGTATGCTGTGCGGGAGAGTGAGTGAGTGTATGGGTCCTTGGGCGTGTATGTGTAAGTATGAAAGTTGTACGATGTATATTATTATTTACACTATTAGTGTAAAAGTATGTAGCTGCTATGACTGCGATAAATGTGTGCTATAGTTATTCTGCGAGGCATAACAAAGTTTCTGTTTCTTGGTAGGTTAATGTTTTAAGCCATTTGGTAACATTTTTTTTGCATCTTGCCTTATTCTGTGGGTAAATATTTATGACTTTATTTATCTTGTTGTAAATATATGGGCCGAGGACGCAGAAGAAGTTATGAGAGAGACTTGTACGAAAGGCTTGAGAGCGGCAAACAGTGGAACTGCGGCGTTTATTTAGTAGTTCTGGCACATACACAAGCTGAGAATGTTTTCTTAGAATAATTTGTAGCAGGAAAGTTTGTCTGACAGTAAGAACATCCCATTCTTTATATAGGGTGGTAGTGGGGAAGCTGTAAGGATGGTTAGCACTTACCTTCAGAATGGCACGTTGAGCTCTCTCTAATTCGAGTATATGAGTCTTTGCTGCCCCGCCCCATGAGGAGATACAGTACTCAACAATCGGATGACATAAAGCAAAGTAAACCATACGAATGGTCTTATGGTCTGCCACATGCCTCATACTTTTGAAGATATAGATCAGTTTGCGCATCCTGGTTACAAGTACATCAATGTGGGGCTTAAAGCTTAGGGTCTGATCTATAGTAACACCTAGATACTTTATTGTAGTTGCCCTTTGAAGAGATAGACAGGAGCAGAGGGTTGTTTCCGAATTACAGGAATGAGCAGTAATTGTATAATCTGCTGGAGGCATGAGATTGGATCGAAAGGCAAAGGCTATGAATTTAGTTTTTGAATAGATTATTTGTACAATAAATAATATAATCTAGGTACCATTGAATAATATCCGTAATAAATGATGTGGTAAATAAGTGAAATAACCTAACCCTAGTGTACAGAATAATTATTACTCCCGGAGCCCTAGTGCACAAAAGGAGCTTTTGAGGCGCATTTTGAATCTTTTCACCACGCAGGGTTCGAAAGAACTAGGGGCTAGTAGTAGTTGTAGTAGGTACTAACCTAACCTAACTAATAGCTCTTTTATTGTGAATGCAAAAGTATGTGAAGATGTGACGATGCTTGTGCCTCATAATTTAATTCTAAATGGCTGCACGGATTGAGTGAAACTTGGGATATGCATAGTATGTGTGCTGGAATAACATTAGGCTACTTTTTATCCTGGCAATAGGCGAGCGAAGCCGCAGGCGGCAGGTAGTACTTAATAAGTTAAAGAAAAGTGAGCATTTTTGTGTTTTATGGTTTTAATGCATTTATTTAACATAATATAACTGTCATGAGCTGCCCCTCCTAATGTAGCACATGAGTAGGTATGCCTTTAAGCCACTGTTGCAAATCTGAAACGAGGCAGAAATCATTGTTATTGTTTTTATAGGTAGGTACATACTTTCATGTTTTTGGAAATAAAGATTATATTCTACTAATATAATGAAAGTGAAAGTTTTTTCAAAGAATCTAATAAAATTAATTTATTTTAGTTCGCTGATGCTCTCACAAATACTATTATGTAATACCTACTAAAATAAATAGTTGATTAAAATATTACCCTTGTTTGATTTAATTCCTCTCTTGTTCGGAGGTAGGAAATTTGATGTAGGTTGGCATCATTCAAGGCATTCACCGCTTACTCTATGCAGAGGCTTACAGGTGCTAACCAAAAGTTTCCCATTGGCTTTTGATAGCTACTGGTGATCAGGAAATTGAGGGTTGTAAGTATCTGGAAAAATACAGTAAATATTGTAGGTTTCAGTCTAACCTAATACCTAACCTAGGTACCATTTTATTATTGTTCAATAAATTAAGTTTATTGACCGCAAGTGGCATTGCGAGCTGAGTGCCTCCGTGCTTCGGAGGGCACGTTAAATTATGGGTCCTGGCTTTTAAGTCGTTAAGCCATGACGGAGGCCTTTAGGCGGCCTAAAAACTCCGTCACTAGAGTTGGCCACTAGCTCATACGAACATACATACCATACATAATAGGTATCTATTTACTTACTTATTCATATCAAGTGCCTATCAAGAAAAAGCAGGCAATTTGTGGTACAGTACGGTCAACGGATCTAGGCACTCGTGAAGTTAGCCGTTTCGAGCAGTTGACAGTATGAAAAAACTTCACTGCGCATGTCAAACTGCTAACTTCACCAGTGTCAAGATCCGTTGACTGTACTGTACTCGCAGTTTCTGATACCCAAGACACATAATCCTAGTGTCCCTCTGTATTGTGGGTCATGTTTGTATGTGAATTTAGAGAGTTCTATATTTAAAAAAATCAACATTTTTTATGACACAATTTTCCCAAATTGAACCATGTAGGCTCAGACCAAATAAAAAGAAAAGACCCCGCGCCGCGAACAACAAAAGTGAAGCCGCCATTTTATCTATGTGTGTGTCGAAGGTTTTAAGGTTGTGTGTTCCAAGTAACCTAAATTCACAGTATAATAATTAAGAAACGATGCTATTTGAAGCACTTACAAGTGAAAAGTGATTCCGTGAGACTTTTTATGTGATTTGCTGCTGTTTTTACAAGTTTTCACTACACAGGAAGGCATAATTCTATTTTTAAGACTCGTGACGTACTAAGAGCGATGAGCATGGTTTTAGTGTAGGTGTGTGCGTGAGCGTGTATGTTTACTTGCAGGAGCACGGTTTTGTGTGGCTTCACTTTTGTTGTTCGCGGAGCGGCGTCTACTCTTTTTATTTGGTCTGAGCATGTAGGTAAGTAGTTGTGTTTTATAGTAAACAAGTCATACCTGATTAAATCAGCTGGAAGAAGGTGTGGTTGTTCACGAGTTTCCTGAAATAAGATATAATATCTGATGAGTTTCAAATATAATAAAGTAAACAAACTATATATAACTATATATCTTGTTGTCTTATTAATCATAGGTTTGGAATTGTTTGTTTGCTTCTATTCTAAGGACAAGTCAGTTTTTAAATCTTAATTAGTATGATGGATCACTAGTCTCTTCCTCATGAGCTCCTCCTCCTCCTGGCTCATCTGCACAGGCAGCAGCGCGCGGATCTGACACAATCCCACCTACAACTTCGCACCTCCAACTTAGTCTTACGTATATTCTTGATCTAAATAGGAATGATGGCTCACCAGAGTCTCTTCCTCATGAGCTCCTCCTCCTCCTGGCTCATCTGCACAGGCAGCAGCGTGCGGATCTGGCTCAGCCCCACCCACATCTCCGCTACATCCAGCTTCGTCTTCGCGTTTATCACATAAGTCTTCTAGAGAGCCCGGATCAGTTCGCCAACAGCGTCGTACTGACGGACTAGGAGACTGGAAGGAAGAAATATATTATTATTATCATTAGGAGTCTGTAATATATCTGCCAGTTTCATCATGTTACATGAATTAACATATAAATAGTGTAAAACATAAATGGCAACAAAGATACATTTTTTTTGTTTGGTACCTGGAACAGAGATGTGAGTAAAATTACCTGAACATTTCTCTGACGAGTTTGGGCGTCTCGATCTGCGACTCCTCGGCCCAACTGACAATAGTGCCGATCAGGACTTTACGGAACTTCTCTTCTGGAGTCTTATTTGCCGGTTCTTCTATGGCCTGTAGGTACAATAAATAAATAAATAGCACCCAACAGTCACATACATAGTCCTGACCCCACATTAGGATTCCCTATGTCGCGGGTATCAGAAACTACGAGTACCATGCTACCACAACACCCAGACCCGGAAGAAATATTTACAGAACATGCAATTTCTTCCGCAGCGGAAATCGAACCCGCGCCTCTTGCGCCTCTGCCGAGTAATCGCCCTCCACGCCACCGAGGCCGTCAAATTATTATAAGACACTTTTATAATAAAAATTACTGTAGATTCTAGTTTTTTTTTTGCACTAGTACTGAACCTTTCGTGTGCGGATCCAACTCGCACTTGACATTTTTTTTTAATTATACTTTCACTTATTCTAGTTCTCTTTCAACTATAATTAACCTTTCACACCTTCAACTCTCTCTAGTTCTCTCTAAAGACTTTCACTCCATAGATAAATGTTTTCCAAGAAATTCCAAATGTTATTTACGTTATGATTAGTAATAGTTACCTCAGACAGTGGCTCTTGCAGAGCGTTGAGAGACACATGCACCATGAGGCTCTCGTGGATCTCGTTCATCCTGACGATGAGCTCCTCGCCTCAAGGACAATTCTCCTTCCAAGATTCTTCTTCCTGGTCCATGTGCTTAAAGCCTGTAAAAACATCACAGTTACCTAGTAGATTTCGTAAAAGGCCTAACCTCCGAATACTCAAACGCATCTCAAAATTGAGCACGTCTCAAATGACGATTTTTTGACAGATTATCATCAGAAACTGTCAAAAAACCGTGAGTTGAGACGTGCTCAACTCTGAGTTGCGTTTGAGTATTCGGGGGTAAGACAAGTAGGTATATAGTTGAGCTCGAGGCTTAGGACAAGTATATAGTCAAGTTTACTCCTTTTACTCCATTTACTCTTTTCTAAACTAGTAACACCTACCAGGTAGGTCCTACCTATTACTCAATTAACCTTTTGTTAGGGTTTCTAAAATGTATAGCGAATTATGTATGTTGTTTTACCATTATAATTATATAAAAATCGAAGAACTATTATTTAGTAACTATTATTAATGTAACAGTTTTATAAAATATATAAAACTGTTACACTCAAAACTTAAGTAGGTATCATGCTTCTTCCTCAGAATGTCCTTCCAAACTCATATCTCGTTACAAGTTTCAAAAAATAGCTCCCCGATTTGGTGGCAAAACGCTTATCCAATCACAGCCCGAGCGGCTCTGTGATTGGCTAGCGTCATTGCTGCAAAACTTCAGACCAATCGTGGGGCTTAACAATAGAAGTGTAAATTAAAAAAATACAATAAAAATGAATTAATCCTACTGATATAAGCTACCCATAATTTAAAATATCAATTATGCCAATCAAATACTTATTATATACATACCTAATATAAAATAACCTTGTCCTCGTTGTGTTAATCACCGGAAATGACATCTTATAAATACAATTGAAAAACTTTCCTACATTAAAATAATAGTTCTTCGATTTTTATATAATTATAATGGTAAAACAACATACATAATTCGCTATACATTTCAGAAACCCTAACACTTTGAATTTATAATAAAAGCGTCCATTTTAATTGCGGGTTCCTATCAGACGGAATAGGAAAAAATAAGACAACGATGTTTTTATGAAACAAAGTATTAATAATCAGTCTTTTATAAATAAACTATATAATATCTACTAAAAAACAGCATAGAAAATCACAATCTTTTAAACAAATTTTTAACCGTATTCTGGTAATAATTTATAGAAACTACTCAAAATAAAATTAGTCTTAAAAAAAAACAGGAATACAAATATCTACGAATATTTAATTTTATCTACATAATCATTATAGGAACTATCTTATTTTTTTTTAGTGTAAAGTTCCGTAAATTAATATCCTGATTTTAGATGTTAGTTAAATTAATATAAAAGTCAATTTATGATTTTAATGTAAGTCACTGAACGACTACCGGTACGACATCGCCGCCATCTTGTTGTTTACGAAGGATTTGTATAAAAGCGCTCAGCCTGTCGTATCGGGCCGCTTTGCGTGTTTCGACATCGTGCTGATAACTTGTGTCTGAGTAAGTACCTATATCGTATTAATACATTAGTGTTCTGTGGGTAGGTACGTACTCTAAACACAAGTTATCAGTACGACGGTAATGTACATTACCTAGGTTAGTTACATTATATTTTAATGTGTTAATTCGATATTGCTATCTTTGCTGCCTATGCGATCTTTGCTGCCTATGCGATCTTTGCTGCCTATGCGATCTTTGCTGCCTATGCGATCTTTGCTGCCTATGCGATCTTTGCTGCCTATGCGATCTTTGCTGCCTATGCGATCTTTGCTGCCTATGCGATTTTTGCTGCCTATGCGATCTTTGCTGCCTATGCTATCTTTGCTGCCTATGCTATCTTATGCGAGCGAAGCTAGCCAAATTTTTTAACTCAATGTAGTTTTAAACCATTTCTAGAAGTCTCTAAAAGTTAGCGAGCGAAGCGAGCTTCAAATCAATGCGAGCGAAGCGAGCCGAAATTTTTAACTTAATGTAGCTTAAAACCATCTCTAGAAGTCTCTAGAAGTTAGCGAGCGAAGCGAGCTTCAAACCAATGCGAGCGAAGCGAGCTGAAATTCTTAACTCAATGTAGCTTTAAACCATCTCTAGAAATCAGCTCAAGCTAGTATTATTGTTTCTGGTGGCCACAAGCATTGATTGATTGGGTTAGATTCCCGCTGCGGGAGTATTCTATCAGCCATCTGGCTCCCTTTGCTTAGTTGGGGGCTAGATGGTGCTGTATGATAATATCCTCAAATATTTATATTTATACTAGCTGCCTCTCGCGTCTTTGCTCGCGTAGTAGGTACCCAGATGAAAAATAGCCTATATGTTAATCAAGTATATATCCGTTCAGCCGTTTAGGCGTGATTGAGGCACAAACATCCAAACTCGCAAACTTTCGCATTTATAATATAAGTGAGATTTATAGATTTTTTTTTAAAGCAGGGTTATGCCGATGTTACCTCAACTGATCGCTCTGCAGATCGCCTACGAAGTCGTGAGCAAAAGCTATGATGGCTTCCACTCTATGCCTCAGTTGTATGTCGTTCAGATGTTGTTCCTGTGCTCTTCTTTTCCTTCTATAGGACATAATTAGAAAAATTTATAGAAACTTCAAAAAATTATTTACAAAGACAATTAGCGTGGGCATGTTATGCGGAGGGAAGAAAGTCTTGTTACAAGGAAAGTGCTGAATATGAATGTGGATGGATACATGGACAGAGGAAGGCCTAAGAAAAGATGGATGGATTGTGTGAAAGAGGACATGCGTATGAAAGGAGTGAGTACTGAGATGACGAATGATAGGAGAAGATGGAAGAGGAAAACATGTTGTGCCGACCCCACCTAGTGGGATAAGGGCAGGAAAATGATGATGATGATGATGGTGTAATAATATTTAAAATAATAATGTTTAATTTTTTAATAATATTTATTTATATGTATGTATATATTGTATGTATATATTGTATATATTTTTGTAGATATATATTATTTGTATATATTTATATTGTGTGTAGTATATCTTATTAGTTTATTATATTTGTAAGCTTATCTTTATGTTTTTCTTTTTTATGTCTCTGTACACATAACTTCCACTTATGTTAAAGCCTCTCCCTTGCCTCAAAGGTTTGCTGGCAGAAAACTCTTTAAGAGTTAAGCTCGCCTTTGTACATGTACTTTTTAATGTTTTGTGTGTATTTGTTTCGTTTCGTGTGTGTACAATAAAGAATTTCAGATAATGGAAACTTGTGGGTAAGGCAGTAAAAATTTTATGAATTGTAACTTTCAAAGGTGGGATCCCACGTCTCAGGGTTGATCATGATGAGAAGCTTCTCAACGTCTTCATCTCGCATCATACAGACTAGAAGGAGACGGTCTACCAGTTTGATCAGAGGTCTGAAACACATTTAAAAAGTTTGTTTTGATGTGTTTGACTTAATTACAGCTTAACGTCTGAAGAATAATAAACTCTTATCGGATTAACGGGTTGGGTTGCCTATAAATATTTATTTATTTATTAAAATGAGAGTTGGCCTGATGATAGGGGTAAAGTACTTACAGGAAGAGTGTACTCGCAGGAAGAGTATATTATCAGGAAGAGTACTAACAGGAAGAATGTACTGTCAGGAAATTATACTCGCAGGAAGAGTGTACTCACAGGAAGAAGGTAATCGCAGGAAGAGTGTACTGTCAGGAAGTGTGTACTCACAGAAAGAGTGTACTGACAGGAAGAGTGTACTCACAAGAAGAGGTTCTCATTGGTGCCGCCCACGGGGTCGCGGTTGTGCACCTGGTTGGTTGTAACTGCGTCCGCCAACGCCTGCATCACGAACTCGCGGACCTCCTCCAGCGGGAAGTAGGGGGAGTAAAAGTTGCTGATCTCCGTTATACTCTCTCTGAAACAAGATGTTTTGCGAGATGAAGATAAATTGGGACTGGAAGATTTTCTATCGAAATAACAACATTCAGTACCTATTCGTAGGAATTCACAGTTAAAATTACATGTGTCAGAACAAAATTAAGTTAACCTTAGTTTGGGGCTAGATGGCGATACATATTTGTCGGAGATTAATTATAGCGCCATCTACAATCACACTGCAACACTGACTCACTACCAATAACAACTACAGATAGCAAGCGTGACGTCACAGACGAGTCATGCTTAGATGCGGCCGTTGGAGCTGGCGGGCAGTCTATTTTTAGAGCTCGTGCCGAGCGGGACGTATCTGTTCTGCCTACTTGTTTATTCAAGAGTTACTTGGTATTTGTACTGGACGCTAATAACTTCGTACGATTATACAGAGTGTGATTTTTTTCTCGAGGTTACCCATTATGTCGGAACCCGACGAGAACACGTGCCCACTGAGCCCTACAAATCGGCCACCTGGGACATATTTATATTCTTCCGAATGTCTGGGAACACGAAAGCAAGCAAACTCACGTGATATCTTTACAGATATCACGTGAGTTTGCTTGCTTTTTTCATTCTTCATCTGCGGTCGAACACTCTCTGTTTGCAGCGAGCGGAGGCTGTGCCCCATCTCTGGGTCTTCGTACAACGCCTTCAGTTCCGGTCCCAGGGGGATCACGAGCGAGCGGAGGCTGTGCCCCATCTCTGGGCCTTCGTACAACGCCTTCAGTTCCGGTCCCAGGGGGATCACGAACTCGTTTTTGCACACCTCCCTGGAAAAAACAAAAACAAGCAAAAAAAGTAAGAACTTGTCTGTTATATAATTATCTTCTTGATTCTTAGAATGGGCATGCATTATTATTATTATTATTAGCCCATATCGTCCCACTGCAGGGCAAAGGCCTCCCTATCCCCCTTCCACCTTTCTCTATCCTGTGCTTTGGAGGACCAATCCTTCATGAATGAGTCCAAGTCGTCCCGCCATCTCAGTCTTGGTCTGCCACCATGCCGTTTACCACCATTAGGAGCCCACTCGGTAGTGGTTTTCGCCCATAGCCCATCGCCCATCAGGGATACGGCGTTATAATATGTATGTATGTATACTATAATATTGGAAAGCTTTAGTTTGCTTGAAATTACCGGCGTAAAGCTCAAAACGCAACGATAGCGCGTACTTTACCTGTGCTGCCATCTAGTATTTCAAATTCCTGTTCTTTTCCAGATGCTGTTCAAGCGAAGCTGGTGTACTCACATGGTAGTGGAGTGCGACTCGAGATGCATCGCAATGAGGATGTCGTAGAAGCCCTGGCGCAGTGGACCAGACATGTACTGAGACTGTATTGCGTACAGCAATTGCTTCTGATTCACGTGTTGGCATAGTGCGTGGGCAGCTCTGAAATATAACAATTTAAATGTAACAATCTAAAACACACGCACACAGTCATGCTTACACATATACACTAAACTTCTTAATATGCACATGTAACTTAAAATAACATAACATAGCTCTTTTATTGTGAATGCAAAAGTTTGTGAAGATGTGACGATGCTTGTGCCTCATAATTTACTTCTAAATGGCTGCATGGATTGAGTGAAACTTGAGATATGCATATCATGTGTGCTGTGAGTATTTTTGTGTTTTATGGTTTTAATGCATTTATTATTACTTATTATACCTACACAACCGCATGTACCCATACGTTAACACTAACACACACACACACACACACACACACACATCTCATGATTTCTGATTTATTTAACATAATATAACTGTCATGAGCTGCCCCTCCTAATGTAGCACATGAGTAGGTATGCCTTTAAGTCACTGTTGCAAATCTGAAACGAGGCAGAAATCATTGTTATTGTTTTTATAGGTAGGTACATACTTTCATGTTTTTGGAAATAAAGATTATATTCTACTAATATAATGAAAGTGAAAGTTTTTTCAAAGAATCTAATAAAATTAATTTATTTTAGTTCGCTGATGCTCTCACAAATACTATTATGTAATACCTACTAAAATAAATAGTTGATTAAAATATTACCCTTGTTTGATTTAATTCCTCTCTTGTTCGGAGGTAGGAAATTTGATGTAGGTTGGCATCATTCAAGGCATTCACCGCTTACTCTATGCAGAGGCTTACAGGTGCTAACCAAAAGTTTCCCATTGGCTTTTGATAGCTACTGGTGATCAGGAAATTGAGGGTTGTAAGTATCTGGAAAAATACAGTAAATATTGTAGGTTTCAGTCTAACCTAATACCTAACCTAGGTACCATTTTATTATTGTTCAATAAATTAAGTTTAGCTAACACAATACTTACTTTGACTTCTGTTATAATGCTAGAACATCTCTGAGGCTCCAGAATTAACTAGCCTGCCTCCAAGAACGCCGCACAATACCAAAACAACTCTTTGGCCACCTTATAAAATAGCACGAAAAATTTAGGGTCCAGCTCAGCAGAATCCCTTGACAGTCTGCTATTTATGTGTGAGCGTTGCTGGCGCCAGCATATCATACGTTGTCTTCGAAGAACAACGTCCATTTTTATCACTCCGTTAAAATATTATGTATATTGAAACAAATAGGGCCTAAATAAAAATATAAAATAATCAACTTGCTATTTATTGTAATATACAGTTTCAGACTCTCTTAACATTAACACTTCGGCAAAAATTCCTCCAAATGAGCATGCATGGCATTTTAAAGGCTATCCCCCTCCACTGGCATTGGGCTGGCTGGCTGTGGCATGGGTGGGGGATGACGTGGCTGGCTGGCATTGGCTGTCCTGGCGATCGGGTTGCCATTCTCTTCAGAGTGGCGTAACATTCAGCCATTCTGGAACAAGGATTGCTCCCGCAATGGGAGAAACAGAATTAGCTCTCTAGCAAATCGATAAGATCCTCTCTCTCTAACTGTTCATCAGAGCTGCTGGCACTGTCAGATATAGGAACTGTACTTCTATATGGTCTCAAAGAATCAGCTGCTATTAGGCCAGTGAATGATTTATAACCTTTAAGACCTTTAATACTTCGGATTCTATATCTGTCATTGCCCACAACATTAATGATAACATAAGGGCCAGAATAAAGATCATCAAGTTTAGTATTAACTTTAGCCGCACTACTTGTGGGTGCCTGCCTCCATAATACTAAGTCCCCCTTCTTGTATAGCCTACTAGGTTTCCGTTTCCTGTCAAAGTAAGTTTTCATCCTATCACCTGCCTTCTTTAATTTAACACTAGCCTGCTCTCGCCTAACTTCTACTGGTTCTTTGTCACTGGCATGAGCTGCAACATCACATCGTGGCCTAGAGGATCTAGCAAACATTAAATCAAAAGGCTTATATGATGTGCTTTCATTAGAGGTGTTGTTTATTCCCCAAAGAACATCAGGTAAACAATTAGCCCAATTATTAGCAGCCTCACTTGGGTCAGTTGTACGTAGCCCATTCAAAATAGTTCGGTTGGTGCGTTCCACTTGCCCATTAGCCCGAGGACATGCTATAGCTGTCAAAATATGCCTGAATTGCTTTTCACATGAAAACCTTTTGAAATACCGACTAGTAAAAGCTTTTCCGTGATCACTGACTAGTTTTTGAGGGTAGCCAAATAAGCTAAATATCTTTTTGAGAGCTCTAATAGTTTCAACAGAGTTGACAGTACGAGTAGGTTCGGCTATAACAAATTTTGTAAAAGCATCAGTAAGGACTAACATATACTGATAGCCCTTCTTGGTTTTGCAAAATGGCCCTAAGTGATCTACATGTACCATGTGCATTGGTTCAGTAGGCTTGGGAATTGGAAATAAACCTCCTTCCTTCTTTCCATGGTCACCTTTACCATAAGCACAATGTAAGCATGCTGCGACATATTTACGAATGAATCGCGACATTTTGGGAAACCAGTAGGTTGCTTTAATTAAGTCTGTACTTTTTTTCAAACCTACATGACCTACATCATCATGGTGCATTTGGCATGTTTTCCATCGTGCAGATGTGGGAACGGCAAGGCGGTTTCCACACAAAGTTTTACGGTACAGTCTGTCATCTAAAAATGTATAATTGTTGGTAATCTCAGTGGCTGCAGTGCCTTCCTTAAGCTGATCTATAATGCGCTTTAACTTATCATCCTGGCACTGAACAGTATAAAACCAATCAGTTACTTCAAGTCGATTAATATTCATGGTATCTATAGGGTTCCTACTCAGTGCATCTACGTGTTTCATTCGGTCCCCAGGTCGGTATTCTATACTCGTATCAAAGTCCTGTATTGAAAGCCACCACCTGGCTATGCGGGGTATTATGTCGCGCTTTGTTAGAGTTGCTCTTACGGCCGTGCAGTCAGTCACGACTTTCACATTTTTACCTACAATATACACTCTAAACCGCCGCAATGATTCGACAACCGCGAGTGTTTCGAGCTCGTAGCTGTGATACATACTTTCTTCTTTACTGGTAACCCTACTAAAATACATAACAGGGCGCAACGTACCATCCGTTTGTTTTTGTAGTAAGATGCCTGCTACTCCTAACTTGCATGCGTCCGTATGAATCTCAGTTGGCAAAGCTGGGTCGTAGAGGGCGAGAATTGGTTTTGTACACAAACACTTTTTCAATTCTTCAAAGCTGTAAAGCTGATCGCTGCCCCACGTCCAAACCGCGTTTTTCTTAGTAAGATCTGATAAAGGACGGGCAATAACTGCGATTTTTTTTATAAATTTACGAAAGTAACTACAAAGTCCGAGAAACTAACGTATTTCATGTACGTTACTAGGGATGGGAAACTGCGACACTGCTGCCAACTTCGATTCACCGGGTTGAATGCCGTTTGATGAAATTTCGTGTCCTAAATATTTGATTTTGTCTTGCAAAAACGAACATTTTTTAATATTAATTTCTAGAATATCTAATCCCGATTTTATATCGATTGAAGGTAGCAACAAGTCATCCAAAAAAGCCAACACTTCGCCTTCGTTCAGAAATCTGTGATGGTCCTTTATGTTACTATCACTATCTTTAAAAGTTTCTGAACCAACACTTTGTGAAGCTGAAATTCGGGTAGAATATTGTATTGAGTTAACTATTTTGTTTATTAGCCGCATAAAAACAGATGGCGCGTTGGCTAACCCGAACGGGACACGAATATATTCCCAATGCCCTTGCTGAGTGATAAATGCGGTTTTGTGTGTATCATCCGGATTTAATCTAACCTGATGATATCCCTGTGCCAAATCAAGACTCGTGAAATATTTTTTTCCCGCTAATTTCGAAACTTGGTCATCTATATTGGGAAGAGGATACCGCTCCCTAACAGTGATCGAATTGAGCGCCCGGTAATCGACACAGAGTCTATAATCACCGTTTTTTTTCTTGACTAGTATAACTGGTGAGGCATAGGAAGATTCAGATTCTCGAATGATGCCAGCTTGTAACAACTCAGAAACTTTGGACCTGACTATCTCCTGCTCACTGTGCGACATACGGTAGGGCTGTCGATAAACGGGCTGATCGCTTGTTAATTTTATTTGCATTTGTAATAAATCTGTACATCCTAACTCCTGTGTATTACTTGCGAAGTAATCATTATATTTTAATAATAAATTTATTAAACTTTTATTATCCGTTTCATTTAATTTTCCTGACCTTATTTCACCTACATCAACTCCCCCAATGGTGCTAATATTAGCTAGTCTAGTATGCAAAACAGAAGATACAGGCTGATAAATATAGGCACTCTCTTTGGCTAATGTAGGCAGAGTATAGCTAAATTGTTTACCGACCTGAACGTCCACTGGCGGTGGCGAGGTGGTACAGCTGTCTGCTCTGGTCAGCACATCGCCTTGCGCCCAAGTGATGCTTTTAGTGCCGGTGTTGACGATCTTGATATACCCGACGGCACCACGAAGTAGAGTGGCAGGAATGGCATAGGAGATGTCCAGCAGCTCGAAATGTTGTGGAGTGGTGACGACCTCGTTGGCCTCGGCATTGCCGAGCACATTTACCCTGACAATAGAGCAACCAGGCAGTAGGCATTCTTTGGAAGTAGTAACAACTTTGAATCGAGTAGGCGTCTCGACCACCTCAATTTGTTTTACAAAGTCTGAATCTTGTTTGAGGGTTGCAGTACCGTTACAGACAATCAAGGACATACCATCGCTATTGATTATTGGTTGCCCAACTAATAGATGAATGCCACCCATATCTACATCTGTTAAATAAGCTTTGCAGTGAATAGACATACCGTCAATTTCCAATTGGAATGCTACCTCCCCAACACTGGAAAGGTGTTTACCAGAAAAACCTTTGAGAACGGTATCAGTTGGAGTGACTTCCAAATTTAATAGTTTAGAAATGTGGCTTGATAGGACATTGACTTGGCTACCTGTATCGATATAGGACTTGACGTGTATGTCATTGATTTTACCCACCTTTTCATAAATGTTGTTGCAGTTCTGCACGAGTCTGATGTCCATGACGTTATTCTCTAACCGTGCTGATGGCTTCGTAGAACTAGCGTGGCTACCGGCGCTTGCGCAACGTGTGGCAATGTGGCCTTGCTTGCCACATTTGAAGCACGTGCGCGTGTCCGGAAGTAGGCAGTTTCGCAATAGATGTCCTGTTTTTTTGCAGCGCGGGCAGGGGTCTATCTCTGGGTCAAAAATGGTCTTCTTTTTGTCGTTACTTTGTCGAGTATTTCCCACGTTAATATCTTTATTTGGCGGTCGTAAGATAACGGATGATGGCGACTGATAGTCATCCAACGCGCACAGGAAACCTTCATAAAGTTCTTCGGGTCGCTCACATTGAAATGCTCGAGCGTTGGATTGAAGTGATGGTGGTAGGCCGCGAATAATGCAGGAAACAGTCGCGGCGTCCGTCAACTTGCACCGGAAGCACATGGCTACCTTTTCTTGGTAGTATTTCGTCATAGACTCCGTAGATAGTTTCTTCCTGTTCATCATTTCGTCTAGCATGTTTCCATAATCGCGATGCCGTGGAAAAGCACGTGTCAACATGTGCTTCCATTCAGACCATGTATAATCATATTCGTCGAGTCGGTTATACCATTTTCGTGCTTGTCCTCTCAATTTATCTTGTAAATGGAATGATTTTGTAGTCTCGCTCCAACCATTAATTTCGCCAATTTGATCGATTTTTTAGCCATGCGCTCACTGTCGTGCAGTCTTCGCTATCCGGGTGTGGGGTAAATAGTTTCCTCACACGGTGTCCCTTAGACTGAGTGAGAATAAATGGGTCGTCATTAAGTTCACTTATGGCTCTTTGTACCTCATTTTCCAGTAGCTTTTGAAGGAGCTTCTTGGCTGGTGGCGGTGGGGCGTCATCTTCAGTCTCTTCAGATGTTGCCGAATGATGTCCTGTTTTGGCAGCGTGGTGATAAAGACGCTTCATTTTTTTTTAAATACCACTTCTGATTGAAACAAATAGGGCCTAAATAAAAATATAAAATATTCAACTTGCTATTTATTTTTGTAATATACAGTTTCAGACTCTCTTAACATTAACACTTCGGCAAAAATTCCTCCAAATGAGCATGCATGGCATTTTAAAGGCTATCCCCCTCCACTGGCATTGGGCTGGCTGGCTGTGGCATGTGTGGGGGATGACGTGGCTGGCTGGCATTGGCTGTCCTGGCGATCGGGTTGCCATTCTCTTCAGAGTGGCGTAACAATATCCAAGTTTTTTTCAAAACAAACAATGCAATATGTCAGTCAATATTTTGATTGATAATTCGTTCGGAAACAAGTTGTGGTTGGTTTGATGTAGCTAACCATTTTACGTTATATATTTTTTTTGTTCTCTAAACTTTAAAATATAACGAAAGTATTAGTAGAAAGAGTTTAGCAATTTTATAATTCAATATTTATTTACTTGAGATTAAAATTGTAAACAAAAAAATAAAATCAATCTAAAACCGAATGTTTTCCGAAAGACCGGATGCTTGATTTTGAACGAATCACGTAAAACCAATACACGGTCATAGACAACTATTCTTATGGCATGCAGAGTTTTTGATTTCACACCATGGCGTGTCTCGTTTGTGTTTAGAGACACGATGACATTTGGCTCGTTACGTGGCTCGTTTTCTTTGGTCATCGTGAATAGGGCCCCATAGGTACAGGGTACAGGCGCACAGGCGTAATTATTTATTACAAGACTACACTTCGTTTTTTTTGAGTTTTGCTTTTGCTTGCAAGCTGTCATACTCAAAAATTTGTCAAAGTCAAAAAATTGTTGCTTTAGCCATAGCTATTCATTGTCAATTTTCAGGAAGGGAACTAAAATAAAAACTGCATTTTTCTCCTATAACAGGAAATTGTATAATGTCTGCAAATGTGTGAACGATCAACTATGGCGTCGAATCTACAGAAGAAGCCTTCAAAGGGCATCTTGAAGACCTCGCGAAGCATCGACGGCTCGACTGATGGAGCGCCTTCCACCAGCAAGAGGCCGAAGGAGCAGAGGTTCGACGAAATGAACATTATTGAGACGTTCCATCCGGCCAACAAGGATTATGGACATATGAAAGTAAACGAGCCGAAGACTCCGTTCTCAGAGCCGGTGGACGGCGACTTGCAGCCGACCGACGAGTTGGACGCGAACATTCTAGCGGCAAAGCTTGCGGCCAGCATGAACAAGCCGCCGAAGTGCGTAGAATCCAGCAGCAGCGACGAGGACATGGAAGAGCCGGAGGAGGTGCGCGAGCGGAGGCTCGACTTCGAGAAGAAACGGAAAATGCACTACAATGAGTTCCAAGTAAGTGACATTCCTGTGATTCCCACCTGATCTCAGATGGCAGTGCGAGGGCGGCATTGCATATCATTACAGTACTACTTGTGGGGTGGAGCTATTTATAGCTTAACTGAATAATTTATTACGAACATTGGTACTAACTTTTGTGAATTCTCTAAGGAGTTGCTTATATTCACAACAAGTAACCAACCATGATCATTGTCAATCTCATTACTACAGTATAGTTCAAGGCACATAACTCTAGCGGTCGAGGAAACATGGAGGGGATATCTGCGCATAGGTACTGTCGCGCACAGAACTGTTATCTCTACAATTGTAGTACCTACAATAATCCTTACTTGTCTTCTATTATGTCTAACTGTACAACTCATGGGCTGAACGGATCTGGATGAAATTTAGCACTGAGATAAATTATAGCCTGAATAGCCGATAAGGCTACTTTATTAAGCGAACGAATTCGCGGATGGAAGCTAATAGGTAGTATTTTTTTATAAATGTCAAATCTACAGAATGTACCTACCTACATTACAGTGTGACGTACCAACTTTCTACATGAAATTAGTCCGTGACAGGGTCAATTAGTATGGAGACGTAAAAATAAAAAAGGCATATTCACTGTTTAAAATCCCAAATAAACTCAAACTTAATAAATACAAACAATAACAGTAAAAAAAACGCTTACGCACGCCCGCCCGTGTCCCTTGACTCCCCCTGTGGTCCCTTATTTTCGACTTCTGCGCATTCAAGGTCAGCGCTAGAGTTAATTGCCGGTATCTATACTTCATTCCAAATTACCTATCGACCTATACATAATGATGCTTTGTTATAATAGAGTTAGGTAACTTATGCATAAACAGCTTGATTGATATGCAAATATTGAATGAGTTATGTCTGCTTAGGTGAATTACCATGTTATATAATTATGTTATGTTATATTATCATTAATTTCCCTGCCCTTATCCCACTTTATGTGGGGTCAGTATAATATGTATTACTCTTCCATCTCCCCCTGTCAGAAGTCATCTCAACGCTTACTCTTTTCTTACTTGTGTCATCATTCATACAGTCCATCCATCTTTTCTTTGGCCTACCTCTACCCACATAATATCCTTCCACATTCATGTCTAACACTCTTCTCGTCACATGACATTCTTCCCATCTCATGACATGTCCATCCCACGATAACCTATTGCTCCTCAACTTATCCGTCACTGGCGCTACCTTCAGGCACCCTCTTACATACTTCTGTTGAATTACCATGTTATATGATGAACATAATCTGGAAAACATGTTAAAATTAATTGATTCTTCATGGTTATATATCCCTATATAGAGACCTATTGGGAGTGCAGACAGTCATCAAGAATTATACAGCATCACTGTTGACCTCATCTACACCACCAACAGCCTCAACATCATTGAGGATACTGAAACACTGCTGCCAACATCTAAAAGTCCTTTTCTGGTACTTCGAGGAGTTGGGCTGGCTGCGGGATGGTTAGCAGGGGGGTAATGCACAATACACCCCACAGTGGGACATCAGTGCAGAGCTTTGTTCCCCTAATATGAATTAGAACGCTTGGTCGCGTTGCGAACAGGTGTAAATGCAACATAGATTTAAGACTTTTCTGAGTGAACCCCGTGATTTTATGAAATAAAAGATTTTGACTTTGACTTTGAATTAGAATCCCTAAATAGATTTGAATAATAAAATCAAGCTACATTATTTCTTACAGTACATTAACCTTATTTGCCCTTGATACAGCTGATTCTAAACATGTAGGTACTTAAAGTTGTAAAGTTACTACATCTTTTACGACTCTAGATTAGATAAGCTATGGACAAGGTTTAACATAAAAATAACAATATACCAAGCGATTAGTTGATTTTTATCATTTGTTTTCAGGCACTACAACTTGCAAGACAGCTGATGGCACAAGAGGATGATGATGATGATGAAGAGGATAAACCGGAGAAGTCGACATGACTCAACATGCGACCAAAAATGTGACAATCAAAGACGAACCAACAGAGAATGTTTCAACATTGATATAGGGTTTACTTTCTGTCAATGTTTCTTTGCAAAGTACAACCAGAGATGAAATAAAGGGAACCAATTTTAAGATCTTGATGATAAAAATCTTTTGAATATTGTCTATGATATAATCAAAGGCTCTTGCAAAATGGGACAGATAAACTGTGTACCATTTTATTTATAAATCTAGTTGTGCGTTGGAACTAGATAATCGGACTAATCAGGACACAGCTCACTTGTGTTTATCTAAGTTTCAATGACAAATAAGAGTCAATTTCAAAAGCATTGCTTGAGAATGTTAATTTACCATTTGGTAAACTTTTATGTCCCTGATATTGGCTATATACTTATTGTATGCTAGTAGATGCTAGTACTAGCAATTATTGTGAAATTAACGCATTTACAAAGGTTGTACTACACCAAAGTGTTCTCATAACAAAAATACATTATTTGCAATTATTTTAAAGGAATATCATCCTTATTACAATTGGATAAGAATCAAAATAATTGCACATGTATATAAGTTACTATGGCTTGGAGCTGAATTTATTTGTATTTATATGCATTTTATCTTGATGTGGTTGCATATAAACTGAAAGCAATTATAATAAATTATGAAACAGATTTGATAGGTTTGTTTGTGCAGTTTTTTTTGGTATTTTGTATTTCTGGACTGCTTAAGCCCAGAAATAATACTTTCTTACTAAGTTCATGAACATTAAATAAGGCTTGTCTATCGTCAAGATAAAATGTACACATTAACTAACGCTTGTTTTTTTCTACATTTCATAGTATTAGTAGTTTTTTATAATTTAGGAAGGAAGATATTCTTTGCTCCATACTCTGTTATAGTCAATAATAATAATTGTCTTCTTAACAAATAAGACTATTTTGCTTGTCAACTTTAGGCTTCCATAATTCTTTTAGTATATAAATTAAGGTACATTAGAATATTATTTAAATGTGCCAATATAATTTATATTTTGCGATATAGAGAAATGTTACAATATTAGCGAGATTTAAATTATATTGAAATTTTAACAAAGTTACTTATGTATGTACTAGTCTGTAAAGAGGGTAGGTATGATTTGGAGCTACTGAATGGAATATTTTTGATAAATAGATAAATGCAACAGAAAAAATCTTCTAAAGACTTTTGCTATGGTCAAACCATTTTTTTTGCAATAGTAAGTAATCTTAATTAATAGAACATGCAATGTAATACTACCGATAGATGTCTCTGTGCAATGTACTGATGTGACTACAGATTAACCAGATACTATATATTACAGCCCTAAGTCTTAAAATTATGTAGCAAAAGCCTTTAGAACGTTTTATTTATGTGTGATGATTAGTGTGAATAAGGAATGCTGGTAGACATTTAATGTTGGTAAAATGGGCCCATGCCCAATAGGGAAAGTAAAGTTTTACAAAAAGGTGCATACTCTTATCAATTCTGATAGTTTAGACTCTAGAGACAGAAGTTTCATTTAGTTCATCCCTACGGCTGAATAGAATAGACGTGCATGCTCCTAGCTCTATGGCTTTAATGAAATAAAAAAAACAAGACTCCATTTTGATTGGTCGGTCAAGTGTCACTGTCACACTGTTTTTTTTTTAATTCATTAAAGCTATGGAGCTAGGAGCATACACATCTATTCTGTGTAGGGATGAATTGAATGCCACCACCAATAAGGGGAAACTTCTGTTTCTCTAGAGTTTAAACTATTAGAATTAATAAGAGCATGCACCTTTATGTAAAACTTTACTTTCCCTATTCTAATAGGAATATTTGCTGATTCAAATAAGTATATTACTTACTTGATTTGAATTATCAGGGCTGAAATATGCCTACACTGTTACAAAAGGGTACTCTTAGTGTAGACATGTATCATACTGAAGCATTGTATTTTATTGTATGTTATTAGAATTTGATCCAGTTTCTTAAAATTTGTTGTAAAAAATGTGAAAGTTGCATAACTTTGAAATACCCGAAGGAAATTATGACTCTTTAGATGTTCAGTAGAGTAGAGTACAGCTATCAAAAGATGAGTGCAAATAATCTTGTTATAGCTTGAGTAAGATGGACCACAATTTATTTACAAGTGTATTTACAAGTAACATGCTTTTGTAAGTATTCAAAAATGGTTTTTGTGCTTGCGCATTGCCGGCATCATTCTGTGACATTGCATCTACAAATTACTAATACTAGGTTAGTATGTTCTGTTACACTTGCAGATGGCTTATTCATAATGAATGTACATACCTAGTTCTTTTCACGTTTGAAGTCCCGCGGAAATTGGCGGAACTAAACAAATTGTACCTACGGCAATTTTCCGAAGACTGCGGCCTCCTGCGTGGGACTTGTGAATCGAACTTGCCTTGCAGACAACTTTTTTCGCTGATTGTTAAGCCAATCAATATCGACACGAAACAGGCAAACATCGCAAACGCGCATGTATCTACGATTTTTATGTTTTTTTTATGTAGGTTCCTTGAGAGTAGTTTGTACCTGAATTTGCAACACTGAAAACCCTGTGCTGCTCGAGATATTGCGAAAATTTGGACTTTTATTCAGTTTTTTCGAAAGAACTACTTTAAGAAAGTGTTTTTCAGGTACCTATCTTTGTTCCAATACTTCTGTAAAGCTAACTAAATTTGCTACATTTGAGCCAACCCGAGTACTCTTGGTTGTAGGGATACCTACAGCTAATCAAAGTTGGGCACTTTTAAAGTGAATAATTTTTGCACTTTTTCCGGTTATTTCGAAAAAAACTACCATAAGGAAGCGTATTTCAGGTATCTTTATCCTATACTTCAGTAAAGTTAACTAAATTTGTTAACAAAAAAGTACCAAAATTATTCTTTTTTGAAAAAAAAAATAACCCATTTTTGACCAGCTGTATCTCCGCAACCAATGGACTTAGAGTACTCGAGTTAGGCTCAAATTGTAGAAAATTTAGTTAGCTTTACAGAAATATAGAACAAAGATACCTGAAAAACGCTTCCATAGGGTAGTTTTTGAAAAACAAAAGATGGCCAAAGTTTTCGCGATATCTCGAGCAGGTGTAAACTACTCTTTAGGGACTTAACTACATAGATCAAATAAAAGAATTTGATCAAATAAATTATTTTATTTGATCTGAACCTAGGTACATATAAAAATGTGTACGTATGTGTACCTTAATTATGCAAGTAAGTTTTAGCTAGGTACCTACCTAGGTACTGTTACAGTTATTACCTTGTTTTTTTGCATTTGTACCATGCATTGGCCTTATTCGAAATTAAGTTGTATCATCATAGGAGACAGAATGAAGCTTTCCTAAAATGTACTATGTGTAAATAGTAATAAAGATTGTAAAAATCTTTTTAATGTTTTACTTGAACTTCATAACAATATAATAATAATAATAATAACTTTATTTCAGGCAACATTAGAAAAGTTACAGATGTTACAAACTTATTCTACGGCCCATAGAAATATATACTTACCTTAAAACTAACATACATATGAAAAACACAAATTAAAAACAAACTAATTTACACGATTGAACTGCGCCGTGCTACGCAATGTCTCGGGGTCTTGTAGGCGCCCGCGGAAGCGCCTGTACACGACCCCCTTCGGCCAAAACTCCGCATCCATGAAGGTCGATAGTCGAGCAGTCGGCACTCTCACCATAAAAGATTTGAAGTTCACATTATGATGAGACGTCAACTGCACAACCCTCATGGTGAGATGGGTCTTCCTCTTCAGGTACTCTACGACCTCCTCGGGCTTCACAGTGTGATGAACTCGGGACACGTAGAGCTGAGTCGTAGGAACCTCTGCTCGCAGCAAGTGCATGGTTTCGGTCGTCAGTGCAGCAGTCCCGCACTGATTTCGGCTCGTGGACTTTTTTTTCTTCCGTTCCACCTTGGTGAAACCCTCGTCGTCACTCATAATATACAGGGAGAGCAGCTCGATAGGGTTGACTAGTAGCAAAGAGAGTAGATCTTGGGTATGCCGTTCTGCCTACCCCTGGCCTGGTCAGAGACCCTACTAGCCTCCGCTGTCCGTCCGTCTGTCAGCCGGCTGTATCTCATAAACCGTAATAGGTAGAGTTGAAATTCTCACAGTATTGCCGCTATAACAATAAAAATAAAGGAGGGCCCCATACAAAAAACATTATTTTATGTACACGTACGATGGTACGGAACCCATCGTGGGCGAGTTCGACTCGTACTCGTTTATTCGAATGGCGCGTGCGTGCGCGCAATCGGTGTTTGTCTCAGAAGTCAGAACTATTGTTCTGAGGTGTTTGTCCTTAACATTCCAATTCACGACTTATTTCATTGATTAAAGTTTTATTCGGATTCTGGCTAAAGAAAATGTTAGTTAGTTGAGTTTTGTTAGACACACAGATATTGTAGACAAAATTATATTAGATAGACACATACAACCTACCTATTGGTTATAAAGTAGGTATCACATGATTTTAGCTTATTTATTACACTTATTTAGCCAATTTTTTTCCTAGAAACTAGCACGAAAATATAACTGACATTGACGGATGGCTTAGATTGTAACGTAGAATGGAACGGTAGCTTCGCATGGCGTTTGTATTTTGTTTGAAAGTGAGAAGGAAAACGTCGTCTTGACAACGAATTTTGTGGTTTTTGCACGGTTTTTGTATGAAATACTGATTGATTTTAATATGAATTTATTAAACTATGGATGATCCCCACAGTTGTGAACAAACAGCAGAAGCCAAGGTATGTAGACAATATTTTTAAAACTAGTTCATTCGTTGTAATTTTTCGTGTGGGATATTTTTATTCATCGCTACGTTAAAAATAGTTTCGAAATGCATTGCTGCAACTGTGCTCCGCGGGGCTCACCTGCGCCCTACATGTCGGTTTATCAAAGAGAAGCGATGGAATCATTTAAATATTTTAACCAAAAGTAAAACCCTCTGAACTTGCAATATTCTCATAATTCACGGGGTTTATTTATGGTTTTCATTTATTTTTAGAATGTTCTTCCGGATGTCGTGCATTCTCAACAGATACCCGGTGTAGGAGCGGCCGTAATAGATGAAATAGTGTCCAGAGACACTAGAGAAAGGGATACAGTCAATCAGGATGATGATGAAAGTCAGACGGAATCAATTTCTGAGCATATACCATCGAAAGTCGAATATTCCACTGATGATGAAGAGAAGAGTACAGAACTTAAAATTGAGGTGGAGCAGGAGGAGGCTACCAAAGCTGGTCCAACAAACCCTTTCCCCAATTCTCCGACTAGTGACAATGCCAGCACACATGACCCTAGTAAACTCAGCACATCCTGGCCTCTAGAAGTTAATGTGTCAGACATCCACCATATCAGTGAAGAAAGCCCAGTCAACCTAGCTCTATCCTCTGACTTATCTAAAGAAGTGACTCAAGACAAATCACAAATAGAGTCCCCTAAACTCAGCGAACATGACAGCCTGCATGAATCTCCCAGAAGTGACAACTACCTAGACTCATTAAATGAGGCTCGGAGTCCAAAGTCTGACTTGTCTCGTGAATCTCCAAAGTCTAGTAGTGAGCAATCACCAGCAAGAAGTTCCGACTCCGAGGAGATTATAAAACTAGACATTAGAGGGAGTGCTGCCCCTAAGTTTCCATTTCCCACTGCCAAAATCATATTCGGCCCACCTCCTGAAGGGAGTACTATAATTGAGCCGGAAATGAAGCCAATTCCTGTGTTCCCCAACCTCTTATCTCCCTTTCTTGTGGGAGCACGAGAAACTAAAGTTGAAGAACTGCTTGATGATAAGCCTTCAAAGGAAACTACACCTGAACAATCTGAAGATTCGTCTCCTAAGGAAAGTTTGAGTGACAAGATTGAGCAGAGCGACTTATTGATTGAAGAAATTTCAGTTGAAGAGGAGTTAAGGCAGGAAAAAGATGATTCTTTACCTCCCAAGTCTATGCCGGAGACTGTTTCCTTCAGCACAATGACCACAGACTATAAGACTATTTGTGAGGAATACCATGGCAAGGTAGATAAGCTGATGCTTTACGGGTGCTTGCTATTTAAAAGTGTTTTTCTGCATGTCTTACTAGTACATATTTTTAGTGAAAGACAATTTTATGCATGTTAGTCAATAGTAAGGATAATAAAGTTTGGAAGCACATCTTATTTTGCACTTTTTATGTTGGTAGACGAAAATAAAGAGAATGTGGGTAACTGGAGTCCGAGAATAATCAATGTCTGAATTCTATCTTTCCCACATACATGGTGTCTATTTCTAACGCATGCAATATGTTAGCCTTGACTCAGTAGTACACACATGTTTATGTAGGTAACTACTATTTATTGTACTGGAGAATCTATAGTTTGGATTTTATATTAGCTCTGCTTTAACCTTGGATTTTGTATTGTGGTTTTTAGGGTTCCGTACCTAAAGGGTGCTAACGGGACCCTATTACGAAGCCTCCACTGTCCGTTCGTCCGTCCGTACGTCAGCGGGCTGTATCTCATGAACCGTAATAGGTCGTAATAGGCGGCAATAGAAATACACACTGAAAATTATAACTCTAGTGCTACTATTGCCGCTAAAAAAAATAAAAAGGGGGGCCCCCTTATACAAGAAACATTTATGCACCTACATGTACGATAGTACGGAACCCTTCGTGTGCGAACTAGACTCGCACTAAACCGTTTATGTGTTTGGGAATGAATGAACTGACATGACGGAACTAAACACGCATGTTTAGAAATACGATTATTCAAAGTAGGATGTCTGTCTACCTACCTAAAGGGTGTCTGCCCACTACCCAATTCCATAAACGGACCGCAATTGAACAGGCACATTGTGTTTGATGGACTTGACCTTTTACTTTTTTTTTTTTCGTGCCGATACCGGGACAGTGACGGTCTAGTTATGGAACGGAGTAGTTGGCGGAGATCCTGAGCTGTTACTTACAGGAATTAAGATATGCATGTCGCTTTGCATGTAGCTTTGCATGAATCAACTGATTTACCTTAGCATTATTGTTCTGTTTATTTTTAGAACTATACAGACTAACTTATGAACTTTATTAAATGTTTTTCGTTCTCTCGTTCAGAACTCTTTTCACAAACTTCTACTTATCTGTAAGAGTCACATTTCGTAATTTTGTTGTACCTAAGTAAAATCTTTGTACTATCTTTTCTTCTAAGTTAAGCTTCCCATACCACAGTATGTTGGCTGTGCACCTTACAATTTACGTGATTTATAATTTAGTTTCAGCTACGCTTGTGACGTAACGCGTGTCTGTCTTTCAGCTTGTGCACTTGGAGGAGGCTATCACGCAACGCGACGATCTAATCGAAGAACTGACCGTCTCCTTACAGCGCTCCGTCCAGGAACGCGATGACTTAAGACACGAGAACCAACACCTCACCAACGAAGTACAACACCTGCAGCATACAATAGGAGAGTTCTCCGACGACACCGTCAAAGCTCAGCTATCAGACTTTATCAAGTATCAGACGCTGATCAAAGACGATAGCACTAAGTTCTATTCAGCTCTTATGAGTGGAGGTTCCTCGTTACGGAGTTCCAACAGCGAAAAGGACAATGAGCGCGAAGAAATCACAGTCAACTATTCGAAATCTGATCTCAAGTCGTCAGACACTTCAGACGATTTTCAGACGGGATTCGAAACGAAAATACTGACGGTTATAAACAAGTTTGATGAGTATATTGAGGAGAATTTGCGGAATAAGCTCAGGGAGAGTTTGATTCAGGTGCTGTGTGACGAGATCGGGAAAATGAGAATAGATTTCGACACTGAGATGAAGGAGATAGAAGCTCAGTTGCAACAAGACAAGCAGTCGTACTCCGTAGAAACCAGGAGACTGAGAGAACTCCTAGCCTCTGTGAAGGCTGGGAGCGCAGAAGTAGACGAACTGAGACAGGAACTGGCTATCAAGCATGAAAAGGAAATGGAGAATTTGAGAACTTATTTTGAGAAAAAATGCTCTGATATGGAACGAAGGTAAGACCATCCAATATTACCTAATTTGTTCTAAAATAACAAGAGTAAGAACTTTTTCATAAAAATATTGTATGTACTTCTGTAAAAATATTTTTCTTCTACCATGCTAACAAGGCCGAAGAGAACGTAAGTGAAATTTTATAAACGTAGCTATCTGTTTCTATGAAGCCATTTGTATACCGTAACAGGGTTATGCCCTTACCCTCAAAGGTCAAAGCATTGCGTGCAGACTTCAACGACAGTTGTTCGCGACGCAAATTACCAATATAATAGTTGAAATAGTATACAAAACTTTCGGCATTCCGCTTCAGATGATATCTATTATTTTTTATGGGAATGATTTAAAATACCGAATTCCTGCTTACTTTTGTTGATGTCAAATGAGTATTAATAACTAGTTCGATTCCAAAATTGAAGACGCGATTGAGATAACATACCACTACTCCATCCATCCTCCAGCTTTCGCAATTATAAATGTACTTCCGCCCGCGGCTTCGTGCGGTACCAGAATAATGAGTAGCCGATGTGTTATTCCAGCACATGAACTATGTATATTCCAATTCCAATTGAGGCACAAACATACATCGTCCCATCGACACATCCTCACAAACTTTCGCATATAAAATATTAGTAGGATCTACATAATTATTGTAACATCTCTATATTACATATCATCATCGCGTTAGTTCGTATTTCAGCCGAGGCGCACAGTATTAGTGATAGTACTGGGTGTTGCATTGGATGTTGGTTAAGGCATATGCACAATGTTGCAGCTACTCGGAGGAAGTGTGGCGGGGCAAGTGCGCGTCCCCCGCGGGTTCCGTGTCGTCCTTGGAGGCGGCGGACGCTGCGGGGGACTATATCCGACGCCGGACCAGAAGTGCAGAACTGCCTTCTCTCTCACTTGAGGTTAGATTATTCAGAATTAATAGGTTTATCGAGCTGTTTGCCTAGTAGGAGGCTAACTGACTTTCGATCTAACTTCGTTTCGAAAAAATAAATAAATACATAGTCCTGACCCCACACTAGGATTCCCTGTGTCTGGGTATCAGAAACTACGAGTATCATGGTACCGCAACACCCAGACCCGGAAGAAATATTTGCAGAACGTGCAAACATTTCTTCCGCAGCGGGAATCGAGCCCGCGCCTCTTGCGTCTCCGCCGAGCAATCGCCCGCCACGCAATCGAGGCCGTCAAAAAGTGTTTAAAACAGAAGAAAACATCGTGAGAAAACTTGTCAGTTTCGTATGTTTTGACCAGGCCAACAATTAGGCCGAGATAAAAAGTAAATTCGTATGGGCTAGTGGCTGACTCTTGTGACGGAGTTTTTAGGCTGCCCAAAGGCCTCCGTCATGGCTTAACGACTTAAAAGCCGAGACTGCCGGGATGGTGCTGTGTAAAATGCCCACAAATATTTATTTTATTTATATTTGACACTACGCCTCAATACTATATTTATTTAAAACAATAAAATCGTTTGTTATGTTCCAGTTTACATCCACCCCGATCGAGCAAGCGGCTCGACAGATCGGCAAGAAGTATGAACAGCAGATTGAAGAGATAAAAGCCGAGAACATTGCGCATGTCGAGGAGTTGCAGAACAAGCAGAGGGAGTCCATAGCTGCCTTAGAGGAACAGGTAACGCACGCTGAAAGTTGTTGGAGACCTGGGGTTTAGGGCCATTCCACAACCGGACAGTCAACGCTCGGGCAAAAAAAGAACAGGTCAAGTGCGAGCTGAATTAGCACACGAAGGGTTCCGTATATCATATATGTACATAAATGTTTCTTGGATGGGGCCCCCTTTTATTATTTGTTGTTATAGCGGCATAGAAATACACACAGTTTGAAAATTGACCTGTTGGCACCCTTCGGGTAAGGAATTCTAAATACTAAGTCCTGCCAAAACTTGTGCTGGTCCTTCTTGAATTTACATCTGATGCTTGCTGAGCGACATCCATTCTATAATTCAGTATTATTATGAATCTCCTGTTCCATGAAAAGACCCACACTACTGAGGCGACCGCTCAAGGCACCCACATAACAAAAACTTAAAACAAAACACGGTCCGGTTATGGAACGTGATAGTAAGCGGAGATCCTATAACGCAGTCCATCGAATCCCATAATTATGATAACCAAAGAACCAGTAAGGTTCTCTGCTGGACTGGGAGTAAAGAAAAAGCATAAAATGCGTCCAGCTGCTTTTCTCCCCAAGCATGTCGTAAAAGTCTAAGGGATAGTATTCTCTCCAAAATGATGGACCACCTATATGGGCGATGGGGTGATCACCTGTCACCATGGTTTACCATTTCCACTTTAGGATTTCAAATCAGATGTGGCTGCAAGTTTTCTTATGTTTACTTGTGGCTCTGCCTACCCCATTAGGGATATGGGTGTGATAATATGTATGTATGTATGTATGCAAAGAACCAGCATACGAAAATAATGCTAATATTGTTTGCCAGATTTTACAGTTAAAGGCGCACATACAAAACTCAGAGTCTAACGTAATGTACCCTCAAGACATTGACTTGGAACTTGAAAAGGTTTGTTTTTTTATTATGTATTTTTTTCTATAAAGATCCTTCCTAGACAAAGGCCTTTCATAGATATTGTATAATAATTAGATTTTGATTTAAATATTCCCATATAGTAAACGCTTTTTGATGTGATATATTTAAACCTTTAACATTGTTTTTATTTTATTTTTGTTTGTACAATAATTTTGCATGCGGGGGACAGAGAATTCGACCTAGAAAAGCTTCATTGTGTACAATTTTCATTTAAATTTAAGCTTACGGTTGCCTGAGGAACCTTCTACATACTATTTTTATTTCTCTTATACAACGTGTAACATAATGTCCCTATAAGCCCGAAACGGGGGTGTTCTATACGTCATTGCGAACAACGTTTGTTCAACGACTTTTAAAATTTCAAAGGTTTTCATTCATGAAATGTCTCTTAAACTTTGCTCCAATACGTAACTTGACACAACATGAGGCATCCCTATTTACAGCTGTTTTTTGACCTTTAAGTGTGAACTCTAGATGAAACAGGTAACAGAACAGACACCATTAGTAAAATGCCTACCTACTTACCTAAAAACGAGGTGGCTTAATAAGTAATTTCTATTTTTTTTGAAGGCCTAGTGGTACCTTGGTATTTATTGGTAATTAAAATGTAAGGTCACATCACGACTAAAATCCCTAGGCACCGTAAACATCCTTTCAGATCTCTTTGTTAAGTACCTAGTATAGGAGATAGGTACCTTACCTACTCAATTTTGTATCTACCTACTCGGGCCTTAAAGGTATCCTCAGTGGGTGCCAAGGAGTATGAGAGGATGTCTACCGTGCCTGAGGATAAAGCCGTGATACCTACTCAATTTTGTACCTACCTACTCGGGCCTTAAAAGCATCTTGAGTAGGTAACAAGAAGTATGAGAAGAGGTCTACCGTGCCTGAGGATAAAGCCGTGACCCTATTCCACTTTAGTTTTTCCAACGATGTATTATTCCAATATTCATTGGAGCATTTTTCAATGCAATTTTGTACCTACCTACTTGGGCACTAAAGTCAAAGGTTGTGACTTATCTGTCTTACTAATCTTCATTTTCATCGTGAACAGCCTATTTGTCATTGGTTGCATTGAAACAATAACAACAACTAGTGGGATGACACCTCGCCCTAATTGGCTGTCGGTGCCTTTGCTAAATTCAAAATCCGCAACCGTCAACCGACACCGCACCGCAAGCGTTTGTTTAATAAAATCAAATTGGTTCCGTAGGTTTATTTGTTTTTACTTTTCTTGATTGAACTACGTAATTGTTGGTAGGTTATTATGTAAGTAGGTAGTAGCAAATGGGGATGGAGCACATGGTAGCATATTGGTATGAACCCCGCCTTCCCATACTTAAGTCGTGAGTTCGAATCTATGGATTTTTCGATTCGAAATTTATGTGTGCAATATCAATGCTCTCAAACGGTGAAGGAAAACCTCGTGAGGAAACCAGGCATGTCATAGACGTGTGTCAAAGTGTACGAAAGGAACCTTCAAGGTGCACTCTAATCCTTCCACCACACTGGTTCAAAAGAGCTAGCGACACGGACACGACGACAGTAGTAGTAGTAGTAGTAGTAGTAGTAGTAGTAGTAGTAGATGTATGGTGAAGTTTTTTTCCTGTTTTTTCCCAATCGGTATTTAGTGGGTTACCCCAGACAAGGAACCCTAAAAATTCGGCTTTCGGCAATAGGTACCTACTTTTGGTCGCAAAACAGATCGGTTTTTATCAGTCGCAATTAGCATTCGTTCCTTGCAACAACTGCAACAAGCAATCTCTCGGTTCGCGTAACTAATTAACGATACGATGTCGGCTTTGTACTCAAACGGTGAGTATTATGATATGGTGTTGTGTGTGTGTGTTGGAGCAGCACCAAATAATTAATAGCTTAGTAGCGGCGCGTCAGCTCTACAGAGAGCGTTATCCAGGGCGGCCATTGCCATCTTACGGGCTATTTTCTGGGATTGGTAAACCGTCTTCTCTCGACGGGATCTTTCCACCGGCGCACCAGTGAGGGAAGACCGGGAATTCGGTGGTGTGTTGTACCTACTTCCCTTTGATGGATACCGAGTACCTACTGTGTGTGTCAACAGTGATAAAATTCAGTGATAGGTAGGTATGATGATAGGTACCTAACCTATCACCCTACCTAGTAGGTACCCCATTAGTACCTAGCTTACTAATAAAAAATGACAAAAATAATTTTGTGATTGTGAATGTGAATGTGTACCAGTAATACCAACCTAGGTACCTACATACCTACCTAATACCTACCATGTCAATTAGCCGTGTTCCGAGCCAACCAAGAAGAAGGGAGAAAAGGTATAACTTAACTTTTCCTGTACCTAGGTCCTTAGGTAACTACCTAGGTAGATGTAGGTAGGTAGTTGTTTTTTTATGTGTGAAAGATATCGTGATTTTAATCTTCGACTTTAATTTCTACGTAGAATTAAAAAAATTGCAAATTCTTACGAAAACTTTGGTGATTACACCTAGGTACTTTTTGAAACTTGCCGCGCGTTCAATTGTCTGCGTATGTGTGGGTCCGACGCGATAGGAGGGTGCGCGTGTGTTTGTTACCTACGCAAATGGTAAACAAACACATAGGGTTGTCACAAATTTCTCATGAAATAATTTGTTTTTAATTGTATTGGAATTTCAAATATGATGTATTGAACTTTTGCACACGTCAATGTATTCAAGTGCTCGGTCTGAATACACCCCTTTCGGGCTTATAGGGACATTATGTTACACGTTGTATACGTCCATTAGGGATTTTCGTCCCCTGGCATTACATACATCTATACTAAGAGATGCCCTAATCTTAATCTGTATAGTTTAATTCCAAAAAGCACTCATAAAATCTAACAAAACATGGTATTATTCTGTTGTCACCTGTGAAATTTTAAAATCAATCTACACCCCACTCATCTACCCTTCTAGTGAAGAACGCAGTAACTATGTCAAGCATGTTTTGATACGTGAGTGAGACTGAGAACAGAATGTTGTATTTTGTTAGGCGATTCCGAATATGTATCAAACTCATTTTTGTCAAAAATTCTAGTTACTGCGTTCTTCGTTAGGAGGGCAGACATAATAAGGTACAATTTCCAATGGCACCTGTACATATCTAATACATACCTGTCTCTCTCCTGCATGCTTGGAATGCCACTAACACGCTCGTGTGTGACTAAACATGCTGACGTCACAACATGGCGACGACATTTCAAAATGGCGGTCGAACAAAATGGCGGCTCTCCGTAGAAGATGGAAGCTCAGCTTGAACAGAGGTTGGAAGAAGTAAGGGAGCAAGTCAGACAGGATGTCGTTAACCATTTACAAGAGCAGCTACAGGTATGTAAAGTAAAAACGCTTTCTTTGTATATATTTATTGTGAAAACTTCACCTTGAGCTATAACGAAATTTGCTACTTTATAGCTCAAAAACGGCTGACCCGATATACGTGCAATTTTGACCATCGCATTCCTAACGATTCCTGAGCGTTATACTTACTATACTTCAGCCAAACTGGAGATAAAATATATGTGAACAAACCGCCCGTACTTAACCTAAAACTTACTTTTTCATCACATGTTTATGGAACTTTCTAACAGTAAAATTAAGGTGTGAATACTTATGTTGCGAGGTTTATTTACCTAAAACTAAAGTGATTTCATCGTAATAACAAAAAATATGCGACGGCTTGTTTACATAAATTGTATCTCCAGTTTGGCCGAAATATAGTAAACAGTACTTTACGATTTTTTGTTGAATAAAATCACCTCTGAGATGTGTAATTTGAAAATAGAAAAGAAAAACATGTAACTTACTTAGGTACTTACGCAGTGTAAAAAGGGCAGGTAAATGATGATTATGAGCTTGATATGTCATCCTACTAATAACATAAATGCGAAAGTTTGTGAGGATGTGACGGACGATGGTGTGGCTGTATGTTTGGGCCTCAATGACGGCGTAACGGCGTAACGAATTTAAATGAAACTTGGAAAATACATAGTGTATGCTGGAATAACATATAGGCTACTGTTTGTCTGGATACCAAGCGAGCGAAGCCGCGGGCAAAAGCTAGTTTAATATACAAATGATGCGCACGCTCACATTATTTACGATCCTACTTAGCAATATAAATGGATAGAAATACTCAGTAAACGTTTAATGGTGTAGCTACTAAACTAGCTATGGGCTATAAGATGAGTTTTGAAGCATTTAACCCATATTTCGCGTTTATGGTGATAGCATCCTTCGGATTTACGGTATGGCGTCCTGTATTCTTACGTAAATATGCAGAGATCCCACTCTTGTGGGTAATCAGTGTGGTAAAGGCAACCTTAGAAAGGCTCGTTTAGTGCACTTGACGCCATGTTCTCGAAGTTTTAGGTTCTACGATGAGAAATTCAACGTCTGCAGTGGGATTTATTTGGAAGACTTACCCCCGAATACTCAAACGCATCTCAGAGTTGAGCACGTCTCAACTCACGGTTTTTTGACAGTTTTTGATGAAAATCCGTCAAAAACTCGTCACTTGAGACGTGCTCAACTCTGAGTCGCGTTTGAGTATTCTGGGGATAGTGTCTTTTTGATAGATTCACGAACCATAAGTAAAATCATTTTGATCATACAGTCTGGCAGTTACTCCTTACTATTCTGCCATTGTTTTGTTGCGTTGGCCTGTGCCCAAATTAAGGCACATTTTTGAAAGGGCATTGATCTGAACAAGCTTTTAAATAGAATTCAGAAATTTTTAGGGTTCCGTACCCGAAGGGTGCCAACGGGACCCTATTACTAAGTCTCCGCTGTCCGTCCGTCTTTCAGCGGGCTGTATCTCATGAACCGTAATATATAGATAATTGAAATTTTCACCGAGTGTGTATTTCTATTATCGCTATACACCAAATAATAAGGGGCCCTCTACAAGAAAGATTTATGTTCATGTACAATGGTACGGAACCCTTCGTGTGCGAATGCGACTCGCACTTGACCTGTTTTTGCCTTTTGATTGTTATTTTTTATTCATAATAGCAAAAACAAACAAAATTTTTACGCGCTCATTCAAAAAATCTTAACCAGAAGTGTACAAAAGCTAAAAGTATAACTATCGTTTCCCCCGCGTTGGCCGTTCGCCATCACACACCGGGAATACATCCATTGCTGCTTAGACGACGTTGGAATCACGTCCTATACGAGTAGCGAGGATAATTTGCCAGGACTATTACCCATATTGTGATCAATTTGTTGCTTACAAACAATTTTGTGACGACTCGTGTTTGTGGATGCACCACGTGACAATGTTGCGCGAGCTTTTGATGTGATATAGTGTTGTAAAGCGAACTTTGATCAGTACAAAAAAATAGTGGACTTGTAGTGACAGTGGGGGTTTGCATTTGTTGATAGAGATGTGATATTGAAGGCATGCCGGATCGCAATCACCTTCATTCCTGGAGGCGCCCTGTAAGTTATATCTGAAAACTAAACAATTGTTGTACAAAAAACCGGTCAAGTGCGAGTCGAATTCGCACATGGAGTGTTCTGTACCATCGCACATGTACATAAACGTTTCTTACATGAGACCTTCTATTATAACGACAATAGAAATACACTCTGTGAAATTTCAATTTTCTACCTATTACGTTTCATGACTAACCTCTGCCCTCTGACAGTCAGCGAACGGACAGCGAAGGTCCCGTTGGCACCCTTCGGGTACGGAACCCTAAAAAGATATATTTTTCGTCTAATAGAAAATAAATTGTTAAGATCAAAGCTGGCTTATTCCTTTTGAGAACCTTATAGATTGAGCATATTATCTCGCAAAAATAGAGATAAGGGTTAACACACACAACACCCGGCCGTGCCAAGCGATGTTACAAGGTCTCTGCTCATTAATATTACGGTGGCGGTCCGATTATGAAACGAGGTAGTGAGTGGCGACCCTCATTCTCACCTAGCCACAAAATCATTTCTTCAACTGTCGAGGTTCATGCTTGTCACATTTGAGCGTCAGAATATTCTGTTCTCGAAATAAATATTTTATTCACACATTTTCAAGGACCCTGATGACATCATTGGCCTAGTTTTATGGGTGCGATTTATTGTATTTTATTGGAACTGTTCCCATAATCATTTATTGAGCGTCAGTCAAGTTTGTAGGAGTTTTTAGGCTTAGGTACCTTTATTATATGCTGCCCTTATTTGGATAGTAGATATATTTGGTTTATCATGAGGCGGTGTTTCGTTTATTACACCAAGCAATTCTTCATTAGACCTCTTCGTTGAATCACTCCTCCATATTTTATTTTTAATCTTTATTAACAGAAAGAAACTTACAACTATTACAAATATAATTTACAAAATACAAAAGAAACAGTCGGGCTATCTAAAGGCCGTTGCAAATGGTCTATAGATAGCTCACCTGATCCAGCTCATCAGGCGGTGGAAGCGTGATATTTAGGTGCGATTAACACTAATAATCCTTTTTGTCCTATCATCGTAGAGGTCAATGCTACTTACCAGCATGTTTTATAAAACAATTGTTCTCAAAATTACGAGATGATTACTCACAGCGTCTAAATTTAATGAACAGTCACTTCGTGGGCCGGTGCTTTCGAATGTTGTCAACGGTCGCTGGCGGGCCGCCAGTGGCTGGACGACATTTTCGCGGATTTGACCCAATTTTTGAACTCCACGCTGTCTGAGTGGGGATTTTTGTCGCTTATTTGGGTTAGTGATCTTTGCTTTGTCTTTTGTCTGCTTTATCATCATCTTCCTGCCGTTATCCCACTCTATGTGGGGTCGGCCCAGCATTATCCTTAGATGACGCTGTAAGAGTTTTGGCTGAGGTGTTTTATGATCGGCCGCTTGCCTGACGTCAACCCTCCTTGGGAATACTTGCTTATTGTATCTCATCATGTTGGGGAGGATACTATCCCTTAGTCCACTTTTACGACATGCTCGGGGAGAGAAGCAGCTGGACGCATTCTATATTTTTTCTTTACTCCCAGTCCAGCAGAGAAGTAAGTAGGTAAGTAAGTAAGTTTTATATTGGTACAAAAGGCTATGTCTACATGAAACAACAAGTGGAGAAAGTACATACCTACTTGAGCGTTCAAGGGGAGTTGAGTTGGCGACCGCGACATCAACTAACCTTCGTCCCAAACTAAATCTAGACAGAGTTCAAATGACAATTTCAATTTTAATTTATTTATTTAGAATACACAGGTAATAGCAGATGGTACATAATATAAACAGATACATAGACAGTATATGTTGGAATTAAGGGAATTTACTGCGATTGTTACGTAATATAATGAGATTAACCCCCGAATACTCAAACGCGACTCAGAGTTGAGGACGTCTCAACTCACGGTTTTTGACAGTTTCTGATGAAAATCTGTCAAAAAATCATCATTTGAGACGTGTTCAACTTTGAGATGCGTTTGAGTATTCGGGGGTACCTAAGTATTGTTGTTGTGATTTATGGAAATTATCTTATTTGTTTTATACGTTAAAAACTGATTAATCATGACCCTGTTATTTTTTGAAGTATGAACTTTCTTGTTAAGTAAATTTGTGTAAACATCATTAGCAATTTTTATAAATATATCATTAGCTAAGTACAGACCGATTGTCTACTAAGTATTTGTTTTCTCACTGTCAAATAGGCTATCAGCTGAGACCCTGATAAGGGGTGGGTCAGACGTTTGTTTGATTTAGCTCAGTTTTATAGTTGTTTTCGTTGAGTCAGTGTGTCCAGGGTGTCTTTGAACTTGTGGAAATTTATGTGTAGTGGTTATTTGTAAATCAATAAAAATAATGGGAGATCTCTACGTAAGTTTTTATTAATTTTGGATGTCTTGTCTAGGATATTGGTGTAGATTTTGTTGCACAAAACCCTAAACGAAACTTGATTTAAAAGTTCTAAACCTGGTGCTACAGTTCTGCTTTCGATAAAGTAAGTTAGTATGAGCTAGTGGCCAGCTCTTGTGACAGGGTTTTAAGGCCGCCTAAAGGCCTCCGTCGTGGCTTAACGACTTAAAAGCCGGTACCGACAATTTAACGTGCACGAAGCACGGAAGCGCTCAGCTCGTAATGCCACTTGCGGTCACCCATTCAAATTGTGACCGCACACAACGTTGCTTAACTTCAGCGATCAATCAAGAACGATTTAATTCTGAGAACTATCCAATTGACTATTATTCAACATCGTCGAATATACAGAACTTGAACTTATCACTAGAACTGCCCTTGATCCCTAGATCTCTATAGTTGTGTGTTTACAATATTATCGTCACGATAACGGATGAGCGAACTGAACTATCGTGTGTTCTGACGATAAATTGTACACGACTAGTATGAACGGAGATCGTATTTTTCACACGTTTGATCCATGACCTATCATTGCAAAAGTCACTGGTGATCGCAGGATGAGCGCAGCATGAAATCGTTTATTGGGGAGGCATAATATTCAGCAGTGGACTTCTATAGGCTGATAATGATGAGCTAACATTTTGTCGAACGATAGATAGTATCGTGTATATGTTCACAGGCTTTAATCAGAGTAACGTTTCAACTCGTTTCATAAACATGATTGTAAAAGGATAATTTTGCTGAAATATCTAAGCGAGGTTTCTGGCCTGTATATTCCACGCTTGGTCTCGTTACGAAATTCATTTACATAAATTAATTAATTAGTTAATGAATTGAGATTTTAGAATTTGAAATTGCAATGTTTATTTAATTCACTTCAAATGTAAAGTCATAAAGTCGTTTTCGCATGCTGAGTTTCCTAGCGAAGTGTGTGAATCTAATTTAGTTATTTAAGTTCTCTGTGTACCACACTTTTCACGCAAATCGATGGTCCCTATTAACAATGTCGGATATACGTTTTTACCAATTTTTACCGGCGGCGCGCTAGTTCCTTCAGTACCCACATTGTTGCGGGGACAAAGTTATAACTGCCGTCAATATTAACAAAAAACTGGCGAAATAATCATGATTTTCAATAAAACAAAATATTGTATACCATAGAATTATTTAGATCCTATTTATGTAAGAAAGTGTATATTGATAAAAATGCATATCCGACATTGTTAATAGGGACCATCGAAATAAATTATTTGATTTCATTTCATTGTAGATGATGATTCTGACGATGTTTGTAGGTGCTGCTCTCGGACCCCGACGCGGAGGTGTCGAGCTGGCCGCTGGAGCTGGTCGCGCTGCGGGACAAGATACAGGGAGACTCCAGGCTCACGCAGGAGAAGGAGGTTAGTTCTCGCACCCTGCTGCACTGACGGCCTTCGTCAACGCTCCTTGACTATCCTGCAAGCAATCCTGTTGTCAATCGTGAGGTTCGCCGAAGCCCGATAATGTAACAGCCTATTAGGACAAACCTACTTCTATTTGTCAGCAAATCTAAGGTATCTATCAACTTCACAAAGTTTCACATCCTACTAATATTATAAATGCGAAAGTTTGTGAGGATGTGAGTATGAGTGGATGTGTGGATGTGTGGATGTGACTATGTATGTTTGTGCCTCAATCACGCCGTAACGGCAGAACGAATTTGAATGAAACTTGGTATGTGTGCTGGAATAACATATAGGCTTCTTTTTGTCCGGATGTCACGCGAACGAAGCCGCGGGCGAAAGCTAGTTTATAATATAGTAGTATTACAGTTTTAAAACCGGACCTTTCGGCGTCGCTGTCCCGGCACAAAAGGAGCAAAACAGACTACTGTCAAAGTTTAGATTGTCGAAATATTTGCTTTGGTTCTTGAGCGGTGACGGTATCTGCTTAATGGGCGGAGACCCTTAACCACTCAACACTGCCATCGCAGTACATTTCTTGTTCAAATAAAACTTTAATTATACGAGGAAAGTAATCTAATCGTGAACTTAAACCCCGACAACACATGCAGCTGAATGCAATCTGTTAACTTAATTAGGTTCATTACCCTCGTAATTGATTTATGTTTGTGTAGCATGTGTACGTTTGTGAAGGGTTTCTTTTGTATGAAGTTAGATCTAAGTTACGGAACGGCTGAAATGATACCAGGCACGATAATAAGATAGCTGAATGTATTCTAGCAAAATGTCTCTATGCAAAAAGCCCAAAACTATAACTAATTTCACACCTACCATAAATAATATCATTTTTTGTACACATGTTTTGCAAATAAATGATCTTTATCTTTGTCTTAATAACGGCGGCGCTTGAGAGAGGCTTATATCTGAGCTTACCATGATTATTACTGGGTTAGAAATCGTAAACTTGCGGTGACAATGACATTTACTACTGAGCACTTACCGATAAATTCTTAAAGCTTAATTGATCTGTTTATGAACGTCTACGCTAGGCGCCTTCGCTTTTCCGCATTTATTTTAGTTCCAACTACTGACGTTAAGTCCTGTAGTGATCGGCGACAATGAAATATTGTTATTGGAAGCTGTAAATGAAAATTGCAATAGCAAATACATAAAATCACAGCAGTTTCCAGATACTATGAAATTACGAATTTCTATGTTTCTATCCTCACGGATAAAAACATAGAAATTAGAAAGATTATGTCAGCCACTGAGATAATACTTAGTATATTAGGTGTATTGTGCGTGCAACCTCTGTAAACGTAATTTGACAGTCAAAATAGACACACCAACCAAGCTCTTCCTTATCACAGAAGTCAACTTCAATGTCAGAAATTATTGAAAGAAAATATTTGTGGACATTTTACACAGCACCATCTAGCCCCAAAATAAGCAAAGCTTGAACTATGGACACCAGATGGCTGATAGAATACATATTTAATTTTTTGTAAATATGCAGAGCATGCAAACATTTCTTCCACAGCGGGAATCGAACCCGCGTCTCTTGCATCTTAGTCGACCACAGAGGTCGATCATTTTGAAACGTCTTAAATCTAAATTTAATATCTTCCATTTACGCCTGGTTCCAACGAGATCAAGCATGGAAAATGCAGACAAGAGAAGCTTAAAGCCACGATGGTGTCGAAACTTTTGTCCTTTTTCCTTTGTTAATGGGAAATCAGATCTTTAAAGAATATTAAACTGGTTTTCATTGATACCAAGCATCTTTTCCCCCGAATACTCGAACGCGACTCAAAGTTGAGCACGTCTTAAGTCGCGGTTTTTTGACAGTTTTTGAGTCAAAACTCGTCACTTGAAACGTGCTCATCTCTGAGATGCGTTTGAGTATTCGGGGGTTTATCTGTCATCCAGCCCAAGTAGAAGGGCTGGGTAAAGTGGGTCACAGGAGGCCACGACGGCCCAGCTATTCATAGAACGACGGCAGGATAAACAACTCAAGTAGACTGAGTGTGTGTTGACTTTCTCGCGTATGTTGGCGAGCATTACTTTTACAAATCCGAATTTTGATTATTGCGTCTGCGGTGGGATTAGTGCCTTTTGAAACCCAGACGCAAAAAGAGGGGTGTTATATTTGGCGACCTCTGTGGCGTGGCGGACGAGTGCTCGGATGAGACATAAGAGGTGCGGGTTCGATTCCCGCTATGGGAGAAATCTTTGTATGTTCTGCGAATATTTATTTCGGGTCTGGGTGTTATATAAATATGTATTTACAAAAAAATATATAGTAGGTATTCTATCAGCCATCTGGCGTCCATAGTACAAGCTTTGCTTAGTTAGGGGCTAGATGGCGCTGTGTAAAATGTCCACAAATATTTATTTAATGCTATTCTACATCGTGAACTATTTGTCTGGTCTGGGTGTTGTCGTACCATGGTACTCGTAGTTTCTGATACCCAAGACACAGGGAATTCTAGTGGGGTCAGGACTATGTATGTGACTGTTGGGTGTTATTTATTTATTTATACTTACTCCAAGTTTCATCCAGATGGAGCCACAAAGAGATAAACATCTTCATAATTTTTTTAATTTATAATATTTTTGATTTGTAAGATTATGGTAAGTACTTCTATCAAGATTTCTAATGAGGTTGTATCTGGCCACCGTTCTTCCTGTTATGATGGGATGTGCTGGCAACCGCACAGTTTCAGCTACTTTTACGATGTTTGCTCAATACTATTTACATAAATCCGGCGTAATGCGATGTTTAACTCTGTTCATATCTGGTCGTAATTTTCATGCTAGATATCTTGACCTTTTTTTCCAGAACTCGGTATTTTGGTCGTGATTTCGAATACACAAGTCATTGTTGTGTAAAATTCCACCAATTCAAACGAGCCTAGTCATTCAATGCCTAAAACTGCTCTCCGCGCCACAAACCCCATACGACAGCAATAAATCCGTACAAAGCTCTATAAATATCACCCTCGGATTCCCCCTACATGACGGTTATCTAAGCGTTTTACTTTATTTCTCGATGGGCGTTGGCTTCACTATGACTGGTCTCATAGCTCTGCTCCTGCGCTGTAGGTTCTGGGTTCGATTTCCATCACCCAGCCCAGGACGAACATTTGTATGATGAACATTTGTATTTGATGAGCACAGACATTTTCATGTCTGAATGCTATATCCTAATATCCTACTAATATTATAAATATGCGAAAGTTTGTGTGGATGTGACGATGTATGTTTGTGTTTCAATCACACCGTAACGGCTGAACGGATTTGAATGAAACTTGGAACATACGTAGTATGTATGCTAGTATAACATAATAGGCTGCGTAGTTTTTTTTTGACAAGCTTTGCCTAGTAAGGATTTAGATGGCGCTCAGTAAAATGCCCATAATGTAAGAACTATAATTTCAAGATGTGGCTTACTCGGAAACTATGTACCTAGCTGTGTTTGTACTAAACTTGGAGTAACTGCAGTAAGCTGCGGTCGAATGGCGTTACCAAAGTTTGAATTGCTTCAGTTCGGGGAACGTTCTGATTTAACGAGGGATGGCGCCGTCGATTTTCGTTTAGATGCTGTAGTGATTCCGTTTTGTGTTTCCGTGAGATAAATGTATTTATTTCGAAAGTACGTTAGCTCAAAGATCTCTATCTCTACTATAATCTGCCTGAAAATTATGATTGTCTGTCTACTTTTGATTTTGTGTTTTGCACTTAAGGGACCCCGCTTACTACCTTGTTCCATAACCCGCAAAAAATGGGACCAGCTAGCTTTGGACAAGACTTGCTGTGCTTTTTCAGAAATGTCATCATTTCGAAAAAAGCAAGGCTTCTTTTAGGGTTCTCCTCCAGCTATTTTGTTCTATAACCGGTATTGGAATCGAAGAAATGAATTTTGAGCAAATCTGTATCAAAGTTTGTAGTAGTGCAATCACGTTAGTTCGCAAACATTAGCGACTGCACCTCGCTATCAATTGAACGGAGGCGCGGGTGAGTGAACCGGCTAATTTTACGCGTAGCATTTATTTACTAGCACAGACTAGACGCTGTCACGTGCTCAACCTATAAGTTCCTAGCTGAATGGCCAAAGTCTGATGTTTGGTCTTGTTTCTCTTCTTCGATCCTCCTAATATATAATCCAGAAAGTCTGTGACGATGTTTATAAGTTTGTGTCTCAATCACGCTTTAATATCATTGAAAGCTTCCAGGGACGGAAGCTATAATATCTCGTTGTATGATTCGACTTTTTTACACTTACATGTAGGTCCTACTATGTTACAAACGAACAGCGAAACTTGTCTTAATTATACGATCAAGACGTATACTGATGTTACTTTCAGGAATGCAGTAACTAGAGAATGCATAAACATTTCAAATTACGTTTTACACAACCAAAACTGGTGCATCAGGAAACAAAAACATACTAACAAAACTCAACCGTGTTTCTAAAAGCTTAGAGTTGAAAGTTAATGTTTAGTAATGGCAGTCCGAAGTGTTTCTTGTACGAGTATTTACTTAGAAGTGATGACAATAGAATTTTCGTTGCATTCTTGACATATTTAGATGGCCAATGGTCTCCTTAAACGTGTTGTATTAACTTGTATTAGTTTTTTTATCAGAATTTTGGGTATTTCAGTTGTAAGATGAGTATATTAGGGGAAGTTTAAAAGTATCGCCAGTGACAGAAAGATTGAGGAGTAATAGGCTAGCGTGCTATGGGCATGTCATGAGGAGGGATGAAAGTCATGTTGCAAGGAAAGTTATGAATATGAATGTGGATGGATTTAGAAGTAGGGGTAGGCCAAAGAAAAGGTGGATGGATTGTGTGAAAGAGGACATGGGTAAGAAAGGAGTGAATACAGAGATGACGGCTGACAGAGGGGAATGGAATAAGAGAACATGCTGTGCCGACCCCACATAGAGCTAGATAAGGGCAGGAAGATGATGAGTTGTTACATGAAGTGACCCGTTTCATAGCTTGGACCTATTATAAAATGGCGGTCGGAGAACTCTTTAAAATATTGTATATTGAATCTGTTCGTATGTGGAATACCTAGAAAATGTTTCTCAATACATGACATGCCAAATTAACAGAGCATTCTGCATTCAATCTGGATGTTGCACCATTTCGCTCCCATTATGAATTAGATAACTATTATTATTTTACCTAGCTACTCCAGTTTGCTACTAAACAGACCTGTCTAATGGAGTTGCTGTATCTCTTGTGCTAAATAACCTGACACGATTCAATTGTAGCTTATCAGTACATTACCGCAAATGTGCCGGTCAACGACCCTTCCTGTACCACAGAGTATGTTTAAATAGTTTATCTATTGTGTAATTTTATGACTCTTTTTTGTCGGAATCGGTGAAATATCTCGTTTTCACCGGACGCTGAAATACTTTGCTAATGAAAAGGATTTTACTTTTCTGCTGGACTGGGAGTAAAGAAATAACATAGGTATCATGCGTCCAGCTGCTTCTCTCCCCGAGCATGTCGTAAAAGTCGACTACGGCATTGTATCGGCAAAATCTCCTGTCACCTTGGTTCACCATCTTGGGACTTTGAATCAGGAGTGTCAGCAAGTTTTCTTACGATTATTTATGGCTCTGCCCACCCCATTGGGATACGGGCGAGATAATATGTATGCAAGTAAGGATTTACCTTGAAAATTAAAAAAAAAATTGTACTACGAAACCGTAACGGTTGAGCGAATGGTTCGTCATTTCGAATATCTGAAGAACTATCGCAGTATTATCCCTAAAAACTAATAATACTTAATTGGAATCATGCGTATAAAATTATTCATGAGGGTTGGACAGAAAAACTCCCTTTTGCATCTCCATGATATGTCCCTTTGTAAGTTCATCATCATATCACATAACAGGTTATGATGCTTTATGAATTGTATTGTTATTGTTGTGTACTGTTTGTTTGTGTTTAAGTGGCAATATGTATGTATGTATGTATAATCATAGTAGTTAAATTCTGTATACTCTTACGCACATCACCTTGCTAATGTACGAGTCACGATAAGTATATTTTTATACAATGCTACCGCAATCCTCAGCTGAGTGCCCGTTTCTATAGTGACCTAATAAAATTAATGCAGTCATCAGTAGCTTTAGTTAAAATAAAACTCTTATTACGTCTTAAAAGATTTTCATCATCACGTCTTAAGAGGTTTTGTTCGGTGGCTATAACTCATGGCTTAACTCATCATTGTAATGATACCAAATACGCTTTAGTAAACAACTTGTTGCATGCTTTTGATGTTTGAAAACTTACGCCCTATATTTGTAAGGCGAGAGGGTTGATGTGCGCCTTAGTGAGACCTCTTTTGTGCACAATGTTTTCGATTTATTTCTTTCACCACACTGGTTTGAAAGAACTAGTAACACGACTACTTAGATATAGATTCGATTTATTTTAGGTTATGCGACATGCCTATTTCCTCACTATGTTTTTTCTTTGCTTTTTGTTTGAGAGTAGTGGTGGCGCAAATATTTTTCCGACCGAACGACCTTGGGATTGGAAGTTTCAGATGTTAGCTTGTTAATAAGGAATAGACTTATGTTACAGCTACAATATGGAATGAAGCGCTCGTGGCGTAGCTTGCTTAGACGTTCTTGATTGATCGTTGAAGTTAAGCAACGTTGTGCGCGGTCACAATTTGGATGGGATGCAAGTGGCATTACGAACTAAGCGCTTTCGTGCTTCGGAGGGCACGTTAAATTGTCGGTCCCGGCTTTTAAGTCGTTAAGCCTTGACGGAGGCCTTTTGGCGGCCTAAAAACTCCGTCACAAGAACATACGAACTTACTTAATATGGAATAGGCTCGTTACGGGTTAAGTCTTCGTACGAAATTATAATCAGTCTTGTAATCAAATGTCCAGCACATTAAAACGTTGTCTTTACGATGTTTACGCGTGGCTCTCGCCAGCTGTCGGAGCAACTCTGTTGTTAAATAAAAGGCAATATCTTTTATCTTCCGCGTTGTTTCGGACGTCACAACGTTATAGGAAGTTTACTGGACAGCGTTATGCAATTTGATGAACTAAATTACTGACACATAAAGTTTCGGGAAATGCAACAAAGAAACAGTTATAAATATTTATCATACATACATATTATATTATCACGTCCGTATCATGTGATCAGCATCGCCCATATAGGTGGTCCATCATGTTGGAAACGATGCTATCCCTTTAGACTTTTACGACATGCTCTAAATATTTAATCAGCAGCTAAAATATCTAAATTTGTGACTTTGATTACTCTTTTGGCTCTAAAGTAAACTTTACAAGATTGAAATGCACCATTTTGAATAAGGTATCTCCGATCTCTCGAAACAGTAGTTAGGTATGGGATGAAATGTATTGTACAACATATTTTTTTCGAAAATAAATCTGGGTTCGCTTGCGTTGTACCTGGATGTAATCGCCTTTAGGTTATTCCGAACCACAAACTATGTACATTCCAAATTTCATCACATCCTCAGAAAGAATACATGTCTCAGGCTTCGAGTAGTCTGCCTTCAACGACATTTAAAATATCTTTCAAGTACGTAAATGTCATAGTAACGACGTCGCCGAATATTCCTATTTTCGTCCAAAGTTAGCGGAATTCGGAAATCATATACGTAAAAAAGTCACTTTACGTTGACATCTTATTTCCCAAGTCACACCGTGAAAAAGACAACGTCGCGAACCGTGTATAAATTTCGTCCTGTCGCGTTTTGTGGGGAAGCTAAAGCTATATTTAAACGAGACATCCTGTCTTGGACAATTACAGCTAGGTTTTTAATTCGAATTGACATAATTGGTAGCTTTGTCCCTTCCTAATACATCGTGTATTAGGTTCGAAGGGTACATTATTCAATTAGTTTTGTAGGTCTAATCGACCTTAGAGTTCAAAGAGAAGAGACAAGAGAGTCAAAGCTTCCAAATGGAAGTTATTTTTAGAAAAAAAAAACATGTTCTGTATCACCCTACAGAGCTAATTAAAAAATAGAATTTACATGTCAGATATCATACGATAGATTGAAATACTAGCTATCCTACTAATATTATAAATGCGAAAGTTTGTGTGTGTGACGTATCCCCGTAACCACGGAGTTCAAGGGGTTCGAAAGTTTGTATGGGAACTTTTAAACGGGCGGTGCGATTTACTTGAAACTTCGTTTGGAAATGTAAAATAAAAAATAATTGGACACGTATTTCAGGATTTTCCAATATAACCCTCAAAAAGGGGCAAAAATGGGTGTCAAAGTTTGTATGGGAACTTTTTAAAAGGCAGTGCGATTCTAGCAGTGATAATTTAACGTGGCCTCCGAAGCATGGAAGCGCTCAGCTCGTAATGCCACTTGCAGTCACCCATCCAAATTGTGACCGCGCACAACGTTGCTTAACTTCAACGATCAATCAAGAACGTTTAAGCAAGCTACCCCACGAGCGCCTAAGAATCATGAACACCAATAGCAATAAATCTCCTAAACTTAAACGAATTACCCACTTCGAGATTAGTAATCAACTATTTCGTCTATCACGGAATCGTTCGCGTTCAAACTCCCGGCAACTAAAAATACTCCCGTTGTAATTTTAAAAGCTCACTCAAAGCAATAAAAGATAAACATTAGTACTGAATCGGCCACAAACGTGAAACAAACAAAACAGATGGATGACCCTCGTAGTCTCCCGGGATCATGGAGACTAGTGCGGCATCGGGCTTCGGCCGGTACGGACGCGGACACGTCCCGTGACGTCAGCGTACGAAACATCCCAAAACAAGTGAACATACAAACATAAACTCTACCACACGTGCTTAGGATTTAATTCTGTGTGAATGTGGTGAAAGACCGTTAGTGCTTACTGTACGATTGGTCGACTAATTAGTGTTTGAAATATGACAGTTTTTAATTTGTTCACAGCTTCAGAGGATGAAGTTGTTTGATGTTTTTCTACTTAGCTATATTTTACTTCAGTATTTTGTCATTTATTGTTCTATCTTTTAGAAATTCTGAAAAAGCTAAAAAATATTTTGACGCCTTTAGATTTTTACCACGGTCTAGTTTTTAGAATAACACCGCTGACTTAAAAATTTGGGGGAAACCTCGGCGCACGTACTTGTACCAAATCGGCGGCGTTTTAGAAAAGGGCCAGGTCAAGAGTACCCTAAACCGACGAGCACAGTTACTGTGGTCTTTTGCAGATTAACCTGAATGTTCTTTCACTTTCTTATTTATCTTGGTCCGTTTTCGCTCCGTTTCAAATCCATTTGTTTCATAAGACTCTTCTCCAGTCATAAAAATAACAATCTGAGCGTTTGTGCCCTATTTCTAATCGGCATCAAAACAATATCTTTTGAAAGGAAACGTCTATGTTTAAACGGTATAAATGTTTATGGATAACGGTTTTAAAAACAAATGAAACCTAAAATTAAAGTGCTTTTGAAGAACAAAAGACGGTTGAATGGTCCTATTTTGCAAGTCACAAAAGGGTTGTGTTATTTTTGATATGAATATTACTCGTACGTTGCGTTAATGTGACAAATTATTTAATTAGTAGTAGCTTGTAAGAACTTATTGCTTTGATCTATCACTGAATAACATGTGAATACGTATGTATGTATGTTCGTATGAGCTAGTGGCCAACTCTAGTGACCGAGTTTTTAGGCCGCCTAAAGGCCTCCGTCATGGCTTAACGACTTAAAAGCCGGGACCGACTGTTTAACGTGCCCTCCGTAATGCCACTTGCGGTCACCCATCCCAATTGTGACCGTGCACAGCGTCGCTTAACTTCAACTATCAATCAAGAACGTCTAAGCAAGCTACGCCACGAACGCTTCAGGGAGATGATGATGATTTACGATGCCGAAGACTGGCACTTTGTCTGAACTAGACCTTGGCTAATTGTAGTAACTTCATAAAGTTCACTTGTGGACTTTTATATAACTTTCCTGCCCATATCGACTTCTCTGCTGTATTTGAAAGTAAAGAAAAAGAATACATAGAATGCATCCAGCTGCTTCTCTCCCCGAGCATGTCGTAAAAGTCGACTAAGGGATAGTATCCTCCCCAACATGATGGACTTATATGGGCGATGGGCTGATCATCTGTCACCATGGTTCATCATATCCATATTAGGACTAGATCAGAAGTGGCTGCAAGTTTTCTGATGTTTACTTGTGGCTCTGCCTACTCCATTAAAGATACGGGCGTGATATGTATGTATGTTATACAGCAGGGAAATGATGCTAAATTGGAGTCTTTTATATAGTTCGTTAATACCCATAACCACAATGAGAATGAGTATTAAAAACTGAACGGGCGGTCCCCTCGAAACACAATAGCAAACCTGCATACTTCATTGAATGCCATAAACATACAGCTAAATCACAATCATAGTTCCCCCGGGAGTCCTAACCGTTGAATAATATTAAGCAAGCTATGGCTCAAATAACCTACAAATGTATTTATTATTACATGAAACTTCATTAAAATCCCTTCAGCTTAACAAATTTTGGATTTAAGTAAATATGGAAACTGCAGATGCGTTCAGATTTTCAATTGTTTTAATGTAGGTATTACCGATATATTGTGAACATCTTAAATGTTACTTTACTCATAACAAAGCATTTTTACAAATATTGGGTTCACACAATAGGTTAGCGTGGTATGGACATGTCATGAGAAGGGAAGAATGTCATGCAACGAGAAGAGTGTTAGATATGAATGTGGAAGGATATGTGGGTAGAGGTAGGCCAAAGAAAAGATGGATGGACTGTGTGAAAGATGACATGAGTAAGAAAGGAGTGAGCGTTGAGATGACTTCTGACAGAGGGAAATGGAAGAGAAATACATGTTGTGCCGACCCCACATAAAGTGGGACAAGGGCAGGGAAATGATGATGATGGGTTCACACATTCATGACTGGTCTATAGCTACCCGAATACTCCTCAGTTTGATGGCTTTGAATGCGTTCAATGGAATCAACGTGCACTTGACTGAATGTTATGATGTTTGAATTACTTTTATGTGGCTTGTGTGAAAACATTTTATTGGCTTCGTGTGACGCTACGCTCGCTGAATTACTTTTATAGGGCTTTTGAACTTGTAGCTCGGATGGCTTTGTTGAGTGTTATTATTCCAATAATTTCTGGCGACAGGCAAAGTACTGTCATTTATTATTTGATAGCTTTTGCCCGCGGCTCCGTTTCCGTGGTACTTGGATAAAAAGTAATCTATAGGTATATTATTCCAACAGTAATATGTATATTTTATGACGACCTCGGTGACGTGGAGGGTTCGATTCCCGCTACGGAAGAAATGTTTGTATGTTCTGCAAATATTTCTTCCGGGTTTGGGTGTTGTAGTATTTACAAAAAATAAGTATATAAGTATTCTATAAGCTATCTGGTGTCCATAGTACAAGCCTTGCTTAGTTTCGGGCTTGATGGCGCTGTGTCAAATGTCCACAAATACTTATTTATTTATTTTGAGTTTTTTTAAATCGTTCAGCCATAACGACTTTCGTCAGATCAGAGGCCAAAAAACTTTTGCATTTATAACATTAGTATTTTGTACTTCTCTGCTGGACTGGAAGTAAAGAAAAAACATAGAATGCATCCAGCTGCTTCTCTCCCCGAGCATGTCGTAAAAGTCGACTAAGGGATAGTATCCTCTCCAACATGATGGACCATCTATATGGGCGATGGGCTGATCACCTGTCACCATATCCATCTATTTAAATCAGAAGTGGCTGCAAGTTTCTGGCTTGTGGCTCTGCCCACCCCATTTGGGATATGGGCGTGATAGTTATGTATGTATTTTGTAAGTAACACCACACACATCTAGAATGCTTGGCTAAGCTAAGTTCTGAGACGAGGACCGCGGGTGGTTTGAAAAATAAACACTACAACAAAACACGATAAATAAAACGAACAGACCCCACTGCTCCCGACACATCATTCAGAAAACTAACCTACCTCTCTTATCGCACCAACACTGCAACTGCAACACACCACTCAGCGGTGGCTCTGGTTTCAACCGCCAAACGAAAACGGTCATTGTTGTTATTGCAATAATGGTGAACTTGCTTTGTTTTTGAGAGTGGGACTGGAACACAGCACTCAACAAGTGAGCTGAGACCGATCCTGCATTGCGAAATTTACATTTATTGTAATAAGAATAAAGTTTACGTTTGCAACTCATTTGTTTATTGTTCAACAATGCATTTTTCAAGTGCGCAATAGAATAATTAACAGTTTCTGTGCTTATGTTAAATACTTTTGCTGAAAAGAAAATAAGTACATACCTACTTATGCACCTATTTAGTTAGGGTTTCAAGTAAATTGATAACGATAAGTTGTTCCCCTTCGATAAATCCTAAAAAATGAGGAACAATGACACACGTGCGCAGCTCTAAGCTTCCATTGGCCCCACACATGGTCTTAGACCCAAATGCTGTCAACGGCTACATATTTTAACTAATCGGGTCCCACATTTTCTTAAAACAAGCTGTCTGTAACTGATGGTTAAACTTTCTGGTGTTGGTGAACTTTGTGTATTATTTCTTGTGTGATTTATTTTTGAACACAGCTGCACTTTTCTCGTCTATAGGGTAGTTGTGTGTTTTATTCTGATTTGTGTCAGTGATTGTCTGGTTTCTATTTACAAATTTAAAACCAAGTTTTGTTTACAAAAGTGGCATTATTCTCAAGGAAGTTTAGAAGTAGGTATTTGGGAGTTGAATAAGTAGGTATATCGTAGTCATTTACGGAAAATTTTGATACAAAATGCTAGTTCGTGTTTGGATGTCCCCGTTTTCGAAATGTGTATCATCAATAGATTTATCGTTTTGTGTTACTAACAAATATTTCCTGTTCGTTTTTAGGTTTATTAATCTCATTGACTAGTTTTGGAATATTGTTGACCAATCGTACAGTTCACTTTACTAAAATTGTACTATTATTTATTTTCTAGTGAAGGTAGTTAGTTGAGAATGTGTTCATCGGTGTTGTTGATAAGTGAATATTCATTGTGTTTCAAGACTTAGTGCAAATAAAATGAAAATTAACAATGGTGATGCTACGAAAATTTGTGGTATGTTTTGTTATAAAAAGCTGCAAAAGTCTGTCATATTGCTATTAGACGAGCCTAGATATAATGATTATGTTTGAGTTGGTTATGACTTATACCACTGTCATCCAGAATTTCTTATAAGATTGTTCTGATGGTAAATTTTCAGTCTTAATTAAAATTTCAGTTAAAAATATTGCTTCTCTCGTTAATCATAATCATAATAATTTTTTTTCTTAAATGTGGTATACAAAGATCTTATAATTAATACATATGTTTAGATGCTCACATTCCTCATTTGGGATGAAAATACTGGTCTAATTGATTTTAGCATGATTCATAATTTATTTAAATTTAGAAACAAAGAAGTAAGCAAAGATGTCAAAGTTAAAAATCCGTTATCTGATCAAGTCTAGTGTTTGCAAAAAGGTTAGACTTGATCTTGGTGTCGGTAATAAATCTTATTTTCGCCGAATGACGCGCGAGTTAGATCATCGTAATTATAGAAAGACCAGCAATGAAATATGGAACCAAGCAATTTATAAACTACTTTTTGGATTTGGTTCTTTCATCTTCGATCACAGAGTTTTCTGTATATCTACCTAGACGTACAGAAAATCCTCAAAAATTTAATGCCTTAGTTTGTAGTAGATGTTCCTTTGACTGCCTTAGACATGATTAAATAATCTCAAGTGTTTGATAAATGACCGTGAACCCGAGATGGACAAAACCGTGATGGATGGCAAATTCAGAGAGGCATGTACCCAGCAGTGGTTGAAGTCAGGCTGTTGTGAATTGTTATTTATTATTAGCTGCCTCCCGTGGCTTCGCTTACATGGTACCCAGATAAAAAATAGCCTATATGTTAATCCGGCACATGTTCTATGTATGTTCTAAGTTTCAATCAAATCCGTTCAACCATTTTGACGTGATTGAGGCACAAACATCCAAACTTCCTCACAAACTTTAGCATTTGTAATATAAGTAAGATGCTTGTTGATCTAGAGGTAGAACGCAGTCCTCAGTGAATGTGTCGTTTCAGCTATCAAGCCTGCGAGACGAGCTGACGGCTGGCGAGGACAAATGGAAACAGCGGCGAAACCTTAGCTTCGACCAGAACAGACATCTGGAGGAGGTCACTAGGGAGAGGTGAGATATTTCACTTGTTGCTTTACAATAATAGTAATTTTCGGAATCGGTTCAGTTGTGTGATTATCCTAAAATATGCTTTTAAGCCCTTTATAAAATAAAATTGCAGCCGAATCGAGTTCTTTTTTGAAGTCTATTAAAAAGTGAGCAATTAGGTGCTCTGGAGATTTAGGTATGCTGGCCTACTTTAAATACTTCTTCGCCGGACTGGGACTAAAGAAAAAAAATAGGATGCGTCCAGCTGCTTCTCTTCCCGAGCATGTCGTAAAAGTCGACTAAGGGATAATATCCTCTCCAACATGATGAGATACAATAAGCAAGTATTCCCATGGAGGGTTGACGTCAGGCAGGCGGCCGGTCATAAAACACCTTAGCCAAAACTCTTACTCGACCCCCACATAGTGGGATAAGGGCAGGAAGATGATGATGGCCTAATTTGAACACTTGTGTTTTCAGGGACGATTTAAAGCGCGTGGCAGTGAGTCTGCACGGCGCCGTGACGCAGCTGGTGGCGTACTGCGCGAGCGCGGAGGACGAGCTCAATCGCACCGTGCTGGCGCAACTCCTGCCTCGGCTGCTGCCCCACGCCGACTGCGCAGACGACGCCGACCTGTAAGAACTATTAATCTTACTTATATTATTGAGCAAGAGCACTGGTTGTCTAATTGGTAGTGACCCCGCCTTCCGATCCTAAGATCGTGGGTTCAAACCCGGTCGTGTACCAATGGATTTTTCTGTGCGAAAAATTTATGTGCGCTATACCAGTACTCTCGAACGGTGAAGGATAATATCGTGAGGAAACCCGCGGCTTAGCCAGCTCCGCACGTATTGACCATGTCTTTCCTGTGGACAAGGCCGACTAAGCTGAGAGGATGGAATAGGCGCTGGGCAAGCCTACTCCATCTTAGTTCGTCCCGGGCACTACAGCGTCCCGTTTGTGAAGGCAAAAGTTGCCTCTTGACGCTGTATAAATCGTCTACTATAGATGGTAAAAGGCCTTAGTTGAGTATTGAAGCACGAGCGCGTAGCCTGCTTAGACGTTCTTGATTGATCGTTGAAGTTAAGCATCGTTGTGCGCGGTCACAATTGGGATGGGTGACCCAAGTGGCATTACGAGCTGAGCGCTTCCGTGATTAGAACTTAAAATTTGCTGAAAACGGTTTCAGCTTTCACAAGAATCAAACTCTTTTTAATGCATGTAACGGATGTTTAAATTCGGTTCGCGTCGACTTTCTAAACTTAGCCGGTTTATTACATTTTAATCTCTACTTATTTTGCGAGGGTTTAGCGTGAAAATTATTAACGGACGGAGAGTTGGCGATGTGCCACGATGTGCCCTTTGCTTTATATTTATGATAGGAAATGTAATGAGCTTGATTCCTTGAATGATGGACTGATGGGAACAGCTGTGCATAAAGGTAGTGGTGTGGAGTTGTACTAGTATTTGACGTCAACTAGTCTATACTTAGTGACCTGAAGAACTAGACTACAGATTTAAGACTTACGGAAGGATCGCTTGTTTTATAAACGAAGTCATAACTGAGAGAATTGATAACAAAAATGAGTTAATAATAACTATGTATATTACAAATTTAATTAAATTCCGTTTATGACACTATAATTAAGGCACAAATCAATAAATAAATAAGTATTTGTGGACGTTTCACACAGCGCCATTTAACACCAAACTAAGCTAAGCTTGTACTATGGGCACCAGATGGCTGATACAATACTATACTTTTCTTTTATAAATACTACAACACCCAAACCCGGAAGAAATATTTGAAGAACATACAAACATTTCTCCCGTAGCGGGAATCGAACCCGCACCTCTTGCATCTCAGCCGAGCACTTGTCCGCCACGCCACCGAGGTCATCAAAATTAATACAAAAATCTTAACATTTTAGCAAATTTTTGAATTTCTGATTATGTGGTAGTAGGATAGATAGAACATACCTACGGATTCTTTATTGCAAATGCTTTTTATAAGTTCCAAGATTTGGCAGTCTGTCTTGAAAGCATATTGTCTATTCAATATCATCATCATCATCAACATCAACTGATGATCTGACTGACTAACAAGTCATTTTTTTTTCCAGGTCTAGAACGTGTCCTTCGGAGTCGTCCCGGGCCGACTCGCCCAGTCTCACGCTCGAGCTGAGCGCGAGCGCATTGTCCCGCAGCGGGAAGCACGTGCACTTCGCGCCAGACCTCAACTCCATACTCGACTTGGACGAGGTGAGAACAGTTCCTACTTATCCTAGGAGAAGGGCTAATTGATTTACGTGACAGTGTACGGACGACCTCGGTGGCTTGGCGGGTGAGTGCTCGGCTACGGGAGAAATATTTGTATGTTCTGCTAATATTTGTTCCGGGTATGGGTGTTGTAGTATTGTAAATATGTATTTACAAAAAAAAGTATATCTCAACTGTCCTTATCCCACTCTATGTGGGGTCGGCACAGCATGATCCTTAGATCATGCTGTAAGAGTTTTGGCTAAGGTGTTTTATGACCGGCCGCCTGCCTGACGTCAACCCTCCTTGGGAATACTTGCTTATTGTATCTCATCATGTTGGAGGATATTATCCCTTAGTCGACTTTTACGACATGCTCGGGGAGAGAAGCAAAAAAAGTAAGTATTTTATTAGCCATCTGGTGCCCATAGTACAAGCTTTGCTTAGTTTGGGTGCTAGATGGCGCTGTGTCAAATGTCACAAGTATTTATTTATTACGTGAGCATAAAACTAGATTTGAACCCACGATCTAAGGATCGGAAGGCGGGGCAACTACCACTAGACCGTCAGTGCTCTTACCAACACTACTGTGAATTAAGTGATGTAGGTAGCGAAGATGTTCAATTGTGAAGGATACGACTTGTATCTCTCTGATCTCTTATCTCCTGATATACGACCAAAAAGCAAAGTCAGGAGTAGTCTCTTAGCGCTTATTTCGCGCATAATGTACGAATGTATGTATGTATGTTCGTATGAGCTAGTGGCCAACTCTAGTGACGGAGTTTTTAGGCCGCCTAAAGGCCTCCGTCATGGCTTAACGACTTAAAAGCCGGGACCGACTGTTTCACGTGCACGAAGCACGGAAACGCTCAGCTCGTAATGCCACCTGCGGTCACTAATCCCAATTGTGACCACGCATATCGATGCTTAACTTTAACAATGTACGAAGGACAGTGTAAAACAGTGGAACTGATGTTAACACCTCAAGGTTATGCTTTTCTTGCAACTTTGTTCTGGAATACAGTGTCTGGTGGGTGTATGTTGCAGGATGGCATAGCGGGCTTCCTCGCGCAGCAGCGGGACGTGAGCGCCGACATCAAGCGGGAGTTGGAACACTCCTTACGAAGGTTGAGACATGAAGCTCACTCTCTGCTTGACCTGTCTGAGAAGTTGTCGCACAGTGAGTATCACATCTACACCTGGTTCTGTTTGACGACCTCGGTGGATTGCCGGGCTAGTGCTCAGTTGAGTCTCAACTCAAGAGGTTCGATTCCCGCTACGGGAGAAATGTTTGTATGTGAAAATATTTCTTCCGGATCTGGGTGTTGTAGTATTATAAGAAGTATGTATTTGCTTAGTTATATATAGCTTTGCTTAGTTTGGGGCTAGATGGCGCTGTGTGAAATGTCCACAAGTATTTAGTAAATTTATATTGATGTTTTAAGAAATAAATATCAAAAACAAGTATCCTCTCCAAAATTATAGACCATCTATATGGGCGATGGGCTGATCACCTGTCACCATGTGTCACCATATTCATCTTAGGACTTTGAATCAGGAGTCTGCAAGTTTTCTTATGATTACTTGTGGCTATATGATAGAATACTTATATACTTTTTATTTTAATATATATTAGTTATTTCACATTATTACATAATATACTAGCAGTGTAGTAAATCAAGTGTTTGTTTGTAATTATAGAGAATCGTAATGAGTCGAACATGCTGGAGTCTAGTGTTCAGATCACGGAGCTAGTCAACGAACTCGAAGACAAGCGGAACTGCGAGAACTGCGAACTGCATCGGAAGGTAACAACATCTGCCCATCGACAAGGGCCTTCGCCCATGAACCTCTTACCTTAAAAAACAAAGCAAATGGTCAAAAGTTCGTCAAAGAACGGCAACTTTTATAGAAAGGGGTAGTGGACGGAGGCTCTGATTATGGACTTACAGTATTGCATTAACCCCTTATTAAAAGAGGGGTGTTACAAATTTGTAGTGTGTACCTGTGAGTCTGTCTATGGCATCGTAGCTTCCAAGCGAAAGGAGCGACTTTGATGCGGTTTTTTCTGTTTGAAAGCTAATGTGATTCTATGATTTATGATCTGTTGAGGCGTTTGAAGATCATCAGCTCATTTCCTACTTGACAAAAGGACCTTTCTAACTTTCACAGGTCCGATTGTTTTATGGCGTGGGGGGTTATTTAAATTTTCAATTTAATCACTTGTATTTCTGGTGTTTGGGATGTAGTGGTGTTTTAGTTTCTGACATCCACGACAAAGGGAAAGCTAGCGTGTGACTGTTGGGTGATGCTTGTTTATTTAATCTCTAATCCAGAATTTTCTTTTCAGAACATGGAAGAAGCGATGTCTGAATGTCTACAGCGGGAGAATCTATTACGTTCTGATCTGGAAGCTGCCATGATCAAGATTGCGCAACTAATGACCAGCGCTGATGTCATCGCGGAGGGGTCAGTTTAAATATGATTATTTTTATCAAATAGTATATTTTCAGTCAATGTTACAGGATGAAACCTTTGCCTATAAAATTGAGAGAGGACTGATTATACTCAAACTTAGAATATGATTTATGACCTAGGGTATGTTATTCATCACACGAGCTGAGCCACGGGCTAGCTTCTATATATGATTTATTTATTTTATTTTTTCAACGAAGACTACATGTTCTTAAAATTAAAATATGTATTTCTTATACATTTAACTTTTAGTCAAAACGGACTTACATATTGTGGATGAAAGTCTCATCTAAGTTTCATGTATCCTCCAATACAATTTATTTCACGACACAAGCAAGTTGGTACATAAAATGAATATAGTGACATAAAAAAGTCACCGCTCAGCTTATTGTCATTTTTTGTTATTATTAATTTTGTACTTCTTTATATTTATTTCTTGTAATAATCATGTTTTTATTGTAAACATTTGGTATTGATTAAGATCATAACCGTTGGGAGGGGGCGCTGGAAACTTCAATACAGTTTTTAAGTTAACTAAGGCAACCTGTTCCAATTGTTTTTTGTAATGTTGTATTATTTTTATCAAATGAATTATGTTTATGTTTATCGTAGGTACGGCACGGGGGCTCTGCAAGCAGACGCGCTGCGCCCGCGCCGCGCCGCCCCCTCCCCCGCGCCCTCCTCCCCCGCCGGCTCGCCCGCCCCCGCGCACTCGCACAGCCTCCTGCACGACATGGAAGCGCTGCAGAGGGAGAGGGACGACCTGCATCAACAGGTGAGATCTGAGATGGCATGTTACCTCAAACAAAATACCGCTCGGAATCAATTAGGGGTGATTGGATCAGGTTCTTTTTGAACCGATGGAAGTCACTACGTCTAGCGAAATGATGCTTTCTGTGTTAACCAAGCTATTCAGAGATACAACTGACGGGAGTACACAAGTATAATATTAAATTAAAAATTTAAATAAACCCCGAAAAGTACACCAAATTTTTCAAAGTAAGTTTCAAATCTATCGGATTTATGAAAATTAGTAGTCTTTTGTCAAGTAGGTAGGCTGATGATCTTCAAACGCCTAAATTTTCGGTAAGAACCATCCCGATCACATCAACTTTCAAGTTGAAAAAAACCGCACCAAAATAGGTTCATCTGTTCAGGAGCTATGATGTCACAGATCGACACACAGATACACACTACATACTTTTTCGATTAAATTAAAAGAAAAAAACACTAGGATTCCCTGTGTAGTGGATATAAGAAAGTTTGAGTACTCAGACCCAGACTTTAATACTATTTATATTTTAATACATATAATATAAATTTATTCCGGGTCTGGGTGTTTTAGTATTATAAGTATGTATTTACAAAAAAAAAGTAAATAATTATTCTATCAGCCACCTGGTGCCCATAGTACAAGCTTTGTTTAGTTTGGGGCTAAATGTCTACAAATATTTTTATAAATTTATTTATACATATAATGTACAATTTATACGGATAAAAGCGTAACATAAGATGGTTAATAACCTCATGTTACTTACTCTCTTACCTTATCATTCATGAAATTTTAACATATAACATTAAATTTATTATGTAGCGTTTCATTTATTGCTACGACGTATATATGTTTATTTACACAAATTATGTATGTTTGCAATGCGCGCGGCAGGTTAGACTGATGACAGACTCGCCAGTGCATAAGATGTGCTGTGAGAAGGTAAACCGTTGGAAATTCTTTGTTTCGTCGTCGCATGGCTTTTATTACAAGTGAACATTAGTTTAGAAAGAGACGGCAATATGTTTTAAATTAAGTTTACTTTATTCTCATCTCTCATTTGTTTATATATGTAAAATATGTGCTGTGTTGTGGATGTGATCGCTGTGTTGACGCCATAGTTTAGATCTAATAAATGTCAAAGTATTAAACACAAACATCTTTGCTGGACTGGGAGTAAATAAAACACATGTGTCCAGCTGCTTCTCTTCCCGAGCATTTCGTAAAAGTGACTAAGGGATAGCATCCTCTCCATATGAATGAACCATATATGGGCTAATCACCTGTCACCATGGTTCACCATATCCATCTTGGGACTTTGAATCAGGAGAAGCTGCAAGTTTTCTTATGATCACTTGTGGCTCTGCCCAACCCATTAGGGATACGGGCGTGATATGTAAATTTATGTATTAAACAAAAGAAGCAAAAACCCGACAAACTAAAAACATCACACTCATTAAGTTTGTTTCTTGTATATAGTCGTCTCTTTTGTGCATGGTAAATGTTTTTAGTCTGTGGTGTTCATGATAACTAGTTTTAAGTACTAAATTTTAGAAGGAGAATCCATTCCATAACGTGACCGTTATAGGACCGGTACGTCACGAGCCATGCTTTGACGAACTTTTCTGTCGGTTCGTGAACGTTCCTGAACGTTTCTAACTTCTAAGTTTCTAGTTTCTACGCCGCGGGTTTCCTCACGATGTTTTCCTTCACTGTTTGAGAGTAATGGTATAGCGCCCATAAATTTTTCCATTGGTACACGACTGGATTTGAACCCACCACCGTAGGATCGGAAGGCAGGGTCACTACCAACTAGACCACAAGTGCTTTCACCGGTCGGTTATAGAACGGTTAACTGGCTACCCCATTCAATAACGGGGCGGGAAATTTGACCAGCCATGCAACGCCAGGATACTCAGTGAGGTCAGGGGTAGATTTGGACTGGTGGTCTGTGGGACTGTAGCCATCTGACATATAATATTGTCCTCTCAGCTGGAAGCGGCAAATCGACAGTTACGTTCGACACGTCAGTTCGTAGAGGAGCAGGCGAGCGAGAGAGAGACAGAGCGAGACGAGTTCGCCAAACGACTCGCCGAGCTCAGAGACGAGAACGCCAGGCTCGGGACCAGGCTGCAGAGCAACGCCAGGATACTCAGTGAGGTCAGGGGTGCATTTGAACTGGTGGTCTGTGGAACTGTAGGCATTGGCTCTATCATGAGTTTTCTCAGACCACATTCACCGAAGAATATGTTTAGTACTAAATTGTTTAGTACTAAATTCAAAATAGACAAAATTTTCCTGCTTATCTGACCTGCCTCATTTTACGATTTCGAATTACGTTAGTAGTTTAGTAGTAGTTTTTTTACTAAATCGCTAGTGATTATAATCTGAGTAAACTCATGGAGAAAGCCACTGGAATTTGGGAATCGAACTTTATATTTATTGTCTTTTGTCTTTTCTCACTGTATTTAGATCCAATTTAATATTTGTAAGGAATATGGTTATGCTAACTCTCTAATAATTTGCACTCTGTCCGTCTATTTTCAAGTTGTTTGCATTTGCTGCGTTTTGTTTTGAGAAAATGTACCGGTAACTGGATGAATAATAATCCTAATAATGTTACAAATCACTACAGCGTCCCGTTCTGAAGGCAAAAGTTGCCTCCTGACGCTGTGGTGAATGGTAAATAACTTGTAACAGTTACTTGTACATTTCTTCTCCAAACGCTTTATATTCCTACTTTCCCACTTATTCACTAACTCCATTGGTGTGCGTCTATACAGTCCACCACAAAAGTCAAAATGTCCTTAATCACGATGTTCATTTCGAACCTTATTTGATGGCAATAAGGTCGACTTTAGTGGTTGACTGTGTGTTGTGTCACAGATGCGCTGCCTCCGTCTCTCTCACTGCAACTGTCGTGAGCACGATGCACATGTAAGTCTATGCTTGTTTTGTTATGCACTACTTAGACCCCTGAAGTATTCCCATTGGTCCGATTGACTGTATTTGTGGTAGCAACGGGAATACTTGATCCCCTTGGTTTAGTTTACTTACCTAGATGTTCTGTCAACTATGCGTTTTATCAATATTTAGATAAGGTTGGAGTAGTTATTTATAGGATGCATTCTTAACAGCATGTAATGCACCTCCCAAATTAAACTGGTATTGGGTTCTAATGAAAATCACAGGAATAATGTATAGTCGACGGTCAGACGAAAATAAAAATAGTAGGTAATGTTCAGTTTAATCTCGTTGAAGTTCGGCATGAAATCTAGCTGTCTAGGGTCTAGGTTTTAAAACAAGGCGTACTAATCAAATCAGTTTGCTCAATCATTGCAGTAAACCTAACGCATAGATCGAGCAAGTCTTTTGTATGATAATGTCATACCCAATACTTGTATTCTTCTGAACAATACACCTGGCTAATTCATACAATATCACATACTCAGGTGGAACAGCTCGAAGCTCAAACCCGCGAAATGAACCAGATCATCTCAGAACTGGAGACCCGCAAAGCCGCAACAGACGACGAACTCAAAGCCAACGAGGAAAAGGTCGTCCTACTCCGAGACATCATCGCCAACTTGGAAACCCAACTCGAACAGAAGACCTCACACGAAAAGGAAATACTGGAACAACTAGAGACGATGAAGAAGACGATAGAAGAGAGAGATAGCAAGATGAGATCGCTGATTGGGGAGTTGGAAAGCATGAGGAGTGAAAGAGCCGAGCAGAGTGATATGATGTGCGTCAAATGTGGGCAGGAAGAGGACAAGTATAATGAGCTTTTGGCGAAGATCAAGGAACAGGTAATTATTTTTTTTCATCAGAATTCTATAATGTAAAATGGCCTACGACCTCTATCCCGTTCTATAATCGGATCTTCAGCAAAGTTCTGACGAAAGTTTGATTGTAATTTTTTCTGTCTCGTGGAGACTCTTAAATGTTCCCACAATGTCAATCTGTACAATGATATATTTCGTTATTTTGTAGGACAAAAGAGTGTGCCGCTGCTGTTCTCAGACTTAATCCAATTTTGTTTTAGAAAGGTCTTATTTCTGACTGTATTGTTATGTTCACAGAGTACATACATAGAAGAGGCGATCCACCGACGAGCGCGCAAGATGGAGCGCGTTCACGAAGTCTGTTCTACAAGTTGCAGCGAGCCCAGCGAGGACGTGTCTCTGCGAGACCAGCGAGACCCACATCTAGAGGTACACTTATAACACCCAATACTCTCATACATACTCCCAATTGTGACCGCGCACCACGTTGCTTAACTTCAACGATCAATTAAGAACGTCTAAGCAAGCTACGTCACGAGCGCGTCGATAGACCTATCGACGCGCTCGTGACCATACCTGTATTCAAGTACTTATCCGGATTCGACAGATGTCACAGAACCCATGCTGCAGGACAGGCACTCGAGATGTCAGTGATGATACATATAATATAGATGGCACCACATGATTTCACCATCCGCTTCGTTTGAATTGAGAACACCTGTTGATTAAGGGCAATGACAGAAGTGCTAGAGCAATGATGCGTAAATTAAATTGTTCCAATTTTAAATTAGGATTGCTAAACGGCAATCCACATTTTCAACTTTAAGTCACTTGAAACTTTTTTATTCGCTAGTAATACGACAAATTGGCGACTTTTGGAAAAGGACCAGGTAAAGAGTACCCTAAACCGACGAGTATGTATGGAGAATGTTATGAAAGTGAATGAAGCGAAAGAAGTATCTCAGGATCGTAGCAAATGGAAATCCGTGATCTCTGCCTACCCCTATGGGAAACAAGCGTGATTTATGTATGTAATACGAACGCGTGTCTGTGGATTTTTTGTGGTAAAAGTTAATTTAAGTTACTTACTTACTCTGGACCGTATCGTGTTGAGGTGATCAGAATTAATAGATTATTCCATAAAACTTAAAATAACCTGATCACCTGTCACCATTGTTCACCATTATCCGTCTTAGGACTTCAATCAGAAGTGGCTGCAAGTTTTCTTATGTTCACTTGTGGCTCCCACCCCGTTAGGGATATGGGCATGATATGTCTGTACTTAAGATTGTTTGTTTATCCAGGCGTCGTCCCCCGAAGGCGGCACCCCGCGCCCCCCGCGCATGTCGGAACTCTGCGGAGTGTGGGAGTGTGTACAGAACTTAGCGCGGGCGGAGGACGCAGCGCTGAAACGACTGGCGGATCTCGACATGCAGCGGACGCAGCTCAAGGACGTAGCACAGGTCAGTGACATCAAGCTTGATACAATTTGTTGAAGGTTTCCCCGGCGTAGTTCCACAGGTCCGTTGCATCTTATGATGAAATTTAGTATGGGCCTCAGCTTATTTGGGTTCGATTCCCACCCTGGGCAAACGTTTACATGCTGAGCCGCTTATTGTTCGTTTTGTTGAGTGGCTGGAAGTTTTCTTATGACTACTTGTGGCTCTGCCCACCCCATTAGGGATAATATACATACATACACTATGATTTATTTTCAACTGGTTAAGGAAAATAAAGGCAATTTTTTTAACTTCTGTCTTGGGTTTTTAAATACATTTATTTAGAACATAAAACAAACTAAAACGTGTAAACGATACGATTATGGTAGTTTGAGTTTGTTATAAGTGTATTGTTTTTGCTAAAACTGATTTCTGAATCTATTTCTCTTAGAAACATATTCACTAATACGGCGAGATCGAACAAAACATGAAAACATCCGAGATTTTGTATCTAGCTTTTGCTTTATTTTTTAAAGATCTCCCATAAACAAAGTCGTTGTATTTCAATTAACAAGCCTACAATACAAAAGCACCTGTCTCCACTTCCTACTGCGCTGTATGATCACCGGAGACCAGACCTTGGTCCCGGCTGGCGCTACGCCAGCGTTATTTCGATGCGCGCGTCACGCTTTCACAACTCTGCCATTAGAACCAACTGGCTGTTTTCTTTACAATATTATATCTGTTGTGACCTCAGACCAAATAAAAAGAAAAGACGCCGTGCTCGAACAACAAAAGTGAAGCCACACAAAACCGTGCACCTGCTAAACACACACGCTCACGCATAACCTACACTAAAACCATGCTCGTCGCTCTCGAGTCGTCGTTTAGTAAACTTAAATTTAAAAATAGAATTATGCCTTCCTGTGTAGTGAAAACTTGTAAAAACAGCAGCAAATCACATAAAAAGTCTCACGGAATCACTTTTCACTTGTAAGTTCTTGTAACTTCAAATAACATCGTTTCTTAATTATTATACTATGAATTTTAGGTTACTTGGAACACAAAACTTCAAAACCACACAAACGGCACACACATAGATAAAAAGGTGGCTTCACTTTTGTTGTTCGCGGCGCGGCGTCTTTTCTTTTTATTTGGTCTGAGGTTGTGACTTTCTAGTTCCTGAGTTCTTAATGACAAAGCTTGTCATGTAATGGCGTTTGTGAGAGATGGACTAACTTTGTAATATGCTCCAAGAAAATTTGCTAAACTTCCTGAAATCTCTTAGAAACCTAATTTTCTTTGATAGTAAAGGGCTATTACATAGTTACGATACGATGGTAGATTCTTAAATCCTGAATCTCTACATCTTATGATTTGAACCAAACGTAATTTTGTAAACTGGTAGTTTATGTGAATGATCATTCAACTCTTATTTCCGCCAAAAAAACTGTCGTTGATTTTAAAATTTTCACAATCTTATTTAAAATAATTTTCTCAGCATATTTATTGAAAACACTGACAATTACAATAAATTGACTAGAAAACACTTATCACTCATTTTGCATTGTCAGTTGCCATCCAGACAACACTAGAATACAAAAAATTCAATATCTGAAAATAGCTTGTGAAAGCGCATGATATCGGGTACCTATGTATTATTATCTATTACTTTCGAGTGAGTACAGCGATGATCTCATCTCAGATTTGCTGAATTCCAATTTATGATGGAACACTTTAAGAAAAACTACATCGTAAAAAAACTGTTAAGAATACGTCATTAGCGTAATAAGAATCACTTTCACAGTACAGTATTCGTCAGCGAAACAGATGTTTGGCTAGAATCTAACCTCTAAACCTAGGTTCGGCATGAGATTGATCTAACCGCTAGATCAATCTCACGCCGGAGCTAGGATTTCGACACATCACATCAATCACTCGTTTCTCAGAACTGGGTTCAGTGCGAGATATTTCCGTTAAACTGACGATGAAGTGAACTCACAATGTTGTTCCAGAGCCGAGGGCTTTAGCTTACAGATTTGTGATTAATCCCTCGATATGCCTAGTGATCTGGGATAGGGATCAGTCGCAAGACTGTTTATTTATTTTATTGCACTATCGAGAGTGTTTCGTAGAAGTTTTCACTCATTCCGCACTCCATACTATCATTAAAAACAATGACTTGTTATTGAAAGAACGTAATATTTTAAAAATATAATTAGGAGCCTTCCCTACTCCCACGGACCATCCTTATATAAAGCGGCACCCGTGCGCAGATCCTCCATTTGCTTGTTGGCTTTCGTGCGGTGCAGTCGTAATCGGCGTGACTTGTAGATAAGTAAAAGTGTACCTAAGTTATTGATAATTATTTGCTGAGTAAGTAGTTCTGATTTTGATTGTGTAATTGTGTAAATTGGTGTTTTCTTTGTTAACTTTATGGTTAGAAGTGATTATTAAAATAAGATTGATTTGGTAATTTTCGTTGTAATAAAGTTTTGTTTTTTTTTAATTATTTTTACTTCTGAATCCTAAATTCAGAAGTGGGATTCTTCTCCAAGCCCTTCAGGCCATTCTAGCAGAAAGTAGATGAAATTTTATTTGTGTGGGTAGAAATATTTTTATTTTTCTCTAAGAAAACACCAATTTCTTTGTTTTAACGTTTTATTTTTGTGAGTTGCTATGGCTGACGACCAATATGAGTCTAGAAACAAGTCACGTCGATGCGAAAGCGCGAGTAGATCACGAGATAGGTCCCGTTCGCGACGTAGGTCTCGTTCTCGTAACCAAAGTAGGTCTCGCTCGCGTGTACGATCTAGATCACGTATCAGGTCCCGCTCTCGTAATAGATCGCGCTCGCGAAATAGATCTTCGAGAGGTCGTGGCTCTCGCAGTCAGGATGCCTCATTGCAACATACCCTAGATACAATCCTTACACGGCTAGAGTCACTCGAGAATCGCCGTTCCGATAGCCCGCATGATGGCGAGGTAGGTAGGATCGGATTGTCTGAGATACCTTCCACCCTTGTTCCACAAACGCATTCCACCATTATTAGGGACAGTGAAACACAAAATGAAAACACGGGACTGACTAACAATCCGACATCCATGAACCCTTCCGCTCCCAGTGCTGTCTTAAACACGCACTTGCCAGAAAGCACAGCATCTGACATTCCCCTAGCTAGCGACGCGTCTGTGCAGTCACACCCTGATACAGTCGTATCCGATTCAGGACGCATTCTAGCGGAGGCCATTAGATCTTTGAATTCAGCCAATAAACAAAACTACTTTGTTTCTAATTTTGACCCAAAGTTACATGACATTGATGTGTGGTGCGAGGAAGTCGAAAGGGCCAAGATTTGCAATAACTGGCAGGATTCCGAATGTCTTTCCCGTGTGTCGGGCTGTCTCAAAGGTGACGCGCGTTCATGGCTTAACGAATGGGTAACTAATGACCGAACATGGTCGAACTTTTGCCGCGAGTTCAAACCCTTATGCCCGCGAAAACTAGACTACGCAAATATTTAATACGACGCTATGCAAACCAACTCTGATAGGTTTAGCACGTATGCAGAATACGCACGTAGGACTTTGCTGCGCCTCAAGATAGTTAAGGGTTTAAGTGATGAGTTGAGGGCTCTGATCGTAATACGTGGCATTACGGATTCGCAGGTTAGGGCAGCAGCAGCTAATGCTAATCTAACTTGTGAAGGTTTAGTGTCGTTCTTGTCGATTTATGTCAAGCCTGTGCGTACTAACCAAGACAGTCGTAATCATGCAACAAAACGTTCGAATAACGCTTCATTTAGGGCAAGATGCTTCACATGCGGACAGACAGGGCATAAATCTTTACAATGTTCCAAAAAAGCTGCAACAGATCAGAACCCTAAACCAAATACCAGTAACAGTAAAGTAGTATGTGGATTTTGTAAAAAACCGGGTCACAACGAGGTCTCTTGTTTCGCTAAAGATAGGTCAGGCCCACGTAATACCCGCAACGTGAACTTGTGTTCTGAACCTTCCGCCATTCGCACTACCCCACATACTGATTTGACTTCAGGGGTAGTTCAGGGAATTCCTGTCGATGTTCTCATTGACAGCGGTGCATTAAATGTCTCTCTGATATCATCCGACACCTTGAAATACTTGTCTTGTGAGAGAAAACCTATACGTTGCACATTAAAGGGGATTAGTAATTCCGTTATTGAGGCAGACTCCTATGTGACGCTTACCGTCGAACTTGATGAGATCTCTATTGAAGCAGATTTCGTAATAGTCCCCGGATCTTACATGCCTACTCCTATTGTAATAGGTACCGATATTCTTAACCGCGATGGCATAACTTACGTACGAACGAAAGACCGACAATACCTAACCCGCTCTAAGGAGAAAACTGTTTGCTCAACATTCCCCCAAACAGAAGTTTCGATTAATACCCCCCTTCAGGGTCCAGAACGTAAGTCGCTGATAAGCGTGATTGATCAGTTCTCTGAGTTTTTCATCACGGGTACTGCATCAACAACTGTCACCACAGGTAAAATGCATATTGACGTTACTGATAAAACTCCTGTTGCCTACCGACCATACAAACTGTCACATTCCGAAAAACTTAAAGTCCGCAACATTATAAGTGACCTAAAAGAGAAAGGCATCATTCGTGACTCTAAGTCTGAATATGCCAGTCCCATTATCTTGGTTAAAAAGAAAGATGGAAGTGACAGAATGTGTGTTGATTACCGTGCATTGAACCGACTGACTCTTAGGGATCGTTATCCATTGCCTCTCATAGAGGATCACATTGATAGGCTAGGTAACTTCAAATTCTTCACCAGCCTTGACATGGCCACTGGTTTTCACCAGATCCCTATTGATGAGGCGTCTATCTCTAAAACGGCATTCGTGACCCCTGAGGGTCATTTTGAGTACCTTCGTATGCCGTATGGTCTTACTAACAGCCCTATCGTCTATCAGCGCATTATCAACGATACTTTGCGGAAACACATTGAAGCCGGTAATGTCCTGGTGTACGTTGATGATGTGCTGATTATGAGTAACAGCATAGAAGAGGGAATCCAATTGTTGAAAGGGGTTCTGAAAACGTTAACTGACGCTGGTTTTTCTATTAACCTTCGCAAATGTTCATTCCTTTCCTCGGAAATTGAATATCTAGGGCGTGTCATAAGTCAAGGACAAGTCAAACCTAGTCCTCATAAAGTCGAGGCACTAGTCAATGCACTGTCACCAGGTAATGTTAAACAAGTGCGACAATTTCTGGGGCTGGCGGGATACTTTCGTCGGTACATTCAAAATTATGCCGCTAAGACCGCGTGTATATCACGCCTGACCAAGAAAGATGTCGTGTTTAACTGGGGTCCCGAACAAGAGAAAGTCAAACAAGAGATTATAAATACCCTCACAAACTCCCCTGTACTATCCATCTTTGACCCTACACTTCCAACAGAACTTCATACCGACGCCAGTAGCATTGGCTATGGTGCTGTGCTTATGCAGACAAAGCCTGACGGTACAAAGCAAGTGGTAGCCTACTTTAGTAAAACCACCCAGGGTGCTGAAAGCAGGTACCACTCCTATGAGTTGGAGACTTTGGCGGTGGTGAGAGCTTTGCAGCACTTTCGCCACTATTTAGTAGGTCTCAAGTTCAAAATTGTGAGTGACTGCAATGCTCTCAAAGCCACCGAAAAGAAAAAGGACCTGCTTCCACGCGTCGCTCGATGGTGGATCTACTTACAGGATTTCGATTTTACCATAGAATACAGAAAAGGCTGTCTAATGTCACATGCTGACTACCTTAGTCGCAATCCTATTTCTGCAAATGTGCATCTTATCACTAGACCACGCAATTGGGCACAAATCGCTCAGTCAGCAGACACAGAGACACAAACACTCCTACAGAAATTACAAGATGGACAGTTAGATCCACAGCGCTATGTTCGTCAAAATGAGCTCCTCTATTATCGATACACGCCTGTGGGTGAGCAAGCTAGACTCTTGTGTTTTGTTCCAAAGGGACATCGCCTAAGTCTGCTTAGGATCTTTCACGATGAACACGAGCACATGTGTGCAGAAAAAACACAGGACCTAATCCTTAAATATTTTTGGTTCCCGGGCCTTCGCCAATTTGTAGCTAAGTACATAAAACATTGCCTTGTGTGTATTTCTATGAAACGCGTCCCAAGAGCTCCTCACCAACCCATTGTCTCATGGGAAAAGCCTAACACCCCTTTCGAAACGCTGCATCTAGATGTACTAGGTCCCTTACCCGAATCTAATGGATATAAGTTTGTCTTGCTAGTAGTTGACCCTTTTACAAAGTTTTGTTTATTGTACCCCATCTACAAACAAGATGTGACTGAACTGAAACGCACGTTTACCAATGCGATTTCCCTTTTTGGTACCCCGAAACTGCTTGTGACCGACCGCGGACGGATGTTTGAATCCACTGAGTTCATGACATTGATTACCGAGTTAGGATGTAACATTCACTACATTACACCAGAAATGCATAATGCAAACGGACAGGTGGAAAGATACGTTCGAACCGTCTTGAACATGATACGTATCGAGGTGAACAACAAAAATGCCGTCTGGTCTGAACAGTTATGGAAGCTACAACTAGTACTTAATATTACAAAGCAAAAAACAACCCAGTCATCTGCTTTGAAACTGCTTATTGGAACTGATGCCACTACACCCATGATCCGAGCGCTAGTTCGCGATGTAGCGGTAGATATGTCTCAGAATCATGAAAGTTGGCGAGAACTATGTAGAGCCAGAGCAAGTGAGCTCTTAGCGCGTAATCGAGCTCATCAAGACGCGCATGTTAATCAACGACGACACCCGCCGCGCACTTTTAAAATTGATGATCTTGTTTTTGTTATTAAGTACACTCAGTCAACAGGCAAGCTAGATCCGGGCATGAGAGGACCTTACAAAGTTATTAGGGTCCTGCCCTGTGATCGCTACCAGTTGAAGCTGTTGAGCGGCTCCTATGGAAAAACTACACAAGCAGCCGCTGAATACATGGTGTCTTGGCGCGGAGAATGGTGTCCTGAGTCTTGCGCTGACTTCTTCGAAAGTGAGTGCAATGTTGGTATTGTGCAAGGAGTGGTGATTTGATTTGCCATGTACCTAACCTACCCCTAAGTTGTTTACCCTAGTTAGGTAGATAGGGGATCCTTAGATACAGACAGACTTTACGTAATAGGTAGCTCTAATATGTTTACTTCATAGACACTAATGATTCATCCCCTCTCACAACATAATTTCACTCCCCTCAGTTCAAGTGGCGGATTAAATCACTATCTCTAAGCTATAATACTTGCAGAGGACGCCTGGTCCTATGGGCGCGTGGCCCCTGGAAGACGCTTGGTCTTTGATTTTATTGACGCATGGTCATTGGTACAGAATGCTTGGTTCTGTAGGCGCATGGCCCTGGAGGACGCGTGGTCCTCGCAGACAATGGGGACGCCTGTTGTCTGCCTGCTCTGTTCACAGATCCTGTTTGCTTCACCTCATCTAGAACTCTTCAGCGAGGCCACTGCTATGAAGATATATGTGTTGGTAACATGGGGAATAAATGAGAGCTCTCAATTGTTGTTCTGAATGCTTTATTGCTTGCTATTTTGTGTTGTTGTGCACGGCTTTGGAACAGTTGTGCCATGTTCTTATGTGTAAAAATGTTTCAGATGATGAGCTTGATTCCGACGCAGGACCGTCATCTGAACCTCGAGAGCCTTCTGCTGAAACCTCCGAGTCTTCCCCGGACGTCGGTGCTAAAGCTGGTCCTTAGGCCAGGACAACAAGGCTTTCGTGACGAGGGCGTCCCGATGTCAGGAAAGGCCGAATTAGGAGCCTTCCCTACTCCCACGGACCATCCTTATATAAAGCGGCACCCGTGCGCAGATCCTCCATTTGCTTGTTGGCTTTCGTGCGGTGCAGTCGTAATCGGCGTGACTTGTAGATAAGTAAAAGTGTACCTAAGTTATTGATAATTATTTGCTGAGTAAGTAGTTCTGATTTTGATTGTGTAATTGTGTAAATTGGTGTTTTCTTTGTTAACTTTATGGTTAGAAGTGATTATTAAAATAAGATTGATTTGGTAATTTTCGTTGTAATAAAGTTTTGTTTTTTTTTAATTATTTTTACTTCTGAATCCTAAATATATATTTAGAAAAATTGTAAGCCAAAAATAGCGCCAAGATGCCTTTTTCTATTTTCTTTTCAAAAATACCAAAATAGTGAATACAGTTATCTAAGTATAAATTTTGGTTTATTCAATAAGATAAGGCAATGGATTTGGCAAAGCAATATTTTCCCATTGCAACTAATCTATGGACATTAGCCAACAAAAAAAGACTTGACGCAGACTTCGAACCTTAGAACTATCAAATCTCACTTTGTTTTGTAATAATATTATCAACAAACACAGAATTTAGATCATAATTCTGTTTTTGACTATGTTTGTATGTTTGTGCCTCAATGACGTCGGCCTGAACGAATCCTACTTATGTATCTGTGTTGGAATAACATGTAGGCTACTTTTCATCCGGATACCACGCAAGCTAAGTCATGGTCGGCAGCTAGTTTATCGTGATACATAGGTGATAGAAAATTAAAACAAAACCATGACATGTAAGTATTAGTGACTGCTGTGAGTCATAGGTCTAGGTAAGAGGCACAAGGCGTAATTTGCGACTGCCCTTAATGGGCAGCAACTCTCACTGCTCTCCAATTTGTATTATAGGTTTTTATTAGTTTCAATGTTAGGGCTGACACCGTAAAAATACCGAGTAATGCGCGAGCTTTTTTATGATTCGTTATAATCATCATCATCATCTTCTTCCTGCCCTTATCCCACTCTATGTGGGGTCGGCACTTGAGCTTCAGAACTTCAGCATGATCCAAGGATCATGCTGTAAGAGTTTTGGCTAAGGTGTTTTATGACCGGCCGCCTGCCTGACGTCAACCCTCCTTGGGAATACTTGCTTATTATATCTTATCATGTTGGAGGATACTATCCCTTAGTCGACTTTTACGACATGCTCGGAGAGAGAAGCAGCTGGACGCATTCTATGTTTTTTCTTTACTCCCAGTAAAGCGAAGAAGTAATGTAGTAAATCAGGAGTTTTTTATTTTTTCTTCTTTTGTGTCAATGATTCACATTAGTACTTTTTTACAATAGAATTACTCTATTTATTGTATGTAGGTACGATTTAAGCCTTCTAGTTACAATCCAATGCAGTATTTACAATGTAAATTCTGAGAACTTTCAAAGCTTGCATATTACTTGGGGACAGGGACGCTTTGTAAATAAAACTATTGGTCAACGCTAAATAGCTGATTTGCAGCTGCAGTATATTCAAAACAATATTAATTTATTTAGTGCCACTAAAAAGTTACAACTTTCGCCTCTCCAGCGAACAATAAACCAAGTCGTGTAACCTATTTGGCTGTAGTTAACCCCGGTTACACAAGTCGGAAGATAAACAGATTGAAATAGACTGGTGCCAACCCTATTGTCAAACGCACGCATACACGCATAGGTACCTTTGTGTGCGTCACCGGATAAATATAGGGAGATTTTCAATGAAGTAGGAATTTGCGGAGGTGGCAGTTGGAATTTTAACTGAAATCAGTTCTGTGAAAGAAAGGTCGTTGCCTTCATTGCTTACTGTAGCTTTAAATCTATTAATAACAAACAATATTGCGTCGGTTTTCACTTCTTCTGAACTTTTACTAAAACCGTACCTTTATAAAAACCTATTCATTGAAAGTTCCCATCTGATAACGTTTTAGAATTGATTAAAATAAAATATAGTATTTTTTATTTTATTGTTATCACTTTTCTGCCTAAAAGTTGAAATGGATACATAATTTCAACTAAATCTTAAATATGTGCTACGATACCGATGATAATTACTGAAGAAATGGGGGTGAAGTGAGCTCGCAATTGCCGCATCCAGTCGCATCTACGAACAGTCCCGCATCCGTTCACACATGATCCCGCGTCTATCGCTCAGTCTGCCTCGATGCTTCAAAGCGTGTTTTGCTGCCGCAAGGTCTTGTAACCATATCATTGTACGATACCCATTGCACTTTCACATCCATTCAAAATGTAATTGCGTTGTGTGGCCCGCGATGTAGCGAGGACATTGAGATTGTGTCGTGTTGTGATGTTTGTGTGGGGGTACCTTAGGAAGCATTTGAGTATGGGGCTGCCGGATTTGACGGTAAGTTATGGTAAAGCTTCAAGCTATTGCAATTTAAACTCTATATCTGCCAAAATATGAAAATACATACGCCCGTATCCCTAATGGGGTGGACAGAGCCACAAGTAATCACAAATATTAAAATCTAGGAAGTTATAGGACTAGAGGGATCGTTATTGTTTTGTTTGCAACACATAAAATGAATACTTTTTGTTTGGAATAAAACAATAAACATCTGAGACACCAATTAATCTTTGTCAGACTGATTGCCAAGTGCGCCATGTCCTCAAGTTGTTTGTACTGTGATTGAGCATTTGCAATGACATTATGTATTGTGTGTCAGTATCCAAACAAATTGCATCAATTGTTGATCGTTTGCTTTATTGCTCAGTTCGAGTCTTTCATTGGATTCGTGATCTTTTCATGAATTCAAGGTCAAAGTTTAGATTTCTATTATTACTCAATTTACTATACAATGTGGATGGATATACTGTTAGAGGAAGGCCAAGGAAAAGATGGATAGATTGTGTGAAAGAGGATATGCGTGTGAAAGGAGTGAGTGCGGAGATGACGAGTGATAGGAGAAGATGGAGGAGGGAAATATGGTGTGCCGACCCCACCTAGTGGGATAAGTTCAGAAAAATGATGATGATGATTACTATACAAATACTAAAAGTTTGATACTAAAAGGAGAAACCTGAGTAGTAAGTGCATGATTGGCAGATGTTCGTTTATTCATCCATGCTTAGATCAACTTTACGCCTTATGTGCGATGGCGTAGCGAGTCACCTTCGAAGGCCATTGAGTGCTCTTATTTAAAACTAGCTATCGCTTGCCTTCAACATCCAGATCATATCGTTGTATTTATTAATTATAATAATATAATCTTTAATTCAGACAATTGAAAAGAATACAAGTGTACATTTTTGGTCCAACATACATAAAAAATACTATATATTTAAAACTACAATGAGGAGTTTTGTTTCCGCGCTGCCTTCCTATAGCGTATGTACACGATGCCCGTTGGCCAGAAATCAGTATTCAGGAGCACATTTATAAGCTTTGCCCAAATATAATATTAAGCTAAATAAAAGTGATCCTCAAATAAATAAATTCACGCTCAAAACATCGCTCTGCTAAAAGCTCGCAAAAATAAACCACCGAAACACATTCTGACGTACGATTGTAAACCAAACAAACACAAGATAAGTAAATAAATACTAGCTTTCGCCCGCGGCTTCGCTCGCATGGTACCTGGATATAACGGAGCCTATATGTTATTTCATCGCATATTCTATGTTTATTCCAAGTATAATTCAAATTTGTTGTATGATTAAGACACAAATATCCTAGCTAGCCTTCGCGTTTGATAAATAAAATGAAAATAGCCTTTGTTTCTTTGACCTTTCTTAATTAACATTTATAATTATGTAACTTATATTCTAACTTGTTTTGTAAAATCTTAAATTATTTTGGTAGCCTTCGCGTTTACAGTATCATTAAGATAAATACGAGTTTTAAACAAATCTTGTAATAGATTATCTAACAAAAGTCCAGGAATGAAAATGGGCCAAAGTTTGTCCGTTTGTCCTAATGATTCCGGACCTCTTTCTAACGAGTTCACGATGTATAAATAGCTCAGCTGACTAACTGCCGTGAACTTTATCTAATGTGTTGATTGATGTTGGTTTAGTTTAATTTGCAAGTGGTTTACCTATTGCTGATTCATAGATTTTATGCGCTTCTTCAAAGACATTAAATATCTTGTTTATTTTGTTTAGGATTCACTGTACAGGGCAAGAAATATGGTGAATATTTTTTTTTTTCAAATGATCACCTTTAACTTTTGAATTGCAATCAGTTAAAATATGTTAACTGATTGCGACAAAACATAATTACCTCGTGCGACAAAGTTTCATAATCACCCCCCCTGGTGTGACGAAGTTATATAATCAACCCCTGGTGCCATCTCAAAGGTCACGTGTGAACAAGAGGTTTTGTCATCAGGAGGTGCGCGCGGAGAGAGATGTCCTGCAGGCGCGCATGTCAGAGCAGGCGCTGCGCATCTCTTCTCTGTCGGCACGCCTGCAGCAGCAGAGGAACGATGCCGAGGCGCTCTCCCACCAGGCCACCAGCGAGCTCAGCGTGCAGCTCCACGATGCACTGGCTGAGGTAACTGTGACTCTGCTACAACCTCTCCATCCTTATGTCCCTCTCGCCATCTCCTCTCTCTCCCACAATAACAGTCATTGAGGTTAAGTGCAACATAATTTTTTACTTCTATTACTTCAAGGTCAATTGTTTTAAGCCTCTGTTGTTAGCCCGTCACATTTTTTAATTTAATACAAACAAAAACGTGTTACAGTAAACGTGTAATTTCTTCGATAAGTTTTCCTTCCCTATTATAAATAGTAGGACCTGTTTATCTACTTCCAGGAAAACATTTACATTATATCATTGCTATGCCGTATTTTAACAGGTGCAAAGGCTAAAAGAAGATCTAGAGTCCAAAGACAAGCAGCTAGTCCGACTGAAACAGAACTTGGAAGAACGAGAGAAACTGAACGAGCAGCATCAAACGTTGTATGGAAATTCATGTAAGTTCTTTGCACAAACTTTACCACTTAGCAATTCGTTTTCATGTGATCATTTGGTGTATATGAGTGATATATGAGTACCTTCATACATAAAATCACGCCTATTTCCCACGGATTTCATTTTACTGCAGACCTAATATGCGTTTTCTTTCACTCACTCTTCATGATTGCAGGTCTGAGTCATTCACTGAAATTCCTTTACAGGCAATCCGAAAGACAAAGTGGTGATCCTGGAAAAGGAGTTATCATCAGCTCAGACGCGTATCGCTCAGCTGGAGCAGCTGGCTCGAAGTCTGGAGGCAGACAAGGACGAGCTGCAGGGAACCCTGAGGGATCACCAGCGAGCCCTGGCTGAGAAGGAGGATCAGCTTCAGGAGTTACTTGGTGAGTGGAACTGCTGGATATAGGTCCCTTTGCTCTGGCCACCTCTCACGGTCTCGCGCTAGACTGATCCTCTGACGGCCCGCTAAAATGTCGTCGACCCATAGGTAAACATTCATTGACCTATTATTGCGTAGAGCTGCGCTAAGGAAAGGTTCTTGAAAATTCTACCCCTAAGGAGGTGAAAAGACTTCTAAGTGCTTTTCTCCCCAACATGATGAGACCCGACTATCTTCTCCCAGCATGACGAGTTACTATGAGCAGGCCTTAAAACACCTTAGCCAAAACTCTTATAGCATGATGACAGTCTACGAAACTTGTGTCAGTACTAAGACGAATCACATAATTACACACGCATAATGTACGCATCCACACATTTCTGTCTAAACACTAGTTAGGGAACCTAACCAACGTTTAGACATAATTTTGGACAGCCTCCAATTCCTACAGTTTATTTACATGTCATGATTCATGTCTATTTTCTCCGCAGCCTTAAAACTGGACGATGACAACCAGAAGGATGATAGAAGTGAGGTGTTTGAAGGGAAAGCGTCCGCGCGGACGCTCAGCGATATCGTTTCGATATCAGAGTTTGACGAACAAGACTTGCAAATGAGAAGGGCGGAAATGAGAGCTCATAACTTGAGCCTGGCTGGCGCTTCGTTTGTGAACGAGACACGTGACAAAACACAGCTAAATAGAACTCTACCTCCAGACGTACCGAAACCTAATATAAGCTCTTTGAGAATAGAATGCACAGATCATTACGATCTTCCCAATACTACTCACACACCTAGAGCTGACTCGCTTCCAGCGCATCTAACTTCTACGCAAAACAGGGACTTCCTGAAAGACTACAAAAGAAACGTTAATGAAACAACGATGTTCGGTGCTATGGACATAAAACATTCAACTGCTCAAAAGATACACGACAACTGCTCAATTTACCCGAACAGGGAAGTCAATGAGAGTAAGGATAACAGCGTAGAACCGAAGAAAATTAACTTCTCTCTAGAACCGACTTTGGATAACAGAAGTAATGATGAAGAGTTCACTTCGCTCAGAGAGTTGGGTATCACTCTAGATATAAGACAGGAAAACTTCCCCGATATACTGACGCAGTTGAAACACGAAATAAAAAAGTCTAGAAGTGAACTTGATAACTGTAAATCCGAGCTTAAAAACGCAGAAGAACAGCTGTGTGAGTTCCCTGCTTTGAAGGAAGAAGTGGAAGAACTAAAAGGCCTCTTGGAAAACACTATGGCGACCATGGAGAATGACAAGAAGTTTTATGAAAATCAACTGGAGAATTTCACGTCAAATAAAAAACTACTTGAACAGAGGCTAACAGAACTGACCCAGGAGGTCAATGATAAATCGAAAGACTTACATTTGCTCAAAGAAGACATTCTTAGAAGAGAGAACATGATATTAGAACTCGCTAAGGAAAAGCGAAACTTAACGAACAAAATGACAGAGTTAGAAATAAAAATCGACGAGCTGCAGAGCAAAAATACAGCATTAGAAAAGTGTGACTCTGAAAATTCACAACTAAGGGACAAGGTCTCCGAACTACAGAAACTAGAACAACTTGTCAGTGAAAAGAATCAGCAAATTGATAGTTTAAATCAGCATTTGGATAGGCTCGATGACTTGCAGCGTTGCCTCAACGACAAAACAGAGGAGTTTGACACTTTGAAGGAAGCTTTTGATGAGAAATCAAACGAACTATTCCAACTGCAAGATACTGTAGAAGCCCTCAAGGCTGATATTACTAAACTGAACGGGGAAAATGACAAATTGAACTCTAGCAACAAAGAGTTAAAGCTGCAATTGACTAAACTAGAAAAAGAACAAGAGAACGCATCTATAAAACTGCAGAGCAGCGAAAGCGAGCTCGAGAGACTTAACTCTATGAACAACGAAATGACGCTCAAAATAGAAGAACTCAAACTACTGACGCAGAAATTAAAAGATAAAGAAACAGAGATAGAAATACTCCATGAAGACATCAACTCGTTCCACGAAGAGATAGCAAGTCTTAAGGAACAGCTTAAAATGGCCTCCCGCAGTCCATCTCCGAGGAGTAAAAGTGGAGATGAGAGGAAGAGTGGCGACAGGCAACTGAGCAGTGATAAGAAGCAACTGGTGAAGATAAGGAAGCAGATATCACTGATGCAGCATGAGTTAGACTTCAACAAGAAGGAACTCAATGACCAGGTAAAACACAGACTATTATTTATTTATCAAGAAAATCTAATACAAATACTTTATATTTTGATAAAAATTGTAGATATTATCATGTTTTAGGAAATAATCATTACATATTTTAAATGCGAAAGTTTGTGAGGATGTGATGATATTTGTGCCTCAATCACGCCGTAACGGCTGAACGGATTTGAATGAAACTTGGAATATACACAATATGTGTGCTGGAATAACATTATAGCCTACTTTTTATCCTGGTACCACGCGAGCGAAGCCTCGGGCGGAAGCTAGTTACATATAAAAATGAATTTGTTCAACAATTGATCAAACTTTTGAACTGAACTCCTAGGCCTTCGAACTAGCGAAAGCTAAACTAGACGTGACGGAACTGAAGAACAGCCTTAGCCAAGCTTCCAAGACGGCGGCGGACAAAGAAGCGGCCAACGCCGAGCTCAGCCAGTACAACGACAACCTGCAGAGGCAAGTCGCCGAGCTGGTGGAGGAGAGGAACAAGCTGACTCAGCAGATGGACTTCGTCGTCGCCAGGTCAGTTACCTGTCTTTCTAAACGGGCAAGTTTGTCATCACCAAAGATCGGAGTACGTAGGATAACTTAGGATCAATAACCTCAAATAATAGGTTAGTATAGATATGCCTCAGGAATTCCGGTATTTTGAAATTATCAAATTATCTCTGATTAAATAATAGTATGCATAGAACAATATAGCGAACTGTCTAAGTAGTGCGAACATTTTGATGAGTTTTATGGAAATGCATTCAGCGGAAACAAAAAAATTTTTTTTTTATCGACAGGTCATTTAAAATTTGAACCATTTTACGAAAATTACAGGAATCGCTTAGGATTTGCTTTAAAATCGAAAAATAAATTGCTATAGATTAATTCCTCATAGTTTCATTTTTAGCCCCACAGGCTAAGTGGTTGTTCTTATAAAGATTTTCAATGTGTTCAGGATGCGGGAGGAAAGCAACGTGTCTGAGCTGAAGGCAAAGCTGCGCCAGCGAGCCGAGAGGTGCCAGGAGTTGGAGGCCGAGTTGCAAGATTTGAGGGAGCTTTTTGACAGGTAACTCATCGTTTTCCGAATCCTGATTTCGCACTTTTGTAAAAGGAGCAACACTTCCACTCCCAATTTATTGTCTCAGTGAGCTGGCAGTACGCCTATACTCTAGCCAAATACGATATAGAGTAAAGGTAAACAAAAATCTAACCTAAAATGTTGGCAAAAACCTAATAAAAACATAATCTAATTATTTCGTGGCAGCTCTTCCCTGCCGCTTGTGCGAGATCATTAAATGTCTTGTCCAACATCATCATCAGCCTATATCAGTCTACTCGTGGCGTAGCTTGCTTAGACGTTCTTGATTGATCGTTGAAGTTAAGCAACGTTGTGCGCGGTCACAAAAGGCATAGGTAACCGCAAGTGGCATTACGAGCTGAGCGCTTCCATGCTTTGTAAGGCACGTTAAATTTTAACCCGGCTTTTAAGTCGTTAAGCCACGACGGAGGCCTAAAAACTCCGTCACAAGAGCTGACTTGACGAATCCTGTCTCTGCCAGCAGCATTTGGCAAATTGTCTCTCCTTCCAGCGTCCTTATTATAAATCATTTATTTGTCTGTGAACCTAGGTACATACATAATAGGTGTTAGGTCCTACATTAGGTTTGTTGGTATCTTGTGTGTCCACAGACAGCGCATTTCCACCCGGCGCGACTCGATGGCGCTAGAACGTAGCAGCGCGCGCTCGCCCACCGCCGAGCTGGAGAGAGCCGTGCGGGATCAACTCAACTACTCGCACACGCTCGACGAGGACATCATGGACCAGGTAACTCAACTGACACCCATCAAATCTGACATCCGTCTAATCTGACATTTAAGACATAGACATAACATTTATTTACAAAAATAGCACACATAACTTAGAACTTAAGAATATAAATAAAAAATAGCTAGGCAATTGAGAAAAAAAAAGATATTTAACATTAAATTACTTATCATTAAAATTATTATACAAATCAAATTGCCTACACCTTGCAACTTAGTTATGATGTGTGCTACAGCAGCAAATTGGTTCCGACTCAGCATTGTGTCTGCTGTTTTAGCAGCAGACGCTGTTATTCTGTTGAAACCACTTTATCTAGCCATCAGACCCTGTGAGACTAGCGAACTTAAAACAGTACCTAAAAAAAAATAACACCCAACAGTCACATACATAGTCCTGACCCCACACTAGGATTCCCTGTGTCGTAGGTATCAGAAACTACGAGTACCATGGTACCACAACACCCAGACCCGGAAGAAATATTTGCAGAACATGCAAACATTTCTTCCGCAGCGGGAATGGAACCCGCGCCTCTTGCGTCTCTGCCGAGCAATCGCCCGCCACGCCATCGAGACCATTAATCGAGATGTCTATATACGGACATGACGCGAATACTGGCAGAATTGTGACGTTAAGTGACGTCACGTGAATCAAACAGATGTTTATGTTATGATCTAACGATTTTTTCTTCTGATGAAACCTTCAAAAGAGTATGCTATAACTGCCGTTTTGTTTGCAGATACTGTCGGGAAGCAGCGATGAGAGAGAAGACATACCACGCCTTGCTTTGAATACCTCAAAGTAAGTAGAAAAGGTCATTCACCTAACGACAACGATTCGTGACTAAAGAACCTAGTTAAATAATAAATAAATAAATTTGTGGACATTTCACACAGCGCCATCTAGCCCCAAACTAAGCAAAGCTTTTACTAGTACGCCATCGAGGTTTTACCATTATGATAACTTTTTTTTAGTAAAAATTGTAGCTGCAATCGTCTGTGTATAAATCAGTCGTGTTATCATGGGGTTTGTTTCTAGAACATGATAATGTTAGAACAACTTTGTCATCAGGTCGTCGAGTTCGATCCACTCGTCGTCGTCGGAGCGGTTGCAGAGACTGCGCGCCGAGAATGAGAAGCTGCAGATGCAGGTCAACAACCTCGACTGCCGGCTCAAGGACAAGGATGCACTCATCACTGAACTCAACAGGTACTTCACTAAGGAAAATGTTCAATAAGTTAATAATAATAAATATTTGTGGACATTTCACACAGCGCCATCTAGCCCCGAACTAAGCAAAGCTTGTACTATGGGCACCAGATGGCTGATAGAATATATTTATAATACATAAATACGTACTTATAATACATAATACATAATACTACAACACCCAGACCCGGAAGAAACATACAAACATTTCTCCCGTAACAGGAATCGAACCCGCACCTCTTGTGTCTCAGCCGAGCACTCGCCCGCCACGCCATCGAGGTCGTTAGTTAGTGTCCTGGTCATCGTCCGGGCATTGAAAAAAGAAAGACAGTTTTTTTATACCTACTTTTGTAGAGCTTGGTGAGAATGAAACTTTTGAATTAATTTATTTACTGTTGACGAAAATTGCCGAGGCTCACAATGTTTGTGGTACTACTGTACTAATATACAAGTCTCGGCCGAAAAATAGCAATTAACGGCCTCGTTTATTTAAAAATCACGTTCAATCTGTTTAATAAACTGCAAGTTTTCTTATGTTTACTTGTGGCTCTGCCCACTCAATTAGGGCATCCCTATGCACGTTCAATCAGTTTAAAAACATCTTAATAAGTACTCTGCTTCGCCTCGTCCTTCCAATATTACTCTGGCGCTAATGTACTATTGGTTAGTCGTCGTTTTTGGTACCTATAGGAAATTTGCGGGGTAGCCGGGACTTTGTGCCTATGAGATTGTTGGGTATTTTGATGAGACCCTCGGCCGGCGCGGCGCAGGGAATCCTAGTGGTATTCTTCTTCTATCGTGTCAAAGGTTCACATCACACTATCTTGGAGAAGAACTTAGCGTAGTGTAGCGTGGTATTAGAACACTTGTCACCTGCGGCAGAGTACGTGACAAGCTGGCGTCGGACTGGCAGAGCTGCCGGCTGCGCTGCGAGGCGGAGCGCGAGAACTGCGCGCGCCTGCAGCTCCTCCTCGACACGCACAAGGACACCGCGCTCAGCTTGCAGGTACACCTCCGCACCAGCCTCTCCTTACCACACTACACCCTTTTTTTTAGTTGCAGGCTCAGACCAAATAAAAAGAAAAGACCCCGCGCCGCGAACAACAAAAGTGAAGCCACCTTTTTATCTATGTGTGTGTCGGTTTTAAGGTTGTGTGTTCCAAGTAACCTAAATTCATAGTATAATAATTAAGAAACGACGCTATTTGAAGTACTTACAAGTGAAAAGGGATTCCGTGAGACTTTGTGTGATTTGCTGCTGTTTTTACAAGTTTTCACTACACAGGAAGGCATAATTCTATTTTTAAGACTCGTGACGTACTAAGAGCGATGAGCATGGTTTTAGTGAAGGTGTGTGCGTGAGCGCGTATGTTTACTTGCAGGAATGTGGCTTCACTTTTGTTGTTCGCGGCGCGGCGTCTTCTCTTTTTATTTGGTCTCAGGTTGCAGGTGGATAAATCTGCTCCCAGATGCCCAACTGCGATTAAAATTCGACCGTCACTTGCTACTAGTTGTGTCACAATTGTTTAAAACAGCTTACTACAAAATATCCGATTATATAGAAGGAAAAAATGCTTGAGTCATGTGTTGATGCCTCAGTTTTTACTTGGCAGGCAAAGGTTACGAATAACTTCTGTTACTCATAATATAATAAAAGACTCTTATTTCAACATTTCCTATGATTAGCGCTACTCGAATTTATATATTCGGACAAATTCGGTTTTCATACACAGCACGAAGTTTGCCGAGGCGCACAATAATTGTGGTACTACTACTCTAGGCTAGTTTTAACTGAAATCTGCCACAATTATATTAAAAATCGGTATTTTCATACCAACACCCCCACAGAACCAAGACAGCAACATGATCCAGATCCTAAAGAAGCGTCTGGAGAGCGCCATGGCCTCGGAGGTGGAGCTGCAGCAGCGCGAGCAGGAGCTGAAGGCGCGGGCCGCGCGCCTGCAGGCCCAGCTGCTGGACGCCGCGCGCGACGCCGGCCGGGACTCCGCTACCGACCAGCTGCAAGCACAGGTCGCACCACTGCCACTGCCACTGCCACTGCTCTAGTCAGCTCCTTCGAACCAGTGTGCTGAAAGGATCACATGCTTTCGAACTTATTAGGTTCTTCGACTTGCCGGTTTCCTCACGATGTTTTCCTTAACTGAGAGTACTCACATCAAAAAATCAATCAGTTCGCATCATCATCAACATTCAGTTCACTCATCGAACTTTGGAACAATGTTACTTATTGCTGTACAAACGCGTTATCATATAATAATCTAGCTGTACTGGTTAACAAGACACCGTTCAGACCTTTTCATGAATTTTCGTGCATATTTTAGATATTTTTTTTGCATATTTTCGGCTTTTTATGTTTCATATAATCCGGTCTTTAATGATGATAGTAAGTACTCTCGTATACTAGTACTTTCAAACAGTGAATACAGCCCGCTGACACACGGATAAATGGACGGACGAACAGCGGAGGCTTAGTAATAGGGTCCCTTTGTCACCCTTTGGGTACGGAACCCATTCAAACTGAAGCCGCATGTGACCCGCAGTTGGAGCAGAACGAGCGTCTCTCTGGTGAGATATCCCTGCTCAAGTCCAAGCTGGAGGTGGAGCAGGCGCGCCACCAGGACACGCGCGCCATGCTGCAGCACGCGCACGCGCACGCGCAGCAGGAAGCGCAGACGGCGCACGACCAGTGCACAGCGCTCAAGGCACAACTCGCAGAGATGAAGAGGTATCCAGTCGCGTCACTAGTTCTTTCGAAGCGCTCGTGGCGTAGCTTGCTTAGACGCCCTTGATTGATCGTTGAAGTTAAGCAACGTTGTGCGCAGTCACAATGATCGCAAGTGGCTTACGGGCTGTTGTCGGTCCCGGCTTTTAAGTCGTTAAGCCATGACGGAGGCCTTTAGGCGGCCTAAAAACTCCGTCACAAGAGTTGGCTACTAGCTCATAAGAGCTCACTTACTAGTTCTTTCGAACCAGTGTGGTGAAAGGATTCAAAATGCGCCTCAGAGGCTCCTCTCGTGCATTTGACGTATGTTTTCGAAATTTTTAGGTTCTACGACGCGCCGGTTTTCTCACGATGTTTTCCTTCCCTGTTTGAGAGTACTGGTGCAGTACACATTTTTGTTGATATACCCTATTACGATCCGCTTAGTGGGGCCTAGAAAATAGATTCACTTAATCAGTGACCGAGTAAACAAGTTCTTGAGTGGAGACCGCGACTCGGCAAACGTAATGTAGGACGCCCTCCGGCTAGCTGGAGTGCCGATCTGCTGCTGGCTGCTGGCAGAAGCTGGATGCGTCAAGCCGAAAGTAGGGCGCGATGCCGCTCATTAGGGGAGGCCTAACTGCAATAGGCTGATGATGATGATAAATCAATGACCTTTGAAATTGAACTCCTCAGGCTAAAGCACAGCGCGAGCTTGGAACTCCTTCGCGCGAAGGAACTACTGAACACACAGAGCAGCACTATTATAGAGCTGGAGAGGAAACTTACCACGGACAAGATTCGACAGAGGCCCATCAATGATGCCCTGGTAAGTCTTCAAAGCCTTGTACATAAACAATAGGGAATATGCATCTATTTTTTATATTTTATCGCTGGTGCAACAAACAAGTTATAAATAGCCAACTGAGACACTTTAAAGGCCTATAATTTTGGCACGGTTGGCATTTTTGGTGTGACGTCATGGTCTGTCACTCACAGGCAGAACCAGTCTCTTTGGTAACCAGGGGCGTAACCTTTTTAAGGAGTTATTTTAGAAGTTGAAGAAGTTATGGGCACCTTTCCTGCTGTCTATGATCTAAAAAACGTGACATTGCAACCATACAAGCCGACGCCCTCTACCTATCTCCCTACATTTATTGCACACTAGCGACCATTTGTTAGTGCGCAATAGAAGATATATGTATCTATCCAATTCAATGAGAAAATGGCGTAATAAAGGGGCCTATCCGTACTCGTATTCCCAGCAGTGAAGGCAGACTAGCTGACTATGATGATTCTGTACACCTTTCCCAGACTGAAATCGAGAGCCACAAGTCTGAGCTGGCCCGCGAAATATCCTCTCTGAAGAAGTGCCTGACGGAGACTAGCGGCGCGGAGCTCTCCTCGCTGAAGGAAGAGAAGCAACAGCTATCCGCCCGGGTGCAGAGGCTGGAGTCCGACCTGCAGGCCAGGACCACGGATGAACGGGAGCAGGCGGTGAGTGATACTACTATTTCTTCTATTCGTGCTGATTCTAAGGCCCGACGGACAATATCGGCATGGCATGCCAAGGAATCCTTAGGCGTCCTTATACATGCAGAGGCGTGCTGGTAGTGGGCGCCGGGCCACGCTGCTGAAACAACCCGAAGACTGCCAAGGCGTCTTAGGCATGCCCATGCCCAAGGCGTCCTCAGGCATACGGTGCCGTGCCGATAGTGTGCACCGGGCCTAAACATGCATTTTGCATGGTCGCCGGTTTCATTTCCCATCGCTAGGCGTGATTTAAAAAAAATTTTTTTTGAATCGCAGTCCTTCAACCCAATGCTATCTGCTTGGCTGCAAACGTTGACTGGATGATGGTGATTAAGTGTTTTATATAATAGTGATTATTTACACATAGGTCGACATTACTAAGCTGTTCCTATAGTTACAGAAATAAAACGCTAATTAGTTTTGATGTTGTTTTTATTGGTATAGGTTACATTGCGATTTAAAATTCAAGAAAATATTTCATAAATATACAGTTTCATCAGCAGTAACACCGTGTTTTAAAATATTGCTCTTTTTGTTAGTAAGTCAGATAAAAAGTTGAGCATCTCAAGTAAGAATGAAGGTTCAGACTGAAGTAGGTATGAGGAAAATCGGTTGCTAGGCTTCACGGTTCACATGGGATTTTCGCGAAACTCATGATGTCACTGTTTAGAATTAGTCTTGCTGTTGACTTCTTCCAAATAGTTAGTGACTTTGGTCTCCACGTCCCTCTTATCCTCGTCCGTGAGGAGTGGTTCTATGGCCCATACGGTGAGCGAGTGGAGCGCGTACAGGCCGAAGTACAGCGCGTAGAGCAAGCCGGTGGCGCACGCTAGTCCCAGCGGATACAAGCGGTGGTTTAACTCGCTCTCGCCCTTCCAGCACTGCTCCGTCCACGAGCGGAAGTACTGGCAGAACTTTCTGGAAGTGAAGTTAATTGTGAATCATTTCTTCAGGGTTCTGTAATATACTAGCAATATTCAAATAGGCGAATAGAATGTGACTGAAAACCAGGACTTTGCAAGTTTCATGCTAGCTTAGTAGCATAACGCTGAGTCAAGACCTTTTTAGCTGGCCTGCACAACACAGAGCGGGATCAGTAGGAATCTACTTTTATCCTGTATTTTTGTTATATTTTTGATGTTCGTTGTAATTTGTTACCTTTTACTACCGCTCTGTGTTGTTTGCGTCTGTCAAATTAAGACAGTGTGGCTGGATATGTGAAACTAGGCTTAAGAAAAGATAGACTGTATGTTCGATACAAACCGAACACCTTAGCAAGCAGTTTCGTCTAAGTAGGTCGCACGAGGTGCATCGCGCGGTTTACCTAGCCAGTGCATATTCGGACAGCGAGCGGTCCGCACTCTTCAAGTTCTTAAATACGGCATTTATATTATAAGATCAGTTCGTATCAATCCAGCATCATATCCGCGTACTGTTCCGTACAGTGTGAAAGATGACATGATTGAGAATGAAAATACAGGCAAAAATACCTGACGCTGGGTAGAGACCTCTCCAGCACCGCGACTAGGCAGTGCAGCGCATGCGTGAGCAGTAGGACTATCACCCACACTGCTACTAGGTACGGAGGCCATCGGAAACTGCCCAGCGCCGCTGAAATATAAAAGTTTCCTTCTTCGTACTATCGGGAGAGCACTGGTGGTCTACTTGGTAGTGACCCCGTCTTCTGATCCTAAGGTCGTGCGTTCAAGACCGTGTACCAATGGTGCGAAAAATGTATGTGCCCTATCCCAGTACTCTCAAACGGTAAAGGAAAACATCGTGAGGAAACCTGCGGCTTAGTCAGCTCAGTATTGACCATGCCTTTCCTGTGGACAAGGCCGACTAAGATGAGGGGATGGAATAGGTGCTGGGCAAGCCTTATCCATCTTAATTTGTCCCGGGCACTACAGCGTCCCATTAGTGAAGGTAAAAGTTTCTTCGTGACGCTGTATAAATCATCTACTATAGATGGTAAAAGGCCTTTATTTTCGTACTATCATCAGAAAAAACGTGTCTAGAGATGAGTTTCTATAGATAAGAGTTGGCCACTAGCTCATACGATCTTACTTTTTTGCCAAAGAATATCCACAGTGAGGCTTACGGCCATGATATGCACGGATGCGTCAATTGTTTCCGACCGTGGGTCACTCCCGTCACAACTCCAAAGCTAACCTTGCACTAGCGCCCTGTTCCCGGGCAACGCGTCGTCGGCCCTGGGCACGGCCTCCAGCGAGCGCACGCGGCGGCGCGCCTCGATCAGACGCAGCGCGTGCTCGGATATGGCGCGTGTGCGATCACTCGCTTCTTCAGTTCGGGATGCCTGACACAAGGGAATTTGGTTACTGAAATAGCTGGCTTAACTTTCCCCTTTATCTTCCACGCTTGGTCGCGTTACGAGCAGGTGTAAGTGTAAATGCAACGTAGATTTAAGACGTGCCCAAGTGATCACCGTGATTTTACGGAATATTTTTTTTTTACTTTGACCAGACTCCCTAGAGGTTGTAGTAGAAAATTATGTTTAAAACATGTATAGCGCCATGTATGAGTATAGTCACGATAAAAGTTATGGCAGACCGATTGGACATGCCTTTCCTACAAATTGAGATGGGGTAACAAAACAGTTGAAGTTTTTGCCATCCACTGTTCATCATTCATTTTCGTGTAACATAAGAACATTAATTTTCATGTGTTTTGTCTCAGCGACTAGACATTACAGTAGTTTCGGACAAATTCGGTTTTCATACAAAGCACGAAGTTTGCCGAGGCGCACAATATTTGTGGTACTATACATAGTTTTGAATGATCTACTATATAGTGTCTTACTGATGGAGATAATTTGGCGTAAGACATGGGGGGCTTGTCTTTCTGTCCTGCCTCGGGCTTCTCTTCCTTCGCATTCAGCTCAGTCTTCGTGAACGAAGGGTGATCTCCACACATGCTGAAACATTACCATCAAAAATATAGTCTATCAGGGGCATTGCAGGTCGTACAGGTCGTACGACATCCAATTTTTTTTATAAAACCAGATTTTCATTATTCGAACAATGTTGTTGGATGAAACTTTACTACCAATTAAAGTTATCTATACCAGCAAAAGTATTAGTGTAGGCCGGTCATATTTTTAGACTATTGAAATCTAATGTAATAATGAAAAAGGGAAAGTTGCAACTTACACCATGTCGGGCAATTTTGGCGAATCTCCTTGCGCTGGCTCCATTGCACAAAATGTTCCTTCTACTGGTTTTTCATGATACAGCGGGATTTTAACTATAAAATGTGTTAAAAAGTGAAAATAAACAGTGCGGAGTTACAAAACCGGCGTCCCATGTCCCGTTGGCGTGGTGACAGCTTGATGACAGGATCTGCCTGATAGAGGATTGACGTTGTTCTATTTTTAATTTTTGACTATGTGAACAAAGCTTGAGTTTCCAACAGTTTAGCAATAAGTTTCGCTACATTATTTTAAAACTGGTTGCTTGAGCATGGCTTGCGATCTCTTGCGACGCTTTACTCTCTCAAGACTTACCTAATTTATCTTCTTAATGGTTGTTTGGTCAGTCGTTCTCGTGGGGTTATACGTCGCGCTGCATAGATTGAGGGCTGTTTTTTTTTATAATTTCCTTATCACAAGCTACTTATTCATATCTCTCTAGCCTCAAAGTTTTACGGGGAAAAAACTCACAGTAGGATTAATCACGCATTTGTACCATATCTGTGTTTTATATGTAGGACGACCTCGGTGACGTGGCGGGCGAGTGCTCGACTGAGACGTAAGAGGCGCGGGTTCGATTCCCGCTGTGGGAGAAATGTTTGGATGTTCTGCAAATATTTTCTCCTAGTCTGGGTGTTGTAGTATTATGTATTTACAAAAAAAGTATAGAAGTATTCTATCAGCCATCTGGTTCTCATAGTACAAGCTTTGCTTAGTTTGGGGCTAGATGGCGCTGTGTGAAATGTTCACAAATATTTATATTTATTTATATCTGCATAAATAAAGAATTGTTTCTGCATACTCTAGCCTGTCTGTCTGTCCCCAGATCCGCTTCCTGCACGGGCGCTGCCTGCGGCTGGAGAGCTGCCGCAAGGCGCTGGTGTGGCAGAAGCGCTACCTGCAGCGCGTGCTGGCCGGCTACGCCACCTTCGAGCGCACGTTCAGACCCAACTCCAAGACCGCCGAGCAGAGACCTTCGCGGTTCAAGTGAGTACCATGTCACAGCCATCATTCATCATCATCATCTTCCTGCCCTTATCCCACTATGTGGAATGGGCACAGCATGATCATTGGCTCGTCATTGGATCCTTGGATCATGCTGTAAGAGCTTTGGCTAAAAAAAGTATTTAAGTATTGTATCAGCCTTCTGGTTCCCATAGTACAAGCTTTGCTTAGTTTGGGGCTAGATGGCGCTGTGTGAAATGTCCACAAATATTTATTTATTTAATGAATGGTTAATTTGATCAGGAGCGCGGCGTGGTGCGTGGTGGGCGTCCTGCGCATGCAGTTCCTGGTGCGGCGCCGCACGCACGTGCGCTCGCTGGCCGCCGCCTGCCTGCTGCGCCCCGCGCAGGCCCCGCCCCCTGCCGCGTGAGTCTCGCCACCTGCCGCTTCGACCCCGAACCGGGTCCTGGCGTCATATTACAACGCCATTTTCTGTCCTACGCCGTCGATCCAGTCCGGTGCGAGGACTTGAACTGAGCGAAGGTCTTCGGAGGGCACGTTAAATTGTCGGTCCCGGCTTTTAAGTCGCTAAGCCATGACGGAGGCCTTTAGGCGGCCTCCTAAAATAAAGACTACAAATCAACTTTTCCGGAGGAGAGGATGAGAGGCTGTTCCTTAGATATGGTGATTTTAATAATTTTCCTATGATTTAATAACTGGTGCAATGTTCCAGGACAAACCCGTACACGGGCACGTCTCCCCCCTCCCGCGACCAGCCCCTCCCCGGGCCCGCGGGCTCGGCCAGCGCCGCGCGCCGCCTGCTCAAGCACGAGCTCAGGCTCAACCTGCCCGCCTCGCCCTCAGGTCAGTGCACATTAAGCCTGGGGTCTCCTAATTAATATCTTTATAATACCTATCACCTGGTACCCAAATGAAGTAGCTCAAAGCGGAGTTAGGACCTTTTGGCAACTGTTTTCTGATTGACAGAACAACTAGGACATTGTGTTATATAGGTTAGGTCTGTATATGTATTTTCTTCTCTTTTTGCCCTATGCTCTGTCATTTAATTTTCCATTTTTGTATTTTTATGTGTAACTATGTTCAGTAAATTATTTTCTTTCTTCTTTCTTTCTTTCTAATGCAGTGTTTTTTTTTACTGGGATTGTGTGGGGAATTCGTAACCAGAAGAGATCCAGGAAAAATGTTTTTGGGGGGTAAAATAGGGTATCACACTACAGCACGTGAGCGAAGACGTGCTTTAGTAGCTGTAAGTAGTAAATACAGATTCACGATTCTATATCCAAACCAAGCACGGAGGACATCTCTCTATCTGACTTTTGTTCTGAATAAATACATTATTATTATTATCTCTAAGCTTAATACAAACGTAACGTTAAATGTGCTCATGTAGGGGCAACTTAACTAAAAAAAACTTGATATCTGCAGATTCAGATCTGATGAACAGCAGCTCAAGTATCTGAATGACAACCACATTTTGACTGATGTGTCTAATACTAATATTTGAACCCTTATGATCCAGTTCGTTACCTATCCTGATGTTGTTTCAGTGGGTGAATTCGCTCGAAGATCACCATTCAACAACTCTCCGCGAGAAGAACCATTCATATTGAGGTAAAGTTTTTTAAATTCTTCTGATATTTTCTACTTTTTAACCATATTGCTGTCTGAATAATGAATGAACTGAAGTATGCCTTCGAAATTTTTCGTCAAGTGAGTGAAAAGAGCCTCCTTTCGTGCACTTTAATCCTTACAGCTCAGTTCTCTCGAATCAGCGACACGGACAGTAGCATATCACTGCTAATAGATAATATGAAAAAATGAAATGAAAAAATGTTTTATTATTATAATACTTACACAGAAAAGAAAAAAAACATGAGATACAATATGCAAATTAAAATATGTAGGTAAATAGGTGCATTATTTGGCATAGTGAAACTATCTCTCGGTCCCCACACTAGGCAGAAGCCTGTATCGTGGCGACCAGGGAAAGATTACCTAAATAGCCTCACCTGACAAAATGAAAAAATAAAATAAAAAAGTAATTAATCTTAATGATAAAGTTTACACGAGTTATTAAAAATGTGACAAAAAGTGTCAAGACAAGTAAAAAAAAAATATATTGTTTGCACATTATCGAGACTGCGTCACAGTTTCAAAACTTTTGCAGTCTCATCGTTTTATTTGTAAAAGTCCAACTTGTTCTGTTATGAATAAACTATATTTAATATAATTTAATTTAAATATTGCAGTTCCCCGCGCGGCGAGGTGGCGGCTGCCTACCTCAATAAACTGGAGTTGGTGAGTCGCTGTCTCCACCAGGCCATGGACGCCTCGCGCGACGCGCCGTGACGTCACCACACCTGGTGTGACGTCACCGAAATGTAGCCCCACGCGCCGCGATGTCGCACCACGTCACCAATCGCCATGCGACGTCACGACGCGCGTCATGGTGCCCGAACTCGAAGCCAGACCGGCGTGAACAGGTATTCGCTTTATTTGAAAATGGATGCCATGTGCTCTTGAAATCGTCTTCTAGAAGATAGTTTAAGTTGGTAAAAGATGCTAGAATGTCTCTTCTTCGGTCTGGTTTCGTCTTATATAAAATCAAACTGATTAAATTCGGGTTACACTTACACTTCTCACTGTTATACCTCTCACACGAGTGCCTTAGAACGCTTTCTTTGGCTATTAAACACTTATACCAAAACTTTTCCACCTGTAATTAGTAAGAGTGATTGGGCCCAAGCAAACTGAGAATATTATCATAAAGTTATTTCAACGGAATAGAGTTGAGAATCAAATTGAATACGTGTCTTGATTCTATTGGGTTTTAATAGACTTTTAAATTAAATTATTTTATAGTATTATGTTCTCGGGTTGTTCCTGGGCAGTTGTGAAAAAGCATTTCAATTTGATGTGTTTCATGCATTTCGGAATAATTGGCCAAGATAGATATAGTTAGATTAGTGCCAAACGATTACTTTGTTACTTAATTTATTAATTAGATTAAGGTATAGGAGGACCCAATTCCGTTTTGTTTTCACTCCGCCTATATTTTTAATTTGTGTGAATGGAGTGTTGATGTAAATTTTTAGTCTAGAAAAAGAAGTCGTCCGACCTTGCCTTAGTATTTATAATGTACCCTAATATAGATGGAATATATTATGGAATAGAAGCGTATATTATAGTTTTTGAGTGTAGATACTTTATAGATTTAGACATAATTTGTCTTGTAATTTATTAAATAAAATTTTATATTAAGTTTGTGTAAGAAAATTGCAGTATTACTGAACAGCGAATTATGAGTAATAGTTTTAAAACAGGCTTTAAGTCCATTTCTATACCTCATTTTCCGTAAACATTATGAAATATCTTTAGGTGTATAACCGGCCGACACGTTGCCAGCACAAATTAATGCCATTTTAGCATAATACTAGTACAATCCATGACATAAGCTTAGATTTAGTTTCGAACACACAAAAGTACAAGTTAGAATAAGTTTGTGGAAAACAAGTCTACGAGAAATCTTAAACCAATTCAATAAGGTTCAATTTTCAACAGCAGAAAATCACTTTCCGAACAAGCTTTCTTCCATTGTCCAACTTACTATCTTACAGGGCTTTGAAACCTATTTTGGATTTAGATTTCTCGAAGATTTACTTTCACAGTTGGTAATTCTATCTGTAAAATAAATTTTAGTGCCCTGAGGTTAAAGTTGTAAATAGTTTGACATTCTTTTAGTCTCGAACACGATTAGATAAGCGACGAGCGAGTCCCGACCGATGCATTCGAACGTAACTTACGAAGAGCAACCGATGTCTTATTGCAATGAAATAGAGCTCAAAATCGACTGCTTGAAGTAAGATGTAAACTTAAAACATTTTGATATTGTTTACGCGACTTTTTAACAAATTCTTTAGATACTAAAACACAATAAGGCTCAAATCACACTATAAAACCTTACTAACATTGACATTTACAATTTACAGTGATTAAGGATTTCCAAAATCACATTTTTATTATTTGACTGCAAATTAATCATTCCAAAAGCAATATCGTAAGCAATAACAAATTGTTAGGCCTGCGATCCACTAGAGCGTCGATACGCTCAGCGGAGAGTGGCCTTAGTATAAACGATAGACAATATTGTACGCCAAAGCAAACGAAGTATTACGATTGACTGTATTGAGAGTTCATATTTTCTATTTTGAGAGCACCAATTGTTACATGCACATATAAATTGATAGCTGGTATTGTAATTCTAAAGAAAATTGAATTTAAACCATATTTAAACTGCGGTAAGAATCTGAATTAGTTCTAGAATTGAGACAAATGGTAATCGAAACAGCCTTTGCGTTAATTTAGTTTTCTTTGACAATACAATACCAGCATTAGATATAAAACTACACTCATCTCGACCAAAGATCTAATTAAGCTAGATTTAATTAGAAGTAAAACCACAGAGTACAATATTCAATAATGTAATCACAAAATTTTGACCACCACAATCTAGTCACAAAGGCGCATTTGCGTGAAAGTAGGTTGCTGTTGATTACCGGTACTTAAATATCGCTAGTAAGACATAGAGACCAAGTCACTTTGTAAACAAATTCTTCAAACGATACTTCAAAAATATCTGAAACTGACATAAAAAGTCGCAACGTCACATAGACTTAACGCATCATGTCAGTCTCATACATTTTTGTTGTGTTTTTTAGCGAATTCGTTAGTCGCAGTGACTTGGCTACAGTCTCTGTTTTCTGTGTAAATGCGGCTACAAACATCGCAGTGCCATAAATGCTCTCTAATAAAATAAATAAACGGACATGTAAACGAATGAATAAAGTTGATTATTTTGTAAAGTTTGTTTCATTTCTTGAGCTTGCAGCTGCAGTCCTCAGTCTGACAGGGCACCACCGTGATGGGGGGCAGCGTCAAGTCATGCTGAAATATACAGGAGCTTAAAACAATAGGACTTACTGCATAAGTAGAGCTCTAGTTAGGTGTTAGAGGCACCATCTAGTAGACATTAGTATGTAGGAGGAGACTTGAAAAACTAAACTTATTTTAGTAGGTCATTACTGCCCAGGCCGGAAATAAAACTATTCACGTCTGAGTAATATTGGAAGGACGAGGCAAAGCAGAGTCCTTCCTAAGTGATTTTAAAAGAAAATAAATCGAAGCCGACCTTCAGTCAGAGTCTAACAAAGTAGTTAAATTGACATTAAGCGATCGCAATGTTACCACTTAACTAGAGACTAGCGACTTCGTTAGAAAAAAAAATACTTAGCTATCTCTGACTTGAGTTTTTTGAGTATGCTGCTCAAACATTTCTTGAGATAGACATACTGGAAAGATGGTAAGCATAGTCCATACCTGCGCTTTCTTTCTCTGCAGTCCGTTGGCGCGGCTGGCTCTCTTGTAGTCTGCAACGGATTCCTCCTTTTCTTTCTTGTCGCTTGTCTTCGAAGTTGACGGCTAGAAAATAAACGAATATTCTTTATTAGCTTTCCCCCGCAGCTTTCCTCGCGTTGTGCTGGTGAAAAAGTTGTCTTTGTTCCAGGTCAAATTCCAGGTTGTATTGTATTCTTTTGTTTATCATGTATTCAAGGGCGGACCCAGCTTTTAAGTCGGGGTTATATACCTAGTGCCTAGAGTCATTTTCATGAAAATCGGATTTTTAAAATAGGTACTTATAGAAGTTATAGAATGACATTTTAAAAGTCGTGCGTGGGTGGTCGATCGCTAGGAGTAATAGTGTTCTGACTTCTGTGGTGGTCGATGCATTGAGGCAGCACAATCGTTGCTCTTGGAAGTATATTGTGAGGCCTATGTACACCAGAGAAAGAGAGTATAAGAAAGAACTAGTTAACAATTTATAAATAAATAAATAACACCCAACAGTCAGTCACATATTATATAGTCCTGACTCCACACTAGGATTCCGTGTAAACTACGAGTACCATGGTACCACAAACACCCAGACCCGGAAGAAATATTTACAGATCACGCAAACATTTCTTCCGCAGCGGGAATCGAACCCGCGCCTCTTGCGTCTCTACCGAGCAATCGCCCTCCACGCCACCGAGGCCGTCGATTTAAAGGTACATATCAGCTATAGCCCACCTTGATAGGATCGTTGAGTCCATTCCTCCCCGTAGTGGCCGCGGAAGCCACGTCCTCCTCATCGGGCGCGTCCGGGCCGCGGTCCGGCGGCGGGGGCGCCGGCGCACGGTACTGGGCGTCGGGCTGCGAGCCGTCCCACGGCGCGTACCGGCGGAAGTGCTCAGCGAGAGACTTGGGGAGATCGGGCATCGGGTACAGTCGGTACAGCTTGCAGTAGCGCTGGGGATTGTTAAAAGGAATTTTAGCTCTATTGTATGTAGGTATATATTCGTATAAGCTAGCGGCCAACTCTAGTGACGGAGTTTTTAAGCCGCCTAAATGCCTCTGTCATGGCTTGAAGACTTAAAAGCCGGGACCGACTGTTTAACGTGCCCTCCGAAGCACGGAAGGCTCAGCTCATAATGCCACTTGCGGTCACCCATCCCGATTTGTGACCGCGCATATCGTTGGTTAACTTTAACGATCAATCACGAACACCTAAGCAAGCTACGCCACGAGCGCTTCATTTAGCTTCATCTAGCATTTTAGCTCTGTAGTCTCGTGATAGCTCTTCGCTTTAAGCAGGGAGTTTATTATCAGACTGCCCGTAATGGACTAGTCACTTCTAAATGACGATGACGGCCCGCGCCCAGGGTGTGTGTACCTACCCAGGCCAGGCGTGGTCCGAAGGGGGGGGGGGGTGGGTCACTGGGGACATTGTCCCTGGCCTCCTGCAGGAGCTCGGTGGCGTGTGTGTGCAGCTTGTTGTTCGCATCAAAGAGGGTTCAGATAGTCCTGCTGTCAACCTAGCTGCTCAGTCCTTCACGATACTCACGTCGATAGCCTCGTGCAGTGCGTACTCCGGGCGTCCATTGTCCCTGGCCTCCTGCAGGAGCTCGGTGGCGTGTGTGTGCAGCTTGTTGTTCGCATCAAAGAGGGTTCAGATAGTCCTGCTGTCAACCTAGCTGCTCAGTCCTTCACGATACTCACGTCGATAGCCTCGTGCAGTGCGTACTCCGGGCGTCCATTGTCCCTGGCCTCCTGCAGGAGCTCGGTGGCGTGTGTGTGCAGCTTGTTGTTCGCATCAAAGAGGGTTCAGATAGTCCTGCTGTCAGCCTAGCTGCTCAGTCCTTCACGATACTCACGTCGATAGCCTCGTGCAGTGCGTACTCCGGGCGTCCATTGTCCCTGGCCTCCTGCAGCAGCTCGGCGGCGTGTGTGAGCAGCTTGTTGTCAGCGTCGCGCAGTTTCTGCTCGGCGAGTGCGCCGTAGAAGTAGCGGGTCTCGGCCAGTTCGCGCGCCTCGCGGTCCGTACGCTCCTTCTGCAGATAAGGACATCCAATAGGACACTTGAGTATGAGTCTGTGAGAATCTGTAATCCAGACTGTAGGTGATAAAAATGTGTGGTAGTAAACCCGCCTGCCTATCCTAAGGTCAAATCCAGTCGTGCACCAGTGGATGTTTCTGTTCGAAAAATCCGTGCGCTATACCCAGTAGACCTACAAAATCAAAGCAGATAAAAGCGTAGGATATAAAAGTTATCGGCGCGTAGGTTAGGTACCTTTCTAAAGCTAAACAGAAGGTATAAGTAGGTAGGTAGGTAGGTAGGTACCTACTTACGTAGGTATTAAGTTTTTCGAATAATGTTCATGAGCATCTGAGAGATGATGGTAAGTAGATTCAGATTTGCTATGTTATTTACCCAGAGACGAAGAGTGTCCTCTCTGAACTCCTTGATCTTCCGTTCGTTCTCCTTGCGCAGCTTCTCCTTGTAATCCTCGTAGAGCTCCAGATTTTTGAAGCTGGAAGCAGATTCGAATGTCGTGAATTATAATTCAAAATTAGAACCGTTGGTTTCAAAGCGCGAGTTTTAAGGCTAGCGTCCACAATACCCATACAATACTTCATGTAGGAAGGGCCGTTGCATGCGGGCTGGACCTACGATGCACATCACAGTGGACATATTTATATGACTTCATGAAAGCGGAAATGTCGTACTTATCTCAAAAAACGGCTTATATGACTTAAACTTGATTGTTGATAAGTAAAAAAAGCCGCGTCGAATGGTCTAGGTATGTCTCGTCTCGTGTCTTCTACGATGAAAAATTTTATGATACCTACGCCCTTGATTTTTTCCTAGTTATTTTACTGTTCACACGACTAATTGCTGTAAATAAAGGTTTTTTGGCTCTGGTGTAAAATTTAAAATTTTGAGATACGACAAAATCGCTTTCTTCCGTCGATATACAAATACCTAGGTAATTCCAAAATCCTTTTGATGCAATCTGTATCCTGCGTACCTACTACGATGCGGAACTGTGGACGCTAGCCTTATAAGGACTACCTACTGGGCCGCACTCAGGATTAATTTGGAGGGACTCCAATGGAACCATCATTTTCAAAAAAGATTGTGAGTCTATTTCTAAAGTAGAATAATATTGGAACGATTGGACGAAACCAAAACAGAAAATGCAATATGAGATAAATAAAAATACCTAAGCATAATTTTATTAATCAATCACACGCCGCGTTGTCATCAAACTTTTTTTAAAGCATGCTTTTATTATTATTTTGTTACGATCTGTCAAATAATTTGCCTAACAGATTACGATGTTATAGGTAGGTAGGTAGGTAGGTAGTCAAGTTGGTGTTAGTTACCGGTTCATGCACTCCCACTGGCGCATGTTGTTGAACTCGTGCAGGCGGCGCTCCTCGTCGCGCAGCCACTGCGCGCGCGCGTCCGTGCGCTCCTTGCGCAGCGCTTCGGCACGCTTCGCTTGCGCTTCTCGCTTCGCCGCAGCACTGCAACATTCACTCTAATATGATCTTTTCATTTAAGGGGATGCGTTGTCATCGCTTGTATTTTGAAAAAAAGTTAGGTAAAGTAAGGTTATTACTGCATTGTTGCTGTCGTAGCTACACATTTTCTGTCATCAACAGTAACAGTACTTACACCTACATTATAAAGTAAATTCTTTGAAAATTTGTTATTTTTACCGCAATGATATTCACTTAATTGACTAGTCTCTTTGTTCCCTATGTCGTAGTTCGAGTACCTAAGCTATTTTTTGATAAGCAAGGATTTAACTTTAATAGTAGGTATTAAAAATGATTAAAGAAAATTGCTTCAAGAACTCACATGTCTTCCTTCTCCTTGATAGCCTTGTCCAAAATGGCCTGGTCCTTGGCCTCGCGCGCTGCATCTCCCGATTCCAGCTTGGCGCTGATTCTGTCCAGAACTCGCTGCTTCTCGGCTTTTACCTACACAATGATGTCGAATATTCAGTACCGTAGGTACCTAAAAACTTCTCTTTCGATGTCCAAATAAAAAGCAGTCAATATTATTCTAACACGCGTAGGTACTCTAGGTACATACCAAATTCCAGGTTTCGTTCAAATCCATTCAGATGGTACGGCGTGATTGATTGAGGCACAAAACTTTATAATATTAGTAGGATTAGAAAGATAGGGCCGGATTGTTTGCCTACGCTACGTTTTCTTTAGGAGCGTTATTTAGACGATCGCTCTGACTATGAACTCTATAACAAAGGCCTTTTCCCATCTATAGTAGATGATTTATACAACGTCAGGAGGCCACTTATTACCTTCACAAACGGGACGCTGTAGTGCCCGGGACGAATTAAGATGGAGTAGGTTTGCCCAGCACCTATTCCATCCTCTCAGCTTAGTCGGCCTTGTCCACAAGAAAGACATAGTCAATACGTGCGGAACTAACTAAGCCGCGGATTTCTTCACGATATTTTCCTTCATCGTTTGAGAGTACTGGGATAGAGCACATAAATTTTTCGCACAGAAAATTCCATTGGTACACGACCGGGTTTAACCTACGACCTTATGATCGGAAGGCGGGGTCACTACCAACTAGACCACCAGTGCTTACAGCCACGGTATACACCCAGCAAAATTACTTAGATAGCAGTAGGTATGTGCTCTCACATCCAGTTCGGTCTGCTTGCGTTGTCGTTCAACGCGCGCACGAGACTGCAGCAGAACGTTTATGAGGCGGTCGTCCATGCGCTCGCGCGCCGCTTGTTCCGCGCGCCGGGCGTTGTTCTCGCGCTTCGCCTGGTCCATGTCCGCCCAGATGCGAGCCTTCTCCTCGGCTTTCTGAAAAAATAACTTATCTAGTTAACTAACTCTGATTTTTTTTTATATTTGAGGACATAATCACACATCACCATTTAGCCCCAAATTAAGCAAAGCTTGTATGAACCAGATGGCTGATAGAATACTTACATACTTTTAAATACTTGTAATATATATTACTACAACACCCAGCTCAGACCCAAAAGAAATATTTGCAGAGCATGCAAACATTTCTCCCGCAGCGGGAATCGAACCCGCATCTCCTGCGCCTCAGCCGAGCACTCGCCCGCCTCGCCACATGGGTCGCATGAATACATGAAAGAAGCCCCAACGAGACATTCCATTAAAAATGTAATGGAACTACGACACGAATACATATATAAGAAAGGCTGCATTTAAAGAATAGATAACGCTATACTTAGGTTCTGTTCACGCCGCATAGACAACTCCGCCCAGAGGCAGACTTAGGTTTTGCTTAGGTTTGCTTAGACGCAGGTAAAAGCCGTTGAAATTGCAAAGGTTCTTACGAAATTCTCTTCGAACTCCTTGATAGCTTCCATCTGCTGGTCGGCCTGGATGTTATCAAGCTTTTGCATGTTGAGTTCTTCCTCGTACGCCTTGCGGTTCCTCTCCGAGATCTCATGGGCTCTACGGAGAATATAATCAACTGTAGCGGCACATAACAACCGAATATAAACCCATAGATACCTACATAAGATCCTATAAACAGTCTGAAGTTGATAAGTTACCGAACTTACTGATCAAGAATTTCTTTCTGATGCTGCTTATTAGCGTCGAATCGTCTCTTCTTCTTAGTAAGAAGGAGCTGTTCCCACTCCTTCGCCTTCCGGATGATCTCTTCGTCCTCCTTCCGCTTACGCTCTGCCTCCTGGTGCCGCAGCTCATTCAGGAACTTGAGCTGCTCAAGCCGCTCCTTCTGGGTGCAGGTTTCTATAACCGCACTGAAAAAAAAAGTGTTTTCTTCTCAAGTTAAATTATATAGGAACAGTTAAAATTACTAGTTGGCAAAAGAATTGAACACTTTCGTTACCTACCAAAAGATACTATCTTTAGGTAAGATACCTACTATCTTTTGGTACCTAACTAAAATGGAGATTGTAAAGGCACCTGAGCATGAGTTTTGGTGCGTCCTTATTCTTGAAGACGATGTCCCTAGCGCTGTACATAAGTCGTTCCTGCATCTCCTTCTTTCGCTTTAGGTACCGCTTGTAGAACTTATTGTTGGCATTCTCAGCCGCCTCAATACGGGCACGCCGTAACTCTTCGTTCCGCTTGTTTACGTTCTGAAAAAGAATCGTAGAAACTAGCAATCGTGGGAATATTTTAACATAATCACCTAGTTGGTACAAGAGCACTGGTGGTCTAGTTGGTAGTGAACTCGCCTTCCGATCCTAAGATCGTGGGTTCAAACCCGGTCGTGTACCAGCGGATTTTTTTGTGCGAAAAATTTATGTGCGCTATAGCAGTACTCTCAAACGGTGAAGGGAAACATAATGAGGAAACCCGCGGCTTAGTCAGCTCCGCACCGCACGTATTGACCATGTCTTTCCTGTGGACAAGGCCGACTAAGCTGAGAGGATGGAATAGGTGCTGCCGGTACTGGGCAAGCCTATTCCATCTTAATTCATCCCGGGCTCTACAGCGTCCCGTTTGTGAAGGTAAAAGTTGCCTCCTGACGCTGTATACCTAAATCACCTACTAGTTAATCACCTAGGTGATTTTCTTTCTTTCATATTTTTATTGCCAATGAATGAGAGGGAAGTAAGTAGATAGACAACTTGATGAAATACATACATATCGTCACTGGAAAGGCAAATTTACGTAAGCGCCAAAAGGCCATTTCGAGAAGAAGCCGTTTAAAGTTTTTTTTTCATTTTTTAGTCATAACTTTTTACCTAATTATCGAATTTTGATGACGTCAACGTAAGATTTCATTCTTTTTTCATTTTCTATGTCCAGCAATGCATAATTATGAATTGAAAAAAAAAACTTTAAACAACTCTCTTATTGAAATGGCCTTTTGGCGCTTACGTAAATTTGCCTTTCCAGTGACGATATTATCACGCCCGTATCCCTAATGAGGTGGGCAAAGCCACAAGTAAACATAAGAAAACTTGCAGCCACTTCTGATTTAGTCCTAAGATGGATATGGGAAACATGGTGACAGGTGATCAGCCCATCGCCCATAATGATGAAGCAAAAAATAAACAAAAGGCACCGTTAGGTAGGTACCTAAGTAGTAGGTACCTCAAGAGAATTAGGCCAATGCTTGGTCATATCATTGCTGGTCTTGTCCAGGTACCGCACGTATTCGCGGCGACGCACCACGTCCGGATCCTCGCGATCGCGCTCCGCCCAGCGAGTGATGCGCGCCCATTCATCCTTGCTCATAGCAATCGGCATGGCGCTGGTAGTCAGTTACCTCCTAATTAAAATTAATTAGACATAAATTAAAACTAAGAACGAACTCCTTTGCTTCTAGATTATTACTTATTTTGATAGTTAATTAATAAATATTTCTCTACGCACTTGAAAATATTTGAGAATACTGTATGTTTTGTTAGATAAGTACCTTTTTAGCTTAGATAAAAGATTAGATACTTCCATAAATTTTATTAAAACCGAGACTCGAATCCTTTGAATCCCTTGAACCCCGAATCCTTTGTCTCGTAAGTACCAAATCCGCCTCTGCACAATTTACTCAATTCAACCTACATAAGTACCTGATAATGTATAGGATCAGTAAACTTACAATTTTTGTAGTGCCTACTTAACTACCACTAGTTCTTATTTTACTTGAGTTTTGCGGATCGATCTAGCGTTTAAAAAATAATGCTTGGTGTCTTTCTGTCACGTCTCTTGGCAGTCGGCTGCCATTCTTCTTATAATATTTTGATCAAAAAAGAAGACTAGATAAGAAAGAGTTTTTACTTATTAATTTTCAAACAAGCAATGATAGCCCACGTAATGTTGATGTGGTGTGGTCCTACGGTTTAGTCGATTTTGTTGCTAGGGAAATGAAAAACAATGAGATTTTACGAGGATTTTATTTCATGTTGTGGGTTTTTTTTTAGTTAAAGCTAACCATTGTATTCTGCCAATCAGATGTCAACCTAATTCTCAAGCAACTGTCATGTCATGTCAATGTCAGTCAAATCGAGCTATTTACTTACGTCAGCCACGTTGGAAGTGCCAACTTGGTGTTTTTATGGTAAATTGAATCATTTATAGTTAAAACATCTACTTTTTTATGATTTTATTATTCTAAAAACATGTAAATACCTTCTACAGTAATTGCTTCTTATCTTTCTTCTGTAAATTCATCTCGGGAACCGTTCCAAAAGTGTGACATAATTACCCGAGATAGATGAAGTTTTGAGCAGTGTTTGTGTTTGTTTTAGTAAAGAAAAAGAGTGAAAATGAAGCTGAAAGAGTTGAAGAGAACAGTGAACGTGTGCTGGTCGCCAGCAGAGCAGTACCCGGCGGCGCTGGCGACCGGCTCGGCGGCGCAGCAGGTGGACGCCTCTTTCAGTTCCAGTTCGTATTTGGAACTGTATTCTTTGAATTTGGAAGACCCTGGCCAAGATTTGGAGCTAAAATCCAGCCTGCAGACCGAGCATAAGTAAGATTACATCAGTTAAAACTGTGAAAACACCTCATTCATGTGTAAAGGTAGTGGGGATGGGCATAAAAACATTGGGCAATGGAGTGGGGTGATGATCTTGATGATCACTCACTCGCAGTTGCAAAATATAAAGAAAAATCTACTATTCTTAAAAAATATGTGTCGTAAATTGTGAGATTTAATAATATAATCGTTATTATCATCATGTATTAATCTACTCCATTTCAGATTCCAAAAGATAGTGTGGTCAGGTGCAAATGTCTTAGTAGGCGGCTGTGATGGAGGCCTACTGCAGTTCTACAGTGTGGATAAACTCCTCAGCAACGCACCAGATGTTCTCCTGGGAAGCAACACTAAACACAGCGGTGAGTTGATTGATTGAATACTGTTGCTAGGAAATAACCTGTTCATAAGCGAATAATTTAAATTCTACATCAATATAATGGTGATGAATAAGTGCATATGTTCTAGGTATGTTTGTACTTACCTCAAGTGCTTCTCAGTGGTAAAAAAACAAGTGATTGACTGGAAGCCAAATGGGAATGAATTAGAATAGAAAGAATGGTGTCATGAAAAGAAGGCTTATACCCACCATTGGGTGAATGTGGGCTGATAATGATGATAATGAAGAGATTGAATGGATGTCAATCATGTATGAGCCTTATTTCATATTTATACAACATCCATTAAAGCACTATAAAATTGTCAGCTTTTATCGTAAAAAATAACCATTAGCTTGATAATGTTATCTGAACCTTCTGCCCTGTGATTTAAGAATTCTGTGTTATCTTATAGGTAATTGGTAGAATCATTTAAAACGTAGTTACAATAAAAAATCCATCATAGAAAAATTGTGGTTCATTGACCTGACCCACTTTTGTGCCAACTCAACTTTGTGAATCCATAGTAACACAAGTTGATGTGTCAACTGATCTGCTTACTTACAAAATATTTTAATCTTTTTATATTAGCTTAAGATTGTACCTTTTTACTTGTACTTTTTATTAGCTCCAGTCAGTTTTTTTAATTAAACCCCCATCTTCCTTCTGCTCATAGTCAAAAGACTGATTGCAGATGAACTCAGGACAAAAAAGACCCCATTTTGGTCATAGTCATCTATGCAGAACCCTAATTATTATCATCTTGCCATTTTCCCACTTTATGCGGGGTATTCTTTAATTTCCCACTTTATGCGGGGTATTCTTAAATTTCCCACTGTCAGCCATCATCTCAACAGCGAGTGTTGAGAGCAGCCTTACTCACTAATATCATCTTTCCCACAGTCTATCTTTTCTTTGGCTTACATCTTGCAACATAATCCGTAATTACTCTTATTTAACACTGTTATGGTCATTTGACATTTCTCCCTTCTCATGGCAAATTAATGCCGAACTCAATACTATATCTCCCTGTGCTATCTTCTCTTAAAAGTACTTTGAAACCCCCAGGCCATGTCTCTGCTCTGGACATCAACCCATACCAAAAGAATCTCCTGGCATCTGGAGCATCAGACAGTGAGATATTTATCTGGGACCTCAACAACACGAGCCAGCCGATGGCGCCCGGCAACCGCAGCCAGCCCGCTGACCATGTGCAAGGCCTGGCCTGGAACCAACAGGTACACCATGGTCGTACTTGGTCACACTATTTAATCATGCTGTATACTAACCAGGTGCCTCATTCAAGGTATTCTTGAGACCTCAAACTGATATTATGGGTCATTGTGGACCTCGGTGGCGTGGCGGTCGAATGTTCGGCTGACGAGAGGGTTCAGTTCCCACTGCGGGACAAATGTTTGTATGTTTTGCAAATATTTATTCCGGGTTTTGGAGTTGTGGTACCATAATACTTATAGTTTCTGATATCCATGACACAGGAAATCTTAGTATGGGTGACTATTGGATGATATTATTATTATCAGGTATTGTACTCAAAATGGGGTGATCTAATAAGGATCCTAAGACCTTAAGATGTAAAGACACCTAGTAACAGCAGGGCACTCATCATTTAGTTGCATTACGTCAGTTACTCTGTAAATTATTTTGTTTCTCAATTTATAAACTACTTATTAATTGTGTTCTAGGTACAACACATCCTCGGCTCGACATTCTCGTCAAGATGCGTCGTTTGGGATCTGAGAAAAAACGAACCTATAATGAAACTAAGGTAAAATTCAACTTATCTATTTAAATTGTTATTCCTAATTAATTAATGACAATTTAACCCATACTTACCTACATTATTTACATAAGTATTTATTATTCAATTATCTACCTTCTGTTAATGTAACCATGGGCTGATCAGACTGTACGAATCTAGAAAAAAAAGAATGTGCTGGTAGTTTTTGTAACTTATTTTGTTTTCCAGTGATTCCCAGTCGCGGACTAGATGGCGTTCACTGGCCTGGCACCCCTCGGTCGCTACTCAGGTTTGCATCGCCTCTGAAGAAGATCAAGTGCCAGTTATACAACTATGGGATTTGAGGTAAATTACATTCTACTAGCTTTAGCCCGCGGTTTTGTTTACCCAGTTGAAAAGTAGCCTATGTCGTTCTCCGACCCATAAAATATTACGCATAAAAACATGTCGATTTGTGGCGCGTCGTTGCTGCTTGAAAGGACAAACCAACAAGCGTACAAACTCACTTAAACATTTATAATAAAGTATATTTTTTCTTTGCCTTTTCTTTCTGTAAATTGTATATTCAAGGCTGGTTTTTGGCTGTTTATTCCGTACCACAAACCGGAGTAAATTCAACGTAGGTTAAATGTTTCAGAATGGTTGTTACAGTGATTTAATGTGATAAATTAAATTGGTATTGGTTAGGTTAGCGGCGTCTCCGCTAGTGACTCTCGAAGGCCACAACAAGGGCGTGATGTCTCTGTCGTGGTGCAAGCAGGACCCGGACTTACTGTTGTCGGGAGGCAAAGACGGCAGGGTGCTGTGTTGGAACCCCAATGACACCAGACCTGTAAGTTTTATAATACCATAAAATACCCGCGTTTTTTTTACAAACTGCATAATGCTGACGGACTCTGTTTGACATGTTGTTGGAAATAAAAATACATTCTAAAATATTTTATACTTAACTAGCGGCCATCCGCGGTTTCACTCGCGTTGTACCCGGATAAAAAGTAGCCTATATGTATTCCAGCATCATGTATTATGTATATTCCAACTTACAATCAAATCCGTTCAGCTGTTGATTGGGCATGATTGAGGCACAAACATACATCGTCACATCCACACATCCTCAAAAACTTTTGCATTTATAATAGTAGGAGTATTTGTGTCCCGACCTTTCAAAAAAAAAACCAAAGATTCGTCTTTTGCGGTTGTTGTCTATGCAGTGAGAAATCATTGCGGCCCTCGGTCACGCTAAGCACGGTAGCTCCTTGATGACGTCATCAACACAAACGTGGTGATTGAAAGTATGTTCTGTCGTAGGGTGGCGCACTCCTGGCGGAGCTGAGCCAGCAGGCGCAGTGGGTGCTGGAGGTGTCTTGGAGCCCGCGCGTGCCCGCGCTGTTTGCGGCGGCGGGCTTCGACCACCAGCTCGCCGTGCACTCGCTCTTCGGAGGATCGAAGGCGGAGAGCGTGAGTTCAGCCTGGAATCCGTTTTTTAAATATCACTGTCTTGAATAATATCGGCGTTTAAAATTAGATATTTGAATATGAGTCTTTCAGAAGTCCGATATTTCGACGTAGCCACGCCATGGAAGAACTTTTATTGTTGGTGGCTCTATGATTAGCTTTATAGCAAATTCTAAGTGATTCCTGTATGGTCCGCATTGTAGTTGTATGTTCGTATGAGCTAGTGGTCAACTCTAGTGACGGAGTTTTTAGGCCGCCTAAGGGCCTCCGTCATGGCTTGACGACTTAAAAGTCGGGATCGACTGTTTAACGTGCCCTCCGAAGCACGGAAGCGCTCAGCTCGTAATGCCACTTGCGGTCACCCATCCCGATTTGTGACCGCGCATATCGTTGCTTAACTATAACGATCAATCAAGAACGCCTAAGCAAGCTACGCCACGAGCGCTTCGTATTGTAGTTGAAAAGTACTCAATTCGATTCAGCAGCAGATTCATTGTTGGCCGTGAAATAGTTGGAATTTTGGTAAATCGTACGCAATCGTAGCAGGAGATCAGATGAAGTGGCCTTCTTAACTGTTGTATATCTATACATACAATATAGGTGGCTGCGACCACCACCCGCCATATTAGAAATAAAACAGTGTGTCTCTAGCCGTGGCGTGTTTCACTTGTCCCGTACAGAACATTAACCCACCTAATGATAATAATATTGTTCCCAGAGCCCTCAGAGCCAGAGCAACATAATGGATTCATTCGGCGGCGCGGACTCGTTCAGCCAGCTGCCGGCCGTGCCGCGCTCCTCCGTGTCCTCGGCGCCGCAGACGCACCAGCTGCCCCAGGCGCCCAGCTGGCTCAAACGACCCTCGGCTGCCAGGTTCTCCGTGAGTATATCTGGAGTAGCCCCAGAGACAATGTTCCTAACTATATACTCCAGCCAAATTCGATGTATAATAAAGGTAAACAAAAATCGAATCTAAAACGTTGTCAAAAACCTAATAAAACATTAATCCAATTATTTATATTACAATTTCGTGAACAAATAGCTCCTCTCTACCGATTTGTTCACAAAATTGTAATTTAAATAATCAGGATATGTTTGAAATTAATTCAGCAACAATGGCCCACAGTGGAATTAATGATTATAATGCAGCCATTATGACGGTTCTCATACTGAAACATATTACACTGTTGCCGTCTATGGTCCATTTGTAATAATCATCAATCAATCCATTTATAATAAATATAATATCTTAGAATATATTTAAGTTATGTTAATTTAAGTTAGGCGCTTTGGGTTTTTTCTGTAAGCTTTCTATCTCCACTATATAAATCATTTCATTATTTGAATATATTTTGTTTGAATTTTATATGTAGCTACTGCATATTTACAGTGAAAGACATACAATAACAATAGAATAGAATGTTTGTTGTGTAGTTTACACAACTGCAATAGTGAATAGTTCTCAACTTCTCTAGGACATCTTTAGTTGTTACCTAGTTGACCTTGATGACATTGACATAAAAATTTTGAGAATTTGAAACATTGTTTTTGTTTACAGTTCGGTGGGAAACTGGTGACGTTCGATAGATGTCCACAGGAAGCCGGATCACAGAAGCAAGTGTACATAAGTCAGGTAAATTATATTTATTTACGAACGCTTGTCGACAAGTGTTAGATTCCTGCTTTGGGTCAAATCAATGTCAAATTTGTACCATCTCTGAAGTGGTATTATGGCACTCCTAGTTTTCCTTTTGGTACATTAAGACCACTTCCCTAAATGTCCGCTTATTTTTTTGACTTATTTGTCGCTTTCCTATTATGATAACTTCTGTAAAGACTTAGTTCTTAAAATGTCAATTTCTCAAAATGACCACTACTTAAAGTGCCTTTAGGTACACATAAAGGCAACTTCCCAAAATGTCCGTTCACCCCACTGCAGAGGGTAATGTTTTTAGAGGGTATGTATGTGCATTTTTTGGCTGAAGCTATAGCCTAAAAGGCTGTACGGATTTTGACGAATGATGTGTCGTGGGATTCTTCTGGATGACGAGAGTGTCATAGGCTATTTTATAATGTCAAAAAATTTAATATGGCGGCTGTAGGAAGCCATTTTCCATTTATTCTTTTGCTTGCCTCTGTAGCCGAAAGGGCTGGACGGATTTTGAAAAGTGAGGTGTCATTGGATTCATTTATATAACGAGTGTTATAGATATAGCCTATGACACTTTTTAATACTTGTAAAAAAACCGATATGGCGTCTTTGAATGATAAAGAGAAGCCATTTTAAGTGTAGACAAAAATGGTACAAAATCATGCATCAAAAAATGTAATATGGTAGTTTATCATAAGTTTCTGATTGGTTTATATTGTATGTTCGTATGAGCTAGTGGCCAACTCTAGTGACGGAGTTTTTAGGCCGCCTAAAGGCCTCCGTCATGACCTAACGACTTAAAAGCCGGAACCGACTGTTTAACATGCTCTCCGAAGCACGTTTTATTATTATATTATTGGTTTATATGAGATGTGCGGTTCCAGGTGGTGAGCGAGCCGGAGGTGGTGGAGAAGGCGACGGAGCTGGACGCGGTGCTGAGCGCCGCGCTCAGCCGGGAAGCCGACGCCGCCGACAGACTGGCCGAGTGAGTCATCTCAATACAACCTAACCTCTTCATTGTACATTGAAGCGCTTTTGCCGTAGCTTGCTTAGACGTTCTTGGTTGATCTTTGAAGTTAAGCAACAGAAAATCTTTAGATTCAAAGAAATTTAGGGTCGGAAGCTAGGTCACCACAAGACCACTAGTGCTTCGCTACTGAACTTGCTGAACAGAGTTAATACTAGAACAATCGTAGTGCGCGCCATTGGTTTGCGATAACGAGCGAAGCGTCCTGTCGCGGACTGACTTCGACCTTGAAATGCAGTCATCTGTCTCTATCACTTGAATGCCAACTATTAAGTGCGAAAGAGAGCACACTATTACCTCAGTTCAGTGGATGACTGTGTGATCCTCAGCTACTGCCTGCAGCGCGGCGACTCGGCGACAGACCAACAGGAGCGGTATACTTGGTTCTTCCTCCGAGCCAGCTTTCTGCAGAACTTCCGAAGTGAAGCTCTCAACTTATTAGGTCAGTTGGAAAACGACCTTGTTGTAACTGTATTAGAATCTAATCTCATTTGTATATTGGCCAAGAAATGAGTTATTACTGAAGTGACGAGTGATAGAAGTGAAAAAGTTGTTATGCTGACCCTGCATAAAAAAAACAGATTTTTTTCTTGCTTCTAGGATACAGCGGGTTCTCCACTATTATTTTCCGTATGAAACCCTTAAACTTAAGTCTTACTAACACATTGTGGGCCCTGGATTTTTTTGCACGATTGAATTTGAACCCCTCTATCTTAGGATCTTAAATCACCACCATCAGATCACCAGGTTAATTTCAATCATGTTATAACTAAACTGTATTGTTCAGGTTTCAAGCAAGACGACATCCCGGCAAAGTTCAAAAGTCAAAACGTTGACGCGACGCAACCAGAGGCAACCGGACTCAGTCGGGTAAATAAGTCCGTTTAACACACATCCTGTATAAACCCCTTCTCATATACAACTCAGCTCTAATACATAATTATTAATTTTTAAATAGGTAAAGTAACCTAGACGTTTTTCACTAAAATAATTTCACTTTCGCTCTAATTTGCTAGTTCTATAATGACTTTTTTCTATCACATGTGCATGCAAAAAATATTTCTTAACCCAATGATGAGAATCTCCGATTTGGAATTACAATTTTATTCAGCGTACGGAGTGGACATTTATTTTGCACGCTAGTAAATATATTTTATAATATTTCGGTGTGGAATACAACTCAAAGCCAAAGTAATTTTTTTTTATTCCTTGAAATCACTGGGATCATTTGGACACGTCTTAAATCAACGTTGCATTTAGACCAGGGGCCTTATTCACTATGACCAAACAAAACGTAACGCTGGCAAACGCGGGCACGTTTGTGGAATCACCGTGTTATCGTATTTTATGACAATTTTGTTTTGAAAAAACGCGACGAGGCGAGTTACAAGCAAGTTACGATCCGTCAAGTTTCGTTTGGTCATAGAGAATAAGGGGCCTGTTCGTAACGCGACCAAGCGTGGAAGAAACAGGTAAGAAACCACTACCATAACTGCTCTAAGTCTTCAAAAATCATATTTCTAACTCATAATAATGAACACTAAAAATATATTCCTAATCTCGCGGCTACACTATCGCAATACTGCTTCAGGTTTTGCATCCATAAATTGTTAAGCGATAATGTAGCCGCAGTTTAACTGATATGTATTTATACACTTCCTTGTAAGTTTATCCTTGTGTGACTAACCTTAGGGCGAGTCCACGGAGACGGAAGCCGAGCTATCCACAGACACCAGCACTGATCTATCGGTGAGTTCACTGACCCCACCGCACACTCTGGCTTAGCCCTACTTTGAGACTAACGAAGTCACTAATGCCCAATTCATATTCTCAATTAACGGGTTACGGATTGAAGATTAGCATCATTCATGAAGCGAAAGAAATAGAGGCACGGGTTCGATTCCCGCTACGTTGTAGTATTATGTATTATAAGTATGTATTTACAAAAAAAATCTATATACTTAAGTATTCAATCAGCCATCTGGTGCCCATAGTACAAGCTTTGCTTAGTTTGGGGCTAGATGGTGCTGTGTGAATTTTAGTGGTCATATTAAAAAAAAACCTAGCAAGAAAACAGAACTGTTTTGTTTACAAAAAAAAACTCATTTCTATCATACTGTTATTCACTGTATTGTTTTTAAAGGTTTTACATCTAAATAACAAAAAGCTCATTCTGTTTACAAATAACAATTTTAAACACTTCATTTCGTTTAAAACCTTGGGATTTCTATAGGTGAAATATCCACAAGTATTTATTTATTAGTTACTTCAACTAAATGGATTTATAATTTCTCCAGGACGCACAAACTCTCATCGAGCGTAAGCTGGCGAACATCGAGCTGGAGCCAACAGTCTCCAACGTGGTGATCCCGAGTGGAGAAGACTCCACCAGCCTCATCTGCAGGGCACTGGTCCTCGGCCATATTGAAGAGGCGGTTGAACTATGCTTAGAGGCGAAGAGGATTTCTGACGCACTAGTTATAGCTTCCTTAGGTAAGCATTACCCCCTTTAAAATAAAGAATAAATTTATGGCAACAAAAACAGGGGATGATATTCCGCATTGAACTAGAGCAACGGTGTCCAATGTCGTTATCAGCTTCGTCTACAGTGCGCTGATCTGTAGACTTATCTATAAGCTGAAAAACGCCTTAGGGACTGATAGGTTCTTTAGGTAAGCTGTGCCCCCTTTAGGGGGCCGATATCTCACATCGGGTTTTAGTTTAGCCACCGTGTCCAACGTGGTGGTCGCGAGCGGAGAAAACTGCCAGCCTCATCTATTAAGCTGAATCTCTCAAGGGGGTAATCTTTACCCCTTTCAGGGGTTGATGTCTTACATGGAACTGGAGCCACGGTGTCCAATGTGGTTAAAAGCCTCGTCTGCTGCGCGCTGTGGACGACATTAATAAATAAATAAAATAAAGAAAACATTGAGGAGGCTGTATATAATTATGTAGATTATAAATTGATTGCAAATAGAGTTACATGGTCACCCTCCTGAAATCCACAGTGTGGGCTACATTCAATGTAATTTTTTATGCTTTGAATGTTTTTAAATGGAAAACATTTCAATGCATGTCTGTGGGACTTATTAATTGTCTTAAAAGTTCTTTGTTGCTTACATTGTTACAGGAAGCCAAGAGCTAGTATACAAAGTGCAAAAATACCACCTAAAGCTAACGGCACAAGATCCAGTTTCGGTTGTGACCGGCAGTGTCCTGCAGGCCCGCTGGGACACTCTCATCGCCAGCGCGGCCAACGCCAGCTGGAAACATACACTAGCCGCCGTGCTCACGCACTGTGAAGGAGAAGCGTTGGCGCATTACTGCGGTAAGGACCTTATTACGAGGGAATAAGACTCAGTTTCGGTTGTGACCGGCAGTGTTTGCAGGCTCGATGGGATAATCATACATAGTGCAGCTAATAGCAGCTGGAAATATACACTAGCTGCTGTACGCTGAACTGTGAAGAAGCATTGGAGCATTATTGCGGTAAAGACCTTATTGCTGGGGGATAAGGCTCAAATTTGCAGAGAAGAATAGTGTATTTGTTAACTGTCATAGTAGCTACTAATTTTTAACAGTTGTCACATACATTACATCTGTTTTTGACGATATTTCCAGAAATGCTTGGAGACAAACTATCCCAGGACCCGGACAAGTCCATCTCGGAGTCCGCCACCATCTGCTACCTGGTGGGCATGTCGGCGGAGCCACTGGTGTCGCGCTGGAGTCGAACCCGCGGCCCCGGGTTCGACTCCCTCGCTACGCTCACCACGCTGGCGCTGCTCGCTAGACGAGCCGCCACTCAGAGAGGACGACAGATCCAGGTACTATTACTAGAAGTGACGTCACGTAGGTGAATCTGAACGCATCGTGTCCGTACATTTTAAATTAATTATGAAGGAATTATAGACTCTCAAGCCCTATAGTGTGCCAAATAAATAATATATCTATCTATCTAACTATTACTATAGGTCTAGCGCTTAACTGAGGAGACGATTGTACAGTAGTATCACAAATATTGTGCGCCTCGGTAAACTTCGTGCTTTGTATGAAAACAAAATTTGTCCGAATATGCAACTAATAGTCAAGTAATAATAACCGAACCGACCCTTTAGAAAAATTAGTATTTACGTAATTATTGTAAGATTTCACGTTTTTATATTTCAGAAGCTTAGACGAAAATTGCCGAGGCACACAATATTTGTGGTGTTACTCTTTCAGTTCTTCCGTGATCATGGCGCATGCATCTGGGTCAAAGTATCGGGAAACTCCAAAACCTATTAAAATGTGCAAAGAGCCTTTTGTGTATTACGTCCGAAACTTTTGAGGATTTTTGTATGTTTGCGTCTCAGTTAGTCTGTCATAGTGTGCAACATCTACAAAAGATGATATAAGCAGCATCCGAAGTCGATAGGCAGTAAGTACCTCAATGTCTGACATAAAGGCTACTTTTTGTGAGTACACGGGTGCGATACCTCCCTCGCAGTGAAATTTGATGGCCTCAGTGGCGTGGCGGGCGTTTGCTCAGCAGAGACGCAAGAGGCGCGGATTCGATTCCCGCTGCAGAAGAAATGTTTGCATGTTATGCAAATATTTCTTCCGGGTCTGGGTGTTGTGGTACCATGGTACTCGTAGTTTCTGATACCCACGACACAGGGAATCCTAGTGGGTCGGGACTATGTATGTGACTGTTGGATGTTATTATTATTATTATTAGGAGCCTGTAGTGTCCCACTGCAAGGCAAAGGCCTCCCTTCCTTCTCTCCAGTCATCCCTGTTTTGGGCCACTGTGGGCCAGTCCTTTAAGTAGGCATCAATTTCGTCACTCCATCTTCGCCGTTATATAAAAGAAATATTTAAATTCCATTTTCGAAACGCAATTGAGGACAGCGCCATCTGTTGCAGGCGGGCGGTAAGCTCGAGACAGTGCTGAACGAGTACGCGTCTCGGCTCGCCTCGCAGGGCTGCCTCGCGAACGCGCTGCGCACTCTGGAGGGAGTGCTGCACACGGAGCTGAGGGACAGACTGCTGCAGGCACTGGGCATGATGCAGCAGGACACGAGGAGGACACAGGTACCGTAACACTAGTCATAGGACAAGTCGCCTCGCATCGCGACCGCGTTACACAATTATTCAGTCACAACCCTAACATAATAATATTTTCTCTCGCTTGCTCGGTAATAGCTTCATTAGCAATTTGTAACTCGAAATTTATGGCAATTGCTGGTCAGTTTTTTTTATATATTTGTAACAAGCAGGTGATGCGAATAAATACAGACGTATAATACGACTTCTGAAAAGTTAATAACTTTTTTAATGTTTCCTCGCAAGTTGGAGAAAAGTACTATACAAATCTCGACTGAAATAACAATAAACAGTCTCGTTTAGTTAAAAAATCTTAGAAAGGGCTCGGCTTCGCCTCGTCCTTCTAATATTACTCGGTAGTAAATTGCTTTATTTCCGGCCTGGACAGGTAATGTACCGTTATCTATATACTATATTATATACCATTATTAATATCTACCTACGTTCTTATTTTTACTATTTTTTATTTATTTATTTACGGGCTTGGTCGCTTTGCGACCACATCACCCATATAAAAACAAAAAATGTATGAAAAACCGAGAAAAACTTAAACTATACTTATAACAAAACTTAACATTTTTACTATTATTGTGCTTCTTTTTTTATTTTTTCTTTTATTGTTTCTGTCATTCTGTCTGTACTGTATGTTACGCTAGGCTAACCTACTCAAACCGCTGCGCTAGCTCGACCAGTATATGTAGCAAGACCTACACGTGTTGCAGTGTCAGCGGAATGTGGCCATTGACGTCAATCGAGCGCTTTATGGAAATACCTAGTTTTAAGTTTCGTATTCTTTGTTCCTACTTCGAACAGGCTTCACCACTTAGAATAATTATATTGTAATTTTCCTCTCTGATTAAATTTAGGGTTCAATAAAAGTATTTTTTTAAAAGCTATCCTGAGCAGCAGCCTACGTATTTTGTGCTTGTGTGCCAAATAAATAATCTATCTATCTATATTACAGCCTCAACAACAGCAGTTCAGCGGGCGAGCGCGCACGGTGAGCGGTCACGGGAAGAGACATTCCGTCGCACACAACGACGTCACCAACAGCTATGGAGCCGGTATGTCCCTACAGGATTTAAAACAAAGGCCTTTACCATCTATAGTAGATGACTTGTACAGAGTCAGGAGGCAACTTTTACCTTCACAAACGGGACGCTGTAGTGCCCGAGACGAATTAAGATGGAGTAGGCTTGCCCAGCACCCATTCCATTCTTTCAGCTTAGTCGACCTTGTCACGATGTTTACCTTCACCGTTTGAGAGCACTGGTATAGCGCACATAAATTTTTCGCACAGAAAAATCTATTGGTACACGACCAACTAGACCACCAGTGCTCTCACAGGATTTAAAGTTTATGACAAAAGGATGTTTGTGCCTCAATCAGCCCATAATGGCTTCACAGATTATTCTGAAACTTAGAATACGAATAGTCTATGACCTGGAAGAACATAATAGATTACTTTTTATTCGGATAGGGTACAAATAAATAAGCATGTGTTTATAAAAAAAGTATATAAGTATTCTATCAGCCATTTGGTGCCCATAGGACAAACTTTGCTTAGTTTGGGGCTAGATGGCGCTGTGTGTGTTCACAAATATTTATTTGTTTATAACAGCGCAACAAAACTACGATCAGTCATGGGGCCAGTCGTCAGTCCCCGCTCAGTCTTCGTTCCCACAACGCGGCTTCCAGCAACCACAGCCGCAACCGTTACAACCACAACCGCTGCAACCACAGCTACAACCCGCCCCGCCGCAAATACCTCAACCGCCCAGACCGGGGAGTGTTGGCTCTCAGTCCGGTAAGAACTTTACCTCGGCTATTACCATTTTCATTACAAAGGGGAGTGGGGAGGAGGGTATAAGGATAAGTTGAAAGAGGAGACAGATTAAGAGTGAAAAGGTGGTCTTCAGAATGTGCCAGTGAACGGAGTGAGTTCGATTCCCGCGGAGTGAGAAATATCCAACCAAAAACATTCCATGTAAAGTTAGGGCATTGAGAAATAAAATGTTCATGGAACTACATATTATTATGTGGAACTAATCGCGTTTGTGATCATTGAAGTGACATAATATTCACTCCCAGATTTGCATGTTGCAATGTTATTGGAAATATTTGTTCCCGATCTGGGGCTTTATTCAGTAAAGGTTTCAGTTTACTGTTATATTTCTCAACACAAATATGTGATAAGTATTATACATACCTACTTACAATATTGATTATTCCAGGTGGCATAACCTCCCGTTCGAAATACAAATTGGACCCCTCGGTGCAATCAACGCCCAGCTACAATAACTATGGCTACAACAATCCCGTGACGTCACAGCCCACCTACGGCTACAACAGTCCTGTCCCGGACCAGTACTCTAGCGTCAACAACTTTGCTCCCATCAATCCAATCAATCCCGGACTAAATTCCATGAATCCCGGACTTAACCCACTCAATCCCGGACCTAACCCGTTAAATCCCGGGGTGAATGCGATGAATCCCGGGATGAACGCTGCGAATCCCGCGGTGAATGGTAGCTACTACAGCCCGCAACAAGCGACGGAGGCAATCCCGGCGCCGAGCAAACCCGCGGGACCAGGATGGAACGACCCTCCTATGCCCACTTCTAAACCTAAGGTGAGTTTTGCTGATTTCATTAAGACCTGATTTCTGAGATGATGAGATCCCAACTAGTCCCCACTATACTCCAGCCAAATTCGATGTATATAGGTAAACAAAAATCTAACCTATAACGTTGTCAAAAACCTAATAAAACAGTAATCCAATTATTTATATTACAATTTCGTGAACACGTGTAGTACATTATTTTGTTCTATAATCAATAGTTTTTGCAGCGCACATCAAAAACTATTTTGGGTTTTCTACCTAGGGTTACAATATTGCAATTTTCTTGCAAATCCCAATTTTTTTAATATATTATAGCTTAAACTGGTCCCCGATAATGTAGCTTTCTATTGGTGAAACAATTTTTGAAATCGGTCCAGTAGTTTCGGAGCCTATTCGTTACAAACAAACAAAAAAATCTTTCCTCTTTATAATATTAGTATGACTACAATAGCATTGGACAGCATATAGGTACGGAGGACATGTGTGCCAGACACGCCGGCACGCGCCGCTGGGGACACATTATAGACCACCGCCGTGGGCTAGAGGTACCGTGTGACAGTGTGGCCCTTTTCTAGGGTAACAGTGACAGTGTGGCCCCTTTTCAGGGTAACAGTGACAGTGTGGCCCTTTTCCAGGGTAACCATGACAGTGTGTCCCGTTTGACCTCATCGCTTTGCAATGCGACCTTTAATGTGACGTTTTCTAGTTTCATCGTTTGACCGTGTGGTCCGTTTATTCTCGTTAGACAGTGTGTCCCATAAACTAGCAGTTGTTTAGAGATACTGAGTGACCGTGTATCCCATAAACTAACAGTATTCGAAGTAGACCACTGGCGAGGCATAGAAGTGCCGTGTGACTGTGTGTCCCATTTTAATTTTAATGACAGTGTGACCCATAAGCTAATAGTTTTCAAGGCATGTCCATCAACATACCGTATGGCGGTTTAAGTGTAGTCCTAAATAAATGGCCCGGAAAGCTGATCATAACTATTAATTTCTATAGTTTTTGTTATTTTTTGTCAATAATAATAAGTTTAAGAAACTAATGTTTAGATAAAATTGCTCCCAGAATTTTTATTCGGATGAGATTTAAACCCGCAACTCCGGGATTTACTTTTCCTTGCTCTAGCAGAGCTAACGGGCAGTCATCTCAATCGATTTTTTTTGAATACATTTGGCTTTATCGCCGTATGCGCCATCTATTGAGAATCATTTCAGACTTCTTAGATATGGCATAGTGCTTACGAGGATCGGTTTTAATGCAGATTTTACCATATTTATTTGACTTCACGAATGATCATCATTGGCAGTGTTTGCTGTTTTTTAATTTTACCTATAAATATATAAAAAATACTTTCCATCACAGCCAAAACAAGAAGTAACAAACCAAGCGCCAATCACACATCCACTGTTCGGCGCGGAGCCCCCACAACATATCCCGCTGAACCCGGGACAGCAGCAATACCCGGGGCAGCAGCTGCCGGGACAACAGCAATACCCGGCACAACAATATCCGGGGCAACAGCAATACCCGGGACAGCAATATCCGGGCCAGTATGACCAGTACCAACAGCAATATCAACAGGGCGCCGCGCCTGGGTACACGCAACAGGTTGGTCACTGCGTTGGTTTAAATTGAAGAATTGTGTATTATTATGTATTTTTCTTTGCGTGTCAATGACTTGTTGACTTTTATAGGTATTTTGATCAAAAAGTCGCTGAAACAGATTTTGTTAACCCTTAAAGGAGCTATTGGTTTTTAAGTTCTGCAGTAGGACTGGATGTGGGCACTACACAAAATAATGAAAAAAATAGTTCAGATTTCGTTTTGGGTCTGAACTATTTTTGATGGTCATCTTGATGGTCTTGAAAGGGCGTGGGTCAAACTGGTACGAGATCAGATTAGATGTAGATAGCAAAAGAATGCCATTATCCAGTAGTGGGACACTTCAAACTGCTCGGAATCGGAATATGCATGTCATTAAACAAAAAAATTGTCAAATCCACCGAGTGTGTAGTTATTTGGTGTTTTGTCTGTGAGTGATAGACCATGACGTCACACCACACGCACCAAAATGGCAGCGTTTAAAGTGCCCGTGTAGATTGGCTATTTTTACTTGATGAAAAAAAATTATGCATATTCCCTGTTGTGTTTTGTCGGGATATTTTTCGAAAACACGATCAAAATAGTCGGCATAGAAACAGTCGGGAATAGATTTAGTTGAGGATGTTGTTTGTAGGTGCAAGAGCCCCCCGCGGCCGCGTCCCCCCCCGCGCCCGTGCAAAAAGGCCCCGTGCCGGAACAACACGCCGTGTTGCAGACCGTGCTCGACTCTATCCGGACGCAGTGCTCCGAGAGGGCAACCAACCCTGTAAGTTACATTATATCTAAGCTGATTTTAGTTTTTAAGTTGTTTTCAAACTAATAAATAAATAAATAACACCCAACAGTCACATACATAGTTCTGACCCCACACTAGGATTCCCTGTGTCGTGGGTATCAGAAACTACGAGTACCATTGTACCACAACACCCAGACTCGAAAGAAATATTTGCAGAACATGCAAACGTTTCTTCCGTAGCGGGAATCGAACCCGCGCCACCTAGGCCGTCAATAATAATAGAGATGGAGAGTTCACGGCAATGATCGATTCGAACAACGATCGAACAGTCAACGATCAACAATAAATTCAAATTCATTTATTAACCAAAAAATCAACGATGGATCACTTTTGTTAGTAGACTTAAAGTAAAATGTTAGTAGGTAAAAACTATTTGACAATATTATAAAGGGGTCTGTTTTGATTAGTCATTACATGAATCAAAGAACAATGATTCATGTAAATATAATGTTTCTTTTTCTGCCACAGTATTAACATCTGTTGTGCGTTTATTGAAAATCTTACTAATATGTATTATAATTATGCGAAAGTTTGTGAGGATGTGACGATTATTGTGCCTCAGTCACGCGGTAACAGCTGAGCGGATTTAAATAAAGCTTGTAACATACACAGTTTGTGTGCTGGAATAACATATATGCTACTTTTTATCCTATTGCCACGCGAGCGAAGTCGCGTGCGGAAGCTAGTAGGATATAAAAAAGAAATCAGTCTATAGTTAGTCGTTACGTTAATAAAATTATGAAGTTGTTTTTTATGTGAAGATGCTTTGTAAGGGTTTTATTTTGACAGGTATAATTGATAGCCCGACTTTCGATCATGCTCGGTTCCTATATTCAACTAACGAACGACGTATCCTATGATATTTTGAAAAATAAAAAAATCATTGATATTAATTTTTCGTATTCGCCGTTCGTCAGTTCAATGGATCGAGCATTAGTTATTCACTTTTTTTAAATACAATGATATATTTTTAGCAAATGAAGAGGAAACTAGAAGATGTACAAAGAAGATTAGAAACTCTATACGATCTGCTACGAGAATACAAGGTTAGTATTGTACTTTTTTACATATTAGTGAGTGTTTTGTTACATTCTAATACGGGCGGTGAGCGGTCATTCGAATGCCAGCTACCGCAGAGCACGGTCGTGTTTTGTATTTTTGAGATAATGAAATCGGATTGTTGACAGTGAGTTCGTATAATTCTTTAAAAGTGTTTGTGCTAACACAGTGCTGTCAGTCATAGTATAGTCAGGATTATTTTTGCAACAAAAAGTATTCTATGTCCTTCCCTGGAATGGAATCTATCTCCTTGTCAAATTTCATCAAAATCTGTTCGGCAATTCAGGCGTGAAAAGTTAACAGACAGTTACTTTCGCATTTATAATATTAGTATGGATTTGCCTTCAGCTATCAGAGTTAGGGCTGTAGTCCTTCATATGCTCGCAATACCTGCAGTGTATTCCTCCTAGAACACTGGTGGTCTAGTTGGTAGTGACCCCGCCTTCCGATCCTAAGGTCGTGGGTTCAAACCCATGGATTTTTCTGTGCGAAAAATTTATGTGCGCTATCCCAGTACTCTCAAACGGTGAAGGAAATCATCGTGAGGAAACCCGCGGCTTAGTCAGCTCCGCACGTATCGACCATGTCTTTCCTGCGGACAAGGCCGACTAAGCTGAGAGGATGGAATAGGTGCTGGGCAAGTCTACTCCATCTCAATTCGTCTCGGGCACTACAGCGTCCCGTTTGTGAAGGTAAAAGTTGCCTCCTGACGCTGTATAAATCGTCTACTATAGATGGTAAAAGGCTTCCTCCTTATGTTGTTGTGTGTCCTCAGTTATCGGAGTCGGCTGTTCAGTCGCTCCACGCGTGCGTGCAGTGCGTGCAGTGCGGCGACTACGGCGGCGCGCTGGGCGCGGCGACCGCGCTGGCGTCGGGCGCGGACTTCGCCGCCGCCGCCGCCTTCCTGCCCGGACTCAAGGGCCTGCTCCAACTAGCGCATCAGCTGCAGGTCTACGTCAGCTAGGACTGATACTAAACCGGATAATATCCATAGTTTATCCTCGGTCTTCTAGGCCGAGGCGGTCTTCTACGTCAGGTCTACGTCAGCCAAGAATGTATCAACACTCGTCAAATACAGGTCTACTTCAGCTAAGACTATGAACCGGACGAATCGAACGATGTATCCTCAGTTTTTCAGTCGATCGATGGCGTCTTTCTGCTCTAAAACCCTGCAAAAATGATAATGAACGTTGGATCGACCTCAAAGATCTCTAAATTGTGCAATCCTAAACATTTTTACACATGGTGTCTAACAATTCCTTTGGATACAAAGTGACTTGGTTATGGACTCTGAACTCTGAACTCCAGAGCTAAATAATATACAAGACTGGGCACATGCAATGAATGTCAGATACTGCTACAGTGGGCTAATAAGCTCAAGTCGTCTACTGACATTTTGTAACTTTTTAAACAACATTTTGTAACTTTCGACCAACATTTTGTAACGTTCGACCAACGATTATTGAATCGTGTTATAAGTTGTCGTAACACGTGTTAAAGCGAGATTAAGTTAGTCTGATGATCAAATTTCTGTGTATGCAAAGAACTGGGACACAAAGACATTCATTGTTGTATATTCTGTCACATACTAGCAACGCTAATCTGGAATATAATCAACTATAGAAAGAAATATTTCACATTAGCTTCACACCAGAACACATAAGGCGGCAGTCAAAAATATTTGTAAAGATTTCTAAATAAATGGACGACTGTTTTCAGTTTCTGAAATAAACCCATTTTAGAAGCGGTTTCAGCGAAAACTAGTTTAAACCACAAACGCGCCATACTTATATTTTCTGTCACAGTTCGCGCAATAGTAGCCTTTGAAATCTAGACAATAAAACAGTAAATGCTCTGACATAATAACTACATTTATAATGAGGCTTTGGAATTGCGTGTTAAAACCTATCATTAGCCAATTTAAATTCAAAATATTTTTAATAAATTATGTTACTCTTTAGGTATCTTCATATACTTATTTTAAGGTCCTGTATTTGTTTGTTATTTAAAATTTGTTTGAATGATTTACTTATGTAGTAAAATAATAACTTAATTTACAAAAAAACGTGGCGTTATAACTTACAATGCACTTATAATACTATATACTGCAGTATATAAAAATATAGGCTTATAAAATAGTGCCTTTATAAACAGACTGTTTCTTTGTTTTTATTATGTTCGTGTTTTTAATCCATACATAAACATAAAATCATTAATTTAACCGTATTATATGACAATGTGCATTTTCTACTGTCCATAATCCAAAGACTAATGTTTTCTTATCAAGTGCTTGGACTTATATCATACATAATAATAATTTAACATTGTATTAAAGTTATAAATGAAATTATATATTTTCTGAATTATTTCCATCGTTTTCACTTTTTCCAGCTGAATACAAAAATACTTTAGAGTGCACTCTTATCGTTTATTTACAGAACTTTGGGAAACAAAAAAATACACGTTTCAATAACGCGAAAAGCATTACCACGAAACGTTTTAAAAGGTTTAAATACGCCTGCAACTAAAACGCTCATTACAACACGAAGCTACGAAATGTAGAGGTCGTTAGTTAGATATTTTTTCAGAGGGATACTGAGCAAATAAACTAATTGCAATCCCTTCTGCGATTAACCTATTGGTTCCAAATATTTTCCCATAAAATGGAGACGGAAAAGTCAAAACTAGGTATATAGTTTATTTTATAAAATATCACAAGGATCATATTGAACATCGGTACCTGAATTTATGCATGTTCTTAACGTGAAGTCAGTTTTATTCCTAAGGGAATTAAAAATCACAAGAATCATTTTGAAAAGTCTTGGATAGTTACCTAGGTTCCTGAATTTACACATGTTCGTAACGCAAAATCAACTGTTCCTCATAAGTCAATTCCCTATAGGTAGGTAGGGATATAAAACAGTTTCATCTAAGAGGAGTTAGAATTTGTAGTGATTTAAATCTATTAGATACCGGTATTTTGAGCATCGCCGTAGAGTTGCTAGTTTATCAGTCGTTTATCGGATTCATATCGGAGAGTGCTCAGAAACTGTATAATTTAGTTCCGCCGTCTCCCTTCTTCCATCGGACTTCTAGATACCCGGAAAGGAGTCATCTGGACATGGTTGACATTCCAAATGTTCGTACTAAGCGCTTTGAGATCCACATTTTTATACGCCCTGAAAAAATGTGGAACTCCCTGCCGGGGGCTGTATTTCCTAAAGAGTATAGATATATGGGTGTCTTTAAACGAGAATCAATAGGTTTCTTCTAGGTAAGCGTGCTTCATCTTAGACCACACTGTTACTTAACATCAGGTAGAGTGTGGTCAAAAGCAAACCTATTTCGTTTAAAAAAAAGATACAAATAAAATTTAGGAGTTCCATGTTGACAGTCGTCAACGGAAAGCACTGCTAGGCGATTATCGGAATAGCACGCGCGCCGATTGCACCAGATGCCGGATGGATGTTGGCGGAAATGGGCCTTGATGGCATTTTGTAAGTGTTACTACCTACCTACCTACCTACTATAAAGGTAGGAGAGCACTGAAAGTCGATTAACAGTTCATGGTAGGTACTATTGATACATACGGCACGGAATAATAATTACTAGTGTGAGTTCGGTTGTTATTTATTTTAAAACGGTTATTCTCAGTTTGCTGAAAAATGTCATAACTGTGCCTTTAAAATGGTCATGAGCTAAAACCAAATATTAGTCAAAATTTCGATCATGACGTTTTGACAATATTAAAGATTGATAAATTAGCTTTCGCCTGCGGCTTCACTCGCTTGGTATCCGGACAAAAAGTAGCCTATTATGTTATTCCAGCACACATACCTAGGTATGTACTATGGATATTCCAAGTTTCATTTAAATTAGTTCAGTTGTTACGGTGTGATTAAGGTACAAACATACATCCTCACATCCACACATCCTCACAAACTTTCGCATCAATAATATTAGTAGGATATTAGGATTTCCGTTGCTGACTGTAGATACCTATGCAGTGAACCTATGAGTTTGTATAGGTACCTACCTAGGTAGCAGACGCGCGTAGATAGGTTTAGTTTTAGATAAATAAACCTCGCAACATAAGATTTCACACAATAATTTAACTATTAGTAGGTAGGTACCTACCTAAAAGTTCCATTAGCATGTGTATGTAATAAAAAGTAAGTTTTAGGACAAAAGTGTGTGCGGTTTGTTTACATAAATCTTCAGTTCGGCTGGAGTATAGATATATATTTTTCTAAAGGTCGCCTTTTCACATGATGTAAAGATGCGCTGTAGAACAAAGGACCTGCAGGCATGTAGATGAAATAACGTCGGTACGTGAGATGAGATGCAGCTAAATAGGAGGGGCATATTGTTACCGCGATCGCTGAGGTGAACACTGCATCCTACTTGTTTCCACTGCAGCACCGGGAATCTGCAGGAATTTACTGAACTTATGCAAATGGACTACAAAGGTAAGGTAACAAGTCTTACGAGAAGCATTGGAATCTCAGACCTTATTCCTTCAGAAATATTACGGTTCGTGTCTCTAGATCTTTCGAACCAGTGTGGTGAAAGGATTAAAAAGCGCATCAAATGCTTTTTTCGTGTTTAAACATGACAGTTTTATCACGATTTTCCTTCACAGTTTTGTGAATTTTAGAACAGACAAATACCTACATTGTTGCACGAACACCAATTCCATCACCTTGGGGATTGGAAGGCGGGGTTTACCTACCTACTAGAACACCAGCGTAGCGCAGCTCAAAATTATAATTAGGTACCTACAGTAGAAGGTTCCAAAAATAATGTGCGCCCTAGCAATTTTCATCTAGCTTTAGAAATACTTTACGAACTAACGCGATGATGATAATGTAATATAAATAAATAAATAAATAAATAACATCCAACAGTCACATACATAGTCCTGACCCCACACTAGGATTCCCTGTGTCGTGGGTATCAGAAACTACGAGTACCATGGTACTACAACACCCAGACCCGGAAGAAATATTTACAGATCATGCAAACATTTCTTCCGCAGCGGGAATCGAACCCGCGCCTCTTGCGTCTCAGCCGAGCAATCGCCCGCCACGCCACCGAGGCCGTCTTATAGAGATGTTTTGATTGTGTATTTAGATACTTATTTTTTTATAGGGCTGGTTCAGTTATTATTTTAATAGGTAGATTAGTTGCGTATTCGGACAAAATTCGGTTTTCATACAAAGCACGAAGTTTGCCGAGGCGCTAAATATTTGTGATACTACTATAAGTATAACTGAAGTTAACAAAAGATTTTCATCATTTGGCAAGATTCGTGGTTGCATTCCCACATTGTATGGCAAAAGAAATTATTTGCGTTAGGGATGAACCAGCCGTCTTACTTAGATCTCTCCTACTCTAGTTTGCTATAGTTTTGTAGAGAGCTTCTAGAATATTTTTCTGAAGTAGTTCTCGTCCGACATGACACATTGGAAAGCTACCCTTTCGGATTAGCCGTGCGCGCTCGCGACTCCGCCATTGTGTGCCGGATTAAAAATAATGCCAGCAGTGTGTGCGCGGCTTTATCGCCGGATGACGTCTTCAAGATGATAAATTACATGCAGAAATCGCGATTTTGTATTGCTGTTGTTTATCTACTAAACTTGTGAAAATAGACTCATGAAATGCCGATTTGTATTGTATTATCTTAGGTCATTATAATACAATACAAAATTATGCATTTCATGACCAGGATCATTTAGATAGTGGCGTGACGGCCGAGTACTCGGCTGAGACGCAAGTGGCGTGGGTTCGATTCCCGCAGCGGGAGAAATGTTTTCATGATCTGCAAATATTTCTTCAGTTTTTCATGGCGCTCGTGAGAGCACTGGTCGTGAGTTCTAATCCGGTCGTGCACCAATGGATTTTTATCTGTTCGAAAAATTTATGTTCTTTTACTCTCAAGCCGTGAAGGAAAACATCGTGAGGAAACCGGCATGTCGTAGGATCTAAAAAAGTTCGAAAACATGGTGTCTACAACAGTTAGAAATAAAAAACAACCAGTCGAAAGCAGTTTACTTATCTATTGCTTCAGGTTCATTAGCTGTCAGTTCTTGACTAAATTATTACTCTGTCGTAAACTGAACACCATTACATTCGCCATAAAATGGCGAAATTACCTAATAACTTAGTTCAGCAATACGCCGAGGAGAGTGGCAACCTTTATGGCATCAAGATACCTTACTTACTACATTTTAATTATCAACCACTTACCTACAGAAGAGGCTAGCTGATGTAGAGTTGTCTTAGATTTTTTTATGTTAACCTACCAAAGTAGGTACATTATGTATGTCACTAAAAGTAAGTAAGTTCGTATGAGCTAGTGGCCAACTCTAGTGACGGAGCTTTTAGGCCGCCTAAAGAACTCCGTCGTGGCCTAACGACACCGACAATTTAACGTGTCCTCCGAAGCACGGAAAGCGCTCAGCTCGTAATACCACTTGCGGTCACCCATCATGTACGTTCCTGTTTCGTACATAGCCAGGAGTTGCGTAGAACACTGCTACGCAATGAAAATTTCAAGTTAGGACCTCGAAATGTAGTTTGTAGATTGCAATTCCTGGTAGGTTCATCATCAATCCATAGCAATCTGGATCCACATGATTTTTAATAGGATATAAACAATAAAATTATAAAAACAGTAAAAGCATTGTTGGGTTGGTGTTAAAATGACGGCCTCGGTGGCGTGGCGGGTGAGTGCTCGACTGAGACGCAAGAGGCGCGGGTCTGATTCCCGCTGCGGGAGAAATGTTAGCATCTGCAAATATTTCTTCCGGGTCTGGGTGTTGTGGTACCATGGTACTCGTAGTTTCTGATACCCACGATACAGGGAATCCTAGTGTGGGGTCTGATTTATGTTATGTATGTTACTGTTGGGAGATTTATTATTCATAGGTAAACAATCACCCAATTTTCTATCCGGTCACATATGATCCCAGAGGGCAAATTAAAAAGGCAATCGAGATCCTCAAATGAGCAGCGGTTTGATTTACAGACGCCATCACTCTGCTAACGGGTGTGGGTACAGTCAGCGTAAAAATTACCTCAAAATTCCTTCAATAAACCGTCCAATTAACTCACTTGCATACGTTAACATGAGGTATAAAATTAGGCTATAAATAGGTGTGCTTATGATTTAAGTTAGGGATGGAAAGTAGTTAAATTTTTGTAATAGATAAATGTTGTGTCCTTTCCTTGGTCCTTTCTTACTTTGACTGTACATAATACCTATGTATGTGATATATCACGCATATCTGTGACATTGCACCAAAAATCATTACATCCCCCGATTTATGGCTTTGAGTTTTGTACATTTTTAGGATTGAGCTGTGTGAGGGCATCATATTTGGTAGTAGGTATATACTTCCCAAATTAAATAAGTGGCACTATAAAAAAACTGAGTTAAGTTATTCAAAAAGTTAAGTCTACTTCTTTAGAAGTTTACTTCTAAAATTAGGTACTTTTTCATTAGGTACGAGTAGGTACATGTTTATGAAACTTTTATGTTATACTAATAGTAAAATTAAGGTGTAAAAACTTATGTTTTGAGGTTTATTTACCTAAAACTAAAGTGATTTCATCATAGTTTTGCTGAAGTATTGGATAAATTCTATGCATTTAGATTTTTCCCTTTCGATCCCAATTTTCCTAGTAGTTTTGTACAGGTAGCCGAAAAGTTATGTAAGTACTTACAAATAGTAATTAGGTATATCAATATTCCGTTATTTTACGTCATAGCAAACAAAAAATAATAAATAAACATATTTGAGGCACACTTTTGTGCTCCACATTTCTAACGCTGCTGTAAAGAAAACAAAATAAGAACAAATTAAAAGCAGCTCATAGAGTAGAGAAAAACAATTCCCCGCGGCGTAGAGGCTCTAAGCAGGACACAAAGGGATGTGTGACTTTGTTTCCTAGCTGTCTCTATGTCCGGATATGACGTATTACGCGGGTGAGACCACGACGTTTGAAGATGGCTTAGACCGTGTATACCAACAAAATCTCTGGTTAAAGTTAACTACCTAGTCTTGTTTTTGCTTAGACTTGTTGTCCAAAATATCAATTTACTCCCACATTATAAGCCTCAAAGGAAATTGGTTAGTAAACAAACACCGTTATAGATATTATGTCACCGTAAAATTGTAAATACCGCTCGTTAGAATACCTATAATCTATCTCGCAAGATTGCAAACTGTCGAAAGATAGGGTGTATGATGTAATAAGACTTAAAAATAAAACTTGTCAAGTGCGAGTCGAATTAGCACACGAATGGTTCCGTATGATCGTACATTTACACTAATGTTTTTTGTTCCCGTTGGCACCCTTCAGGCACGGAACCCTAAAAAGGTAAAGCTGTGCGCGGAAGGTACTCTATTAATAATCAGTCATACAGATGGCATGTATCTTGAACGCTGAGCTCCCCCCCCCGACCCTTCCCCCAATTTTTCACCGAGCGCTCAACATCCGTGCCGATATCTGTTTTTATGATTCATTGATTAGACGACGATTGAACAATAAAATGACTCATATCGGACATATTATCAATCAGATTTTCATTATTTCCGAACGAACGATTTTGTCATGCCACCAGCAGCGGCTTACACAATGTCATCGGTCCATGGATGGAGGGCCGTCCTTCGTTTCTGTGGCCGTCATTCGAGAACCTTTACTCCCCAACAGTTGTTTGTTCTTTAGGCTTTATGACGTAGAATGTACATTTACCTAAGACGTGTCCAAGTGATCCCCAAGATTTCAAGGAATAAAGTATTTTGAATTTTGACCTGCCAACTGACAGCTTGTTTATTCTAAGAGCTTGCTTGTGAAGTTCTACGATTTTTTCAGATTCTATCATTTACCTATGTATCTAGTCATGTCACTAGTTTTCTCGAACCAGTGTGGTGAAAAGATGGATTTACCTATAGGTGGAATTATTTTTAGTATGTAATTCATTTGGCATTTCTGGAGAGCAACTTTTTACAATTTCGAGAACACAATTCTAACCGTATTCGTGTCTTATCCTTATCTTTGAGTTTCACGAGATACCAAAATAATTGTTCAAATAACATAAACAAACGAAAGTGTCTACTTAGCCAAACAATATGGGGCTCTGACGTACATAGTTACTGTTCTCAGAAATAGAATACATTATTTCTATTTTTATTAATGAGCAACAAAAAAAAAGTTTTGTTTCGTAAAGCCTTTTACCATGTCGTAAGGTACCTACACGGGATATTTAATTGTTATTATCGATTCCATTTACGACACTGGATTATTCATACCGTCAGATACTAATCTAATATTAGGTATAAACACTTCTATTAGCCGTCATCTCTGTACTCACTCCTTTAAATTACAACTTACCTATTTAGAGACTTGGTCCACAGCTGAATAATATTTTTAAAGAGGGCTAAGTTGGTTCCAAAACATTTGGTTAAGCTCACGTTTAAGGTACTTATTATGTGTCGAATGACACATCAAAATTGTCGTAGTTGCGTGTAGCGTGCATTAGACGTTGAATACTGTGAGTGATGCCGTCCATCAGTCTCCCGCAGACTCCTGAGGACGCTGCAATATCAGCTATATAAGTTGATGCATCAACCTAGCACATAGCAGATCGGATGTACAGTCAAAGGCAAGGTATTTTTTTTTCCTTAAAATCACTGGGATCACCTTGGACACGTCTTAAATCTACGTTGCATTTACACCTTTTCGTAACGCGACCAAGCGTGGAAGATACAGGCAAGAAACCACGCTTGGCTACTATTCTATGGTATGAATAAATATAATAATAAAACCTATTTATTTTAGACAACTTGGGTCCATACACATACAGGTTTTCATATTTGAAAACATGAAGAGATAAATATTATGCAATTTTTTTAAAGTAAATATACGTTAAGCTTAGTTTTAAAATAATTTTAATCATGCCACGTCTCCAGATTAAAATTATCAGAAATAATGTAAATACCAAACTAGACAAGTGCGAGTAGGAATCGAGCTCTAAATTTTCGCCAATGTGTTTAATTTCTGGGGTCTTGACATAATCACACATTAAATGAAGTGATCTTTCTAAGGGTTTCCTTTCTGTTTCAGTTTTTTTTCAAGGCCTTTTACCATCTATAGTAGACGATTTATACAGCGTCAGAAGGCAACTTTTATTAACAGGAAGCTGTAGTGCCCGGAACGAATTAAGATGGATTGGCCAGCACCTATTCCATCCTCTCAGCTTAGTCGGACTTGTCCACAGGAAAGACATGGTCGTGCGGATCTGACTAAGTCGCGGGTTTCATCACGATGTTTTCCTTCACAGTTTGAGAGTACTGGTATAAAGCACATAAATTTTTTGCACAGAAAAATCCATTGGTACACGACCGGATTTGAACCTACAACCTTAGGATCGGAAGGCGGATTCACTACCAACTAGACCACCAGTGCTCTTCTTTTTGATTGTAGGTACCTTAAAATATATGCGATTTTGGTCTTAAAGTTCACAAAATGTATTCAAGGGATAGTGAAACATTCCTATACAAAGTGGCCGAGACGTAAGTAGGACAAGGATTTAAAAAGTTAATTCAATATTCAACCCGCGTTTTCCTGCCGTTGACGTGACCTTGTCAGTGCCTCGTCTGAAACTCCCGACCTTGCAGTGAACTGCTTCGGCACTATCTCCTACATCAAACACTAATTAACAAGTACCTTCCCTGCAATGCAGCAAGATAACAGCCGGCGCAGACGTCAGTAGATACACTCGTAGATAACACTTGTATAATATAAAACCACCGAACCACTTCTTTGAAGTACTAATTGCAAGCTACAACAATCAACATGGTCTCCGACTTCAAGAAGAGCAAGCTCCTCTACGTCTTCAAGACGTTCTTCGACATCAACGGAAGCGGGAACATCGACAAAGCTGACTTCGATCAGCTCAAGCAGCGGGTCTCCAAAGTCGCAGGCTGGAAGGCGGGAGATGAGGACCTCCTGAACAAAATCTGGACCGCGCTTCAAGGCGCCGCCGATAGCGACAATGACGGAGAAGTCTCGCAGGACGAGTGGATCTCTCTCTGGGAGAAGAACACCAACGCCGACTGGCAGAACATGTACTGCAAATTCATCTTCAACTTGGAAGACTCCAGCAACGACGGATCCATCGATGGCGAGGAGTTCTCGTTGGTCTACGCTGCGCTGGGCATCCCCAAGGCTGAGGCATCCGCTGCCTTCCAAAAGATGGCTGGTGGAAAGTCCTCCGTGTCCTGGGATCAGTTCCAGGCTCTCTGGAAGGAGTACTTCACTTCTGAAGACAAGAACGCACCGGGAAACTTCATCTTCGGCAAATCGAGCTGGTAAATCTGTGATCACTGTTATAGTTTAAACTTTGGACTGTTCTTATTTAAAATGTACTCATATATAGGTGGTAAACTAATTATATTTTTTGAAAGTTAGTTTTACATTTTTATCATCAACCTTATTTGATTTATGATAATGAAACTTACAAAAATTTCTGTGCTCCTGAAAAAAAATGTACCGACAAGCTGACCGCCCTAGATACTACTGTTTCATACTAATTGGATGTAGAAAAACATTATTTCGCTATATACATCTTTTGAAAACCTCGGTGACGTGATGGACGAATGCCTAGCTGACATTCGTGAGGAGCGGGTTCGATTTTCCGGTTGGAGAACTTGTTCGCATGTTTTGTCGATACAGGGAGTCCTAGAGTGAGGATAAGAATATGATTGGGTTTTATTCAATCCACACTCGCACAATGCACGTAACTCAACAAAATACGCGTTTGTATCTCATTAAAATTATTAAACTTTACTAAATATGGCGCAGTAAAGATATTTTAATAAGGACTCTGAGTACTTGCGGGAAATATTAATAATTATTATAATTTATTCGTCGGAAACAAACTTGAGCGAAATAACAAGTCCTTCGCGGAGATATTGCAAATGAGGTTATGTATTTTTAACCAGTTCATATAAAATCTTATATTTACCTAAACCTGCTCACAAAAAAGAAGTCTAAAGATTTGGTATTCCTGGCTAAATAACGTAGTAGATACAATTCCTAGTGTTAACAAGCTAAGTACCTAATGATATACATACTTATTTATACAAGCACTCACAGACCCAATAAAGTTAAAACCACAAGTTAAATTGTAAAACGCGTCCATTAAAATTTAATACAATGTAACTTAAATTATTACATTTTAGGGTTCCGCCTGGAACCGGAAAATCCTCACACAAAGCGGGTCAGAGATCGTTGTCAAGATTAAATTGTGGGGGGCTATAAATAAAAATAATTTTACAAAACACAGGGAATTAGTAAGGAGACATTTTTGTTGGAATACTCAGAGTGCTAATTACGATCTAAATTATCGTGTTGAACCCCCGGTGGTGGACATCGTAGCCAAGTCACGCGCGACAGCGGAAATCGCATAAACCTGGTACTGTCTTGTTTCCCTTCGTTGGACTGTGCTCGGTTTGAGAACCTTTACTCCCCAACGGGTATCTGTTCTTCGAGCTGACCTGCCGCTTCGATTTGCTTGTCCTAAGAGTAATGTCAGTGACTATAGTTTTCGTAAGGATCTTTTAGATGTAGGGAAATCTCAAGCTGCCCGCCTCATAGACAGAGGTGGTAGTGAGCTGATCTTGCTTTTGAATTCCATAAGTCATTACAGTAACTTTGCATCTTAGTGATGTGGTCAAAGTCAAAGTTAAAAAGTTTTTATTCCTTAAAATCACGGGGATCATTTGGACACGTCTTAAATCTACGTGACATTACGATCGCTTTTATTCCCGTTCATTCTGCAGTAGCATTTATTGACTCGGTCAAACGTAAAGGATACAGGAACAAAGCCAATAATTTACATTATTACCAAAGGCAATTCATAACGTTTCGTTTATGTACATTTCGTATCATATCGTGCTATTTTCTGATAGACGTCCATACGCTGTCTTATCCACCGTTCTGGTATCTGTTAAAACGAAAACAAACGCAACGTATGTTCCATTGAACGCTAGTTCCATTGAATAGTTCGATAGGGGCAATTGGTGTTCAAATGTTCAAAGTGATTATAAGGAATAGAGTACTTTTGAGTTTTGAATGTTGGTCGCTTGTAGCTTGGGTCGCGGTCGCCGCGGGCACTCGGGCCTACCTGGAGTGGTTCGGATATTTATTGCGGCGTTATTACGCGTAATCGCAGTTTAAATCGCCGCCTTTATTACATGATCTCTACCTTATTAACCCACAAATGAAAAGTTGCTTAAGTGACCTCGCTACTTTACCTTATTTTTTTAAAAGGTTTTGTGGAAATTAGAACAGGCTATTATCATAAATATCAGCTTACATCTACCCACGTCTTTGTAAATGCCTCTAATTATCACGCCTTTATTTCCGATCTTGCGTCAGTGGATGTCATCTTTACAGTGACGTCAGACACTTGCTGTTGGATAAATTTTGCGTGGTCATTGTATATATGACTATACAGGCTTCTTTTCTTTTCTTCTCTTTAGATAACTATATTAGATTTGAGAATAATGTGTATTTCAACTAGTACTAATAGTAATCCAATCTCTGAGTAGTATATAAAACCAGAATGAGGCAAAACCCTGCTCGCAAATAACGTTGTATAAAAATGGACGGGTGGCAGTGAACGCTCAGAATAAAAATGCAGGTCCACTCATAACATTCATCACGGGGAGAGCGATTGGTCACTCTGCCGTCACGTGAATGACGTTGCGTCAGCTCCGGCTTTGTGCCGTCTTTTGTGCTTTCGCCATTTTCCAACGAATATTTTGAGCTTCATTTTCATGTCTCTATAAAAATCCGCTTATAACGGTTTAACAATTTTAAGATAAAACAGACGGTGATATTGTGAACCAATCTGGATGAACCAGACTTAAAGCAATAAACTGAGCAGTAAATTTCAACACATACATATATACATATTATCACGCCCATATTCCTAATAGGGTGTTAAAAACCACAAGTAAACATAAGAAAACTTGCAGCCACTTGTGATTTAGTCCTAAGATGGATATGGTAAACCATGGTGACAGGTTATCAGCCCATCGCCCTTAAAGGCGGTCCATTATGTTGCAAAGTATACTATCCATTAGTTGACATTTGCGGTATGCTTGGGGAGAGAAGCAGCTGGAGGCATTCTATGCTTTTTCTTTACTTCCTATCCAGCAAAGAAGTAGAAGTTGGTTCTTAAGCTAACAGTTTCTATACAATGTTCCAGAACTTTGCTTCTTGTGCCGTGAAGGTGATTGTATTGAATAGACGAAGACCCAATCGGCTATAAGCCGTGAGAAATCTGTGAGCACGGCAGTGCCGCCAAGTCGAGCAAACAAAGGCACCGCCGATCCTTTTCTCGAAGCTATTCCGGACATTTTCGATATGCTTTGCCTTAATTCTTTTGCATGGCTTTTCGACTATTAAAAAGTTCTCGTTTGTTTGTGAGTGAGGGCGCAGGGACAGTGCTTTACCCGGAGCTGCGGCCGCTGGCACCGATGTATGATGTACGGAACCGCAGCGTGCTCCACGCTACTCGATTTTAATCGGCCCCCACTGCAGCCTGCATTTATGCTGTGCGAATAACGCTGGATGTGGCATGGTACAAATCGAGTGAAAATATCCGAGCCGTAAAGAAAAGCCTTCATACACTTTTAACAGGAAATCAACTTTGCTTTGGTAATTAATAATTTGTTATCCGTTTGAAACCGGGTATTAGAGACCATACTCATTAATTAAGTTTTTAGTTTCAAGCCTGACAAATCGTGTAATGTATTATACAGTGTTTTTTTTACTGGGACAGTATGGGGAAATCCGAAACCATAGAAGATACAGGAAAACTGTCTTAGGTCTTTTTTTGTGAAAACAATTTTGGCATAGTAAATTTTTTGGTCAAGCGCGAGTTGTTCATCAAAATGAGTAATTTTGATTAATTTGTTTTTATGCGGATCGTTTCAGTTTCATGTATCGGATTTCCCCATATTGTCCCAGTTAAAAAACACTCTGTATAAGGCTGTGAATGTTACCTAGACCTAGCACATAACAATACTCAATTCTTTGAGTAAGGCTTTGTTTGGTCATATAATGCTCATCAATTCGTAAGTTCTTGTGATTATTGTTTCGTTGTTTTCATGAGATTTTGACCAGTTTAATAAGGGCAGGTGTGCATATACCACATCCATCATGATGCATTGGCCCCGGGCGCTGCAGGCAATCGGCTCAGCCCGTCACGGAAACGTGAGGTGGTCAAAAAGTATTTAGTAGAAGATGGATGAATGTGCTGTGTCCGGCCGCCGTCCGGTCCGGCCCGGACACCAGCGTCCGGCCTGTCCGGAGGGAAACATTCAATTATGTTTTGAGGCTCAAGTTCTGAATAGTTGGCTTCAAGAATGTTTACTAACAGATGAGTTTATTTTACTTTTGACTGTTCCATGGCTACAAAAACTTTTATGGACGGAATAAGAATTAGGATTGGTAGTAATTAAAGATTAAATTCCATTATATAATGATAGGTAAGTAGATGCTTTCTGTGTGTTTATTTAGCCATATATACCTTATAACATTTGAAACTATTTTTGTAATTAGAACATGCGGCTCAAAAAAGCTTCATTAAAAAAAACTTCTTGACGGTCTATTCGGCAAAGTTACTAAGGCTGAGAAGTACAGCGAACTGTATTACTATATAATTTGCAAAATGCAACCGGCATATAAATATCTGGTTTGTATCACACGCGGCGACCGAAAATAAGTCGAAATAAATAAACAAAAGAATTACGCGACCAAAATTACGCTCGTTCTGACCGGCTCAGTAAACTGACTATAAACTGACCGTTTATAAAATAACCGATTTTTTACACTGATTTAACCTTTGAGAAATTACAGGAATTTCAGGATTCTTCAGTAGATTTAGCTAAAACCGCACGCCCTTGGCCCTTTATGTTAATAAGCCGTGTTTACACGATATTCCAACCCTTTAGGGATAAACCACACAGAGGGATGGAGAATTTAGCATTTTTAACTAAGAAAGTATATATATTAGAAAACTTTTTGTACCTAGGTAGTTCGACTGGTTTATTGGAAGTTGGTGTTTATGAGGTGCCAGTTTGAGGAGTACTTTCAAAAAACTAGTGACACGAGAGAGAAGGCTATTGTAGTAGTTTTTAAAGTAACTTCTCTAAGTAAAGAACTTATTATCAGTAGAACTAAAACTACCTAGTTGGTTCTTAGATCTGAAAGACAGTTTTTTTATACCATATATCTCAATACCATCTTCAGATTTTTAGGAAGAAATTCTTTAATGCAGCACAAGTTGTTCCCGTTTGCTCAGTGAAAATCTCCAGGCGCGTAATCAGCGGCGGCCTTTGATCTCGCCGCCAAAGGAGCCGCCTGGAGCCGATCGACAGCTGATTAACGGATAGTTCCGATGCTGATGGAAATTGATGCGAGAAAGTAAACTTTGAAAGCAGGACGAAATACTCAAGACATTGACGGCCCTACTTTAAAACTTACTTAATTTAAATGCTATTCAAAACTGAATCTGTCTAATTCATAAAAAGTGATAACTTCGGTGGCATTTCGGGCAATTGTACGACTGAGACGGAAGTGTGGGTTCGATTCCGACATTTTGATGTTTCAACTTATTCTTTTCTTTTGCAACGGCCAACGTTTTCTTTGATATACACCTATATATGACACTTATATGACCATATTATAATGCACTGTGAAATTGAATACCAGAAACAAAGGAAACACAGGCACGTGTAAATTAGAAAAGACTGATTAGACTGATCCCCAAACGTAACAAACGCCTCACATCAACACTACTGAAAATGACAATATCTTCGGACAATGTTGACATCATCAGAGGACACTGGAGCTTAATCACCATCCTTTGTCGCGGATGCTTCCAAGAGGAAAGACTGTGGAACACATAACGCTTCACTGCTCTGCAACAAATGAAACAAGCTAAAACTTAGGACTGCAGACAGTCATCGAGAATTACACGGCATCGTCGTCGACCTCATCTACACCATCAACAGCCTCAACACCATCGAGGATACTGGAACACTGCTGCCAACATCCCAAAGTCCGTCTCCGGTACTTCAAGGAGTTGGGCTGGCTGGGGGAGGGTTAGCAGGGGGGATAATGCACAATACACCCTACAGCGGGACGTCAGTGCAGATCTTTGTTCCCTTACCATTAATTAGAATTAGAATTAGAGCAACAACATATCTAATCTAAGTTTTAGGTAATAAAACACAGGGCTATAGGCTGTTAATTGTATATTCATACATACATACTGTCAAACCCATATTCCTAATGGGGTGGGCAGAGCCACACGTTAACATAAGAAAACTTACAGCCACTTCTGATTTAAAGTCCTAAGATGTGGTGAACCATGGTGACAGGTGATCAGCCCATCGCCCATATAGGTTACATACATTCAATGTCAAGTTATCCTTATCATGACCCAGATTGGACATTTTTTAATGCAAATGTCTAATGGAATGAAAAACACATATACGATCACATCCGAGCACTCAGAGTCGGCTTCTGATCGCCTTTACGTCATCTGCACATGCGACTAAACAGTTGAACGGATATTGGCTCGCAGTCCGACGCGAGGATTTTTATAAACAGGGTGGATTTTTGAGATGGGACTGTAAAGGCAGGAACCTTAACCGTTATAGTTAAGTACAGGAAAACGTTCTTAGGAGACCATCCATAACTTTTTGAGATATTCTGAACCGCATTTACAGATATTGGAAAAAATGTACAGTCAGTGAAAAATATTCTAAAATAAACATTGTCTATCCGTACCGTAGAATTGCAATCTTGGTTGGGAACCTGTAGAGTGTTGAGTCCTCATTTGTTTTTCGTGTCTGTTTGTACCCCGCGCCCCGCGCCCCGCCGGCCGCCGGCCGCCGGCTGCCAGCCGCGTCCGCATCTCAATCTTCCGATTATTTATTGAATTTGCCCTGATCTGCCAAAATCTGCCGGCGGCGGCTTGCTTTCATGTGATGCAGGGATTGTCCTTATTTCATTTTCTCTCCTTCCAATTCGATTTCAGGAAAAATATCCCGTATTTTTAGTTTTTATTTCTGTTATTGCGTGTTTTACGGGTTTTTAACGAAGCACTTTGTTTTTGTACAATCCAAAAGTGATGTGAGTGAACAGTTATTTGTGCTCTTAGCTTACATTACAGCCTTTTTAAACGTTATGTAGAAAGGATAACATAAAAAAGGAGTTATTTCATTGCAATTTCGACGCTAAATTAATCCCGTCTAATCCAGATTAACGGTTAGAATTGAAAATATTCCGGCAAAATTGCAGGATATTTGAAAATCAAATGAACTTCGGGTGAAGTTCGATGTCAATTATGTGAGCAGCTTAATTCGATGCGATTTACTGGTTTACAATTTGTAGTAGTGCCACCTAGCGTCAGCCTTACACGTTATTTTAGAGTTTTTTTTTTTTTTTTTTTTTCAAATAATATTCCTTAATTTATTTTTAATAATGGCCATTTATTATCACGAAGCAGTCAATTGACTTTGTTTACCGCTCTTGTCGTTGCCTCTACTGTCCGCTACCATTTTGAAATCATTTTGTTTAGAGCTCTAACATACTAAAATTTAGTGTTTATGTACTAATTTCTCATTTTACATTATAGGGTAGGGTGTGAAGTAATAATGTTGGGACAATATATTTTAAAAATGATTCACAAGATCGTAGTTGTTTCTAGGGAGGGTATGCGTAAATCGCATCGAATTAAGCTGCTCACATAATTGACATCGAACTTCACCCGAAGTTCATTTGATTTTCAATTATGTTTCACAGCTTAATTCTTAGCGATTTACTGGTTTACAATTTGTAGATGTTTAGAGTGGGTAAAATGTGAAAGTAATAAACACCATTCAAGTGAGTATAATCAAATATTTATTACTTATTACAAATAATGTTGTACTATTTACAAATTCGATAGATACAAGAAAGTATAAATCATAATTAAATTAAGTAGATGTAAGTACTTATATTTTACAAATTATTATTTGCAGATAATATAGCTGTAGCAAAGTTATTGAGATCACCAATAATCGGCCTGTTGTAAAACTTTGCAAAAACTGAGGAGGAATCAGTCCAACCAGCAGTTTTCCTAATAAGGTCTATGTTGACTCCAAGTCTGTTGGCTGTGGATGTGGCTGCATGCCGAGTACTGTGCCCAGTAAAGATGGAAGTGTCGATTCCACTACTATGAAGAATATCTTTAATCCATTTACTAAGCGTTTGCGAAGATACTTTTAAGTGTGGTTTTTTGTGACTGATAAATAAAGATTCATGTTTACGAAGTGTTTGAGTTTTGTGTATGTATGTTTCTAAACACCTTGCTGGACATACTTCAGGACGACTATTAAAGTAGGGTAATCTTAAAACTGGCTGTGCAGAATTTGGTTTGGATGTTTTTATTAATTCCGGTACGGTAATTACTATGTCTTTGGAGGGTTGTATTTTAATATCTTTTATCTTTACTAATGCAAGAGTTTGAACGCGATGTGCAGTTACCAAAGCCAACAGAGTTGCAGTCTTTTTGGAGAGAGTTTCCAGGTTCAGTTCTGTATTTGGCCATTTTTGAGCTAGATAATTTAGCACTATACATGGATCCCAAGTTAAGTTATATTTTGGATTTGTAGGTCTTAACTTGAAAACTCCCTTCATAAATCGTTTCACATTATCATCATCTAAGTTACCTAATAGCAAAGACAATGCTGATTTGTACGAGTTGATGGTACCATATCTGGCCCCTTTGTTGAAAATTTCAGTGAGAAAATTTAAAACTATTGGAACCGAAGCTGTGGTATAATCATAATTGTTGGAGTTACAATAATTTATCCATACTTTTATACAACCATCGTATTGTTTGTATGTAGAGACTGTCAAGGATGATAACATAATTTCTACAGTACCAGGAGACAAGCCTTTCTTCAGTAAAGTCTGCCTGAAAGCTTCACGGCAGCCAACTGCAGGGTTCGGTGAAGATTGTGGTTCACCCTGAAAGGAGAAGTTAGCAGTTCAATGTCTGGACCAAAAATCAATAACTCTGAATTCGTTATTTTTTGAAAAATAGGGAACCAAGGTTGGGACGGCCAGTATGGTACCACAACTATACCATCAGCCTTTTCTTTGATAATCTTCTGAATGACTTTTCCTATTAGGGCAAATGGTGGAAACGCGTAAAAGAACTTATTTTTCCAAGAAACTGTGAAGGCATCAACAGCCCATGAGTCGGGGTCATTTTTCCATGTTACATAAACATTACATTTTGTATTGCTTCTGCTTGCAAACAGATCAATTTCTGGAAGACCAAAATATTGTGTAATTTTATTAAAAGCATAATTGTTTAGTTCCCATTCAGTGTCTTGAAACCTTTTCCTGGATAATTGATCTGCTTCATAATTTTCTTTGGTGTTTATGTAAGATGCGAAAATAGTTAATTTACGCCTTTCACACCATTGCCAGATTTCTCTAGAAATAGTATTTAAATGTTCATATTGGACACTGCCCATTCTATTTATAGTAGAGATAGCCGTTACATTATCAATTCGCAATAATATGTTTAAGTTGTATAGGTTTTTTGCGAAACATTTTAGGGCGAAAAAAGCAGCTTTCAATTCCAACTCATTAATATGAAGACTTTTTTCATAATCTTTCCAATAACCAAATCCTTCATTACTATCACAATATGCTCCCCAACCAGATGTAGACGCGTCGGAAAATATTTCCAAACTATATTCATTATAATATAAAGGGTTATAGCTTTTATCAATATGATTTAACCACCAAATCATATCAGGTTTCAATTTTTCAGGTAACTTTACTACTTGTTCATAACTGGGGTTACGAAGTAAACAGGTATACTTGAATTGCTCGAAATATTTCGTATATAGCCAAGAATATTGAATAGCGGGGCAAGCAGATACTAACAAACCGACAAATCGAGCAAAATCCCGTAAAGTACATCTTTGCATGTTCAAAAAATTAAGGATCTTTTCTTTAATTTTATTTTTCTTGGAATTGGGTAGTTTTAATAACATGTTTTTCGAGTCAAATATAAAACCTAAAAACTTACAGTGAGTTTTAGGTAGTAAGCAGCTTTTCTCAAAGTTAATCAAAAAACCTAGACTTTCAAACAAAGTTTTTGTTAGAATAATGTTATTCTCGCATTCAGAGAATGTTCTACCAACACAAAAAATATCATCTAAGTAGACCACTGAAATCATGTGATAATCTTTTCTTAAAAATTCCATTACTGGCTTTAATATTTTAGTAAAAACATAAGGGGCAGTGCATAATCCAAACGGGAGGCAATTAAATTCGTAAAGAATACCGTCATATTCAAAGCGTAAGTACTTTCGCTGTGATTTGTGAATGGGAATCAAAAAATAGGCATCCTTTAAATCAATTGATGCCATGTAACAGTTTTCTGTTACAAGCTTTGATGCAGTGCGATAATCTTCCATCTTAAAATGCTTTGTTTCTATAAATTTGTTAAGACATTTTAGATTTAAAATAAACCTCTTATCGCCGTTTGGCTTTGATACTAAAAACACCGAGGATAAGAATTCGTCAGGCACATGATTACAGTGTGATATTGCATTGATGTCAATTAAGCGTTTTATGCATTTATCAAAATCATTTCGTTCTTGATTAGATTTCGGACAATTATTAGGTCTATCAGTACGAAAAGGAATTGATTTAAACGGAATAGTGTAACCTTCTACCCAAGATAAAATGATTTTATCATCGGTAATATTAGACCATTGGTCAAGAAAATGCCGAAGCCTGCCAGCATATTGTACCTGATGCTCAGCTATTTGCGGTGGTGAGCAGACGACGACTTCCCCGGCAACGGGCGGTCGCTGGGGCGCCGCGCACTGCTGCTGTGTGGCTGCCGCTGCGAGTAGTTGGTCGCTCTCCGACTGTTGTAGGGCTTGTGGTCTGTCTTGCGATGTTGAGGCATGAAGTTTAAATGGCTCTTAGTTCCACTTGTAGAGGCTACATTTTGTCGAACAAACTTTTGTTTTTGAGCGTTTTTCAATGCTTCACCAGACTGTTGAATGGTCTTTGCAGCTTTCAATTTTTCTGACACATTCTCCCCGAACAAAAGCTTGTCTCTGCTAGATTCAATTAAAGTATCTTTTAATTTCGTATTAGTGGATGATATTACAAAGTATCTGCGAGTTCTTGTCTCTGCAAAGTGGCTATCACAAAGGATACGGCAAGCATCACTAAGTGGTTTTAAAATTTTCTGTTTTGAAGTTTCATTAGCTATTACCATCTCTGTGACTGTTGCTAAGGCAGACAGCGCAATACCAATTTGTTTTTGCTTGGATGAGAGTGAAGAGTCTCTTTTAATCAAGGTATCAGGTAGGGCAACCTTAACTTCCGGGTTGAGAGCAGGGGCCAGCAAAAAATCACAGTTGCTAGGGACCATATACTCCTTTAAGAGACTTTCCTTTACATCCTTCGACAGTCCTTTTGCAAGAATATCTTGCCATCTTTGAGCAACATCCTTATGGATAGGAGGGCCCAAAGGGGTATCTGCTTTAGGTGCATCGCCTAAAAGCTGCAGGATGTCCTCATCTAGCTCTTTATCAATCGACGGACCTGATTGTGGTGTCTGTGATGGAGCAGGCTGTTGCACGTTGTCAGGCGAGACAGGACACGGCGAAAGCGGGCGCGGCGAGCCTGAACGTGGCGAGTCTGGGTGTGGCGAGCGTGGACGCTCTGAAGGTGGACGGGGTGACGCTGGATGCGGCAACGCTTCCACGTATGGTGTTGCGTCGAATGCGGACTCGCTGTATGGATCACCGAAAACTGGCGTATCCATCGGTTGATCTGCGAGCAAAATATAGTTCTGATTAGAACATATTCAACAGAAGGTGACAGTATCAGCCCAAAAACAGCAGTACGCATCACTTATAATGACAGAGGTAACCCAGGTGTGGTACCCTCGCATCAAATAAAATATATAATAATATTCAATCGATAAAACGTGACAGTAACAGCCCAGATATAGCAGTACGCATCACTTATTGATCAAATATATGTAAAATCACTTACAAATTGGGCTTTCTTCAGACGACGTACTTGCGCCGGTCGTCATTGCTAGCTGATCTTTCAGCTTTCGAATTTTTCGACGAATTTCTTCCTCCGATTTCTCGTGCTTCCTCTTCTTCCCCATTGGTAGGTTTTAAATGTTTAGGAGACGTGCGAAGGCTTGAGCACGTTGACACAGAATGATTTCAAAATGGTAGCGGACAGTAGAGGCAACGACAAGAGCGGTAAACAAAGTCAATTGACTGCTTCGTGATAATAAATGGCCATTATTAAAAATAAATTAAGGAATATTATTTGAAAAAAAAAAAAAAAAAAAAACTCTAAAATAACGTGTAAGGCTGACGCTAGGTGGCACTACTACAAATTGTAAACCAGTAAATCGCTAAGAATTAAGCTGTGAAACATAATATTAAATTATTCTACCGTAAACAAATGAGTGGCGCACCACATCGTGACAATAAATATACGTGATTGTGGCGCCAAAGATTAAGCACAGCGCACAGAAGAGAGAAGCTAGGAAGCTCTGCACCTACAGCAGTTACAAATGAGTGGCGCACTGTTATATTGCTGAATTGTATCGCGATAATAAATACACGTGATTGTAGCGCCACAGACTAAGCACAGCGCACAGAAGTGTCCTAGCTTTGTACTTACAGCGGTTACAAATGAGTGACGCGCCAATTGTATCGCGTCGTACCACAGACTAAGAACGCGTACAGATGGTTTTTGCTAAATTGTGCCCTAAAAATATAGGAACAATCAAAGTTACATCTGTAATCAGTTATTAGTTTTATCTTTGAACAATTCGTTGTATAGATTAGTTTCCGTCCAATTAATAATTTGCTCAGTGGATTTGGGCAGGACCAGCATATTTTGTTGTTTGATTTGATTTATCGACGACTGAATTAACAAACAGATCCACTCGATTGCAAGTTCATGAAAATTTCACTGAATTAAGCTGAGCTTTGCTTTATAATCATAATGTGAAACGCTTTGCATTATTTTATACAGAACTGAGTTAGTTGTTTTCACATAAAAAAATATGATTTAGATAACATTTCAGGCTAGGGTTATAGATCTCCGTGACGGTCGAGTTCTCGGCTGATACGTAAGAGGCGCGGGCTCGATTCCCGCTACGGGAGAAATGTTTGCATGGTCTGCTAATATTTGTGGTGCTGTACCATGGTACTTGTAGTTTTTGATACCCACGACACATGGAATCTAGTGTGGGATCAGGACTATGTCAGCCACATTCGCTAACAGGGTTCGCCGTTGACGGACACGTCAAGGAGGACATCATCATGTGACTGTCGATACGAAACAAATACTATGTTCTGATTTCCTTGTAATTTTTTTTTGGTAAAACTTAATAAAACATAATCTAATAAAATACAAGTGAAACTATGTTTCTGGAAGACTGCGATTATTGTATCAGCGCTCTTTTATATCTCTAGCAATAACGCTGGTCCGCGAGTGTATTGGATACAAAGGAGTATCGGAGTAACTGACGGATTTCCTCCGCGCGATTAGCGGAACTCAATCTAACTCCATTATTGCCGACGCGGTGCCAATTCAACTTTTGTTACAACATTTAATTTTGAGATATTTTTCAACGAAACGATCCGAAGATTTCCAATTAGCAAATGGCCCGGAAGCTCTATTTAATCAAACTGCGCTTGGAGAAAGCGATTTCATTTTATTTTTGTGTCGATGTTTCTCTATGAAGTCGGGAACGGCTCGACAATTGGATTAATAAGTAAACAATCAAATTGATTGAATAGTTTATAACCCTTAGGTTAGGTAACTATACTTATGTTTAGTTATTTCATTTTTTATTTTAAAGAAAAGCTGAAAGCCTTCATACTAAATATAAAATTCGTTTTGCACTGTCATTAATATTCTACTTTTAAACATCATACAACATAGTCTTCTTCTTGTCGTGTTACTAGTTCTTTCGAACCAGTGTGGTGAAAGGATTTAAAGTGCGCCTCAAAGGCTCCTTTCGTGCACTTGACACATGTTTTCGAACTGTTTTACATGCTGTTGATGTTTTCCTTACGATATTTTCTTTCACACAGAAAATTCATGGGTGACCTGATTCGAACCCACGATCTTAGGATTGGCAGAGCCGCTACCACTAGACCACCAGTGCTCTAAAAATCTATTTAAATTTATCTTCCAACGGTTTTACTATTCGCTTCAAATATATCCCGATTTGAATACTGCACCCTAAGCGCAATCTGACTCTTAAACGTAATATATTTGACGTCCGCTCGCTGCGCGTGACGAATTATGAGTGACGTGTGACACGCCGTGGGTGTGCGAGGTAACCTCGGACCCCACCACCTCGTCATTGGATATATTACATTCTTAACTTTGAAGGGGAAGCGCCGATTTCATTTGCTTTCTGGTAAACAAATGTTACAGATAATTTGAATGTTTCTCGTTAATTCAACGTGTCACCTACCTCTACAATGAAGTTTGTATTTCTGCCGAAGGTCTTCGCTCACTTCCCCGTTTCGTAAGAGACTTTTAAAAGAGCAAATATGAATATCTAGTATTCACTAAAGCTACTTAAATTACTAAAACATTTACTATTTTTACACAAAACCATGATACACAGTCCGAAATAGTATTTCATGAGAATAAAGTGACTAAGTTGATTAGAAGCTAATTGAAAATTGGCCATAGCTCTGGTTCTCCAGTTGATTTGTATTGTGGCGCAAAAAGGCGCCGTAGCCGCTCTAAGGATTTCAACGTGGACTTTGCTTAGACATAGATTCGTAGTGGACTGGATAAGACAAGCAGATTCATTTGTTCTTTCATGACCATTAAAACCTTTAGAACAATACTCAATAATAAGCTCCATTATTGATTTTCTCACGTGAAAGTATAGTGCACGAAAGGAGCCTTCGAGGTGCACTTTAAATCTTTTCACTGCACTGGTTCAAAAGAACTATTGACAAGACTAAGTATATATAGATTTTTGATACGACTTGAAGGAAAATTTACAGAAAATCTATAATTAATCATCATCATCATACCTATGTGACTGTTTAAGATCTAAGTATTCATATAAAAAAGTAATTTAAATCATGAGCAATTAATTAGTGTAGTAATATAAAGTAGGCATGTTTATTGCTCGTGTGCTTTATTTCAGGAAATAAACCAAAACAAAATGTTTTATAGGAACTAAGTAGGTAATCATCTTACACACATGAAATGTTTTTTTCAAACCAAACATACCACTATTTCTCACTCACAAATCAGCCTGCGCAGTTCATCTGCTGCACTGCACCTATCCAGCCAGGTTCAACTCTCATTGGCCGGCTGCCAGCGGCGGCAGTCTAAGCGCGTTTGTCTGTATTGAGATTTACTGTCCAAGCCCCTCGCTGCGAGCTGCGCGGAATTGCTACTTACTCCCCCAATTACTGGATTGCACTTTTTAACCTTTACTTTCGACCTCCCGTACCTCGTTCGAATGTTGAATGCAAACAATGTTTGAAATATGGGTCGTTTTAAATGGCTCGGTTTGCAGGAAACTCAAAATGTTTATTTCACAGAAAAAGTGAAGGCAGGTTAAAAACAGTACCTTTATCTGAATCTCGAAGCTTGAATTACCGGTAGAATATTTAAACAACACAAGTCCATCATCATCTTCCTGCCTTATTCCACTCTATGTGGGGTCGGCACAGCATGATCCTTGGATCACGCTGTAAGAGTTTTGGCTAAGGTGTTTCATGACCGGCCGCCTGCCAGACGTCATAAATAATTTGGGAATACTTGCTTATTGTATCTCATCATGTTGGAAGATACTATCCCTTAGTCGACTTTTAGGACATGCTCGGGGAGAGAAGCAGCTGGACGCATTCTATGTTATTTCTTTACTCCCAGTCCAGCAGAGAACACAAGTCCGATTAGAAGAGAAGAAGAAATAATACAAGTCCGATAACAATAAACTGTTTATTCCAATCAGTCCAACTGCATCTGTCAATAAAAACTATAAAACACCATATAAAAAATATTGAAATGCCAATCCCATTAAATTCTTAAAGTAATAAACGCCAAATTGCGTGTCAATTTTCGCTGACCATCCACTAAATCTAGATTAAATAAACAAAAGCAATTAAACCCGTAATTAAATATGACTTAGCTGATGTTTGTGATAGCCATGTTGTTTGCCGGCCCACGGCGGCTAAAAACGCGAACATCTGAATTATTATAGAACTGGAACCCACTGCATTATACCTACATCATGTTGTACCTACCTGCTGATCTATAAGTAGTCTGATACATGACAATGCATGTGAAAAAATCTTTTGCTACTGAAAAAAAGTATGTTCATTATCAGATTATTTTTTTTATTTACGTGCTACTTTTAGGATATTTACAAACATGAAAATTGACGACATACATTTGATGACCTCGGTGGCGTGGCGGGCGAGTGCTCGGCTGGGACGCAAGAGGTGTGGGTTCGATTTCCGCTACGGGAGGAGTGTTTGTATGTTTTGCAAATATTTCTTTCAGATCTGGGTGTTGTAGTATTTATAAGTATGTATTTACAAAAACAAAATTTATAAGTGTTCTATCAGCCATCTGTTGCCTGTAGTACAAACTTTGCTTAGTTTGGGGCTAGATGGCGCTGTTTATGAATGTGTTTATGAATGTGAATGTGCGTCAGTTTATAACATAAAATACAAATAAAATAAAGCTCCGCATATCACTGTCTATACAACATCCAAATATAGTTATTTGATACACAAACCATTCCTTCCTCGTGTCAACACGGAACGTGCCAATCATCAATCCTCTTAATTAATATCCTGTCAATTCCTTTTGTTTATATCGCAAATTAATAGTCCGCTGTCTCCGAGACTATTGCACAGAATAACTATTAGAACTTCATACTAGATTTTTTACTAGCATACGACGTGAATTGGTACTATGTATGTATCAAGGCCACAAACTATCACTCTCATTCATAAAGTCTAGAAAACCAGTGTTATTAATTAAAATCCCTCGCTCTGATAATTTTGTGTCTAATCCCACGGTGATAAAGCTTATTTTAGGTTGTAGAGGAATTGGGAGTGACATTGGAGTACCGAGGCGGGTATGACAAATGGGTACAGGGTGCGTTATAATTCGTTTTTAACCGTTGCACGTCAGCGGTACCGACGCAATTTAGATATAGGAAGTACGTTTTATACAGGTTGATATTATGGTATTTTTTTAAATACTAATAATCTCAAAAAGGTAACTGTTTAAGAGTGACTAAGTAGTACCTAAAGTGTAGTTTATAAATTAAGTGTTTAAGTTGACTGTCAAATTATAGAATACTTGTCAAAATAGTTTCAAATATGTACATGCCCGTTTCCCACTATATGTTGAGTCGGCACAATATGTATTCTTCTTCCATTTTCCTCTATCAGAAGTCATTTCAAGTCTCTCATTTCTTACTTATGTCATCTTTCACACAAACCATCCATCTTTTCTTTGGCCTACCTCTACTCACATATCCTTCCACATTCATAACACTCCTCTCATCACATGACACTCTTCCCTTCTCATGACATGTCCATACAATGTTGCTCTTCATCTTATCAAGTATCCTTTTAATAACTCCTGGAAACTTGTAATCTTATCTAACAAAGTAAGGGAGCTCTAACAAGCACGTGCTAAGACGGCTAGAGGATAAAAACTCTGGGACTTGACTGGAGGGTGTGATGTTGTGTAGTGCAGCGCTAACGTTGGCGTAGCATCCTGTAGGAGGCAACTATTGAAGGATGGTGGCTTTGCACGCGATATCTTCATTTAGCTGACCGTCGCGTTAGAGAGAGACGGAACACTTTTGTTTGTGTAACGTTGTGTTCCTTAGATGAATTTTCGAAGTGAGTAAAATAAAGAACGCAATACTTCACTTTGTATTATAATTGATGTCTTGTACCCGCCATTTACTATTGACAGCTGTTAAACTAAGGCCTTTTACCATCTATAGTAGATGATTTATATAGTATCAGGAGGTAACTTTTACCTTCACAAACGGTAAACTGTAGTGCCTGGGACGAATTTAGATGTAGTAGTCTTGCTCAGCACCTATTCCATCGTCTCGGCTTAGTCGGCATTGTTCACGGGAAAGACATGGTCAATACGTGCGGAGCTAGTCAAACCGCGGGTTTCCTCACACAAGAAAATTCATTGGTACACGACCTGTTTTAACCCACGACCATTGGATCGGAAGGCGCTACTAACTACACCAGTGCTCTTGACAGCTGTTAAAAACTGATAGTTGCAGGAACTACCAGAATGTGAAAGAAGACTATCATAAGTTCTAATGCTGTGATGCTGATGATGATTACAGCCGGCCGCTTTCCGCCACGTACCTCATTATAATAACTTTTGTTTGCGACAGCAGGCCGACGCAATACGAATACTTGATTCCGAATGTAAATCTTCTCTATACTTAACTGGATTGCATGCGTTGTCTGACTGTAATCATCTTCTTGTTTATATAATCATTATCCGCAGCCTTTGCCCACAGCTGGGCGTCGCCCTCCCACGCTTGTGTCGTCAGACACGGTTCTGTGTTATTTATGGTGTCTATTTTACAAGTCTTGGAAATAGTTTAATACTTCTGAAAGTGGCTGCAAGTTTTCTGAGTAATCATAACTTGTGGCTCTGCCCACCCCATTAGAGATACGGGCGTGATAATATGTATATATGTGCTATCTATACGTTATACTGTAACGTTCGATTTTCCTTGAACGTTTGTGAACGCCAAATTGTGAGCTACATTTCCTCCCTAGAGTGAGAGCACACAAAAATAGATAAAAGTAAATAAAGTGTATACAGAAACTTTATTTATGTACAAAAACTTTATTACAATAACATACAGTTTCATAGTCGTTCAACTACACATACTGCTACTACATGAATCCTTTTAGGAAGTGTTGAAAACTTTACTTTTAACAAAAACATAACTTTTATATATAAAAAAAATAATAAAATAACCTTCTCCGATCATTCAAGCACAATTCCTCAGAAGGTGCGTCCAGTCGTGTTGATCTCGCGTTACAAGTATTTGCGTATGAGCCGACAAACTCAAACTTCGACAGCTGTTGTCAACTTGTCAGATGGAACTGTCTGCTTCTATACCGTCTACATGGCTGATGTTTGTAGGTGTGGAAAGATTGGTAATTTAATTTATGCTAGGTTCCAATATTCTACTAATGGACAACGTCTCGTTCTTTACGATAGGAACATTGTTGCCTATCGAAAAGCGCTACATATTTTTTGAAAGAAAAACAACGTTGCCATGGTAAGGAAGGGTCCGTTAGTAGAATATTGAAAACGTGCGATAGATACAGTAGTCTCGTTCCAAGGATAGTCGATCAATTTTACCATTTACTTTTTAGATTTGATAAATAATGATTGCATAGGTAATTATTACTTCTCAGCTGGACTCGGAGTAAAGAAAAAAACATAGAATGCGTCCAGCTGCTTCTCTCGCCGAGCATGTCGTAAAAGTCAACTAAGGGATAGTATCCTCCAACATGATGGATCATCTATATGTGCAATGGGTTGATCACCTGTCACCGTTGTTCACCATATTCATCTTGGGACTTTGAATCAGGCTGCAAGTTACTTGTGGTTACTTGTTACTACTTTCTTATGATTGAGTTAGTATATACTTCAATGTCTTAGGTAAGTATACAACACACTGTTGCAACAAATAACAATGTCGAAACAACTCTACAAAAACAATACCAAATCAAAGTTTGAATGTTGACTGGAATGTTTCAGTAATGACAAGAAAATACGAATCAAGAGGTTTGGAGCACTCTCGCCTTCAGACTTGTATTAACGAGTCCAATGTCGCGTGTAAAGGGACGGCCTTAGGCCGGGGTGCACGGGGATAGTGCTTAGGCGAGTGGTGAAGCCAGTAGCTAGCTCAAAATCGAGTCGATCGTTCATTCGTGTCTAATGTTGTATGATAACCTTAAGGTTAAATACACGGAGATAGTGCTTAGGCGAGGGATTAGGCTAGTAACTAGTTCTGTGTTGTTGAAATGTTTTGTCAATCTTTGTAATTGTATCTAATGCTGTGTATAAAGGAAATGCCCTAGGCCAGGGTACACGGGGATAATGTTTGGGCAAAAGGTGAGACGAATAGCTAGCTCAGAATCGATCATTTGTGTAATGTTGAGTGTGAAGGGACAATCTGGTTTCATGGGAAAGGCTAGTAACTAGCTCACATTGTTGTTTAATGAGTGTATTCATGTATAATTTTGAGCGTAAAGGGGCGGTTCTATACTTGGGTACAGGGAGATATAGTGCTTGGGTGAGTGGTGATGCCAGTAACTAGATCAAAGTCGAGTCGATACTACGTGTCTAATGTAAAGTGTCAAAGGACGATCTAAGGCCTGGTTACGTAGGAAATGACTTGGGCGTGTAGTGATGTTAATAACTAGTTCGCAATGTTGTTTAAAATGCCTTTTTCAAGTAACTCTTCCACTTGCCAATGTCCTAACCAGCCTTAGATCCCTGCCTAAGGGCTGCTGTTCACGACACGGGGATAATGGCAATGGCTTCCCTTCACTAATAGGGTCAGTGGGATGCGAAAAAGCTAAGTGATGGCGCGGGACATGTGCTGAGCTGTCCTACTTTTTACTTGTCAACTGTTTTGTCTTCAGAAAGTGTCGACTCGCCTTTATATCTCGCTAGATTATCAAAATGTTGGCTTACACACAGACGGGCGGTTACTGCATCAGTTATGTCAGCTGCTTTTACGGATAGGGCGTGTGGCGTAGCTTGTTAGACGTTCTTGATCGATCGTTAAAGTTAAGCAACGATATGCGAGGTCACAATTTGGATGGGTGACCGCAAGTGGCATTACGAGCTGAGCGCTTCCATGCTCCAAATATTTCTCCCCTAGCAGAAATCTTACGTCTCTCGATATTGTCATGAATTAGCACTACTTGATGTATTTCTGTTTCTTTCAGTCAATAGGTCAATGATTTGTAATGCAGTGAACAAAACAGGCATTTTATGAATTAAAATCACGTCATTACGGACTTCTTATGACTGCCATCACTTCTTAGAAAGTCAGAACTTTCGTTTTATGTTTCATTCACTTTACGTCTTACGGCAAACAAATACTGTTTTCATTCTCCGTGCGATTAAATATTTTTACTGGCATCACGGCTCACCTACTTTATGCCTCAATAAAAACGAATTCACCTGCTGTAACTCGCGAGTATAAATTCATAAAGTTTTATTATGTTTATATGTCTCTCAGCGTTTAATATGGTGGAGGAATTCAATACCTTTATACTCACTCTCTCTGATGCCTGGTTTCAATATCCTTCTAACGTACGATAGATCTTTCAACAACCTCGATGGCGTGGCGGGCGAGTGCTCAGCTGAGACGCAAGAGGTGCGGGTTTGATTCCCACTGCGTTCATCCAGACTCGCGAGTCAGGACGTTGTAGTTTTACGTATTATAAGTATGAATTTACAAAATAGGAGGTATAAAAGTATTCTATCAGCCATCTGTTCCCATAGTACAAGCTTTGCTTAGTTTGGGGCTAGATGGCGCTGTGTGAAAAGTCTACAAATATTTATTTATTTATTCATCAGCGTAGTTTTTTCTGGCAAAAAAAATAATGACGCTTTTCGATAGGTAACACTATTGTTATGGTAATGAACGGTCCGTTATCATCTATAACTCACTTTTACCCACTGCTGGCCAGACTGAGCTATCCCGCACGGTTTCGTAAATGAGAGAAAAATTATATCAATTTGTAACGAGTAACAGTATCAAAATGCCGATGAGATAAGTATCTAAGGTATAAAACCAACGACCCACATATCTACTGTCCGCCAACGCGCCGTAAAACCTCTTCATGTTCGGAGGCACACGCGCCGTCGATCAAACAGAACGCCCTAGGAGCCTTTACTTTAGGACAAGAGACAACTCAAAAAGGAGTGGTTAATTTGGCTAATTGATTTGTGAAATATGTGATTGTTTGAAGTTAATTGTATAATGACATATTTGTTTATCTATATAGTCGAATTTGCTGTAGCTATAGCTTTTGCTAGCGGCAATTATCTCTATGTAACATTTCAACTTATTTTTAACGTCTCTAAACGCTATGACATCTAAACACTAGACCAAAGACACTAGCAGTACATCATGAAGATGTGCCTAACAGCGGAGCGGATGGCGCAAGCCATAAATTAATAAATCCAGAAACCAATTTGCTTGCAAGACTGGTCGCAGAAGAAAAATAAATTGTTCCAAAAATAAACGGAAAAATTAATATAATTACGTACAACCCTACTTTCGAACAATATTGGTACCTGGTAATGTGTAGGCAAAAGTTACCTCCTGGTCCTTTGTCATAAAAATAATATGCATACTAAAACGTAGAAATAAAATAAAAGTAACTTTATTCACATAAGGTTTTACAAAGAATTACTCACAATTGAATCATAATGACTGAATGTCAACAATACAGAGCCTTATTATTTGCAATTTTAGGGCGACATAAAGTGTCAGTTTTACGCGACAACATAAAGTAAAACCAGCGAAGTAAGCCCGAGATATTCGCGTCCCGACGTAAAGTCTCCAAGGTTCCCTTATTGGGTATTAACCCTTTGAAATAGTGTGTGGTCAGATTTATTATTTGAATGATTTGTTTAATAATAGAAAGGTTTGGCCACTCATTATATTCGGAATGTAAACCTTTCCACGGAATTCATTCCCTAATAAGCGGGGCTTATAAAGACAAATTAATTGATTTTAAAAATTATGAAAAAAACCATTTTATTTTAATGATTATACGAATAAGTCATTCTTTGTCTCAACGGATCAGTATAGCCATTCAGCGTGGTAATGCGACTAGCGTCTTGGGCATGCTTCAATCGTTTGATGAGCTGGATGAGATGAGCTATCTATAGACCGTTTGCAACGGTCTTTAGATAGCCCGACTGTTTTTTTTGTCTTATGTAAATTATATTAGTTGTAAGTTTCTTTCTGTTAATAAATGTACGTTTGATATACGAAAATAAACTTAAAAAATAAATAAATAACCGACTGGAAATGGTACAGGTTGACCTTGATGTTGACCAAGTATCCGTTATCCGTCCAGCTATTTAAGCTACAGTGGCGGCCAAAAGAACTAACATTACAATGTATGTAGCAAAGTAGCGTAATGTTTTTTCAGTGTTCTTCGCTGTCGGTTTAAAAACAACTGATTAACCCCAGAATACTCAAACGCGACTCAGAGTTGAGCACGTCTCAAGTCACGGTTTTTTGACAGTTTTTGATGAAAATCTGTCAAAAACTCGTCACTTGAGATGATTTCATTTTTTTTACATCTTAGAGCTACTTGAAGCTACTTAATTTACTATGCCTTCTTTTTTTATAAACTACGAGTACCATGGTACCTCAACACCCAGACCCGGAAGAAATATTTGCAGAGCATGCAAACATTTCTTCCGCAGTGGGAATCGAACCCGCGCCTTTTGCGTCTCTGCCGAGCAATCGCTCGCCACGCCACCGAGGCCGTCTTTCCTTTCTAACTTTCCTTTATGTGTGGTTTTTATATAATTCCAGTTTTTATTTTAAATTGACTGTCTACAGTATTGGAAGTATTTTTTCCATTGGAAAGGCACTCGGTTAGAATTACTAGAAACGAGTTTGTTGGAGTGTGAAATGCATTTCGTAGCGGTCTCGTAGAGTTTCGTAGCGTTTCGTAGCGCCTTCGTAGCACGAGCTATTTTAAATGTGTAATATTGATTCACAAAAGTTATCTTTCGATTTATTCTGTACTTGTTTTTTTACCGCTTATGAAATATTTTCTGTTACTCTGTCACTATTTAACAGAACGAGATGTCACTATTTTACAATTCGTCTAATTTTTTGCAGATTTTTAGAAGGCATTTCTAAGTGAAGTAAAGATTTCTATGTCAAGTTATACTTTATTATTTTATAATTTATTTTTATTTAAAATAATTATGTTGTTTATTTATTACTATCATTGAATATGAGTTGGTCAATTTAAAATTCGCCTGCTCAAATTAGAACTGTTTTAAGTACAAAACTTTTTAAAACCTTTTGATGAGATATCAAAAGATGCCCTTAATACAAAACGCGCCATCAGTAATTCATTAATAAATCATCAACAACTGTAACTAACATTTACACCGGAAACGCCGACATTAATCCCGAGGAAACAATCGTTCCGGCTAAACCTATTCGTCTATTAGGGTGGCAGGCCAACGAGCATCATCAGCAGGCAAGCATCAGTATCCGAAAAAAATATGAGCTCTGTATCCGTACTATCTATCTATCTAGTCGTGTCACTAGTTCTTTCGAACCAGTGTGATGAAAGGCACTTTGCACTTGACGGTTCTAGAACGTGCCGGTTTCCTCACGATGTTTTTTACCGTTTGAGAGTTCTGATATAGCGCACATATTTTTTTCAAACAGAATAAACTATTGGTGCACGACTGGATGGAACCCACGACCTTAGGATCTACCACTGGACATTCATTTTGCAATCTATTAATTAACAAAATAATTCACATTAAATAACTGAACATATCTGTATCAAATTTTACTCCTGATTCAAAGTCCCAAAATGGATGGTGAACTATGGTGACAGGTGATCAGCCCATCGCCCATATAGATGGTCCATCATGTTGGAGAGGATACTATCCCTTAATCGACACACACACACACACACACACACACACGCACACACACATGCAAACAATTTTCACAATATTTAGCTTTATTTTTTTTCTGTTTTTTCCTATATGTTTTTCTTTGATTTTTTTTTGTATCATAATAAAGAATATTGGATAATTCTTGTCTTAGAACACAGTCCTTGTTTTATTTTTGTGTGCAGTTGTCAACGTCTATACCTGAATTTTTAGATAGAATATCCTGGCTCACATATTTTTGACGTGATGCGAACCGTGCCGGGGTAGTTAACGCGCACCTTAACGTAATCTACCCCTGCTATAATTCAAACAAGTGTAAAAGTTCCATGTCAGTTTCCTGATAACACCGCTTGATAAGTGTTCGCCGAACTTTCTTTTGTATCCCGCCGAATAACAAAAGGACTCCAGTTAAAGCACGTTTTTATCAACTAGTGTAGTGAAGTTATTATAATACAATATGATGTGTTTAATGGTTATTGTATTAGTCGTATACTTATCAGTGAGTATGTTAAGTTTTTCCTAAGTTTAGCAAGTTTTTGTAAAGTTTCCAAATTATTATACCCGAACTGGACTTGAACCTGCAATTGTGGCCATGTAGCAAATCCAGACAATTAGGCTGGCGGGCAGTCGTTTATTAGTATATAATAATAGCCCAGATGAGGCTGGGCTATTTTCCAGTATTGAAAGAATTTTTGAAAGTAATTAAAATTCTTGTGGTGATTTTTATGTAAGGTTTTATTACTTTGATTTGTAACTGAGTACTGTTTTAACTTAACGAGTAATTGTGCCAAATAAAAATAAGTTATACATAAAAATACTTATTTAAACAATGAAATAGGGAAAGTTAGTTCCGTTCACCCCTAATAATTAGAACTCAAGCACGTATCAAAACGAAAGGGTTACCTACTTGATTAGACGAATGATTGCACTGTGGCAATGACCGAACAGCATTGCAATGACCGCATCGCACCAGACAACCTTCCTATCTCCCTCTCGCTCGCACCCACGCATTTCCCGGCACCAAACTACCCCTCTCTCTGTCTATCCCGGAAAACTACTAGGGCTGTTTAGAAATGCTACTCAGTGTAAGCCGCGCGTTTGCGGCGAGTGGACGTGTTAGGGGCGGCGATTTTCCTCCCCGTATTTCCACTCGCGAACATTTTGCATAGTGCAGTGCGTAAGTTTTCAACTTCGCTAGTTGAATGTGGCTTCGCAAATACTAAAAATATTAATACTGAATAAACTGTGGGCAAGTTGGACTTCAGTGTGGGCTGGATAGCAGTGCAGTGTTAAGATGTGACGTTTTTCCTTGGAGATGGATTTTGTGTAATGAAGTGAATTTTCCTGAAAGCATAGGTATGTGAATTCAAGCGATAATTTTAAATAGTTTTTTTTATTTAGGTATTAATTTTCAGTTGAGATTTTGATTAATTTCATCTAGGTATACTACTTTGCTTTTAAGGTATATATGTTGTTTTAGTTATATTTTTGTATTTTAATAGTTCAACCTAATAAATATTCGCAGCTGGTGTTTTGATTGATTTTCACGCGATAATTTTTTTATGCATTTACAAGAGACAAAATACGTTCTTAAAATCTTTTATACTATTTTCTGTCAAACAATTTTTGATTGCATTCGAAACGTTGAAAGATAGTTCGATTGCTCTCCTGGTCAGTGACTGAACTTAGTTACCAAGGGAAGTTTTCCTTATCAAATTGGGTCTAATGTTTTGGTAGTTAATGGATCCTAAGGTAGTTTCCTATCCTCACACAAAGTGATTGTTTTTGCTTTTTCCTTTTAACACCAGCTTTTTAACTCGCGTCAGAAAATAAGATAAAATAATAATAATAATAAGATACATTTTTTTCTTTGCTTTTTTTCTTAGCTTTCAAAACTCTGATCTATAATATATTATGTAGAGTTGAGAAACACATCGGAACGAAATCGAACCACCTAAGTATATTTTAAAATTCTGTAGTCGCAGTATACTTTGAGAAAGGTGTTCCATTCACCTTGAGATACACTGAAATATTGAGACAAATGTTAAAATGTTGTCCTAATGTATAGAATTTTTTTTTGTTGTAATTCTAATTCGTAATATCGGCGATGGGCTGATCACCTGTCACCATTTATATAGGATAATATGTAACTATTTAATAATTTATAGGAATTGAATTTATTTTCGAACTTAACCATAAAGATATACCAATACCGAGGCCGTACACCCTTATTGATAATCGTACAGACACCCACAATACAGATACTTATCTAGTGTGGGTATCACAGGAAATCTGGACCAGATTAGGTACTATATCAGTAAAGTAAGAACCATCTCATGTGACTACATACTGTAAATGTGTTTTTCTTTTGTTTGCTTTACTGTGAATAAATATTTTTCATTTTCATTTTTTTTCATTTTTCATGGTTCACCATATCCATCTTGGGGCTCTGAAACAAAGATTGAAAACATGTTTTTTATGATTACTTGTGGCTCTGCCCGCCCCGTTAGGGATACGGGCGTCATAATATGTATGTATGTACTAATTCGATGTTTGAAAATAAATGATTAAATTATATTAAACAATAATAAATACTTCATTCATTTCTAAAATTATATGACGTCAAAAAAATATTTCAAAAATACACTTTTATCTCTGAGGATCAATATCGTATTGTAACTTTCATGTTTTAGATGCATAACTAATTATGTTTAGGTGTTTCGTAGCCGACTGTACCAGCTCGCAATCGACAATCAGCCACAACACAATGTACAGTTAGTTTAGAGATTAATGAACGAAACGGCGCAATTACCCCGTTCATTATGGTGCGTGGCCGGGAATCGATCCGCCACCCGATACCGAAGCCGTAAAGATATATCGCTATGCGAGAGTAGCAATACCAATTGCATTTTGCTTTTGAATTAACTCGTGGAGATAGTTTTTGCTATTACTGTTCAAAATTATATTTTCAAGGCCATTTCAACGCCATAGGGCTTTTTCTAGTCTAGTGTGGTAAAAGGATTTAAAGTGCGCCTCAAAGGCTCCTTTCATGCACTTGACACATGAATGAAAATGAATGAATGAATGAATGAAATGAGGATACTGGTATAGCGCACATAATTTTTTCGAACAGAAAAATCCATTGGTGCACGACCGGACTTGAACCCACGATCTTAGGATCGGAAGGCGGAGCCACTAGACCACCAGTGCTCTTAGCTACCGGTAATAAACATACATACATACATATCTCTGATGGGGTGGGTAGAGTCGCAAGTAATCATAAGAAAACTTGCAGCTACTCCTGATTCAAAGTCCCAAGAAAGATATGGTAAGTAAGTAAGTCCGTATGAGCTAGTGGCCAACTCTTGTGATGGAGTTTTTAGGCCGCCTAAAGGCCTCCGTCGTGGTTTAACGACTTAAAAACCGGGACCGACAATTTTACGTGCCTCCGAAGTACGGAAGCGCTCAGCTCGTAATGCCACTTGCGGTCACCCATCCACAACGGACCGCCCACAACGGATCAATCAAGAACGTCTAAGCAAGCTACCCCACAAGCGCGAGATATGGTGATAGGTGATGAGCCCATCGCCCTTAGAGATGGTCCGTCATGTCGGAGAGGATTAAAGTTTTATTATCCCTAAGTTTCAATTTAGAATTTTGTGGCTAAAGGTCAAGATTAATACTAAAATTCTAAAACTAATGTTTTCGTTCCCGGATTCAGAAGCTTTTGGAACCTTGGGAGGGCTGGTAAACTTTGTCCAAATATTGACAAAACATGCTGGAAATTCAGACGATGCGGGAATCGAATTTCATGTTTACAAGATACTACTGTCGCCTTCAGTGAAGTACTTATATTGAACTAGCTGACGCCCGCGGCTTCGCTCGCGTGGTACTTGGATAAAAAATAGCCTATATGTTAATCCAGCACATTTACTATGTATATTCCAAGTTTCATTTAGATCCGTTCAGCCGTTTAGGCGTGAAAGAGTAACAAACATCCATACTTACAAACTTTCGCGTTAATAATATTAGTAGGACTAGTAAGATTCTGTGTAATGGCAAAAAATATATATTTACCTAACATAAAGAATATAATTTCCATGTCAATGGTACGGAACCCTTCGTGTGTGAATTCGACTGACATTTGACTGGTTTTTTTATTTAATTAAGTGAAGTTAAGCTCTCGTTTCCAAAATAATACAGTGGGTACTGAACCGCAAGAATAATTTGTAAAATTCTGTCACTTTACGGCTGTTCAAATCGTCAACAGCTTTTTTAGGAAACAAGGGCTTCGCAAGGAAATAAGCGCATCGTCGAGACAAGCAATTTTATTTCCAAGCTTCGCATCGTAACGTCTAGAATTTATGAATGAACCAACATTTATTTTACTTAAGCCAGTACCGCATGAAATGTCTGGTAGGCGCCTATGTACATATTACGTAGTCTATGTATATGTATATGTAATGCGCAATGTACGTACACCTACCTACTTGTTAGAAGGCTCTAGATCGATACCACTACTAATGTATCATTAGTTCTTTCGAACCAGTGTGGTGAAAGGAGTGAATACAGAGCTGACGGCTGACAAAGGGGAATGGAAGAAGAGAACATGCTGTGCAGACAGATAAACTATCGACATAATTAGGTTTTACAAGAAAGCATCTATAGGAATCGATAATAAAATAATGATTCGATCACATCATTCGCTCAGTAGGGGTTATTTCGTTCACGCACGCTCGCTCGATTCATATAATTAGGTGAATAATAATTGAAATAGCAGTTACCGCTATATTATGATTATTTTTATTACTTTTTAGAGTTCCGTACAAGAAGGGTGCCAACGGGACCCTATTACTAAGCCTCCGTCGTCCGTCCGTCCGTCTGTCAGCGGGCTGTATCTCATGAAGCGTAATATGCAGAGACGAAAATTTCACAGTGTATTTCTATTGCCGCTATAACAACAAATAATACAATAAATAATATATAAGGGGCCCGGAAGAAGTAGGTATTTGCAGAACATACAAACATTTCTCCCGTAGCGGGAATCGAACCGCGCCTCTTGCGTCTCAGCCGAACAATCGCCCGCAACGCCACCGAGGTCTTTTCTGTGGATGTCAACTGAGCTAAGAGGATGGAACAGGGCTAGTTAACTCTGCAAAAATATCTCCTGACGCTGTATAAATGATGTAAGTGGTCAAGACCAAATACCATCCTGAAATTTTTGTCATTGCTATTTTACGGCCGCTTTGTTATGGCAGTTGGAATGTCAAAAAACCTTGTTTTTCCTTGTTATTACAGTAATCTACTTTTGATTCTTCTTGTGAAGGGCACCGGCGGGAAGAAGATGGGTGTTTGAGAAAAAACTTTTGAAGCAATTAAAGTTTTTTCATCCTTTTCAACGAGTGTACATTCTTGATTCGAAAAGAAAAAAGACGTAGTTGTTTATGCTATTTTGGCAAAAAAGTGCCAACAGAAATTAGATAGATAGATTATGAATGGTGTAGAGGTTTGTCCCAACGATCCCATGGTGGCGGGTTCAAATCTGGTCGTGTACCAATAGATTTTTCTGTGCGAAAAATTTATATACGCTGCACCAGTACTCTCAAACGGTGAAGTAAAACATGTCAGCTACGCACGTATTGATCATGTCTTTTCTGTGGACAAGGCCGAATAAGCTGAGAGTATGGAATAGGTGCTGGGCAAGCCTACTCCATCCTAATTCGTTCCGGGCTTCAGCGTTCCGTTTGTGAAGGTAAAAGTTACCTCTTGACGCTGTATAAATCATCTACTACAGATGGTAAAAGGCCTGTTGTATAAATTAATAAAAGAAAATATGTTTTTTTGTAAGTCGATATCAATATCGAAATGAATTCTCTTTGACAGAACATCATCTGACCCAATTGATTGGATCTGAATAAAGCCGGTAATAAAATAATAAAGTTGAAGCCGGCAGTGAGGTGGGGCGTACAGCACGCACACTCTCAATACATCTATTAGCTGCACGCATTACGTTACTGAATCGATTTTATTTCAAACGGGGCGGTTTTGTGTTGAAGGGAAGATGCGTGGTTGTTATTATCACCTGCATTGTCGGCTTACCCACAGCTGGCTCTAGAATGAAAATCAAGTTGTTATTATTACGGGACCAGTTGGACGCACACCTGGAAAACTGGTCGTAGTAAAGTCGTAGTAAATTCTTCTCTGCTGCACTGGGAGTAAAGAAAAAACATAGAATGCGTCCAGCTGCTTCTCTCCCCGAGCATGTCGTGAAAGTCGACTAAAGGATAGCATCCTCCAACATGATGAGATACAATAAGCAAGTATTCCCACGTCAACCCTTGACGTCAGGGAGGCGGCCGGTCATAAAACACCTTAGCCAAAACTCTTACAGACTAAACCGCGGGTTTCATCACGCTGTTTTCCTTCTCCGTTTGAGAGTACTGGTATAGCGCACATAAATTTTTAACACAAAAAATCCATTGGTACACTAGCGGATTTGAACCCACGACCCTAGGATCGGAAGGCGGGGTCACTACCATACCAACTAGACCACCAGTGCTCTCAAATAATACATTAATTTATTCGGCCATGACTCAGATATAAAAGGGAGAGGAATTATTTTAATCTACATATATTAATATAATATCGAAGGGCGATGAAGGTTTCGGGGGAGTTATGGGTTACATTCCAATCCCACGGACATAGCCATCAAAGTCTTTCAACATCTACTTGGAAAAGCTTTATTTAACTAACTTAATCGGAAAATTGACCTCTCGAAACTGACGAAAATGAAAACATTAAAGCAAACGTTACTACAAAAGTTTTTAATTAGTTAGATAAACAATTAGGTACAAAATTTTTCATATTGATCCCAATATCCGATAAGGTTAAAGGGACGATGGGACTAATTCAATGTATGTCTGGTTCTAATATTTTAGTAACGGATAACGGAGCGTTTTAGACTTCGACTTCGAGTTTCTTATAAGTAGGTTAGGATTCTTTACACAAAGAATGGCTCGTTTTTCGAATAAAACAAAGGCCATTTGAGAACGGTTAAAACGATGCGTCGTGCGTACAAGTAGACAATAACATTTGTTGTGGACGTTAACTTTGTGGAATCACTGCAAGCGTTCACGTGACGTGGGGTTTTAATTTGCCCGCGGAACCCTAAGGGCGACCACTGTACGGGCCATTTTTCATTTAAACTGGCCAATTTATGCGCTGGCTTAATTGTGTGTTTCACTCTCGTATTATACTAAAATGTGTTCTATTTAGACATAAATTTCTCGGGGAAGCTTCGAAACACCCTGGATATATATTAGTTTCAGGTAGAACAGAGTCTGATATAATAAAATTCGGACTTTATGTATAAAAGTAGAGGGATTAGTTCATGAAATGGCTAACTATTAATATTTTTAGTTGTACGAGCGATTTGGCGTTGTATGTTTGTGGATATATTTGTTAGAACGTAAGTTTCAAGCCGTTAATCCAATCTGTATGAAACTTAGTAGGTGAAATTGTGCTAAGAAGATTTAATTTTACTGGCATTTGAGATTAAAGGTGTTGTAAAAATATTGTGAGATCCCAAGGTGGTAAAAAATGGGAAGTTTTGTGTGGGGTGCCATTATGAAAGGGCTTTATTTGTACATTCCAAAATGGTTTTTATTTTAATTCTAGGATACATACATATTATCACGCCCGTATCCATAATGGGGTGGGCCGAGCCACAAGTAAACATAAGAAAACTTGCAGCCACTTCCGATTTAAAGTCCTTAGATGGATGTGGTGAACCACGGTGACAGGTGATCAGCCCATCGCCCATATAGATGGTCCATCATTTTGGAGAGGTCTGTCCCTTAGTCGACTTTACAACATGCTTGGGGAGAGAAGCAGCTGGACGCATTCTATGCTTTTTCTTTACTTCCAGTCCAGCAGAGAAGTAAAGAAAAGATAGTATAATGTATAGTATAATCTAGGATGTATAGTTTTTTAAAAACCCGCGGCTTAGTCAGCTTCGCACGTATTGACCATGTCTTTCCTGTGGACAAGGCCGACTAAGCTGAGAGGATGGAATAGGTGCTGGGTAAGCCTACTCCATCTTAATTCGTCCCGGGCACTACAATGTCCCGTTTGTGAAGGTAAAAGTTGCCTCCTGACGCTGTATAAATTATCTACTATAGACGGTAAAAGGTCTTAGAGAGGATAATAGTACAAAAGTGTGTAGAGTTCTATTCTCTTGTATCTAGATAGAATAGGTTCTGCTATACTTTGGGCATCAGACATTTTCTTATGAAATCGAGGCTTAACGCTCAGGGCTCAGCTTCCGGCCTTCCTATCTCCGGCTTCCGGTCCGCGCTACCTGCCTGCATACGCTGACTATAGCTTTTGTAGGGAAAATCAAATATAATCAAAAATATATTCCATTTATTGGGTACAGTGTATTCACGGTGACAGCGATCACTGAAAATCACAAGCGAAACCCACGGTCGTGGGTTTGAATCCGTTCTTGCCGAAGTATTTTTCTGTTCGATTTATGGAAAAAAATACTTTTGTTGAAATTAATTCCATTTCAATTAACTTTTCTACAAAGCGCTACCTCCATTTTTTCTCCAAACTACACAAAGGTTAGCTGGAAGAAAATGCTAATTAGCATTAAGTTCGCCTATGTACAAGTTTTTTCTTGTGTGCAATAAAGAATTTTCTACTTATCTATCTAATACCAATTAGTTTCTATTTGATATAGTCGAATGTGGACTTTATAATCGACACTATTATTACAAAGGTTTGTATGTTTGATTGTTTGTAACAAAGAGTCATTGACCTGACGCAGGGTCTACAGGAAAAGTGACAAGTATATATTTTCTCAAAGTGATACTTAAGGAAAATCTTTTTTATCAATTCCGATTTTCCGACCGCGATTCACCTTTTCAAGGAATCTTCCCAATTACTTTTTCCATTAATGAGGCCGCAAATCTCCAAAGAAAAATCACTCGTCAATACTTTCAATTAACTGTTCGTAATGGATTATCGTCATCGATAGTCACCGTCCGACCGGAAGGACGTAATAAGTCCGCCCAGCGGACCGGAAACTATTACTTGCCCCCTCACCCCTTGCCCCTCTTGTACCTCTTTCATCCACACAGACCCTGGAACAAGAACAGCTGGTTATCTGCACCATATAAAAAAAGTCGCAAACGAAACCTGAATTCGAGATGTAGAGGATCCAGGTGGTAGGTGTTACCAGGCTGTAATGGTGATGAAGATGATGATGACTTTATTAGACACTATGTAAAGAGTCACAGTAGAGAAACATATTTACATACATACTTATTATCAAGCCCGTATCCCAATAGGGTGGGCAGAGCCACAAGTAATCATAAGAAAACTTGCAGCCACTCCTGATTCAAAGTCCTAAGATAGATATGGTGAACAGTAGAGAAAACCTTTAAAATAACAAATTTAATAGGATTTTGTCGAGGTTTTTTACATCTGTTATAAAAAGAAACTGATGCATAAAGCCTCGTCTATTTCCTAAAGGGGTAAGAAGATTACGGAAACCTTCTTAACTTTTATTTTAAGGTTTCTGTACCTCATCTCTTAATAATATAAAAAAAAAATCGATAACTGGGTCTATCTGTTTCTTCTAAAGTAGGCCTTTTGCCTAGAAAGGTATTTTTGACGTACCTCCTGACGCGTCAGGAGGCAACTTTTGCCTACACAGGACGTTGTAGTGCCCGGGATGAATTTAGGTGGAGTAGGATTGCCCAGCACTTATACCATCCCCTCAGCTTAGTCGGCCGTATCCAGAGGAAAGACTGGTCAATACGTGCGGAGCTGACTAAGCCGCGGCTTTCCTCACGATGTTTTCCTTCAGTACTGGTAATCCTTTCATAATAGGATTTTAAATCAGAAGTGGCTGCAAGTTTTTGGCTATAATACGTATGTATGTATGTAAAAATCCTTTGGTGTACGCCCGGGTTTGAACCTGCAACCTTAGGATCAGAAGGCTGGGGTACTACCACTAGACCACCAGTGCTCTTAAGGTAGACTTACAGTCAATTTGCATCCTTGATATCTGTCCCATGTTGTCTGTATGTCTGTCAGTCTGTGCTAGCTGTTCCCGATGTCAATTTTGAAAGTTGGTTAGGCGTGACGTCACGCTCGCCTTACTGCACTTTTAATGGAGAATGTTACTGCTTGTTTACAGAACCAGCGACCGGGATCGCATTATTAAAGTAATTAAATTTCAGTTGTTTGTTTAAAAAAATCGGTTTGATTTGCTTGAAATTGAAATGATACTGTTTTTACGTCGAACCGAAACCGCTGAAGCTATAAAGCTGGAACTTGGAAGGTAGCTTCCTTTTATAGGAAAAGCAACCAGTAAGGCGGGACTTTTCGAAATTCAACCCCTAAAGGGGTGAACAGGGGTGAAAACGTTTGTATGGATTTCTTAAACGTGTAGTGCGATTTGCTTGAAACTCGGGTCGGATACTGTAAATGCAAAATAAATCGACATGTGTTTGAGGATTTTTCAAAACAACCCTTGAAAAGAGGTAAAATGGGGTACCAATTAAAGTTTGTATTGGAACTTTTTAAATTGCGGCCGGTGCGATACTTATAAAAGTAATCTAACGCGTACTAAGTCGCGGGCAAAAGCTAGTTTATAAAATAAGTGTTTATTGAAGTTCCCATCTAAAAATAAACTTGTTATTATACAGCCATTTTTGTTCAACTGCGGGCTAAAGGCCTCCATTCCCTCTTTCTACTGTTCGCGAGTGAACCCGACTTTCAAGTACAACACGATGCAAATGAAACAATAAAATTGTTAATAGTGATCGTACGAAATAACAAACAATGATTTAATAAAAACAAAAATGAAAACATTTCACTTTGCTCACGAAACGAGGTTACCAAAATGCGCGATTGAAACGCCATATTGACATACTGCAAATGAAAAAGATTGCCCAGTTGTTGTACTATTTCCAATATAACAAGTGTGGTGAAAAGATTTATTGCACAAAAAAAAGTAAGTTCGTATGAGCTAGTGGCCAACTCTTGTGACGGAGTTTTTAGGCCTCCGTCATGGCTTAACGACTTTAAAGCCGGGACCGACAATTTAACGTACCCTCCGAGGAACGTAAGCCTTCAGCTCGTAATGCCACTTGCGGTCACCCATCCCAATTGTGACCGCCCACAACGTTGCTTAACTTCAACGATCAATCAAGAACGTCTAAGCAAGTTACTTGAACACTTGGACTTCTCTATATCTGATACAGTAACTGGTTCTTTTGGGAAGGTTCTCTAATACGTCTTGTAAACAATTGTAGACTACCTAGCCTAATTCAATTAATTAAAACCACAAATATACTCACATGCTTTTATTTATCAAAATACACCAAAATACAGAAAATTTTAAAATTAGCATCTTCCTATTTTCATATTTTCAAGAACTCCTGACATTCTTTTGTTTTTCTGACAGTTTGAAATTGGAACGAGACCGAGGAGGCTTTAGTTAGGCATTCTACCAAAGAGGCGGCATTATGAGAATAACGAAGTAGGTAACTATTACATAGTCTATGACAATGCGTAAAGAAAGTGTTAGATACAATACAATCCTACTATATTATAAATGTGAAAGTTTGTGAGTTTGGATGTTTGTGCCTCAATCACGCCTAAATAGCTTAACGGATTTGATTGAAACTTGGAATATACGTAGTAGATGTGCTGGATTAACATATAGGCTTTTTTTCATCTGGGTACTACGCGAGCGAAGCCGCGGGAGGCTGCTAGTAATATATAATGTAGACAACCGTAAGTTATAATAAGTATGTAAACCATTTAAGTCAATCCAATTCCGCAAGGTTTCAGCTTTAAATGCACACAATCTCAAAATTTCCTGGGTGGTGTCAGAGTTCTGTGGTTCAGAGTATCAGTGGTAGGAGCTTGTTGGGACAAGAAAAGTTAGAAAGATCTTGCGGGTTCTATTTATCTAGTCATGACACTAGTTCTTTCAAACCAGTGCGCTTCAAAGGCTCCTTTCTATGGTTCTACGACATGCCGTCCACACGTTTGAGAGTACTGGTATGGCGCATATATATTTTTCGAACAGAAAAACCCATTGCACGACTGGAACTGAACCTACCGCCTTAGGATCGGAAGGTCGCGTGAACCGCTGCCACTAGACCACCAGTGACCACTGTCCGACTAACAAAATGAACTTATGTTAGATTTAACTGGTTAGTACATGGCTACAATCAAAACGGTTTTTATTTAAACGATGTACGATTGTTGAGGTATATGCAAACAAACTGCGATTGATTGCTGATGCAGTACTCTGTTGTTAAACTATTTTTTTTTCGTAGCTGCGTTTGTTTCAATAAATAAAATAAAAAATAAATGTATTTTCAGCAAACGCACAATAATCCTACTGATATTATAAATGCGAAAGTTTGTGAGGATGTAGAGATGTGTGGATGTGACGATGTACGAGTATGTTTGTACCTCAATCACGCCCAAACTGCTAAACGGATTTGATTGAAATTTGGTATATACATAATACGTGTGCTGGAATAACATATAGGCTACTTTTTATACGGGTACAACGCGAACGAAGCCGCGGGCAGCTAGTTGAAAATAAATATATTTGGATTTTTTTGTATTGAAATAAACACAGCTACAAAAAAAAGGAGGGGCTCTTCTTGATGAACTCGTTCTTCAAGAAGAAACCCCACAGGAAGTGGACGTGGCAAAGCCCCGATGCTGTGACCAAAAATGAGATCGACTTCATCATGACGGACAAATGCAGGGTTGTATCTTCTCATGGGAGTGGGCACCACCCTTGATGTGACCAAAAATGACAGGGCGTTTCCAAAGGCTACAACAATAGGAGAAAATGCCAAAAAGCACATATTCAGAGATGTCTCAGTGATCAACAGGTTTAATACCGGATCTGATCACCGACTTGTTCGAGGCTCTCTGAAGATCAATCTTAAGCTGGAAAGATCCCGTCTGATGAAGTCCACGCTCCGACCTAATCTTCTCCAGATCATAGCGGGCACCGAGAAGTTTCAGAAACTTCTCGAAGACAGATTTGTTGCTATGGAACCCACCGATGACGCTGACGAGACCCTACAAAACGTGGTTGACGCGTTGAGGGAAGAGGGCATCAAATTATGCAAAACGCGGCATACGGGCAAGAAGTCTAAACTCTCGACTGAGACTCTTCAGCTTATGACAAAAAGACGGGAAACCACTCAAGCGAATTCGTCAGCGAGGTCAGACCTTAACAAGCAAATTGCGAAGATGATACGGCGTGACCTTCGGAGCTCCAACACACGCCTTATCAAAGAGGCAATAGAGCGAAACCGAGGGTCCAAAGTATTCACTCAGCAGCTTGGAAGGAGCCACCTGACGAAGCTCAGAACGCAAGATGGCAGAACCGTACTGTCAAAGCCGGAGATTCTCGCCGAGATCGAGGACTTCTATGGCCGATTGTATGCCGCACATGCTCCCTGCCCTCAACGTGAAGATCACGATTCTAGAGCCACTCTCACCCGCCACTACACCGACGAACTGCCAGACATCAGCCAAGACGAGATCGGGCTGGCTCTGAGACAGCTTAAAAATGGAAAAGCCCCCGGAGAAGACGGAATAACCTCAGAACTTCTGAAGGCAGGAGGAACTTCAGTTGTGAAACAACTGCAGATCCTCTTCGACTCCGTCATTCACCGTGGGAGAACTCCAAAGGCGTGGAGCAGAGGTTTGGTGGTCCTGTTCTTTAAGAAGGGTGATAAAACTCTTCTTAAAAACTACAGACCCATCTCACTTCTGAGCCACGTCTATAAGCTGTTCTCAAGAGTCATCTCGAACCGTCTCGCCAGAAGACTTGACGAGCATCAGCCACCGGAGCAGGCTGGGTTTCGAGGAGGATTTGGCACCATAGACCACATCCACACATTGAGGCAGATTATACAGAAGTCCGAAGAGTATAATCAGCCTCTGTGTCTCGCTTTTGTGGACTATGAGAAGGCCTTTGACTCCGTTGAAACCTGGGCTGTTCTGGAATCCTTACAGCGATGCCAAGTGGACTATCGTTATATCGAAGTGTTGAGATGTCTTTATGAAGCCGCCACCATGTGTGTCCAAGTACAGGACCAGCAGTCTAAACCCATCCAACTGCGCAGAGGAGTGAGACAGGGGGATGTCATATCCCCGAAACTGTTCACCAGCGCGTTGGAAGATATGTTTAAGACGCTGGACTGGAAAGGCATGGGCATTAACATAAACGGCGAGCACATCTCACACTTACGATTCGCAGATGACATAGTCCTAATGGCGGAGTCGCTGGAGGAGCTGCAACAAATGTTGAACAGCCTAGCATCGGCCTCCCGACGGATAGGTCTCGGCATGAATTTGGATAAAACCAAGGTCATGTACAATGACCGCATAGATCCGAGACCTGTCGTCGTAAATGGCCACCTTCTTGAAGCTGTTTCGGAATATACATACCTCGGGCAGATTGTGCAGTTAGGTAAAAACAGCTTTGAGAAGGAGGCTAAGAGGAGAATCCAGCTAGGTTGGGCAGCATTTGGAAAATTACGTCAAGTTTTCACGTCACCTATACCACAATGCCTGAAAACCAAAGTGTTCAATCAGTGCGTCCTACCTGTAATGACTTAAGGAGCCGAAACGTGGACACTCACAGTGCGGCTAGTCCACCAGTTCAAAGTCGCTCAGCGAGCTATGGAAAGAGCTATGCTCGGAGTTTCTCTGAAGGATAGGATCCGTAATGATGTTATCCGACAGAGAACCAAGGTCACCGACATAGCTCAGAGAATTAGCAAACTGAAGTGGCAGTGGGCTGGTCATATCTGCCGAAGAACCGACAACCGTTGGGGTAAACGAGTTCTTGAGTGGAGACCGCGACTCGGCAAACGTAGTGTAGGACGCCCTCCGGCTAGGTGGAGTGACGATCTGCGAAAGGCTGCTGGCAGAAACTGGATGCGTCAAGCCAAAGATAGGGCGCGATGGCGCTCATTAGGGGAGGCCTATGTCCAGCAGTGGACTGCTATAGGCTGATGATGATGATGATGACAAAAAAAAACTAGTTTAACAACAGCTTTTTCAATACCTTTCATTCAACATTTCTTCTTAAAATAACCCATGAGATGGTAGGCAGTGATATCACATTTTCACATTTAATAAAAAGCATGACTCAGAATGAATCATCATCTTCCTGCCCTTATCCCACTCTATGTGGGGAGTTTTGGCTAAGGTGTTTTATGACTGGCCGCCTGCCTGACGTCAACCCTCCTTGGGAATACTTGCTTATTGTATCTCATCATGTTGGAGGATACTATCCCTTAGTCGACTTTTACGACATGCTCGGGGAGAGAAGCAGCTGAACACATTCATGTTTTTTCTTTACTCGCAGTCCAGCAAAGAAGTACTCATGACATTTGACTTCGAATAAATGTCAAACATAAAACAACACATAAATTGATAATCTCAGGCAATAGCATGCCGTATGTCAGTTCAATGGAAGTACACAATAAATGAATGTTTGAGTCGAGTTAGGCCTCGGTTACAAGTGGTATCGATGCCGAGCTCAGTCGGCGCCGGTCACGCGATGACGATCTATGGCCCGAACGTGTGGATAAGGCATTACTTACGGAGCTTGAAAGCGGGGGTAGGTTCTACTGATGGACCAAACGGTTGAATTACGTATTTTTTTCTGTTTCCTGTCTAGCTTTAAAAGATTTTTTATTCACGGCTATAATAAAATGATACATACATATTATCACGCCGTATCCCTAATGGGGTGGGCAGGGCCATAAGTAAACATAAGAAAACTTGCAGCCACTTCTGATTTAAACTCCTAAGATGGATTATGGTGAACCATGGTGACAGGTGATCAGCCCATCGCCGATATAGGTGGTCCATCATATTGGAGAAGTTACTATCCCTTGGTCGCCTTTTACGACATGCTCGGGGAGAGAAGCAGGGAAGTAGTAGTAAAAAAATATGCAGTAATAAAATAATACCATAAATAAATACTTGTGGACATTCTACACAGCGCCATCTAGCCTCAAACTAAGCAAAGTTTGTATTATGGGAACCAGATAGCAGATAGAATACTTATATGCTATTTTTTTGTAAATACGTTTGTAGAGCATGCAAACATTTCTTCCACAGCGGGAATCGAACCCGCGCCTTTTGCGTCTCAGTCGAGCACTCGCCCGCCACGCTACTACAGAGGTCTATGTTTTCTTACTTTAGATTTGAGTTTTCACACGATTTTTAAGGATTAAGGGTCTTCACGGCCTTTGTTGACGAGTAGCACTATTATCCGCGCTGTAGCTAGCTACTTAGGTAGGTAACCTACCTCGATGTACATATTTTTAAATTTACCGCCAAGCCACTTCCGCGCGTCTGATTGGCCGGTGGGTGGTGCCTAGCGCATGCGCTAAACAGCGCGGAAGAGGGGGCATTTTTATTAGAATTATTATTTCATTGTGTGTAGAAAGTTCTGGAAAGTTTTCAGTTGCGACTGAGCGCTAGCGCGTAAGCATGTCTCATTAAAGTTTTTAACAATTTTATTTGCGTCTTCTTTCCTCCGAACCCTGCACCGCTACAAAATTGGTCCTCCGAGCCGGACAGGATGGAGGAAAAGAAGTACGCGACGCGCAGCGTAGTTAGGGCTGTGAAAAGTGACGTGAAAGCGGAGAACGACAAGGAGTCGGCGCCAGCACACATACGTGCGCCCGACACGCCGACGGTCGGCATCCCGGCACTCACGCCGCCGCCGCCCTCGGACACGACGACGCCCGCCTCCGTCAGCACCCTACGCGCGCCGCGCACGCGCAGCGTCTGCAGCCGCACCTCCCGCGCGTCCCGCCTGAGCCGCTCCGAGTACGAGGCGCGTCGTATACGCGCCGAGTACGACGCCGAGGTGGAACTCATGAAGCTGCGAGAAAGTGTTGTGAAGAAGAAGTTGGCCCTCGATATGGCTGAGCTGGCGGCCGAGGCGGAGGCCGAGGAGCTGGACGCGCTGCCGCGCAGTGAAGCGAGCGGGCCCCCGGGCCATGTGGAATGGTGGCTGCAGCAAAGCACCGCCGGCGCCGCCGCCGCACTACCAGCTAGCGCCGCGCCCGCGCCCTGCCCCGCGCCCGCGCCTTCCGGAGCCGACGTTGTTACCGCGTCCGCCGCCGCGGGAGCTGGCGACGCCGCTGCCGCGCCCTCAGACATCGAGCGCCTAGCGGAGGCGATTGGCAAGCTAGCGCGTAACAAACCGCTGCCGCGACAATTGTACGAGATACCTACTTTCGACGGAAACCACGCAGATTGGCTTGGATTTGAAAAGGCCTACAGGAGCACGTCCGAAATACATCAGTTTCGTCCCTATGAAAATATGTCACGTCTGAGAGTCGCCCTCATCGGGAGCGCCAAAGCTGCGGTAGATGACCTGATGAGAACTTCTTCTGACCCGGAAGAGGTCATGAAGGCTTTAGAAGAAGAGTTCGGTCATCCTGCCCAACTGTTGGAATGTGCGCTTCGAAGAGTGCGCGAGTTGCCGACCGTATCTGAGAGTGGCCGCGAACTGAGGTCGTTCACGAATGTCGTACGGAACTGTATTTCTACTCTAAATAGTATTCGGGCAGATGGGTACTTAAACAGCCCACAGTTGGTGCGCGAAGTGATGAGTAAATTGACACCCCACCAACGCACACAATATGGTGAATTTGCGATGCATAAAGAACAGAGTACCGGCGTTGATTTACGCGTATCACCAAATATGCACATATTGTTAGAATTTCTCACCAAAATAACACGCGTGGCGTCATACACACTCGACGCATCGCCTTCGCAGTCTGCGGTCACCGGACGGCGAGATAAGGGTGCGGCCCCAGTGCGTGCGACCACGACACATCGAGTACACAGTCAAGTTGAAACAATTGCCACTGCCATAGAAGACAAAGACAGGATTGAATGTTTGATGTGCACGGAAGGACATAAGTTGACTGAGTGTGATCAATTTAAACAGCTGACAGTGGATCAAAGATGGGAACTTGTGAAGAAAAATAGAATCTGTTTTAAGTGTATTGTGAAAACTCATTCGAGTAGATTTTGTCGCGCTAAACGATGCGGTAAATGTCAATGGCCGCATCATGAACTTTTGCACTTAGAAACGACCGCAAACTCGTCTTCACTCGGGCCACCGCCGATTACGCCGTCGCCGGTCGCGTCTACTACCGCGCCTGCGCCGACTCTCCCGTCCACCGCGAGTGCGACGCTACCGCTGATAGACTTTGAAACTGTTACTAACGTGGGCGAATTTCGAGCACGAGCGTTATTAAAAGTGATGCCAGTGACAATAGTGATGCCGTGTGGCGAGGAGCGATCTACTTATGCACTGTTGGACGATGGCGCGTCAGTTTCGCTCATAGACGATAGTATCGTAAGTGACATAGACGGACCTGTGATGCCGCTTAGGTTATTGACCGCGCGTGGACAGCTAGCTAGTGACAATCAATCGCGCAGTGTTCGAGTGATAGTGCGCGGCCCGAACGGAGTGTGTCACGGCATCAGTGCGCGCACCATGCGCAACGTGAACCTACCGGCGCAAACGCTGCCGGCGCGAGTGCTCGACGACAATGCGCACTTACGAACCTTGGATTGCAGTGAGATGAGGGATGCGAAACCCATGGTGTTGCTGGGGCAAGACAACTGGAAGCTCATCGTCGGCAGGGAAATAAGACAAGGTAAATCTGGTCGTCCAGTCGCTTCGCTCACTTCGTTAGGATGGGTTGTGCATGGCCCAATAGGCGCGAGTAGCTACGATGACGAGTCCGTCAACTGCATGTCAACATTGCGGCCCGATTTGCACGACATTGTAAAAGCTCAGTTTGAACTAGAGGCGATAGGTATTAGCCAAGTACCACGTAAAAATGATAACTCTGAGCGGGCCTTGCGTATTTTAGATAGTACAAGTCGACGCGTGTCGGGTGGCTGGGAGGTAGGTTTATTGTGGAACCGCGATGACATAGAAATGCCAGACGACTTTAAGTACGCATGTAGACGCTTAGCTGGAATCGAGCGTAAAATGGAACGGGATCGGGAATTTGCGAGTGCGTATGTTAAACAAGTAGATAGGTTGTTAGAAGAAAATTACGCGCGAAAAGTCGTCAACGGTATAAAGGCCAGCCCAGTATGGTACCTGCCACATTTCGGAGTGACAAATCCAAATAAACCGGGCAAGTTACGACTTGTTTTTGATGCCGCCGCTACCTTCGATGGTACCTCGCTCAATGATAATTTGTTAAGTGGGCCCGATTTACTGAATTCTTTAATGGGCGTATTAATTAAATTTAGGATGAGAAAAATAGCGTTTACAGCTGATATAGCGGACATGTTCATGCGCGTAAAGATCCGGGAAGCTGACCAGGGCGCGCAGCTGTTTCTGTGGCGGGACCCACGACATCGCCACCACCGTGATGACGGCCGAGGCCGGGTCAGTGACCCCGATATTTACGCGATGAATGTAATGATTTTTGGAGCGACTTCTTCGCCTACGTCGGCTATCTATATTTTGAATAAGAACGCAGAAGAATTTATAACAACGCATCCGGTGGCAGTAGACGCTATTAAGCGCAAGCATTACGTTGATGACTATTTAGATAGCGTGGATAGCGTCGAAGCAGCACAACAGCTGATCAGTGACGTCACCCACATCCATCGCGCGGGCGGATTCGATATCAGGGGGTGGGTGACGAGTTCACCTGAGCTACGTGAAAAGCTGCCGTCTGTGGTGCCGGGCCGCGTCAAGCTAGACAGGACGGAGGGGGAGCGCACTCTGGGCATGATCTGGTGCCCGGCGAGTGACTGCATGAAATTTGACCTGTCGTTTAAACGTCTACCTACAGATTTGATAGAAGGCCGGGTTACGCCCACAAAGCGTGAATTTCTTAGATTCATAATGAGCATTTTCGATCCACTGGGACTTGTGTATCCGTGTGTGATTCAGTCGCGGGTTCTGATGCAACGTGTCTGGCAGTCGGGCATAGCCTGGGACAATCGCATCAAGGATCCCGAAGCATCTACTTGGTTCCAGTGGTTGGAAAAGCTCAAAGCTCTTGGTAGTGTAGCCGTACCTAGATGGTATGGACTTCAGCTGACTAACGTAGAACTGCACGTGTTTGGGGATGCCAGTGAAAGAGCCTACGCGGCGGTAGCATATCTGGTAGGCACAAACGAATCTGGCGATAGGGTATGTACGATGGTGGTAGGTAAGGCCCGGGTGGCACCTGTTAAGGTAGTATCTATTCCCCGTCTGGAGCTTCAGGCCGCAGTGTTGGCATGTAGATTGGCGGTAACTGTTAAGTCTGAAATTGATATTGCTATTTCAAATGAGTATTTATGGACAGATTCAAAAACGGTGCTCATGTGGATAAACTCTGACGCGCGCGATTATCAGAAATACGTGTCTCATAGGTTAGCTGAAATTGATAATGTGAGCAAGCGAAGCGACTGGCGCTGGGTTCCGTCGGAGTCTAACCCCGCAGACGAGGCCACCAGGATGGATTGGCCTAATAACAAGGGTATGTGGCTTTCGGGTCCCCCTTTTCTCTGTGATCCACTGGTGTCGTGGCCGACTTGCGCCGTCGACGACGGGGAGTTGCCTGCCAATGACCCAGAACGCATAGAACGGACGCTTGTGGTGACCGAAGCAACACCGCCTCTCATCGATGTCACTCGCTTCTCCACGTGGACGCGGGCCGTCCGTGTCACGGCGTACGTACTGGCCTTTGTAAAAGCATGCCGGGCCAAGCGGAGCACGGCGCCGGGGGTGGCGCTGACTAGGGATGAGCTGCGGAAAGCTGAGGACTTCTTGCTAAGGGAGGCGCAGGGTCGTGCCTTCCAGGATGAGTTGAGCGCACTGCGAGCACACCGCCCGCTCCCCAGAACGAGTCGTTTGCTACGGCTCGACCCCATGCTGTACGACGACGGCTTGCTGCGCGTCAGGGGACGTCTGAGCGCATCTACCGAGTTGTCGTTCGAGGAGAAGCACCCTATCATCCTTGATGGCAAGTGCCCAACTACAAAACTCTTAGTGCACTCCTATCACCTGAGGGCACTGCACGCCAACCACGAAACAGTCGTCAATAATGTCCGCGAGAGATATTGGGTCACGGCCCTCCGACCCACCGTGAAAGCTGTCGTCGCGCGCTGCCAATATTGTCGCGTGCAGCGTGCGCAACCTTCTCCACCTAAGATGGGTGATCTGCCGCCTGTCAGGCTCGCCACCACAAGGCGAGCATTCGTCAACTGTGGGGTCGATTACTTCGGTCCCATGGAAGTCACCATAGGACGGCGCCGGGAGAAAAGGTGGGGCGTGTTGTTCACGTGTCTCGCCACACGCGCTGTTCATCTCGAGCTGGCCGCCTCGCTCAGTAGCGACTCTGCCATTCTCGCTCTGCGGCACCTGACCGCGCGCCGCGGGCGTCCTGCGGTCGTGCTCAGCGACTGTGGCACGAACTTTGTCGGCGCTAACAACGAGCTCCGCGCCGCTCTGCGCGACCTCGACTCAGGCCGGCTCCGAGACGAGGCTCTGGCTGAAGGCATCGAGTGGCGCTTCAACCCACCGGCGGCGCCGCACATGGGCGGCTGCTGGGAGCGCCTGGTGCGTTCGGTGAAGTGCGCGCTGCGCGCCACTCTGAAGGAGCGTGCGCCGCCGGAGGAGGTGCTACACACCGTGCTGCTGGAGGCCGAGTTGGTTGTGAACAGCCGCCCGCTGGCGTACGTGGCGCTGCACCCCGACCAGCCAACGGTGCTGACGCCGAATCACCTGCTGCTTGGCACACCAACGGGGGACGCTCCCTTCGCACCCTACGACCCTAAAAACTGCGATGCACGCCGCCAGTGGAAGAAGGCGAACGCGTTGGCCGACACTTTCTGGCGTAGGTGGACCAAAGAGTACCTGCCCACTCTCCAGAAGCGGCAGAAATGGCTGACTACGACGGACTCTGTAAAAGTGGGTGATGTGGTGCTGATATGTGAGGTTAATCAACCGCGTAATATGTGGCCCCGCGGCAAAATTGTGAAAGTGTTAGAAGGCAGTGCGGGTGCCGTACGAGTAGTTGATATAAGTACGTCTTCTGGGACGCTGCGCCGTCCCGTCACGCGCATAATAGTGCTACCCACGGACGGATCATTTATCGGCTGAACCCTCTAACTGGGGGGTGGTGTTGACGAGTAGCACTATTATCCGCGCTGTAGCTAGCTACTTAGGTAGGTAACCTACCTCGATGTACATATTTTTAAATTTACCGCCAAGCCACTTCCGCGCGTCTGATTGGCCGGTGGGTGGTGCCTAGCGCATGCGCTAAACAGCGCGGAAGAGGGGGCATTTTTATTAGAATTATTATTTCATTGTGTGTAGAAAGTTCTGGAAAGTTTTCAGTTGCGACTGAGCGCTAGCGCGTAAGCATGTCTCATTAAAGTTTTTAACAATTTTATTTGCGTCTTCTTTCCTCCGAACCCTGCACCGCTACAGCCTTCTTTTTTCAATAAGGCCTTTTTTCCATCTATGTAGATGATATATATGTCACCGTAAAATTGTAAACACCGTTAGATTATATAATAGATCATGCGGCGTCAGGAGACAACTCTATGCCTACACTCTACAAGCGCTCTTAGTGTAGCCATAGAGTAGTTTCCTTTCCAACAATCGTCAATGGCTTTTTATTTGATTTTGTAACCTAATACCCCATTCCATAAAATAAATTTTCACTAGCTAGCTTTTTATAAGAATTTACTTCCCGAAACGGTGACATTCTAGTTACTGTTAATAGTAAGCTGATAGGTACCCTTAAAGTTAAGTTTCTTAAATCAGGTTTCGACAAAAAACCTCATTTTAAAACCAATGGTTATGGCAACCGCCCGTTATTGGTGAACTGTGGGTTTACCTATAAATATTTCTTGAGACACTAGTTAGTACTCAGTCTGTGCACCCTTTATATCCACGTGAACCATATTTAGGTTAATGTTATGAGCAATTTAGGGAGATTAATAGTGGATGCGGCGCCTTTGATATCATGTTACCTATGAGATGTGCGTTTCGTTATTTCTCTCCATGTATGGTCCAAGAAAATACATCTTTTACTACAAGTTTTAAATATAGGCAGTAAAATGTATAACGATAATTCCTACTATAATATTATAACAGCACTGTTTTGGCACTGTTCATTGTCAATGAAAAGTTTTGTAGATTTATTGACTTAAAGTGCTGGAAGTTGGAAGCTTGCTTAGATGTTCTTGATAGATCGTTGAAGTCAAGCAACGTTGTGCGCGGTCGCAATTGGGATGGGTGACCGCAAGTGGCAATACGAGCTGAGCGTTTCCATGCTGCGGAGGACACGTTAAATTGTCGTTTCCGGATAAAAACTCCGTCTGTAGAGTTGGCTACTAGCTCATACGAACTTACTTTATTGACTTAAAGAATGGAAATGGAAGAAAAGTATCATGTTGTGCCCTTCCCCCCAAAAGTAGGAACTGGGCAAGGAATTATGGCCATAAGAACGTCTGATAAAACTATGAACACGGGTTCTCCGCTCTGCCCTCCTATATCTAAAACATCGCTAAGCCACAAAACCAAGTTTTGAGATATGAGCGAAAAACGCGGTAGTATAAATATATATTTTATCGTAGATAGCGCTGTTTTTGCTAGAGCTATTTCCTGAACTAAAAACGCTAGAAGAATGATTCTAAAACAGATCGATAGAGAATTTTTTTCTAAGTAGAATGGCATCAAAAACTCAAAATCGACCCCCTGTGGCTTAGCGATGTTTTAGATATAGGAGGGCAGCGCTCATGTCGTGACCCGCGGCAGGCGACACGCCCGCGGTGTGAATATAAATGTACTGCGATCAGAGCCACGACGCGATGATATAATTACGAGATCAAACAGTTTGTTGCGTGAACACGTGACGATAGTATTACTCCTTCACTCCTTCTTTCGCCCGGCTACCTGCTCAGAAAACTAATTTCCTATTCATGACTAGGTTCCTCGAGGCTTCGCGTGGTATTCATATAAAAAGAATCATAAGTCACTCTGCGAACTGATGTTGCGATGATGCGAGTGAAAGGATTTGAAGTGCACTTTAAAGGCTCATTTCGTGCACTTGATACGTATTTTCGAACTGTTATGTTCTACGACATTCTACGACGGTTTCCTCACGATGTTTTTCTTGCATGAAAGAAGATTAATTCGATAGGTAGGTACAAACACATTTTGTAGTGAAGTTTGGACTGATGGAGTTTAAATATCATTTTTGAAACTCGCCTGTTGGTGGCAATAAACAAAATAAAGCGTCAGTTTGAAATTATCCATTTTATTTAAAAAATATTTTTACTTCAATACAAATTCAATTGAAGGATATATTCGCTTCCGTGGACTGGTGCTTTCAGGATTCCCATGTGAAAGGGTAAAGGATGGAAATGCGTTTCGTAAAGCCAACTTTTAATAAACTTACGGCCAAGTGTACCGGTCTAAACACTGCCCGAATGAAACATGAGCCCGTCCCATTTCATTCGCACCCTAAAATGTTTGTCCAAAAGCATTTGAATACGAAATTTCATATTTACAAGGAATCTCGAGGATGACCTCGTTTTCTTTTCATAATCTTTCCCTTTGAGTCCCGCGCGGGTCACTTGATTCCAATTCAATTTCTTCCCATCCCCACCGCTCTTTGTCTTTGTCTAATAATATTTTTAGCAATGACAGTAAAAAATAAATTCTACCCAAATATTTGAAGTAATAAAAACTGTTGAAGCTTCGAAATTCAACAGGAACTTATCTAAATTGATGGGATGGTAAAATGTTAAATCATTTTGTATTGCAACATTGATTAAATAATGATTAATTGAATTTGCCGATAAGCGCCATACATTTTTTGCCAGATAAGCTATTCAATTAATAATGTATATGACACCAGATCCCCGAACAGAATACCACAAATCAATCGTACCTGTGAAAATTGAAAAGATCTTTTTGTCTAGTAGGAAATGAGCTGATGATCTTCAAACGCTTCAACAGAGCTTCATAAACTATGGTTATGAACCATTTCGATCACATCAGCTTTAAAACAGAAAAATCGCATTAAAATCAGTCCATTCGTTTGGTAACAGACAGTCACACATTATACAATGCACACTACAAACTTAAACACCCCTCTTTTTCGTCAGGGTTTAAAAATGAACGTAAACTTGGGTAAACACCTAGTTTTTCTCACGTATCGTTTGTTTTAAACTATCAAATAGTAAGTTATCGCTTGGATCGGAGAAACGTTTTCCGTTTGGTCTGGCCGAGCATCGAACTCGCTCAAGTGGACAGCGCCAATGGGCCGCTGCTCGATTGGCCGTGTTATGGCCGATATTGTCTTAAATCATCGTTTTGTTCGAGTGCTATTTCATGGGCAATATCACTTGGTTGTTTCGAACCGCTAGACAATATTTTTTGTATGTTTGTCGGATAATATCTTCTCTAACTTCTCTGACTTCTCTGCTGGACTGGGAATAAAGAAAAAACATAGAATGCGTCCAGCTGCTTCTCTCCCCGAGCATGTCATAAAAGTCGACTAAGGGATAGTATCCTCCAACATGATGAGATATAATAAGCCAGTATTCCCAAGGAGGCTTGACGTCAGGCAGGCGGCCGGTCATAAAATACCTTAGCCAAAACTATTACATCCAAGGATCATGCTGTGCCGACCCCACATAAAACGGGATAAGGGCAAGAAGATGATGTTAGACAATATCTTCGCCAATTTTTGACCAATTTTGATAATTTTTTCGCTGATCTTAGAAAATAAACTAAATCTTAGGAAACTAATGTTTGTTACTCTTTCATGCCTACAGCTGAACGGATTTAAATGAAACTTGAAATATACATAGTACATGTACTGGATTAACTTATAGGCAATTTTTTATCCGTATACCACGCGAGCGAAGCCGCGGGCGGCAGCTAGAACCTACATAAAAATTTTACGTGACTGACTACCTTACTGTCAGTCATAGAAGCATGAAACTTGGAGGGTATATTCCTCTTAAGGTTTATTCCCGAAATTTAACTCCGAGAGGTCGCAACGGGAACATGAAATTTGTATGAAAAAAACTCAACACAGAGTCCATTAGTTCCATATCATCATCATCATCATCTTCCTGCCCTTATCCCACTCTATGACATAGAGTGGGATAAGGGCAGGAAGATGATGAAGCATCATCCAAGGATCATGCTTTAAGAGTTTTGGCTTAGGTTTTTTAAGACCGGCCGGCGGTCATTACTCCCAAATAAGGTTTAATAATTAAAAATGTGTTATTTTTCCGTAAACCACAACGGTACTAGAGTGTAGCGATGGGATTAAAGTGTCTCATAAAGCTTGCTTTGCATTTCAGATAGCTAGCTCTGTAAACACATGTATCTGCATTGCCAATAGCAAACATAGATTGGCTTGCAGTTTGTACGCAGCCGTAAACCAGGCTACGGCGTAGCTATCTCTTAGCACATCGTAGCTCTCTCGTAGCATCTCGTAGCTACGAAGAAGCTAGCATATCGTGTGTTGAACTTGTGTATCAAGTTAGCACAAGATTCTGACCATAAAATAACGTTTTTGATGTATTCAGGGCGAATTGCGAGAAGTTTAAGGTCTCCGTTCCATAACCGGATCGTCACCGAAACCGTGACCTATGAGAAAAATATACACACATATTATTCTAAGCCTAAGCCTAAGGATTCCTTTATATTGTAACCATTTTATTATGTCAATAAATTGATTTGTTTGTTTGTTTGTTTGTTTGTTTGTATTATGCCCGTATAATAGGGCAGGCCACAAGTAATCATAAGAAAACTTGCAGTCACTCCTGATTCAAAGTCCCAAGATGGATATGGTGAACCATGGTGACAGGTGTTTAGACCATCGTCCATATAGATATCCATCATGTTGGGGAGGATACTATCCCTTAATCGACTTTTACGACATGTTTGAAGAGTGAAGCAGCTGGACGCATTCTATGTTTTTTCTTTACTCCCAGTCCAGCTTTAGCTTTGCAGAATAAAAAAAATGTTAAGAAATCTTTTGTAAGTATGAATTTGTGATACAGTTAAATTATTGACATACAAAGCCCTAAATTGAAAAATACATCGGCCTTCTATAAATTAAAGTAGTAGGATAATAAAATAGCATTTATGCGCTGTAGAGTCAAAATAAGACTCACTAGTGATTCAATAATGCTAGAGACTGGTGCTAGGGGCACTGAGAACGCATTGATATCGAGTTACGATGCTCAATAACCCATTTATGTCGAGGTGAGCTGTTATGGCTGTTTGCTCGTCGTCTCACTTGTTGTCGCTGATTTTAGTTCATAGATGCAAAGCGATTCTTCTGATTTTAATGTTCTTGTCTGCCCTTGTAAACTATGTTAAAATACCTCATTATACATCATAAACGTATATACATTTAGGTTCTACGACATGCCGGTTTCCTTTCACGGTTTGAGAGTATAGCGCACATACATTTTCGAACAGAAAAATCCATTGGTGCACGGCTGGATTTGAACCCAGGACCTTAGGATCGGAAAGGCTGCTACTACTAGACCACCAGCGCTCTTCGTATACAATATGTTTCATGTTCAAAACCTATGTATAATAATAATAACAACACCCAACAGTCACATACATAGTCCTGACCCCACACTAGGATTCCCTGTGTCGTGGGTATCAGAAACTACGAGTACCATGGTACCACAACACCCAGACCCGGAAGAAATATTTACAGATCATGCAAACATTTCTTCCGCAGCGGGAATCGAACCCGCGCCTCTTGCGTCTCTGCCGAGTAATCGCCCGCCACGCCACCGCGGCCGTATTACCTTCTTACAATCTTACAACCGGGGTAATAAAGAGAGACAAACATAAACTTTTTCTTAAAATTGAATAAATACTAAAAACTTAAATGAAACGTAAGTTAAACTTCAAGTTGTATGAATGGTTTCAAGTGACAAAGAAAAGTCCAATCGAGCTGCGTTTCGATATCCATTTCAGTTGCGCTAAAGTTAAATAGCTCTGGTTTGTGTAGAGTTGTGAATTATCCGGCTTTCTATCGTCTATCCGGCTTTATCTTTCCACCACTTTAAACTATTTTTTTATGCTTACACTAATTTGAAAAGAACTAGTGACCTGAATAGTAAAAGTCGGGTGTTCACTGTAAGAACAAATTATTTACATCAAAGACCTCAGTGGCGTGGCGGGCGAGTTCTCGGCTGAGACGCAAGAGGCGCAGGTTCGATTCCCGCTACGGGAGAAATGTTTTCAATTTATTTGTAATAATAATAATAATATAGTTAGCGAAGTTTGGGGGAGACCTTTGCCCAGCAGGACGAGTTTGGTTAATAAAAAAAAAATTATATAACTTTATGAATTTATAATCAATTTATTTATTTATTTGTGATACACAGGTAATAACACCATAGTTAAAACATGAAGGATATTTTTCCATTTAGAAATTTGCATTCTACACTTCTAAACTAGAAGTGTAGAATGCAAGTTCTTATTTAGAAACAGAACTAAAGTGATTGGCGAATCTTGACCGTAGTCAAAAAATTCGGAATTAAAAATCGGAAATATCGTAAAACTTACATCTTAAAAATGTACAACTCTACTTACACTCGTATAAGTAAGGTGCAGTTAAAATTAAGTTTGTTATTTAAGTTAAGTTAACTCTACCCCGGGGCCGAGTTGTGGTAACTTTGTGTTTAACTTGCTTTAACTACGCACGAGCTAACTTTAACCAAAATGATAAAAAATTCAGTTAGACTAACGTGATTTTATACTTATTAGATTAGATTTTTTTATGGATTACCAGAGAGTGACAATCTCGAAATATAAATAATCCTACTAATATTATGTAATAATGCGAAAGTTTGTGAGGATGTGACGATGTTTGTGCCTCAATCACGCCGTAACGGCTGAACAGATTTGAATGAAACTTGGAACATACATAGTATGTGTGCTGGAATAACTTTTAGACTACTTTATATCCTGGCACCACGGGAAGCGGTGGGTGAAGCTAGTATAAATAATATACATAATACATACTTCAGTTTTCATATAGAAGATAAGAAGCTTGATTAGACGTTTTTGATTGATCGCTAAAGTTAAGCAACGATATGCGCGGTCACAAATCGGGATGGGTGACCGCAAGTATTACGAGCTGAGCGCTTTCATGCTTAGGAGGGCACGTTAAACAGTCGGCTTTTAAGTTGTCAAGCCATGACGGAGGCCTGTAGGCGGCCTAAAAAATCCGTCACTAGAGTTGGCCACTAGCTCATACGAACATAGTATAGAAGGTATTTGATTAGATCCGGGTATAATAAGTATACATGGTGTTCTTCCCGACAGCCCTGCACGCACGCCGCTGAATGTTGGATGAGCCGTGCCCCGGAAGGGCCTGATCGATACTCGACTGCACATCCCACAGTCACACAGCATAGTCCATCCACATGTTACCTTTCCAGCACTTCGATTCTCCGAATTATCGGTGCAACTGTAGTGTTTGGACGTGTCTCTTACTACGCTTATTGAGATCGTCAAAGTATCTTGTATTTATCATAACGTCGGATCTGATCTATCAGTTTAACAGTCAGTTTTCTGTTGAAATTGAACGGATTAGCCACACTCGAAGTTCAAGAGCTGGGTGTTGTATGTATTTACAAAAAAAATTCTATCAGCCATCTAGTTCCCTTAGTACAAGCTTTGCTTAGTTTGGGGCTAGATGGCGCTGTGTAAAATGTTCATAAATATTTATTTATATATTAATCCCAGACTGATCTTCCGATGTGACGTTCCGCATGATGTTATCTGTACAAACACAGCGTTAATCCCGATGTAAAAATATAAAACCGATTTGCAAATGTCCTAAAGCAACAACCTTAAGTTGTAAAGCAAACATTATACCGAGCTTTAGCACTCGTTTTGACAAAAACTAATCACTGACAAAAACTTTTATATTACACGCCACGGTCAAAATGTTTCTGTCAAAAATAAAGACTTGTGGACATTTTACACAGCGCCATCTAGCCCCAAACTAAGCAAAGCTTGTACTATGGACACCCAGATGTCTGATAGAATACTTATATACTATTTTTTTGTAAACACATACTTATAATACATAATACTACAACACCCAGACCCGGAAGAAATATTTGCAGAACATAGAAACATTTCTCTCGTAGCGGGAATCGAATCCGCGCCTCTTGCGTCTCAGCCAAGCACTCGTCCTATGTGATGAAGCATATCTAGTAGTTTGACTATGGTATCTGTTGGGCATTTTCTTTTTTTTTAACTTGTTGTAATAAAAGTATATGTTTACAAAAAAATGTATATAAGTATTCTATCAGCCATCTGGTTCCCATAGTACAAGTTTTGTTAGTTAGGGGCTAGAAGGCGTTGTGTGAAATGTCCGCAAATATTTATTATTTTATTTGATTTACAAATCTTATCGTCTCAACCTACAGATATAATTCTTTGGCATGAAGTTCAGCCATTTACGAACGAGTTTTGGCTTTAATGAAAACTTTTAAAATAAGTGCGATTTCTTGTTCCTTCGTGACGGACTTGATAGCGATTTGAAACCGTTAAAACACGTGCTAGGGGCACTGGAAGGTTCCCGTCGAATTGTTTCGTGAATTCAAGGACATGCGCAAACCTGAAGTAGGTGAGTGCTCAGTGCTGGAATATCGTAACAGTATATTCCTGATTATAAGCGCTCGTGGCGTAGCTTGCTAGCTAGACGTTCTTGATTGATCGTTGAAGTTAAGCAATGTTGTGCGCAGTCACAACTGGGATTGATGACCGCAAGTGGCATTACGAGCTGAGCGTGCTTCGGAGGGCACGTTAAATTTTAAGTCGTTAAGCCATGACGTAGGCCTTTAAAAACTCCGTCACAAGAGTTGGCCAAGAGCTCATACGAACTTACTTACTTTTTGAGTATAATTATATTTTGTATAGGTAGATTTTAGTATCTAAGTTGGTAAGTTGTGGGTTCAATCCCGGTCGTGCACCAGTGGATTTTTCTGTTCGGAAAAATTATCTGCGCCTGCTACTCTCAAACGGTGAAGGAAAACACCGTGAGGAAACCGGCATGTTGTAGGATTTATAAAGAGTTCTAAAACGTTTTCCGTACAATAAGTGAGTTTTAATCACCGAAATGATTGAAACATTTTTCCCAACAATTTCTTACCAATTTTGACAATCGGAAACCAATCGGGAGAGCATTCCATCGTAGGTAATCTCGCGAAAGAAAGAGAGAGAAGATTATAATTCTCTTCGTATCTTTTCAATTATCTCCTTCGGTCGGATTGGGGTATTTATTGGCTTTGGGATTCTTAATTGCTTTTAATTATCGTTAGTGCACCTTGTTTGGGAAATAGTTTGGGAGGATGTGTAATTTTAGCATCCTACCAACTATTGGTTAATTTATAGTAAGCGAGAGCACTGGTGGTCTAGTTGGTAGTGACCCCGCCTTCCGATCGTGGTCGTGGGTTCAAACCCGTTCGTGTACCAATGGATTTTTCTGTGCGAAAAATTTATGTGCGCTATAGGTACCAGTACTCTCAAACGGTGAAGGAAAACATCGTAAGGAAACCCGCGGCTTAGTCAGCTCCGCATGTCTTGTGGACAAGGCCGACTAAGCTGAGAGTATGGTATAGGTGCTGGGCAAGCCTACTCCATCGTAATTCGTCCCGGGCACTACAGCGTTGAGTTTGTGAAGGTAAAAGTTGCCTCCTGACGCTGTATAAATCATCTACTATACTCGTAGATGATAAAAGGCCTTAGTATCGCTTTTCGATCAGTCATGGTTTCTATAGATATTTTATCTTAATCCCAAGGTCGTCGTAAGTTCGAATCCGTTCGTGCGCCCATTCGTTTTTTCTAACTGAAAGATGTATTTACATTATGCTAGTACTCTCAAACGGTGAAGGAAAATATCGTAAAGAAAACGGATAAAACAATCGAAGACATTTGTAAAGTGCACGGAAAGAGCCTTTATCAGTCGCATTTTATGACGCCTAATTATACGTAATAGTCATTTAAAGTTATTATTAATTATACAAATAAATCGGAATAAATTGAAACTCACTCTCATTAATCCAAAACATTCGATTAAACGTACAATTGTGTACTGGCGTGCAAATAAATCGCAAGTGTGAATTAAAACGGGATATTCTCGCCATTTTAAAGTGCACTGCAGTGTAATCGGATCAGCTCCATCATTTTACTGTACATTTTGGGCGTGATAAAGGCTTGACCACGCGGCCGCAACAAAATGCGGACTCACTGCGCCCGCGTCAGGTAGGTACTGCGGAAGATATTTTTTAATCATGTGATTCTTCAATATGTCGTTGCCAATAACGATTAAAACTGTACAGTTTTTAGGGTTCCCTACTGTTGTGGCAGACATACAGGGATTCCTCAAGGTGGTGTGGTAGAATTATGAAGTCCAAAATGTTCTAGATTCAATTAAATCAAATAAAGTTACAGAGTTTCTTGTGAGACGTTAGATACAAAGTAAGGTTATGTAGTAGTGACATTAGCTGTCAATTTTTTTTAATTTATTTTAACGTTTGAGTGAAGACGTTCGGATATGCGATACGCCGTACGGATAAGCGACACCTACCTAAAGGATGTCAACGGAACCCTATTACTAAGCCACCGCTGTCTGTCCGTCTGTCCGTTCGTCCGTTTATCAGCGGGCTGTATCTCGTGAACCGTAATAGGTAGAGAATTGAAATTTTTATAGAGTGTGTATTTCTATTGCCGCTATAACAACAAATAAAAAAAGGGGGCCTCATACAAGAAATATTTATGTACATTTACGGAATGGTATGGTACGGAACTCTTCGTGTGCGAATTTGACTCGCACTTGACCGGTTTTTTACTACTTATGCGTAAAATCTGTCTGCTGTATACTTATTACCTTATTCTTCAGTAAATTAACACTACATTTATTAACAGACAATCGATGGGGAATATATATTTTCGAATGCCGACCACGAACCGGAAACCCCAAGATCGAAAAGCCCCAACTGACCCGTTTTATAAACGAACCGTTGCCGTTCTGGCACAAAAACAAAAAACCCAGTCAAGTGAGAGTCGAATTTGCACACGAAGGATTCCGTACTTTCATACATTTACTTTTAATATGACTTTTACTCTAATATGTTTTTTTTAATAGGTAGCTTCGATGATTGATTACAAACGTAATTATTATAACATCTCTATGCATATATATAGTGCACTTTAAATCCTTTCACCACACTGGTTAGAAAGAACTAGTTACACGACTATAGTGGTAATAATTATGGTGTTTTGATGAGCAATGCAGTTGTTGTTTATTATAATGGACACAATGAATACCATTGGGAGTTATTATGTCCAGTTTAATATTTACAAGCTCATTATGTGTAAATTATACTTTTGTTTACCTGTCAGTTTGTACAGCATTAGCATCATTGCTGTTTTGTCCTCATTATTTCAATGATTTAGTTTAATTGAACTCAGCACGTTTAAAGGTACGTGGGTACATATCCGGTTGTGCACCAATGGAATTTTCTGTTCGAAAAATTTATGTGCACTATACCAGTTCGGGATCGAAAGGTTACTAACCAGTGCTCATTTTTCCTTCTACAAACCAACAAAACAAACAATTCCTTCGTACACACATTCCCTTGAATCGATAAAGCCAATAGCTTAGTTTATTCATAGCCATTTACGGTGTCATTAGATGGCAGTCAGACGTAATGACCGTCGTTACTGTAATCATTGTAATGACAAACGGTTAGTCCCCTCGGATCTGTCAATTATACCCCCCTTAGCTGACAGCTGTCTGTTTAAGTCAATACGTCAAAGCTTATTTGCATATTTGCATATAAGTATGTGTCAAACTTGCATTACTAATATAGAAACGGAATTTGAGAGAGCAATATTTATTTAAATCATAAATCCTACTTCTTACTAATAATTATAAATGCTAAAGTTTGTGTGGATGTGAAAATGTATGTTTGTGCCTCAATCACGCCGTAACGGCTGAACGGTTTTGAATGAAACTTGTTATATACATAGTATGTGTGCTGGAATAACATATAGGCTACTTTTGTCAGTAAACCACGCGAGCAAAGCCGCGGGCGAGAGCACTAGCTTTCGCCCGCGGCTTTACTAAAATTAATAAATATTTGTGGACATTTCACACAGCGCCATCTAGCCCCATACTATTCAAAGCTTGTACTATGGGCACCAGATGGCATAAAGAAAACTTATATACTTTTTTTTGTAAATATATACCTACTTGTAATACGATACCCAGCCCCGGAAGAAATATTTGCAGAAGATACAAACATTTCTCACGTAGCATTTAGGTATTTTGAATTTGAAAATCCATTGGTGCACGACCGGATTTGAACCTAAGATCGGAATGTGGAATCACTGTGCTAGGCCACTAGTACTCTCAATGTGGTAAGATGTATCGCTATAACGTCTATGCAAAGTACGTCTCTAAAGAAGCTTGAGCTCAATATTTCTGTATTATAATCCCATTAAGTGCGCAATAAGCGCCCTCAGAGTCGAACCCCCGACAATTACAAAGGGCCATCTAGTTCATTAAACAACGGACGTCATACCATTCCCTTTCGATTTAATTTAAGCCTCTGAATTCTAATGTTTTCCTCACTGAAGGCAATGAGCTAAAGGTATCCGTCCAGCATAGTTATACTATGATCGTTAACATCCCATACGTGCAAAGTTTTTCAAAATGGTGTTAGCTTGATAAAAAAATTATAAAATTTCAACTTTGTACCCTATTTTAACATGATTTTTTTTATTATTTTGGAGCCGTTAAAGAACGTACGTCCGTCACCCGAGGATAAAAAAAACATACTTTATTTTTTATTTTCTTTTAAATACGGTTTTGAATCAATGAGCTTGTCTTAACTTCTTTAAGATTAAGAGCACTCTCATACAAATGGGCCGGATCCGTGACCCACAGAGTATCACAATGAACGCCACGATCTGATGTAAAAACGTCAATTGAAGGGCCCTTCGTCAAGAAATACGCCTTAATTGAACAATTAAAGCCATTTCTATTTAATATCTACTTCTGTTTGCGGGTTCCGTCGCATATTTCAGAGCTTAATCGACAGTTTATATTTATCGACTGAAGTACAACATTTCTTTATTACAAAAGAGTGTTAATGGCATGGCCTTTGTTTTGTTATTTACTAGTTGTTGCTCGCGACTTTGTCCGCATTGAGTTTTTTCTACAAAAGTATCAGAAATCAAATAAAGGTTTTGTTCTAGCTACTCCTGTTCCTAGCTTCAGTTAGTCCAGTCTGCCTACAACTATGATTATCATAACACAATCCACATGAATACAAAAATGTTTCAATATTTGAATTTACTACATCATCCTAATAATTCATTTATTCTAAGGTTGGGCACTGGAAAATACGACAAAGTTTTTACTATAGCATTTTCCAGTGTTACATTTGTATCATGCACATAATGTTTAAACTTAAAATACATAAATAAATATGAAAAAAATATGATAAAACTTTGTTTTTTTTTTCAGATAATGAGCACCTGACTCCAAGATGGAAAGACGTGAGGAGTTGCACCGGCACGGCTGCAGCATCGCCAAGCAGACCATCCTCACCACGCACCCCTCCGGCCTCCAGACCAGGGTGTCCGTAGAACTGGCCAACTTCGACGCCCTCTGCATTCACTCCGAATGCAAATCCCCCAAGCGCATGTGGGAAGGAAGCCCCTTTGCGGGTAGAAGGGGAGTTTTAGGGGGGGTTTCGGCACATGCTACCCCAGTTCTGGGAAGAAGGAGTGATGCGGTGAACGAGGGGAGGTTGTCACAGCAATGCACGCCAGTTATGAGGAGACGGGAGGTGCTGGACAGCCCCGGGGGGAGTCCACTGCTGGGAAGGAGGGGGGAGGATGTAGAGGAAGGTTGTGATGTGGATAATAGTGTGATCAGTGGCTGGCTGAAGTTCCGGGACAATAAGCGGGTAAGTGATTTTGTTGGTTTAGGACTGAATATTGCTAGACGTTTTTCCAGGAACTATGGATGTAAGGGTTCCATACTTTGTAGTTAAATTATTAGCGCAATACTTCTTATGTATTTTACAAGGATTCATAACGTATAAGGACAATACCAGGGTCCGGTCCAAATTCTGCCCAGAAACCAAAGTACCTACTTGCATTGGACTTCCTACCTTATGGCATCATTCTGAATTTTTTTTTTTAAATATTATTACAACAATATTATAACAAATATATGATGGATTCCCACGAAAAAGGACATAAAAGATCATTCGTATTTATTGTATTTTTTACCCGATTGCGAAGGAGAGGGGAAATATTTTTCGGTTCTATGTATGTATGTTTGTGCGTAGAGTGTATGTGTTAACATCTAAATAAAACATATCAGTTAATTCTTGCTTTTCTCGAAATACAGTGTGTTTATTCCCAACACATTTCATGTTGTACAAAGGTAAGTATATAGCACGAGAAACGAACTGTCTGTCGGATCGTGACACGCTACCGAGCTCGTGAGCTCACCTTTGAATGTTTTATTATTTACCAGAAATTACTTGTACAAATGAGAAAAAAACCTCCATGGGGTTCGTCGTGGTGTTCTCAGTTCCTTGGAAACGTTTTTGAGATAAATTTGTAAAGTAAGGCAAAATTACAGAAATCTTGTCGCTAGAAAATAAATGATTTTACTAAAATTAATTTTACATGGATAATCAATTGAATTGAAATACGTTAGATTATGTAAATGTATTACTATACATAGCCACAGATAAAAAAATAAAAATTTGGCCACTAGCTCATAAAAACTTACTTTGGGGCTAGATGGAGCTGTGTGAAATGTCCACAAATATTTATTTATTATTTATTTCAGTTTTTTTTATAGAAATAAGGGACTAAGTTAAAGTCTCCGCAAGTCTTGTAGATGTTGAAATTCCTGTTGTTGTACAAATGAGTCTCAATTTGACGACGCGACGTTTGCAACTCGAATGCTTCGTATTACTTTGATGTTGGCTAGAGTTGTCCCCTCCAACTAAAGAAGATATCGATGAAAAAACAAAAATGTATGGCTTAGTAGCCGAAATAGCATTTAGGATGGAAAATGCGAAGTTCAGATTACAGAATGCGATGGTGGGCACTTTAGTAAATAGTTTTGACAGTCTGTAAAAAAACCTTTGAAAGTCTGTTTTGTTGAGTAGTAAAATGATCTTGCAAATTATCCCTAAATACAATAGATTAGAATATCAAGAAATTCATTATTTTTTTGACAACTTAAATACAGATCAAATTAAACTTAGTTATGCTTTTTTTAACAGAATTTTTTGACAGTTTTCATCCAGTTTGTCAGCTTGAACTCAGCTTAGTAGCTAAACGGTTTTTAGTTTACATAATAATAATATAAGCCTTTATTTGAGACACTTACAAGCTATGTTTACAATTAGATTTTGACATCGGCGACCGCATCTGTTTGCCCCAGCTTGGCAAAGGCCTCCTCCAACTGTTTCCACGTCGTATGCACCCTGGCAATTCTTGTCCATGATTTGAAGTTGTTGAAAGAAAGAAAGAAAGAAAGAAATAACATTTATTTGGCACACACAAAGATGTATTACAAACGGAAAATGGACAAAAAATGAGGTACAAAAAGAGCAAGAGATGACAGACACAAACGACAAAAGTACCTATTATAATAAAACTAGAAGTTTGTTGCAAGTTTGCATGGTGAAAAGTAATTAAAAAAAACAGAAGAATATCGATAAACAACTGCACTGTCCCGCCCCTAGCCATTGAAGGTGGAAAGTCCTTAGCCCAGTTGCGGCGCTCTCGGCCCTGATACTTTACGCTCCTTCAGAACCTCACTACACTCGGTACAGTCACTGACTATATGACGTCATTGCAGTTTTGCTGAGGTTTTATAAATAAACGAATATAACGCGACAGAGCACCAGATCGCCACCGCAAGCGTAGGAGAGCCCTCCCTCCTCAGTTGCTGTACCATATTCTGTGATGTCCCCTCTAGGCGCCTCTGTGTATATACTTTTACTTTTTTTTTTACATTACATACTTACCTACATAACACTACAACACCCAGACCCGGAAGAAATATTTGCAGAACATACAAACATTTCTCCCGTAGCGGGGATCGAACCCGCGCCTCTTGCGTCTCAGCCGAGCACTCGCCCGCCATGTCACAGAGGTCGTCAGTAATGCCAGTAAAATACCATAGCTTCAAACTATCACGAACCATTAATCTGTAAACCCAGAGCATTATTATAATAACTTTTTAGACCATCGATACCAGCTCACAACTTGTTTTGTCTTGTTGAGAATAATTCGGAAAACAGGACATGGTACTACCATTTAAATTCTCAAATTGTCATAATTTTTTGTCGCTGAGTGTATATACTTAGTAGCGAGTACTAGACGTACTCGTGGCGAGGAATTAATGAAAACGTCAACGCGGATGAAAGTGAGATTTCAAAATGTGAAATTATTTGAAAAGGTTATGTGGAAAATTGTAGGCTTTTTGACATTAATATGTTGAATATAAATAGGACAAACCGTTGCGCGTTGGTCAGATGTTTAGTCGAATTTAATTCTATCCGACTAAATTATAAATGTGAAAGTTTGCGAGGATGTTTGTATGTTTGTGCCTCAATCACACGCTGTAACGGCTTAACGGATTTGAATGAAACTTGGAATGCATAGTATGTGTGCTGAAATAACATTCTACTTTTTATCGGGGTACCACGCGAGCGAAGCCGTGGGCGGCAGCTAGTATTGTATATAGATAACTTTTGACCTACAGATGAATAGATCAATGTCTGGTTTTTGGTAATAACAAATAGCATAGAACACTCATCAATTAATTATACATAGTCCTTACCACTAGGACTCACTGTGACTCGTGGATCAGAACCTACTCCATGGTACCACCACACTTAGACTTTAAAATATATCTATTTGCAGTATATGTGAACATTTCTACCGCTGCGGTAATCGAACCCGCATCTCGCCAGTCAGCCAAACACTCGCCACACGGGATCCTATTACTAAGCCTCAGCTATTCGTCCGTCCTTTCATCTGTCAGCGGGCTGTATCTCATGAACCGTAATAGATAAAGAGGTGTTTTTTTTAATATACGACTGTACGGTACCCTTTGTGAGCGACTTCCACTCGCACTTGACCGGTTTATTATAAAAAAAACACCTCCTTTCCTCATTTTTCCTCCTTATTCGGTCGGTCTAAAAATATATATTTCTAAACAAGTTAATAAGTAACCTATTTGACAGTCCACGTGCTTCTAAGTAATAAACAACTGAGCAGCCGGCAGTGGATAATGTTGCGGAATGCGCCGTATACTTTATTATGGTAATCGCTGTCGTGCTCAACTGATAGCCTGTCGCCGCTTCCGCTAGTCAGTTGAGCAACTTTTTCATTTACTCACTACTTTCTAGTTACAGCGGTTTAATATTTAATTAGACTATGACGGAAAGGATGCGATAGTCTGGTAATATTCTGAATATACAAAGCTCTCAAGTTACTGACGGACTGACAGTCAAAGCGTGGCCAACCTTGAGCATCAACTATAAGCATGAGGATACTAGGAAATTTGAGGATACATTTCTCTTATGGTGTAGCGGTGCACAGAGAAAGGAATTCCCGAAATTTTCCAAATACCAGCCAAGCTCTCAAAAATACTCTCAAACGGTGAAGGTAAACCCGCGGCTTAGTCAGCTCGGCATGTATTGACCATGTCTTTCCTGTTGACAAGGCCGACTAAGCTGAGAGGATGGAATAGGTACTGGGCAAGCCTATTCCATCTTATCTGTATAAATCATCTACTATAGATGTTAAAAGGCTTTAGTCTAAGCTTGAGTTTTATTCGTTTTGGCCAAACTCCTTCGACAATAACAATAAAATTCATGGTTGAAATGATTTTGTTCTAGCCGACTCAACACCGATTCGTCAACGTCTAACACATTGACTCGTGCTAACGTACACTGCTTTCAGAGTTTTTCTATAAAATGCATCGAAACATGCATTTGAACCCTCGTGTGCTACCGACGAGGATAGATCGCTCTTAGGTAGATCGGGGAAAACCGACCACGGGTATATTTGTATCAGTTATAAATGCGAAAGTCTGTCTGTTATCTTTTAATCCCATCATCACTTCAATAATATTATTAATACGAAAGTTACTCTGTTATCTTTTCCCCCTCAAACGTAAAACAATAATAAATAAATATTTGTGGACATTTTACACAGCACCATCTAGCCCCAAACTATGCAAAGTTTGTACTATGGGAACCGATTGGCTGTTAGAATACTTAAATACTTTTTTTGTAAATACATACTTATACTTTTACTACATAATATTACAACACTCAGACATTTCTCCTGCAACGGGAATGGAACCCGTGCCTCTTGTGTCTCGCCGCACCACGCCATCGATGTCATCAAACAGATTTCAATATTTATCATGAAGATAATATTTATAACAGCCAAAATGATCGAACCATAACTCCATGATCCGAATACCAGCTGACTCGGACATCTTGGTTACTTAGAAGGAAATAAGGATACATTCTTGTGGAAAAACTACCTTTTGTCTTCAAATAATACAATGCGAACAAAATCGCGAGCAGCAGCTAGTTATATATTTTTTTGTTCGTCGGTTGCGGCCGGCGCTGTGTTCAGTCCCATTCTGTATTTCTTGCGGTTTCGGGCGTGTTTTAAAACGACATCGGTAAAATAACAAATTGTTTTCGAGATGCGATTTTTTCAGCCCGTACCAGTGTCATTCTGATGCAATTCTCTCATGAAAAGAACCTCTTTGAAGTGTCCTTTCACCATAACTAGAGATACAAAATGTATATGTGCAACGAATACAATAAAATGTGGAAGAATTTACATTCATTTAATAAATGCGAAAATTTTGAATTTTTTTTAAATGTTTGTTTCCATTATATTCCATAGCAAACTTCAAAATGGCATCCGATTTAACATCTTTTTCATTTGTAGTGGACCTAAATATCGACATTGGGATATTTAGGAAGCAACAGAAAAAAATTACTTGTGGAAAGAAACTGAAATGCAAAAAAAAATAATTACCGGTGCTATAAAAGAGGTGCTGTAAGTCAGTTAATTAAGCCGGCATTTAAGTCGTTAAGCCATGACGGAGGCCTTCAGGCGGCCTAAAAACTCCGTCACAAGAGTAGCTCATACGAACTTACTTAGTTAATGATTTGAGCATACAGCTATGAATAATCAGCAATCCAGGCTGATAATAGGATAGCAGCACAACGCATCAACTACACGGACTTGGCCGCATAATGAGCATAATTTGCCTAAACACCGCACAACATCTGAATCAGATCGGGATATTTGTCCATGTTTATTGGGGTGTCCATGATTTATCCCGTCCGCAGGACATGTCCCGGCGCGAATTGCCCGCTCGTTTATCCACGACGGCCAAATGGCCGGGATATTTCAGTTTGACCTCCACTCGCAAAAAGTCTTGGACTTGAATTGATGGAGAATTTGAAGGTTGGTGGACACTAAAGCGTCACTGCATAAAACAATATACAGTACCAAATATATGGTGCGCCTCGGCAAACTTCGTGCTTTGTATGAAAACCGAAATTGTCCGAACATGCATCTAATAGTCAACTAATAATAACTGAACCAACACGTTAAAAAATAAGTATTTACATAATTATTGTAACATCTCTATATTACATAATCATCATCGCAGTAGTTCGTATTTCAGAAGCTTGATGAAAATTGCCGAGGCGCGCAATATTTGTGGTACTAATAGTTACCTAAATCGTGGTAGGTTGAAAAGTACCTCGTTGAAAGTCAATTCTGGTTCTTATTCAACTCTGTTTGAGGTATGATGACAGTATTTCAAGTCGTGGGTACCTACCATCCCATTTTGATACTGTAGATAATTACAGAGACGGATTTAAATTTAAACAGTGTTTAAAGCAAAGTTTATAAGTAGGCTAGCCTAGGCCTTTGTAGCAAAAGGTTTCCTATCGACCGACCCTTTTATTTATAAACAAACAATTCAAAAATACTTTATTCCTCAAAATCGTTAGATATGGACAAGTCTTCAATTTACGTAGAATTTATATGCCTGAATATTTTATGTCTAATTTTGAATACGTATTCTTGCGACAGTCGCTTTACGATTGCATATTATTTTATGAGGCTTCAGCAGGCAGTAGCCTTGAGAGTTTATTGGTCTTCAGGATTATTAAGAATGTCTTTGTCCCTCTTTCTTTACGGCCTGTAGTAACGGATGTTATTTTACTGTTCTATTTTATGTTGTTGGGAGTTGAGAATTGACAGTGCCCGGGAAATTACATTTTTATGGTAATGCGAGCAGATGGTCAATTTTATAGTAAGTGGTAGTTTATGGGAAAAACATGTAATTGCATGTTTTTTTTTTTGTTTTTAATGTTGGATAAAATGTTGGATTTTTGATGAATTTTGTTTCTATTTGAAGGCTTCAGTGGCGTGGTAGCCGATTGCTCGGCAGAGACGCAAGAGGCGCGGGTTCGTTTCCCGCTTCGGAAGAATTGTTTGCATGTTCTGCTAATATTTCTTCCGGGTCTGGGTGTTGAAGCACAATGATACTCGTAGTTTCTGATACCCAAAGGCAATGCTCGGAACTAAATGTGTCTGTCAGGTGATATTAATACTGGTACCCAGTTAGGGTTACCGTACACGAAGGGTACCATCGGGACCGTATTGCTAAGCCTTCAGTGTCAGTCCGTCCGTCCGTCTGTCAGCGGGATAAAAGGTAGAGAGTTGAAATTCACAGTGTGTATTTCTATTGCCGCTTTAACATCATCATCATCATCATTAGCCTATAGCAGTCCATTGCTGTCGCTTTAACAAGAAATAATAAAAGTAGAATAAAATTAAAAATTAAATGTGCTCTGGGGCCTGTACGATAGTACGGAACCCTTCGTGTGCGTATTCGACTTTTTTATTCTTGTACCGAGCGAGGCCTCAGGCGGAAGTTAGTCTAAATAACTCCTTTAATAAAATAGCAGAACAAATAAAAGGTAAAGTAGGGGTAATATCTCTATATGCACTTAAGCGGAGGAGTACGAGATCCCCTCGCCCCCCTGCCCCCCCCAGCCCAATTCACTGCACATAAAGCGTTACTTTAAATTGGTAATGTCCCGTATTTCACTGGAGCGCGGAATTGATAAATATTAATACACGTCTGCGTACAGTCTTAGAACTATTCAACTTGAAGGCGTCGGTGGCGTGGCGGGTAAGTAGCTTACTATAAAATATCCGATTATATGGAAGACAAAAATGCTCGGGACTGAATAATGCTCCAACTCCTTTTATTAACATGACTAGCTGCCGGCCGCGGCTTTGCTCGCGTTGTACCCGGGCAAAAAGTAGCCTATATAATAATAATAATAAAACTTTATTTCAGACATAGGTCCATAGAAAAATACAACACTAAGTAGGTACATTTAAAATCTAACATGAATATGTTATTCCAGCAAACGTATTATGTATATTGTAAGTTTCATTCAAATCGTCACATCCACACATCCTCACATCCTCACATCCTCACAAACTTTCGCATTTATAATATAAGTAGGAAGTAGGATTGTAAAAGAATCATTTTCCAATTTGTATATTCTACGCTTTGTCGCGTTACGAACAGGTGTAAATGCAACATAGACTTAATACTTGTCCAAATGATTTTAAGGAATAATAATATTTTTACTTTGACTTTGACATTAGTGCACGACTGGATTTGAACCCACGACCTTAGAATTGAAAGGAAGGGCCGCTCCTACTAAACCTGCTCCACTTACTACGTTTGAAGGAATAAAAACTCAGGCAACTTTTGTATGTAAATTTCATAACATGACCATATCTTATAGATTTTAATGTAGTTGAATGTACTGATGTTGTCTCCCGACTAGAAGACTATCTGTGGCCGTTTCCAAAGTGCTCTCTCACTGTACCAGTGGGACTTTCTGGAGAAATGGACCAATTTGAACTATATTTCACAAGAATACAGTTGTATTAAGATCAGACATTTTTTAAAATGCAACGCTCTTTTCTATTGCTTACCTTGCGGCTACACTATTGGGATTCAGAGAACTTGTTGCGTAGTGACATAATATGATTTGTCACAGGACAGCAAAATGCGAAGCTTCGCGAAAGTGTAGCTACAGGTTTTATTTTTATTTTCGATAAATTATTAGTAACTTTAAATATCAGTGATCATCAGTGATGGTCAGTCACCAAATTCAAATTAAGAACAATTTAAAACTTTTTAAAAACAATAACTTGTTTGTTTGTTAAATTCAAAATTGGAACAGTTTTTAACTCGTGAAAATGAGGTCGTACCTTCTCGTACAACACAAGCTAGAATATTATTTTAAAATGCACATCCTATCCTACTATATTACAAATGTGAAAGTTTGTAAGAAAGTTTGTATGTTTGTGCCTCAATCACGCCTGAACGGCTGAACGGATTTGAATAAAACTTGGAATATACATAGTACATGTGCTGGATTAACATTATAGGCTATTTTTATCCGGGTAACACGCGAACGAAGCCGTGGCCGGCAGCTAGTTTAAAACAAGATTAATTAAACTAGAAAATATTTATTTAAATTACAAACATACAAAGAGGAACTGGTTACAAAAGGCTATTTCAGTGGTAATAAAACAAATTAACAATGCAGAACTTGGCATTATTCTATGTCCAGCATCCATCAGCTCTAACAAATCTCCCAACCACATTCAAAGTACCCAGGTGCTATCAAAACCTAACTTTAATAATACAAAACGTATTGTACCCAAGTCCGTGAAATACTGGGCGAGGATCGTACCATTCATTGCATATCCGACCTTACTGCATTCATAATAGGGTTTGGAATTAGGGAAGGCCGTGTAAAAGGTCCCGGAGGACCCGGTAGGCAATATGAAACATTTATGAAGCGGTACATCTCCAGTACGTATGTTTTGGAATACTGGACGTCTTGTGACTTTGTTCGTTGAGTGAGTGACCAGTGACCCCGCCTTCTTATCCTAAAGTCGTTGGTTCAAATCCGGTAGTGCACCAATGCATTTTTCTGTTCGAAAAATGTATGAATGAAAAAAGTGTCACTAGTCAAAAAGTCTCTTTTCGTGCTTGGCACATATTTTCGAACTTCTTAGGTTCCGGTTTCCTCACGATGTTTTCCTTCACCGTTTAAGAGTTACTGGTATAGCGCACCAGCATGCCGGAGGACAAAAAAAATGTTTGAAAACGTGTCAAGTATAATACGAAAGCAGCCTCTTTGAGACACACTTAAAATCCTTTCACCACACTGGTTCAAAAGAACTAGTGACATGATTAGTAGTAGTCGTTCGTGTATTTCCATACAAATGGCGGTTTATTCTGTTATTTCGAGTTAAACTGTTATTTATAACTTAGTTTAAGTAAAACCTGAAAAGAGTTAAATTTTTTCTGTTTTTGGAACTCTAAATGTCATAAAATAATCGATCTTTTAATTTGATCAAGTTGGCTAAAAAATATCCTAATGACCATTTTATTACTATACATTCAGTCAGTACAAGAGATTTATATAAATAGAATATATTTCAGTACGTCTGTACGTTCGGATGGTCTGAACAAATGAGAATAGTTAGCAGAATGTATGCTCCACGTGGAGAATGATTGAATTTCTAATTGTTCACGTGACCGTTTATTTTGTAGAGCAGAAATACACCTGAGTTATATTCCATACAACGAATATGGAGAACTTGGGAAGGCAATGTGAAGTCAGAGACACACGTAGGTAGTGTTAAATTGATACTCGAACAAGGCTTTTACATAAATAAATAAATAACACCCAACAGTCACATACATAGTCCTGACCCCACACTAGGATTCCCTGTGTCGTGGGTATCAGAAACTACGAGTACCATGGTACCACAACACCCAGACTCGGAAGAAATATTTACAGATCATGCAAACATTTCTTCCGCAGCGGGAATCGAACCCGCGCCTCTTGCGTCTCTGCCGAGCAATCGAGGCCGTCAAAAACATATTCATCACACATTTTACGAAACAAAGTTGGCGCCATTTTTTGTAATCCACCACAGAGTATCATAGAGTTTGCATAATCTATTTTTGCTATTGTCACTGTCAACTCAACTGAACTGTTGTGGCCAACTGAAGAGCAAAGGTATTAGCTTAGCTACTGTTGAGAAGTGGAGGCAGTTTTTCTAACTACCCTCATCTATATATATTTTTTTTATAAATAGTTATGGACATTTCACTCAGCGCCATCTAGCCCTAAACTAGCAAAGGTTGTACTATGGGAACCAGATGGCTGATACAATACTTTATACTTTTTTTTGTAAATAAATACTTTAGGTGATCCATCATGTTGGAGAGGATACTATCCATTAGTCGACTTTTATGACGTGCTCAGAGTCAAAATCAGTTGAACGCATTCTATGTTTTTTCATTGCTCCCAGTCCAGCAGAAAAGTGAATCCAGCAGAGTACTCTACCTTGTGATCTAGTTATTTGGCAAAAGTAATACTTATAATCAAAGTGACCATTTTTTTATTATCTACGTTGTTGTAAATTTGCCATCCTCATAAAATGAATCACTAAACATTGGTCTCCGCCTACTAACCCTTTCAATAACCTGGTGCCCGCCTCTACACAAAAAGTCTGGCAAATGACAAGTAAACTTTTGACCGAACTTTGCTTGGCTGTTTTGGTTATGGAAAAGGGTAGAAGATTTAGATCCAAAACTACACCCAAACAAGCACATTATAAATAAATTAATAAATATTTGTGGATATTTCACACAGCGCCATCTAGCCCCAAACTAAGCAAAGCTTGTACTATGAGCACCAGAAGGTTGACACAATACTTATGTACGTTTTTTTTTGTAAAAACATACTTTTAATACATGTTACTGTAACACCCAGACCCGGAAGAAATATTTGCAGAACATAGAAACATTTCTCCCGTAGCGGGAATCGAACCCGCGCCTCTTGCGTCTCAGCCGAGGTCGTCACGCCACCGAGGTCATCACATTGAAAACATACATTGAATTTCAAACTTGGAATGCGTTTTGAGGAGCAATCGCTATTGCCGAAGATTGACGAATTTTGGCGAACAGGCGCGTGCCATTGCGTTCCATCAACGTCGCGGGTAGACGGCGCGCCATATGTAACCGCGCCTGTACACGTTTGCCGCGTTTTTCACTCACTGGGTCACGAGGCTATTGGGTGGAAAATATCTTCAATCCAAGCAGTAATGATGTGTTCGATCAATCCACTGTAGGTACATAAGCTGAGAAAATCTAAATATATACAACTTTTACGTTACTGAGTCAGTCAGTAACATAAAAGCTTTTAGGACTTGTGACTAGAAGTCCTAAAACTTGGGGGGTCTATTTATCTTATAGTAAGTAAGTTCGTATGAGCTAGTGGCCAGCTCTTTTAGGAGTTTTTAGGCCACCTAAAGGCCTCCGTCATCGCTTAACTTAAAAAGCCGGGACCGACAATTTAACGTGCCATCCGATGCAAGGAAGTGCTCAGCTCTTAACGCCACTTGCGGTCACCCATCTAAATTGTCCGCGCACAACGTTGCTTAAATTCAACGATCAATTTAGAACGTAAGACGTTCTAAATTGATCGTTGATTGTTGATCGTTCAATTTAGAACGTCTTATCAGAAAGTAAAAGGGTAAGAAAGGCTAAGGTCCTTTAAACCCTTGAATGTGTGTAAAGTTGTACGTTTGTTGGTTTGTCCTTCTTTTACGTAGCAACGGAGCAACCGATCTCATTTTAACATATAGATAGTTTATGGGCCTGAGAGATAAGTTACTTCCTATCCGGATAAGAACACGGAAGCAAATAGAATAATGAAATAAAGCAATAGTCTTGACAGACAAAGACTGATTTAACAGTTCAAACTGCTTTGAGCTCTAAGTTCAAGAGTTGTCTAATTGTATGAAAACTGTTAGCAGTTTACCGCTCTTGTATGGCTCAGGAGCGAAACGGCGCGACGTTCAGTTTAAATGGTAAAATTGGCTCTAAGACGATTGTGACTTTCTACACCACTAAGCTTTGGTATTTAAAGGAAATACGACTTATGCCCGGTTCTAATATTCTACTAACTGACGACGGAACGTTCTTTAAGATAGCAACGTTGTTTTTCTGTATAAATGTTGCTGCTTTTGGACAAGTGGCTGTTGCTGTGATGATGAACAATCTGTAGTCAGTTATTAGAATGTTAGAACCGGACATTAATGAAAGGAAGTAAAAGCCAAATGATGCTTATTACTTCTACCTAAAATGTGTTTAGGTCAATGAAGGCCGTGGAGGTCAACAAGCGAAATAATAATCGCTCCATTTATTGTATTCCGCTCTCAAGAATTGTTTCATTCAAATTAACCGAAAAGGAATTTTGTACTCGAGCCGTTTTCGCCAAATTAAAATTACGGGCCCCATCAAGTACTTACAGTAAAATAAACTCTAAAACAAACGCATTAAGACACAATTTACAAAGATGAGCAAATAAACAATGCTGTTGAATGTTACGACTTAACAATGAATTATTTATTCAGTGAAGAAATTAACATATCAAGAGAATTCGGTTGCAATGAGCCAGTAAAAAATGGAGAAGGTAATTCCTCATATCCTTTAACAACCTTTAACTTTCCAACAATCGTTACTCTACAAAAATCCAAACCTGCATTTAAGAAACATAATTTAAAGGGAAATTTCCTTTTAAGACAGGAAGGTTGCTAAAGAAAACTCTTTCTTCATCCTGCCCTTATCCCACTCTATGTGGAGTCGGCACAAAATGTTCTCTTCTTCCATTCCCCTATGTCAGTCGTCATCACTCCTTTTTAACCCATGTCCTCTTTCACACAATCCATCCACCTTTCCTTTGGTCTACCCCTACCTTTAAATCCACCCACATTCATATTCATAACTTTCCTTGCAACATGAACTTCATCCCTCTTCATGACATGCCCATACCACGCGCTAGGCTACTCCTCAATCTTTCTGTCACTGGCGCTACTTTCAAACTTCCACTAATATACTCATTTCTTATCGCTCGTGGCGTAGCTTGCTTAGACGTTCTATAATGATCGTTGAAGTTAAGCAACGTTGTGCGCGGTCACAATTGGGATGGGTGACCGCAAGTGGCATTATGAGCTGAGCGCTTCCGTGCTTCGGAGGGCACGTTAAATTGTTGGTCCCGGCTTTTAAGCCATGACTGAAGCCTTTAGGCGGCCAAAAAACTCCATCACAAGAGTTGGCCGCTAGCTCATACGAATTTGCTTGCTTTTATCTTATCCATTCTAGTCACTATCTCAGCTGCAGAAAAAGAAAACTCTTACAATCAAAAGCATGGCCGTATGAACCTAGGAACAGTAAATCTCCATTACATTCATACATCTTCCTAGTAGGCATCACCGCAGTTCTAATCCGTTTGAGACGCGGTCTGTCCAAATTGAAATGTGCTGTTTTCAGACTGCCGTCTGCCCGCACAATACTCCTGGAACTCCATTTGGAGGATTAGAAAGAGGGTATGCAAATCAACACTGTCAGATTATGTGATTTATGATAGCTAACGCTAGAAAATGCTAAATGTTTGGTGAAGGAAATACGGTACTAATGAAGATACAATGAAGTAAGTTCATATGAGCTAGTGGCCAACTCTTGTGACGGAGTTTTTAGGCCGCTTAAAGGCCTTCGTCATGGCTTGACGACTAAAAAGCCGGCTCCGGAGCTCCATTATAAATCTTATCCTACTATATTATAATTGTGAAAGTTTGTGAGGATGTTTCTATGTTTGTGCCTCAATCAGGCCTAAACGGCTGAATGGATTTGAATGAAACTTGAAATATACATAATCCGGGTGCTGGAATATATTGTCAGCTACTTTTTATCCCAGAACAACGCGAGCGAATCCGCGGGCGGCAGCTAGTAATACATAAAGTACTCTTCACATATTCACTCCACAGCCTTTCAAAGCTCTAATCAGCATTACTGCTATTGTGGCAACAACTATTGTCATAATGTAGGAAAAGTATTAAAAAGTAGTAATTTTCAATCAGGCCCGCGATTACTTCGACAACAGTCGTCAGGGGGCGCAGATGAGAATAATTTACTGTCCCCTGTTTGGGGTAGTAATGACATTATGGACCGTGTGGGGTCTACAAATAATGTTACTGAATACGGACACCTACGCCTGGTCTCGTAAAATACCAACGCACAAATATTATGAAAATAAAGTGAGATTTCTTGTGGTAAAGTATTCGAGTGACGTAAAAAATAAATGGTGGTAAATTGAATAAAAAGTTTGCTACGATTATTGTTTAAACATGACAAATTAGTTCTTGAACCTTTGAAAAGGGAGATCTTCAATTCCTTTTCATTAATTTAACATAAACACCCTTTGTGCAATGCACCCCAAAATGCAAGTAAGAACTGATCTTCTACCATTAACACCCCTTTTCCGAAAACAATTCTAAAAAACGAGACAAAAACACAATGTGGCAGAGACAGGAAATGCAATTTTCTCCAACAAAAAAACGATGAAAACCACCGAGGCACCGTGTGGAAATCAAACAGCATTGTGATTCTAAGGGGTAGGGGGCGAGGGGAGGGGGGGAGGTAATCTTGAGGTAATCACACCCCCATAGTGTAACATTTACATTTATATGAAAGCAGAGTGCAGGAAGACGGTGGTTCGAAATCCTTCCGATAATTTTAATGTATGTTCTGTGTGTATGTGAAGTTCATGGCAAAAATAGACTTTTACACTTTTGCATTAGATACGACTTGGGTATTTTCCATGCTATTTATTTATATCGCTCCGTAAAGTGGGCAATGTAAATTTAACCTGACAAGGGTAAGGGCGGGTTAATTGACCCTGATCTTGTGTATTCTAAAAAAATATAATTAAATAATAGGGTTCTCATGACCTTGACCTAAAACCTTTTTATCGCATTAGGTACATTTCATCTTTCAAAACTATACCAGTAGGTACTCTCAAACGGTAAAGAAAAATTTCGTGAAGAAACCAACCGTAGAAACTCCGTAGAACCTTAAAAGTTCGAAAACATAAGTCAATTGCACGAAAGGAACCTTTCCACCACACATGAATTAGTGACACGACTAGATCTCTCAAAAATAGCAACGTTACCTATTTCACGCAAGCTACGTAATAAAATCCCCAGCATTTTCACAATAAAGCCCATTAAACCATACCATAATCAAAATGTATTTATAAACCCGTCAAATTATAATGTCGACTAACATAATGACGGCAATTTGAATATATTACCCGAATAATAGTACATATTGCCGCATTTTGGGATACTCGCCCCAAATTATACGACCGGCAAAAATGAGTATCGTTTTACGAATTTACTAACACGCAAAATGTATCTTTTAAATTCAGTTGTGTTACGTAAACGCCTTGTGCATGGAACACCGAAATAAACAGTATTTTTTACGTTTACCATCGATAAAAAAGACAGAGTTTTCAATGCGAATGCTTTGCTCACTAGCAATTTTTTAAAGATAAATAATTAGTTAGTCTTTTTCATATGTTTCAATCATTGTGCATAATGGATGGACAAAAGCCTGTGACACACAGACCGTGACTCGAACCCGCATCAACACAAAATTAATATAACGTCAAACAATAGCCGAGAATCCCATACGAGCTCTATGCGTCAAACGGTCAAAAACGCTTCATTTTCGCCGCTTTTCAACATCTGCAAAAACCTTCAATCATCTTGTAAATTTAAAGGAAACTCGTTCTTATTGTATGCGGACAACGCTCATACAAAATGCATGGATACGTTTGCAGTCCAACAATGGACAATACGGACCACAGTTGACAAAAGCACGGTTCGAAATGAATGGCTACAATACGCAGTGACCTCCCAGGCTTCTACCCTACTCACGGCAGAGCGGGCGTTTTGTTTGCAAATATTACATTTTTATAGCACAAAATGTCAAAGTATTTATGCTAAACGAGATTAAATTTTATTGAAATCGGTATCGGCTTTGGTGGCATTTATTTTTATTTTTATGAGTTCTGTATTTCAGTTTAAGAAGTATATCTTTTTGGGTTGTTCTACTCGTTATAGCACTGGTGGTCTAGTTGATAGTGACCCTACCCCCGATCCTAAGATCGTGGGTTTGAATCTGGTCGTGTACCAATGGATTTTTCTCTGCGCTCTCCGCCTCAAACGATGAAGGAAAACATCGTGAGGAAACCTGCGGCTTAGTTAGTTAGTATTGACCATGTCTTTCCTGTGGACAAGGCCGACTAAGCTGAGAGGATGGAATAGGTGCTGGGCAAGCCTACTCCATCTAAATTCGTCCCGGGCACTACAGTATCTCGTCTGTGAAGGTAAAAGTTGCCTCCTACCTGACGCTGTATAAATCATATACTTTAGATGGTAAAAGGCCATGGTCTTAGCTTGAGTTCCATTCGTTTATGAAACGTGGTATTGAACCCTTAGGCATAAACGTAATCAGCCTTTTATAAATAACTAGCTTTCGCCCGCGCCTTCGTTCGCGTGGTATCCAAACAAAAAGTAGTCTATATGTTATTCCAGCACACATACTATGTGTATTCTGAGTTTCATTCAAATCCGTTCAGTCGTTACGGCGTGATTGAGGCACAAATATACATCGTCACATCGACACATCCACACAAACTTTCGCATTCATAATATTAGTAGGAAGTAGAATTTCACATAAATATCTATACACATACCATGAGCAACGTGGAAATAAATACCTGAGCCATTAAATTACAGTAATCAAGCCGCCCCACAATCAAGGGCCGAGAAAAATATTGAAAGAGATTAATTCTAAAGCTAATTACACACCGTCCCCCGATCCGTAAATAATGACGTCGACAATATGGCCGCCGGATATTACGCTTACTTTCATTTCCCCTGCACACGTGGCGCGGTTTAGCTGATGAGCTATAGTGTGCATGCGCCCTTACACTTGTCTCATTACACACTAGTTATGACTGAAACAATTTATTTTAACATGTAATTATAGCTACTACAGAATTACTGATTCTTATCTACACCGTCAGTCAATGTAAGAAACCATTAAGCATATATACATATGACGGCCTCGGTGGCGTGGCGGGCGACTGCTCGGCAGAGACGCAAGGGGCGCGGGTTCGATTCCCGCTGCGGAAGAAATGTTTGCATATCCTGCAAATATTTCTTCCGGGTCTGGGTGTTGTGGTACCATGGTACTCGTAGTTTCTGATACCCACGACACAGGGAATCCTAGTGTGGGGTCAGGAGTACGTATGTGACTGTTGGGTGTTATTTAAAAAAAATATTTAAATACATTAAATTCAGACGGCTCCCTGCCAGTAATCGGAGTGAGAAGCGAAAGTGATCGTAGAAAGAAAGGTTATAAGTACGGGAATACTATGTTGTAAAAATCCGAAATAAAATCAGCTCTTTTGCAATTGTAAGCATCACGAGAGTTGTCTGACATAAATTGTTTTTATGACAGAATGGGTTTTCATACATACATAAAATCACGCTTGTTTCCCATAGGGGTAGGCAGAGATCACGGATCTCATTACATTTCTCATGCATGCTCGTCGATTTAGGGTACTCTTGACCTGGCCCTTTTCCAAAACGTCGCCGATTTGGTCCAGGTACGTGCGCCGAGGTCTTCCCCTTCCAACGATACCATTCACACTCGCCTCATACACATAGGTTTTCAAAATATAAATATTCTATACCGCGATCTGGAAAGCGACCTCTCAGGATGACTTCATAACAAAAAAATTCCAAACAGCCATTCCAAACTTGAAATTCTGATCAGAACAATTCGACAAACGGAAGTTCTCATCTATCAGCCATTTCTGAACTCTGATAAAACCGGATCCGGTTCATTTGCGGGTCACGTGACACGCTGACTTTAATTGAATTGAAGAGTTGCAGGGTGAACTAGTTCTTGATACGAATAGTTGTTGGAGATGAATTACAATCTATAATTTATAATGCAACTTTATGCCTTATCATAAAGTAAGTTCGTATAAGGTACTGGCAAACTCTTGTGACGGAGTTTTTAGGCCGCCTAAAGGCCTTAGTCGTGGTTAAACGACTTAAAAGCCGGGACTGACAATTTAACGTGCCCTCTGAAGCACGGAAGCGCTCAGCTCGTGATGCCATTTGCGGTCACCTATCAAAATTGTGACCGCGCATAACGTTGCTTAACTTCAACGATCAATCAAGAACGTCTAAGCAAGCTACGCCACGAGCGCTTCAAGTGTTATATAGAAAACATAATTATCATCATCATCCAGCTAGACTCACCTCACTGCTGGGCTAAGACCTCCCTCTCGTCGTTTACGTCATTTATGTTAATTTTGTATTAGAAAACTAATAATTGGGTTTGTAAGATCCATAAAAAATTGGCACTATATACGATGCTGTAAATTGCATAAGAATAAAAAAATATTATGTTTTGAAATCCGAATAAGGCGGTTGCTCGGCTGAGACGCAAGAGGCGCGGGTTCGATTCTCGCTACGGGAGAAATGTTTATATGTTCTGCAAATATTTCTTCCGGGCCTGGGTGTCATAATATTATGTATTATAAGTATGCATTTAAAAAAAAAGTAGTAGGTATTCTATCAGCCATCTGATTTCCATAGTACAAGCTTTGCTTCGTTTGGGACTAGGTGTCGCTGTGTAAAATGTCCACGATTATTTATTTATTAGAAAAGCTTAAAATTTATGTATTAGGTATTCTGGTTCACACCTAGATCGGTGCAAATGAAACAGGTTAGGTATTCAGCGGGCGTTCCAGACGAATGAATCGAGTCGATCATTGAATGTTGACGCGGAGATTGCTTTGGCTTTAGTCCTAGTTGTTCGGTATAATTCGATTGATGTTGGCTTATAAATAAAAATATTTTATCTCGGTCTACAAGATCCATAATTTGTTAGTAATTATATACAAGCACTTTTAATTAGGGTTAGTTATTTGACTTAATACTATGTACTTACCAAATCACCCTCCTCACGAAACAATGCTACGTGGGAGAGGTGATTCTACCAGCTATTGCTTGAAGGATGGTGTTGAGGCTGTCACGCACACTGCGCATCAGGGATGTGGTCTTTTTACGGCTTTTTTTATGTTTCAGTTGCCTGCATTTTTTTTGACATAGTGAATATAACCGGGTTGACGTCAGGCAGGCGGCCGGTCAAAAAACACCTTAGCCAAAACTCTTACACAGCATGATCCTTGGATCATGCTGTGCCGACCCTACATAGAGTGGGATAAGGGCAGGTCATCGAGCATTTGACTAAATTTTTTTTCAGTTAAATGCTCGATGGGACAGGTAAATGATAATGATAGTAAATATTACCGGAAATCAGTGGATGAGACTCGCGAGGGATTGGAGAGAATGGCGTGATAAAGATGACATTCAACTGTATGACATTCAACATTAAACTGTGATGAGAACTTCCAAATTCAAAATTTCAACGTACAAAGGAAGAAGCTCGAAATTCAAAACTGCACAAACCCCTGAGTATCACAAAACAAGGTAGTGTATACTCCGCGGTTTTTCCGCGCGCAGTCGAGGCGACAATCCCTGTCACTCAGCCGGCTTAATTGCGAGTAGTAAAACAAACGAGGGAGGCGCGGCAGAGGCGCGTGTGAAGTACCCGGGCATACAGACTGGCGGCTTTTAACTAAGGCCTTTAACCATAGTAGTTGATTTATACAGCGTGAGGAGGCAACTTTTTACCTTCACAAACGGGACGCTGTAGTGCCTGGGACGAATTAGGATGGAGCAGGCTTGCCCAGCACCTATTCCATCCTCTCAGCTTAGTCGGCCTTGTCCACAGGAAAGACATGGTCAATACGTGCGGAGCTGACTAAGCCGCGGGTTTCCTCACGATGTTTTTCTTCACCGTTTGAGAGTACTGGTATAGCGCACATAAATTTTTCACACAGAAAAATCCATTGGTACACGACCGGATTAGAACCCACGTCCTTAGGATCGGAAGGCGGGGTCACTACCAACTAGACCACCAGTGCTTTTAAACGTCTCTTAAATAAATAACGTCCAACAATCACATAATGTATGTCACCGTAAAATTGTGAAAACCGTTACATAGATTATAATCTACCATCGAGAATCGAGAATAGAATCTACCAGCATCACGAGATATAAACTGTCGAAAGATTGTGAATATTTTTTGGTGGTTTTTAGTGGTATTTAGTATACTATATATATATATATACACTACTTAACTTAACCAACTGAATTCGATCCGATAGATAAGTAATAATGCGTTAAATTGTAAGCAGGATGTTACGGTTCACAATTCAACAGTTTACAATCTCGTCAATCAAACCTGAATCTTTATATTTTTGATGTCTCATACACACGGTATTAGTTTAAAGGCGTTACTACAGTGGCACATGATCTTACATTTTTATACAAAGCGAAGCCAAATACACGTAGCCTTTGCGTTCACCGCATCGGAGTTTTTCACGCAGCGTCAAAACCGCCCGTCTACATCACCCCTCCACAATCCCAACCGTGTATTCAGTGCTCCATCCCTTCCATCTCCTGTAATTCGAGCGGGTCCAGAATGACCAATCAAAATTAAACTACCCTCGTTAAACTGACTTCGGAAAACGATTTTGTTTTTGAGTTTTGACGTAACTTTGCGTTGTGTGGTCGATGCGCGGTTTCTATGGCATGCGGTTCCATCTGCTGGCAGCATGCCGATGTTATATCTATTGTATACAATAGGTATTTATGTATCTATGCTATGTTGTATTATTCGCATGGAATTCATACGGTTGATACTCTGAAATCATAATTTAATTCATTTTCTATCATAATAATAATAATAATAAAAATTTATTTGAACAAAAACAAAAAAGTATATTTCATGCTTACAACATCATCTTACCTTACAAAGATTACAATATAATTTAAAACGTCCGAGAACTTGGCTCACACAAACACACTTAAGTTTTATTTTTAATCATAAGCAAAGATCTTTTTCTCTATTCATATAGGATCCTTTGATATTGTTTTTGAATCGCCAGTTTTAATAAGATTTCTAAATATTTAATACGGCCGGGATTCTAACCTACTATCTTCAGGTCAAGGTAGCCAGTAAGCCAACACGGCCCTTCAGTTTTTCATACCTTTCTTGCTTCTTACTTCACTCAGCAGCTGCAAGAGAAAGCCAATAAAATAGCAAGTGCAAAGCACAGGCCTAACTCCACACAATTTGAACTAAGTTAAATCCTCACTCGGTCAGACAGTTTGCTTAAGTTGCGCGTATTAGCATATTGTACTAACCAACTTGGGGTATAACTTGCAGGTTCACAAATACTCAAGTTGTATCGCTGACCGCTCTAAGTTGACGCCACCCTGTTACTAACTTGTCCTGACTTACTGATAAGTTAACGTAGCATCTGATGTCTACCACGGGTCTCCTGGACTAAAGGGTGGCACATTTAGATCGGTCAGTATGTGCAAGTCTATAACTATAACCCCAGAATACTCAAACGCGACTCAGAGTTGAGCACGTCTCAAGTCACGGTTTTTTGACAGTTTTTGATGAAAATCTGTCAAAAGATGATCAAAAAAGATGCGTTTGAGTATTCGGGGGTTAGACATACAAAGATCTGTCCTCAGGAACCATGTCATCGATTTTATTGGCAAGAAAAACTGCATACATAACAAATAGTTAATTTTACTATTAAATATGATAATGGCGTGTATGAGTCAGTGTAAGAGGCGAGTGTGAATGATACCGCTGGAAGCGGACGTACCTGAATCAAATCGGAGACGTTTTGATAAATGGCCCGACGAGCATGCATGAAGAACGAAATAAATATATCAGGATCGTAGTAAATGGAGATCCGTGATCTCTGACTACCCCTATGTATGTATAGAATAATAAGACCATTTTGAAACGTCTAAAATCTACGTTGATATTACGCTCATAAGTAGCTACGGGACCAGCTCCAAGTCCGTTATGTTACTGAATGTGAAAATGCCGGCCGTAATATAACGGTGGAGGTGTTTTAGCAAAGCACCGATCCATCGGATAGCCTGCTAGCTAATTGAACAGATGGTGAAGTTATAATTTAACGGGGAGTATTATTTTATGGCGAGCGCGGGCCGTGTGCTGAGTATCTGGTTTTCTGAACAGGGTTTTATGGATCTTTGTGATTTATCTGTTTCTACAGCTTTCAGGACTTTTGGCTAGTCAAACTGACTATCTAAAAGAAAAGTGCTAATCGATGAAAAAATGTGCGGCACTTTTCTATAGATAACAATTTTGGTACTACGGGCACTTTTTATGAAACTCTGGTGAAACTCATTTTATATGGGTGAACCAGAGAAAAACAAAGTAATATTCAATGAGCATTAAATATTATTTTTGTAGTATAATATTTTATTTGATAGTTAAAAAAATAAGCAAAAGAAGGAGATGACATTGACGACCTCGGTGGCGTGGCGGGCGAGTGCTCAGCTGAAACGAGAGAGGCGCGGGTTCAATTTCCGCTAAAATGCGGAGGTAAAATTAAATTAAAAGTTCCTCTAGAAAAAAAAATTAAAAGTGAAAATAACTATTGGACGCGTGTTTCCAAAATAACCCTCAAAAAGGGCTAAAATGGGATGTTAAAATGTACACGGGTAACCTAGTAAATAAAATGAATTCTGAATTACACTTGGCGCTATTTTATTTATTGAAATACGTAGTGTTAAGGTTTAACACGATTTAACTCACCATTTTCCTTGCTCCGACCGGCAGGGCGGGACCTATCGAAAACTGTCCGTTGCAACTACAAAGTAGTTAACTTGGCGGATTAACCAATTAGAGTAGTTAAAGTATTCGGGCTATTGTAGTAATTGAGAGTGTTAACGGCTATTGTGTTACAACTTACATAGTAATAGATAAACTTAAAATAAATAGACTGAAAAAATAAAACTGAATATAAAGAATTGACCCTAATTTTGTAATAATTGTAAATTCATTTTCAAACACTACAAAACATTTAAAAATGATTTAAGATCATGAAACTTATCATGCATTAAAACGCATACATTAAAAAAAGTAGCTAATACTTCAAGTCACATACTTTTTGAGCGTTATTATATTTTGTTACATTTTATTCCTTGACTATACCTACTGAAACTTTGAAAAAAAAACTCCACAACAGTAAGCAGTATAGTTTACTGATATATAATGCTAGTTACATTTCGACACAGACAAATTGCTATCATTTTTCCGAGAAATATCTCACTGATATGAAAGACCGCCCTAGACAACAATCAGGCGATTGTCGGCGCAAATTGTCAAATAATTGCCCGCACACGATAGTCTGAGAGCTGGAATTATGTCGAGGGCCGCAATACTCGTGGTACCATTAAAATTGCAATCAGAGGCAAAGTTTGAGGAAGTTGGGCGCATGCTGCCCTATTTGATTATTAGTTGAAGCGATGAACAGAAAAATTGGCATCCTGTCGTTATGCATGGTAAGTACTTAATATAAAGGCCTTTTACCATTATAGTAGATGACTTATACAGCGTCAGAAGGAAACTTTTACCTTCACTAACGGGATGCTGTAGTGCCCGGGATAAATTAAGATGGACTAGGCTTGCCCAGCACCTATACTATATGAGCACTGATAGTCTAGTTGGTAGTGACTCCGCCTTCCGATCAGGTGGTGGGTTCAAAACCGGTCGTGTACCGATGGATTTTACTGTGCGAATAATTTATGTGATATACCAGCACTCTCAAACGGTGAAGAAAAACATCGTGAGGAAACCCGCAGCTTAGTCAGCTCCGCACGTATTGACCATGTCTTTCCTGTAGACAAGGCGGACTAAGCTGAGAGGATGGTTTTTGTTATAGGGTGTGGCAAATGATGGTTATTATTATTGTGACATTTTAGAGACTACGTAGGTATCTTATTTTATTTTATTTTTTTATTAATCTTTAGAGTCCCACTGCTGGGGGTTGGGCTTCGGTGAAGGATAGCGTTTTGCGTCATTGTCTATCCTCTGACGAATTATATGTCCACACCTACCCCTGTCCACTACAAGTATGCCGAAACAATACAATACAATACAATAATTTATTGGTAACACCAAGTTACAGGTCAATATAGTGTAATAATATAATTAAGTTAACTTTTCATTTTCAAATAATTAAATTAAATTCATTAAATTAAATTAAATTAAATTAAACTAATGGCGACTTGTAGAATTCATCTACTGACTAGAATGAGTTGTGAAGTAACCACTTGCGTAATCTTATTTTGAAAACCGCTTTGGAAGTTGCATCTCTCGTTATAGTGTCCGGCAGCCTGTTATATACTGAGGGGCCCATTACCGAAACTCGATCGTGTATTATAGGCTAGCAGAACTTCTAAAATATTTCAAATCTTATATTATAAGAATCTTTGTCCTGACTGACTGACTGACTGACTGACTGACTGACTGACAGACAACGCACAGCCTAAACCGCTGGACGTAGAGACTTGAAATTTTCAGTGTAGGTAAACCTTGGTACGTAGGGGTGTACTAAGAAGGGATTTTTCAAAATTCAACCTCTAAAGGGGTGAAAAGGGATGAAAACCTGGAATCAATTTTTGGTCTAAAACTGCACATAACCTATATCAAATTAAAGAGCCGATTTTTCTCATTTAGTTGATGTCATAATTACCTGCAAATTCTTTATTTTTGGCATGTTTTTCATGAAAAATAGAATACTTTTATTTTGACATTATGACAGCGATGATACCAAAGATTAGTAATAGATGATACAAAACATATGGAAAAGGAACTGTCAATGTCAAATTACCTGTGAAAGGAAGCATAAATTATTACTGGTCTAATAAGTTTCTAATCTTGATTATTCATGGAGTTCTGACGTAATTCCACGTCTGAAAACTAGATGTCGCTGCTAATTCTGATCAAATGACGCGCTATCGTTGCGTTTTGTAAAGTTTACCTTAACCATGGGCGCCGGCAAGGGGGTGCCAGAGGGTGCACTTGCACCCCTTGGGAATCTCGGGATCAACAGGAATTATTGAAACTGTATTGCGCTTTCTCTGTTAAGTTCATCCCATTTATGCTGGTGCCATCTGGTGTAGAGTAGCGGTACTTTAAAGGGTGCGTTCAGAGAAGTAATGGAAATCGATTAATATCGATCCCGGTACTCCTGGCCCACCAGTTTAGAATTTCTAAATTTCGATCGTCGTGAACAAATAGGTGTGAGCCGTGACGACTGGGTACCTATATAATAAATTCATAATGAATAGTCAGAAATTTGTAAATGTCTCAAACATTCAGACTAAAATTTCATCTTTTTATTAACAATCATATACGGCAAAGATTGTAAGAAAACTAAAATCTGCACCACCTGGAAATTATTTCTGCCGGCGCCCATGACCTTAAATCTCAAAATTTTTACTAAATTCACCGAAATTTCTTAATTTTTAGATTTAGGTATGTTTGTTACTCTTTCACGCAAAAACTACGGAATATACTTACATACCATTATTCATATTCGTTCGCTAAAGTTAGCCATTGCTTAAAGTTAGCCCTGTCACTGTTTGTCATTATGAAATGGTAAGAGATGGCAATACATTAGTCATCGTTTAGCGTACACTATATTATAATGAATAATGAGGATAGTAGGTACCTACGTGTGCTGGAATGGGACATAGGGTATTTTTTATGTGGGTACCGCGTGAGCGAAGCCGCGGGCGGCTGCTAGTAACAAAATAACTGCGAAGTTCCCGATACTCGCGCAATCAACGTGCGCATTATCGAAGCTTTTTTTGTGCAGAAATCGAAAACACGTCGCAAATTACATCGCAACCGAACATTTCCGACACAATTGCTTCAATTGAAAGCTCTCGTACTGATTGACAAGTCGATAGCGTTCGACAATACAATGTGATAAAATCGCCAGCTCCCACTCCACAGATACTCACAAAGATTGAGCATAAGTGTAGGTAGGTACTTATAATAACTGGAAGGTGTTAGCCAGCGTTAGGAGACCCTTCGTTATCACTTTTCCCCTAGTTCGAGTACCGGAGGGGGGCTCTCGATAAGCTGGTGGTTGTTTTTGATTTATACTGTAATATAACCAGCACATGTGCTTCTTTTAGTGCTAAATGGCTTCTTTGTTAATGAGATATGTGCACCCACTTAGTAGATTAAGTTCCCATTACTTAGTGTTTCTGTTTTCCTTTACCGTTCTTTTTATTTTTATCTGTTGAATATATTTTGTGTTACATTTCTTTCATAAGAAACAGATTTTAGCTCAATATTATATTCTACTAATATTAAAAATGCGAAAGTTTGTGTGAGTGAATGTTTGTTACTAATTATCCCCGTAACCACTAAACCGATTTTGATGAAATTTGGAATGTAAATGAATAAATTATTGTGGACATTTCACACAGCGCCATCTAGTTCTAAACTAAGCAAAGCTTGTACTATGGGCACCAGAAGATGGCTGATAGAATACTTATATAGGTATTTTTTTATTTTGTACATACTTATAATACATACAACACCCAGACCCGGAAGAAATATTTGTAAAACGTACAAACATTTCTCGCGAAGCGGGAATCGAACCCGCACCTCTTGCGTCTCAGCCGAGCACTCGCCCGCCACGCCACTGAGGTCGTCTCTAAATCGTTCAGAAGGCTTATAAAAGCAGGTAGGTACCTGTAATTCCTTCGAAGATAAATTACTTATCTGATCGCTACTAGCTTCCATAAATATGTATTAGGCTTCAATAATTTTGTTAGTTTAGGTCCGAAACATCGAGTTACGGTGTATTTATAATTCAAAGAATTGTCATTGAAAACAAATATATTGAGACATAATATAACGACGTTGGCTTTTTATACGAGAAAATAAACAATTTATCAAGAATGGGATCGTTTTTGGATGTCAAGTTTAATGGTAGACGTAGAATGAGGTTTTATTTTCAAAGCGATCAATGAAATCACACTTCCTAACTATCCTGTTAATATTATAAAGTGTATGTTTGTTTCCAATTATCAGCGTAACGGCTGGACTTAGTAGTTTAAGACTTCAAATAAGCTACATTTTATTCGGGTCAAATCAAGTTCAAAATTAATATCCTTAGTGCATCTGTAAACATCACAGGAGAGGTCTGATTTATCTGTATTTATGGTTTATCTATATGCACAGATTGTTCAAAATAAACACATTTCATTTATAAAGTTGCTGCCAGCAGGCGTATAGTGAAGCGAGAATTCTAACAAAAAACTTTTTTTAATAACATCTCGCTACAAGAATTCAAATTGAAATGTCATGGCGTCTGTGCGACGTGCCATATTGTCGAGGGCTCTCGTTCTATGTTTGCACAGCCATTGCATTATGACCCTTATGGGTATAGGCTTAAGGTGGTGGGCAAGTGCGGCCGTTTATTCGTATTAGTGCAGCGGGCTGTGCAGCGAATAATCGCTTTTTAATGAAAAGATTAGTGCGCTTCCCATTGTCGCGCGATCAATGGATCCGGACACTTGGGGAATTTTCCAATTTCAACGATCGGCTGCATGTTTTCTAATGAGGAATTATCACCTTTAGCCGACTGCCAGTGGGGGTTTTGATTTACAAAACCTTTGAGTGATTGAACTCAAAACAACCATTAAAACGGCGGCGTGGCGGGCACGTGCTCGGCTGAGACGCGGTGCGGGTTCGATTCCCGCTACGGGAGAAATGTTTCTAATTGCTAATATTTCTTCCGGGTCTGGATGTTGTAGTATTATAAAAAATAATGTATTATTATGTTATGTATTTACAAAAAAACGGTATATGTATTCTATAAGCCATCTAGTGCCTATAGTACAAGCTTTGCTTAGTTTCGGGCTAGATGGCGCTGTGTCAAATGTCTACAAATATATTTAAAGTAGGTAATTTACTAGTTGCATGACTGGGATGCGAGAAGTGGGAGGAAAATTAGCATATTTTCTTCAAATACGCAACTCAGGGTGTTGTTATACCATGGAAATCGTAGTTTCTGACACACAGAGAATCCTAGTTCGTCAGGAATATAACTAGTCTTTGTCTTCCTTAAATAACAGCCTACGATAAGTAAAGTACCAAAACATTTGCCAAAAACTTGCATTATTTACGTCCCAACTTTTCAATTTACATTACGACGACAGAACAGAAAACACCTAAATTAAAACAAAGGGACGCGACGATTTCAATTGAAGCCGGCCTCATCCCGTAATGCACCTACTCGTTAAACAAAGGTTCAGTCCTACAGAGTACTAACAAAGCAGTCAAAGACATTGACGGACCGGCCCGACAATGGCCCGCCGATTTTCTTAATTAAAAATGTCTCACTATTGGCACCAAAGCTCAGGGAAACAATGGAGTATTGACACTTGGCGATTTTTAGACTATTGTCTTTGCTGTTTGAATTAAACAGTCAAAGGATTCAAACTACAATTAAGACAGTGTTTAGAGAGCAAGCAGATTCAGGGTTGAAATGTGTGGAATTGTTAGCATAGTAGCCATAGCCTTGTAACTTAGAAGTTATGAAGAAATTAAGTTCAAAATAAAGAAGTCCTTTAGAAACCTTCATCATCTTCATTACTTGCTGGGTGATAAGCATCCTTTCGATTTCGCCAGCCTTCTCAGTCCTAAGGGGCTAATTTCTCGATGTTATCGACCCAACGCGCTGTCGGACGTCTGGAATGTCTTCGGCCAGTCCGCGACCACCATAGAGACCTTAGCAAGCTTTATAGCGGTAAACAAATTTTTTGGTATCTAATAATCTAATCTCTTAAAATACATTAAAATAGTGATCTCGTGTTATCGTATCGTACACAGTAAAGTGGTTTAATTTATTCGTGCATTTTTTTAATAACGACTGTTTCCATAGCGGTGTAGGTTGGTTCAGGCGTTAGTAGAAGCCTGGAGGGGACTAATTGTTACTCCAGCACACAATGAAAACAGGTATTTAGTTTTATACCTCAGTTTATTACTTTACATGAGATTTTAATTTGTACTTTTATTTTTAGTACCGGCTAAGATTATTTTTCAGTAGATGAAGCTGTATAACTTAAAAATTTGTTTCCGACAAATTACTTAAAAACGTACTTCATCACCATCATCATCATTATCCACATTAGTCGTCTTTACCCACTTTATAAAAAAAGGATTTAAAGGGTATACTTCTCTGCTGGATTAGCAGAAAAAACATAGAATGCGTCCAGCTGCTTCTCTCCCCGAGCATGTCGTAAAAGTCGACTAAGGGATAATATATTCTCCAACATGATGGACCATCTATATGGGCGATCATGTTGGAGAATGAAAGTGAAATGAGAGGAAATGAAGAATATCGGCGATGGGCTGATCACCTGTCACCATGGTTCATCATATCCATCTCGGGACTATAAATCAGGAGTGGCTACAAGTTTTCCTATGATTACTTGTGGCTCTGCCCACCTCATTATGAAACGGGCGTGATAATATGTATGTATGTATTTTATATAGGCTTGGTATATAGGCTTCCTTTTGCTGGCACCATCCAACACGCATAAATATGCATTTAGTACAAGCAAAACAGTAATAGCTAAACACATTTATTTTATATTTTGGGAAATCCTTGGTCTAATGTAGATATATTGATCAAATGCAAGTAAAATCTTTCGAAACACAAAACCTCGACTCAATTATTACAAAATATCAACTCAGCAGGAATACGCGAACATTGTAAGGATTCCAAAGTTGTGATCGGAGACAGTTTAGTTAGACTTTCGACTTTCAATAGTTTCAAGTAATAGAAAATGGCGTTTTTAATTAATTTACAAACTTGATTAAAATGTAACTTTTGAATTTGCATGGTAACACCGTAATAGACTTTTCATATATCTGAGAATGAGAGTATTTTATATTACGAGGGTTAAAGAGCATCATTCATAGCTCAACTCCATCCACTACTGGTGTAGGCTTCCTGTTTGTCACAGCTATGTTGGTTTTTGCTTGTCTTGTTCATCATCTTACCATACTAATAATTTATCACAATTTAATATATATTGAAATTTCAATAAAATTTCAATAATACGTTAATAATGGTGTGTTCCTCATCCAAGCAATTCTCATCTTCCTGCCCTTATCCCACTTATTTGGGGTTGGCACATGTGTTTTTTTTTCCTTTGCTCTCTAATAGTGTGTACTTACTAAGTTAGAAAGTGCATATTGAAATTCCACGCTCAGTGCACAGCGTGTACAGTGCATAATTATGTTGATATTTTTGTTAAAGCCTCTACTTATTCAGTACAATGAAGAGTTCAGCTAACTCCAGCATGTCAGCTTTTATCCCAACCGCTGCAGCTTACAACTTGCGTCGGAACTTTTAATCCATTGCAGCATTGTTTGGTCCTGTCTGATTACCGCCCTCACAATGTTGCGGTGAAACTCACACGGACTTTTCAAATTCTGTCTAGAAACATTCAGTCCTGATAATTTATTATTTTTATGTATTTCTCATGATAAGATATTGTCAGTTTATCTATCTATAGTTTTGGTTGAGCGTTGGCGTGAACAAGAAATGATAAGGGTCAAAATTGCAGTCCTTGGGGAACGTCTGGAAATTCATCGTAATCAACTATTTTCTTGATTAACATACCTAGTTGATTTATTTTCTTTTGTTTGTTATGTTTACTTATGGCCTATGTTTACTTGTGGCTCTGCCCACCCCATCGAGGATACGGGCGTGATAATAATGTATGTACATTATTATGTCAACATTCATCTAAAGCTTCATTAAAACCTGAAAATTGGAATTCTGCCTATTTCTTATTATGGTTGGAATTTATATGTCACCAAAAGCATTGTGCAACTCCCCTCACTGATTGCTTCAGGCGTCCCTTTCAATGCTGCAGTGAAAGTTTCAGACGGGCTTTTTGAGAACTACCCAACTTTCGTTACAGTTGTTTTGATAACATTTTTGAGTTTATTTCTCTAGTTGTTTAGCGTCCGTCGTTATTTCACCGTTGCTTACGCCGATGGTAGCTATTTTTGAAGAATCTATACTCAAGGAATTTAGGAAATTATTCTGAATTCCATAAACAAAAATCGTTACAAGAAGTTTCGGATGCTTGAAGTGGTTCTTATAAGTTATTTGAATTCCTTCGTAGATATTTTGCAAAACTTTTGTGAAACAATATTTAGAGGGGTGTATAAATCTCCGGTCATCGCAAGGTTTTCCATCTCTTATTACGCGAGAAACCAGAAAGAGATAGAACTTTTACGTGAATTTTATTATAGTGGGCTTCATAGATCTCGATATCTATCAGAATTGATGTTCAGATTTTCAGTAATGGGTAACAAGTTACATTTAACTAATTTAAATATTGGATTGTAAGAATTGCATGATTCTCAATCCTTGTCGCAGTTATGTGAATTAAAAAAATAGTAAAAAAAGATTTTATTATTTTTAAAATACTACTGCTGAAGGTTACTAACATAAATTCTATATTTTTTCTAGTACATTATAAAATGTGTAAAAGTAGATTCATATTAATTGTTTCAGATATTTTTAATTAAAAAAATTGCACGTAACTTATGTCTATTCTATCTTTCGATGAACTCTTCACATAACTTGTTCGAGCAATATACAGTAACGATAAATTTATAGCGAAACTTTACCGTGTAGACAAAGTTAGTCGATTCGCGTTAAACACTCGAAACAAGCGCACTTTGCGTAGCGACGAGCTTCTTATTGATCGATAGTTTGTATAAAACGTGATTAAAGTACCTACACATAATTATGCCCGGTTCTACTATTATACTAACGGACAACGGATTGTTCATTACCATAGCAACGTTTTTATCTGTCGTAAAAGGCGATATATATTCTGACAGAGAAACAACGTTGCCATAGAAATTAACGTTCATTAAATAGATTATGGGAACCTTGCAATAGAGCATAGAGAGCATAGTCAAAGTATCGTTCGACAAAGTGTCGAGCTATGTCACTAAATAGTTAAAGGTTCAAAATGGGGTTGATATTGACATTGACATAAGCTAAATGACATAATAACAATACGGAACCCCAACTTTTTTTAATCTAAGAAAAGTGCAAGCCTTTGTTGTCCATCTAAAAAATGACCCTCTAACTAAGTAGGAAGGGGATCCCCCTTATCCAATTAGTTCGATCTTTCTAGGTCGAACTAACGATCTTCGTCGGTCAGCATCTTAATTATATATTGCTCTTATTTGTTGCTTAAATAAATCTAGTTCTTCAAATAATAATTATTATTTTTATAATTCTTCAAGCAACTCACCTTATGTTCAAAAAAAAAACTGACAACAACTCCGCGGTTATAAATAGTTATTCATAGATGGGCAAGTGCCCCAGGTGTCTCCGGCACTGGGTCTCTAAATCCAGAAAGCAAGGTGAAGAGAACGTGGTTTGACAGATCATACCAGCTGGAAAAAAAACGTTCTCATGGTTCGAAGCACTATGAGAAATTTAAAAACACAGTGGTCAGACTGATTGCTTCTCTGCCGGGCAAAAACATAAAATGCGTCCAGCTGCTTTTCTTCCCGAGCATTTCGTAAAAGAGATAGTATCCTCTCCAACATGATGGACCATCTGGGCAATGGGGTGATCAGATCACCTGTCACCATGGATCACCATATCCATCTTGTGATTTTTAATCAGTTTTGTAACGATTACTTTTAGCTCTGCCCCCCGTTAGATTGATCGTACCAGATGGAAAAAAGGTCTTGTAGTTCGATTGATCTTACAAAGCTGGTCAGGCCACGTGGCCACAGCCACTCCAGACAAAATACAGGGAAACCTAGTTGGGAGTTGGAGCTCAGCCATGTACAGTGCCTACCTATGCAATGCACTTCTAAATGCCAAAATATTATTATTATTATTTTTATATTTCTTTGTAAAACAGGTATCTACAAACCTACAAAATGGCGACTTTTTTCCCATCGCACCGAGCTTGGCTGACAGAACTAATTTAATAAAACTGCAGATAGTGGTTGAAAAGCTACTCTGTACTAATCGATGCTGTATATAAAACTACAATAAGGCCTACTTTTAATCACGGAAAAGTTGTGAACTTGGCGGAGTTTGATGAAAAAGTTGGTCGTTCACGGCGAGCGATGTGATAGTGTGGAGGCTAGCATCGTTTGAACGTTTTCGAATAAGGGTGAGTCGGTAAAATATCTTCATTGAAACTTTAAGTTTCTGGGCTTAAAATGTGGGAATTACTAATGAGAAATTTTTGTATGATCTGCAAATATTTCTTCCGGGTCTGGGTGTTGTAGTATTCTTTCGTATTCATTCATTCTTCTGCAGCAGGAATTGAATCCGCGCCTCTTACGTCTCAGCCGAGCACTCGCCCGCCGCGCCACCGAGGCCGTCAATGGCTGAACGGCTTTGAATGAAACTTGGAATGTACATAGTTTGTGATATGGAATACATATGCATACAGGCTACTTTTTATCACTAAACATCCTAACAAACTTTCGGATTTATGATATCAGTAGCATTTGATTTACATAGGATTTGGTTAGACAAGAGTATATCACGATGGATAGCATAAACTCAAAGAAGCTTGTATCCAGCATTGGTTGAAGTCATACTAATGATGATGATAGTTGGCCTAGAAGGAATAAACCCAACGTCAAGAAGGCTTCATATTCATCCTAATAATAGGGTAAATACAGTATGTTCCTCATGTTTTGCATCTTAACCAACATCTGGAATGGCGCTCACGTCTTCAATCTCCGTCGTTTAACACGTCTGCAACATTGAGCAGTCATTAACTGTACCCGCTGTTTACGCCTGGGTTCCCGTTAAAATTAACACCGTCATATAACATCCGTAATAATAACAATGATATACAGTAGTACCAAAATATTGTGCAAAGTCAAAGTATCTTTTTTCCATAAAACCACGGTGATCACTTGGACACGTATTAAAATCTACGTTGCATTTACCCCTGTTCGTAACGCGACCAAGCGTGGAAGATACAGGCAAGAAACCACGCTTGCCTATTTTTTTGTATAATGATCCCTTTACAATCATGTTTATAAAAGGAGTTTGCGCCTCGGCTAACTTCGTGCTTTGTATGAAAATCGAATCTATCCGAATATGCAACTCAAATAATAACTGTTTAAAAAAACACAAGTATATGCATAATTATTCTTGTGACACGTTAGTTCTTATTTCAGAAGCTAGATGAAAATTGCCGAGGCGCACAATATTAAATTTGTGGTACTACTATACATAGGATTATAGTGCGCACGTTTATACCCAGTAATTTTATATTATACGGCTATCATCATTGAGGATTTTACAAGTCCAAAAGCTAGATTAATGAATATAACTTATCAGGCATATTACTTTTTAGACATCCATGTTAGGCATTTTGCTACAAAGGCTAAAAGCGTTTTAGATGATCCGCTCACGAGGGGTAAAAAAGTTTGTGCCTCAATACGGCGTGACCGCTGAAAGGGTTTGAATAAAACATGAAAGGAACATAAAGTTTTTACTGAAATTACGTAAAATATATCTAAGAACCATCCCTGAAATAACACCATTAAATTGCAGAAAACTGCATCGGAATCGGTTCAGTAGTTTTTGAGGAAAATGGTAACAGACAAACACACAAGTAATTAAACCTACAACCTCTTAGGGCAAACGCATATACCTTCTCCGTTCCGTCGTGGGTAAAAATAAACAGCGAATAAAAAATATGTTATACTAGCTGCCGCCCGCGGCTTCGCTCGCGTGGCACCCGAATAAAAAATAACCTATATATTAAGCCAGCACACGTACTATGTATATTCTAAGTTTCATTCAAATTCGTTCAGCCGTTACAACGTGATTGAGGCACAAACATACAAACATCCTCACAAACTTTCACATTTATAATATAAGTAGGATAATGAAGATCAAAATACTTTAGCGCCTGGCTTCTTCTCAAGGCTCTACGCATTATTTGCAAGTGTATTAGTATTGTTTAATATTCACCGCGATATCTTTGAGGGTCCGAAATGACTTACAGGATTATTGCGAGTTGCCTTTGTTTATTTTATTGTTGATTCAATTGTCATTTATCAGACTTATAACTTGATATTTGGGTCCTTGTTGACTTACGCCGTTCAATACTCGCAAGAGACGATACTTCAGTCGCATACCAATAGGATACATGTTCGCTACTCGAGGTACGTACTAAGCTACTAAAAACAGAGAAAATTTCTTCTTTTGAATTTGCAAACACACCGCTAGGACGTTTTTAATATTGAACTGATTCGTAGGAGACGCGCGGGCGACCGACACCGCGGGTGTCGCGAGACTAGTAGCCGACGCATGGGATACTGGTCGCGAAGTTTGCGAATCATCATACAAATGTATGTGAGATACTCGTCGGCGACTCATTTTCGAAACTTGCGTAGGATACTATTCGTGTGTAGTATCGTAACGTAAGAAAGGCTTTATTGATACAAATTTGACTTATTTCAACGTGTTTGTCTTTGAATCAGGAGTGGCTGCAAGTTTTCCTATGATTACTTGTGGCTCTGCCCACTCCTTTAGGGATACGGGCGTGAAGTTATAGGCCTGAATGCATTGCTTCAGTTTTCGTAAAAGTAACTTTAATCCAGTAACAAAAGAATCTTACATTTTTTATACATACATACATATTATCACGCCTTTGTCCCTAATGGGGGGGCAGAGCTACAAGTAAACATAAGAAAACTTGCGGCCACTTCTGATTCAGTCCTTAGTTGGATATGGTGAACCATGGTGACAGGTGATCAGCCCATCGCCCATATAGGTGGTCCATCATAATACATTACATTCTTTCACCCAGGGAAAATGAGTTAGACTACGGACAATAAAAAGTGTTCATGGTTCACCAAGGTGGACTAATTAGGTGGACCACGACCAATGCATTCCTTTATACAATTTTTGATGTGTACATTTTTTAATATTCCAAGAAAGCAAAGGATTTATTTCTGGAATTCAAGTCGAGTACGGTCGCGGTCAAAATAAGTTTTCATGATTCATCACAGTTTCGCTCATAAATCGACAGATTGACCCCCAAATCGAGCCATGAATATTAACAACAAAATAACAACGTCAATTATGTTGCGAATATTTAAATCGGGGTGCGACGTGACGTCATTTGCTACGTACTAGAGGGGCTCAAATTAGAGCCATAAATTTTGTAAATACTTAGAAGTAAGCGTTGTTCTAACGAGGAGAGTCCAATTCGATGGAAATTAAATTGTTTTTGTACTTGGAATTTACACATTGAGATCCATTGACGCAGTTCACAAAAGGACCCTTAAAGGCGCATTTCTAAACTTTTCACCACACTGGTTTGAAAGAACTAGTATTGAGAGATACTTCCGCAGTTTAACGATGATCTTCGAGAACTGGCTCATTGAATTGTGCCAATATTATTTCCTTCTATTATTCTTTGAAATTTTAAGTATCAAAGGCGTTATTAGGAAGTTGAATGAGATTTTTCCTCTAGCCACCGCCCGCTGAATGCGTAATGATTGAAGCTCGGAGTCATAAACTAAACTATAGAGCTTAGCTGTTACTATGTATAATTAAACTAATTTACTAAAAATGAAAAATCTTCTATCAGCCATCTGGTTCCCGTTCCAAACTTGCTTTATTTGGGGCTAGATGGCGCTGTGTGAAATGTTCAACAATATTCTTATTTATTTTTTGCTGTACAAAGCCATTGTCTTACTTGAACTTGTAATTTGTTCCTTTATTGTCTCACAATAATTAGAATGGAGGAAAGGAAAGCTAATCAGAATACGAAATTATTCGTTGATATTTAAATAGGATACAGCTTATTAGGGAACAGCTGGGTGGTATGTTTGCCAGGCTATGTAGCATGCTGCCATAGACAACGTCATCTTAAAATAAACTAGTCTGGCCTAGTTTAGCGCTCTCCGCAGATATGCACAATATCTTGGCATTTGAAAACAGTGATGATTGATGTGTAGTACTGAAGTGCTAACCGTAACTCAGGATTAGATTTATTAATTTTACGGAAAAATTATAGTAAAACTGAATTATTGCTAAAGCATGGTTTTAAATAAACTCTAAACGAGAGTTTCGTTCATTACGTTTCTTTTAGTTTTCGATATTTATTTTTTTATTATTCTCGATACAATGTTCAAATGTATGTCATCTTATTGCATCTAATCAAACTCATGTTCATACTCGTTCTGTTCAGACTAGCACAACCTGTGGTTTATCGTATCTCTGCGAAAGGAGCGTGTAATACTTTCACGTTTTACAGAATGATCGGAATCGTGGCTCGAATGAGTTATCGCTAAAGAGTAGTTTAAAGTGGACTTGTTTGGCCAGTTTATTGGACAGCCTTTGAAATATGTTTCGGTAAAATATCGGGAGCGCGCTAAATAAAAAGCCGGAGTTATGCAAGTTTTATTAGACTGGGTGTACTTAGGAACGGTATGAGAACAGCTAGCTAGTCAAAGCTGTATGAAACTTTAGTGTGAGCCCGAAAGACGGTAAGATAGGTTTTTCTATTCAAAAAATATTATCATCAACATCAGCCTATAGCAGTCCACTGCTGGACATAGGCCTCCCCTAATGAGCGGCATCGCGCCCTATCGTCGGCTTGACGCATCCAGTCTCTGCCAGCAGCCAGCAGCAGATCCTCACTCCAGCTAGTCGGAGGGCAAACATTACGTTTACCCCAACGGTTGTCGGTTCTTCGGCAGATTTGACCAGCCCACTGCCACTTCAGTTTGCTAATTCTCTGAGCTATATCGGTAACTTTGGTTCTCTGTCGGATAACATAATCATCAAAAAATATCGTTTCAAAGTAACGCTTATTTACATAATTATGATATTTTTGATCATCAGCAAAAATGTCATAAAGAAAGCGGCCTCTAGCGGAAACGGAATCTAAAAAATATAAAAAAGTAAACCCTTTTATCACATGAACCAATGACACATATATCTAGTTAAAGGTTTTTGCAAATAAATAATTTTTGAAACAAATTAATGAGATTAATTTAGTTTCGAAGTGTTAGGTGTACCTATGTAATGTAAATGCGTCCACGGAAGACCGTTTTAGCACGTTCTGCCTGTTGCATTACTTTATCTGTAGGTAATTGTAGGTAGTTCATTTCATTTCATTTAAATCCGTTCAGCCGTTTAGGCGCGAAAGAGTAACAAACATCCATACATCCATACATCCATACATACAAACTTTCGCGTTTATAATATTAGTAGGATGGTAACCAAATAAACTATTTTTTCTATTCTATTCTATGTAGAGGTCTACTTGAGTTGCTCCCATATTAATAAGAGTCTCGTAACTTTGAAAGTTTTCCCATCCGCAATCTATCGATATTACAAACTTTCGTACTAAAAGTTTGTTCCATGTCAGCAAATGCTGAGAATGAACTCATCAAACTAACCCAAGTGTTTATCAGTCAGAAAGTATTTTATCATCCTCTGTGGACCTACTATGAGCCGGTTTTCCTGACTACTCACTAATAATTACTGTACTTAATATTAATAAGTAAGTAAGTTCGTATGAGCTAATGGCTAACTCTTGTGACGGAGTTTTAGGCCGCCTAAAGGCCCCCGTCGTAGCTTAACGACTTAAAAGCCAGGACTAACAATTTAACGTGCCCTCCGAAGCACGGAACCGCTCAGCTCGTAATGCCACTTGCAGTCACCCATCCCAATTGTGACCGCGCACAACGTTGCTTTAATGATTGATCGCTGCAGTTAATATTAATAAATGTTAATATTAGTAAATGTAAAACATTACGTTTCTTAATTTGTAACGAAGCAACAGATCGACATGATTTGATGCATAAATAGTTGATTTATAGAGCTTCAAGGGAGTTAAGAGCTTAAGCTTAAGAGCTTATATTTATATAATTAATAGCATAATTGAAATCCGTTCAACTGTTACGTTGTGATTGAGGTTCAAACAACTTCACATTGTCACATCTTTGCAAACTTTCACATAAAAATGTACATACGATTTCATTTCAAAACCATCCAATCGCAACCAAACCCTCTGAATTCCGTTTTAATACCCTCGAATCGCGCTGTCTATATCTGGGAGCATAAGTTGGGACACCGGCGAAATGAGATGTCCTCCAAAAGTGCAGCCTCGGAGGAATGTAACGAACCGAAGGGTGCCCAGCGAACTGCAATAAGAGGATTCTGCACCCTTATTTTGGGGTTTGGGGTCGGGCGTAGGCTGATGGTTGTTTGAAGATCGAGATAGTGTTTGAGAAGTTTGGAAAGATAATGTATTGTAAAATAGTTGTATAAATATTTATTTTTGTTTTAAGTGCTGCATAGAGTAAAGTAAAAATATAGAATGTGTCCAGCTGCTTCTCTCCCCGAGCATGTCGTAAAAGTCGACTAAGGGATAGTATCTTCCAACATGATGTGATACAATAAGCAAGTATTCCCAAGGAGGGTTGACGTCAGGCAGGCGGCCGGTCATAAAACACCTTAACCAAAACTCTTACCCCACATAGAGTGGGATAAGAGCAGGAAGAAGATGATGATGATAAATGCTGCATAGAAGATTGTGTCTTAGATACTACCTACATATAGTCTGCACTCAGTACTCCGTTACATAACCAAACCGCTATCGTCGTGACACACAAAAGCTAGACAAAGCCCTGTCAAAAAAGATTGATTGTAATTTTCTTTGCGACGATTTATGATAGATATAAAAATAGCCAAATTATTATCGCTAAAAAAAGAAATTTTGTTTTCAGACAAAAACAAATATTGTCAAGAATTCTTTGTACATACAGCTGAATCTAAAATCGTTGGATTGTGCGACTCATGGATTTGGGCCTGGGCTGGCCATATCTACCGAGGAACCGACAACCGCTGGTGTAAACGAGTTATTGAGTGGAGACCGCGACTCGGCAAACGGACGCCCTCCTGCTAGAGTCACGATCTGCGAAAGGCCGCTGGCAGAGGCTGGGTCTGTCAAGCCGAAGATAGGACACGATGGCACTCATTAGAGGAAGCCTATGCGGACTGGTATAGGCTCATGATGATGATGATTGATTTAGGCCTATGTCAGGGGCCACTCATAAATTGACACTCAGTCATAGAATTTTTCATATTTGTTAATGGAAATTTGACACAAACCATGACCTATGCTAATCACGATCCATGTTTGATCACACAGTTCATTCACCTCGCTACCGCTTCCGCCCCCGCCCCCGCTACCGCGCCCCCTTCAGCCCCGTCTAAGTAAATTGCATTAAATTATAAGTCGGCAAGCAATCACGTTTTGTTTCCCGCTCAGATTTAACGGTTTCAATAAATCTCCTCTTAATTAGAGAGCCATTTTAAAAGCTTATTCCTTTAAATGGCGGATGTCAGCTGTCATTATCTGACGTTTCTGGAGACAGCGCTTTTGACATGTTGTTTTCTTCGGATTTATTTATGCTTTGGTGGGATTTTTAGAGGGTTTAGGGGTTATTTAAATCGGCTTTGAAATTAAATTCGAGATCTTGTTTATTTCATAGTCAGGATTGTTATCATTAGGCTTGGAAGGGATATTTAGCAGGGGTGCTTTGAGCTGAATTTTCTACTAACTGAGAGGCTATAAAAATGCTGTAATTTTAGTCAAGTCTGTAGATGGGCCGATCACGTAGTACCTACCATAAATTAAAGAAAATTGTGGATTTTTTCACAGCGCCATCTAGCCCATAAATATTACTTCAACACTCAGACGTGAAAGAAATATTTGCAGAACATGCAAACGGGAATCAAACCCGTGCCTCTTGAGCTGTAACCGAGCACTCGCCTGCCACGCCACCGAGGTCGTCGAATACCATGGTTCACCATATCCATCTTGGGACTTTGAATCAGGAGTGTCTGCAAGTTTTTTATTACTACTTGTGGATCTACCCACCCCATTAGGGATACGGGCATGATAATAATGTATGTATGTTTTAGACAAACTACAAGTAAAAGGTACTGAGATGACGACTGATAGGAGAAAATGGTAAAGAACATGTTGTCTCAACCCCTCCTAATGGATAGAAAATGATGATACTTTATAAGTCCCCCCACTGCTCGTGACATACTGTCAGATACCTCGTAACTTGCATGTATTTGAACATGCAATAAACAGTGCCATCCATCTCTGGAAGTGCCGACCGTCCCCAACAGCTAACAGCTGCAAAATCAACATACCTCCACTCAACAGACGTTTTAACGGAATAATCTTAACTTTAACCGACTTAAGTACTTAGGGCTAAGAACCCTCCCGCCAACACAGCATCTCTTGGGTCAGCTACGACAGTGCTACGTCGTAGCAAGTGCTACGCTCGTAGCGAGTTCATTAACCCTTTGGCTATACTTCCTTGATACTATGAAGCTTCGCGTTTTGCATCCTTTTCTATTCTGTGGCAAATCATATAGCTATACCGGTCACTCTACGCGTGACCTGGCACCCTGACTCTGGGTTCATCTAGGCCCAATGTTGCAGCCGGGTAATAAAGACCTCTCAAATGACTTTGAATCAGGAGTGGTTGCAAGTTTTCTTATGATTACTTGTGGCTCTGCCCACCCCATTAGGTATACAGGCGTGATATTATATACAAATACATACAATACGTGAGAAAACCCGCGGCTTAGTCGGCTTCGCACGCATTGACCATGTCTTCTTTCCTGTGGGCAAGGCCGACTAAGCTGAGAGGATGAAATAGGTGCTGGGCAAGCCTACTCCATCTAAATTCGTCCCGGACATTACAGCGTTCCATTTGTGAAGGTAAAAGTTGCCTCCTGACGCTGTATAAGTCATCTACTATAGATGGTAAAAGGCCTCAGGTTGTTATAATTTTTTTTCTGAGTTATACACTATATTTCGTCATATACCTAGCTGTTCTCCGTCCGCTGTGTCGCGTCCGCACAAACATTTGCGTATCTCCCTCGCGGGGAATAGAAGCCACGCTCAATTACATGCAAACAAACTGCCTATTTGTGAATTGTGAATTAAAAGCTAAATCTTATAAATTATGGAGAAAGAAGCGGAAGCTTTTGTGCATATTTTACTACAAATTTTAGGCATGTAGCGGTACCGAGTCGATAAAAAATATTTCTTTGTACTTTTAAGGCCGTCACATACATAGCTAATAATATTATAGCTACATCTGTAGTAACACTCAAAGATATCTATAGAAAATACATACATAATAATCACGCCTGTTTCCCATAGGTGTAGGCAGAGACATACTGACATACTTCTTTCGCTTCATGCACTCTCATTACATTCTTCATATATGCTCGTCGGTTTTGGGTACTTTTGACCTGGCCCTTTTCCAAAATGCCGCCAATTACGCCTAGGTCTTCCCCTTTTGACTGACTTTCAAGTCCATATTAGGACTTTAAATCAGAAGTTGCTGCAAGTTTTCATAGGTTTACTTGTAGCTCTGCCCACCCCATTAAGGATACAGGCGTGATAATATTACGCGAGCAAAGTTATGGCAAAATATTATTCGCTTTAAAATAAAATAAAAATCCAAAAAGACACTCGAAAAATACATGAAAAATGAAGTTAAAATCCAACCACTGTAACCTTTGTCTAACACGAAAAAAACATAAAGATATCTTCTTCATCGAAATTGTACCGTTAACACGTCACTGCTCCCTTTGGCGGTGGGCGGACCGCGCGCTCACCTAGAAAGATAGCTTTGACTACAGCCGTGATAAATAGTCCACTATGTATTGCTGAAACGTAGGATTCAGTTTGGGATTGTGTGTTTTGGATAACAACGGGGTTAATAATAAAGGAGAATTGCGTAAATGTATTTGAAGTTTTGTTTTGAGAAGGAATATTTACTTATAAATAAACTGGACACAGAACAAATATCTGTTCATTAGACAAATATTTCTCCTGGGTAATATTATCTTACTTATATTATAAAATTGAAAAGTCTTAGTTTGCTTGAAATTACCGGCGTAAAGCTCAAAACGCAACGATAGCGCGTACTAACTTTACTTGTGCTGCCATCTAGTACAAAAGTTTGTAACGATGTTTGGATGTTTGGATGTTTGTGCTTCAATCACGCCTAAACAGCTGAACGGATCTGAACGAAACTTGGAATATACATAGTACATGTACTGGATTAACATATAGGCTATTTTTTATCCGGGTACAACGCGAGCGAAGCCGCGGGCGGCAGCTAGTATTATTATAAATATTCATCCAACAATCTTCAATACACAAGGATACCACAAAGTGCCAACTGAGCTGTGAGGACAGTAAAATGCACTGTAGCTTGCTTAGATTTATCATAGACAGTTAAGACATTTTTATACTAAGTATGTTCGCATGAGCTAGTGGCCAACTCTTGTGACGGAATTTTTAGGCCGTCTTAAGGCCTCCGTCATGGCTTATTGTCTTAAAAGCCGGGACTGACAATTTAACGTGCCCTCTAAAGTGTGCTAGTCCAAATTATGACCTCGCACAACGTTGCTTATTGATCGTTGAAGTTAAGCAACGTTGTGCGCGGTCACAATTGGGATGGGTGACCGCAAGTGGCATTACGAGCTGAGCGCTTCCGTGCTTCGGAGGGCACGTTAAATTGTCGGTCCCGGCTGTTAAGTCGTTAAGTCATGGCGGAGGCCTTTAGGCGGCCTAAAAACTCCGTCACAAGAGTTGGCCACTAGCTCATACGAACTTACTTACAACGTTGCTTAACTACAACGATCAAGAACATCTAAGCAAGCTACGCCACGAGCGCTTCAATTTTTATACTGACAAAAAAGCTTAAACATTTTTACTGTCTTTCCGGTAAAGTGTCAGTAAACTGTCGAATCGTCCCAGCTGAAGTCCCACTTGAATCCACTTATCAATCCCGAGTCATCCACTGGGACAAAAACTATTTACGCAAAGGGGTTTCCAAACAAACTTACATTTTTCACGCACCCGCGTCAGTTTGACGCGGGCTGATTAAGGCAGGTGCGTTGGTCATTTTGACGGTGGAATTAAATGGTAGATTTTCCACATGCCCGTTTGCGGGTTTAAACGGTGAGATGGTCAATTTTCTGGTTGAGAAGTTGGGTTATTGTTGGGTGGGTTTGGTAATTGAAAAGGTGGCTCTAAATTTGAAGTTCTGATCTGTCATCATCATCATCAGCTTAAGGTCCGTCAATGTAAGTTAACAAAGCTATGGAAACAAACACTACTTTTTACTTGAGGACCTCGGTGACGGGCGAGTGCTCGGCTATATATCTTCCGGGTCTGGGTATTGTAGTAATACTTATGTATTGTAAGTAAGTATTTACAAAAAAGTATTTAAGTAAGTATTCTATCAGCCATCTGTCCATAGTACATCTATATTCTTCATTGTATTCATTATTTTTAATGTGATTAATTTATTTGTTAATATTTTTGTAATTTTTATTGTTATGGATCTGTAATCTGAAATAAATTAGTTAATAATAATTATAATCATAACACATTTTCTTGAACTTCATAAAAAAGCCTTATTCTGAAATAACCAACCTTAAAAAAATACAGCAAATTGGCAGCCATTTTCCGCAAAATAGCGACAAGAAGCGAGTTGGTAGGTTGTTTGCTGTGGAAACACTGACGTCTCACAGCCTAGCCCGCTTTGTCGCCGAGTGCTCAGTCAATACACCTCCTCCAGAGTGAAGAGTTGTAGCGAATCTCAAGACCATCGCGAAATGTCGCCAATTCTGAGAATTTCGACGACTGATTACCGAGCACTTCACACTTAAAAATACTTCTAGATTATTGCATTTACAAACGAAGTTGATCTTTAGGTTTTTTATTTTCTTTTAATATAATAATTATGGATATTTTTGCATGTTCGAGCAGGTCGTAAAAGTCGACTAAGGGATAGTATCCTCCAACATGATGAGATACAATAAGCAAGTATCCCGAAGGAGGGTTGACGTCAGGCAGGCGGCCGGTCATAAAACACCTTAGCCAAAACTCCGACCCCTTATGACCCGACACTCTATGTGCTGACCCCACATAGAGTGGGATAAGGGCAGGAAGATGATGATTCTTGCATGTAATATGCATTTACAGGAATAAACTTTTATATAAATAAATATTTGTGGACATTTCACACAGCGCCATCTAGCCCCAAACTAAGCAAAGGCACCAAATGGCTCATCTTACTTCTTACTTATATTATAAAATTGAAAAGTCTTAGTTTGCTTGAAATTACCGGCGCAAAGCTCAAAACGCAACGATAGCGCGTACTAACTTTACCTGTGCTGCCATCTAGTACGAAAGTTTGTAACGATGTTTGGATGTTTGTGCCTCAATCACGCCTAAACAGCTGAACGGATCTGAACGAAACTTGGAATATACATAGTACATGTACTGGATTAACATATAGGCTATTTTTTATCCGGGTACAACGCGAGCGAAGCCGCGGGCGGCAGCTAGTAGAATATAATATGTTTAATACTTTTATACTTTTTTTTTTGCAAATACATATTTCCCGGAAGAAATATTTGCAGAACATTCAAACATTTCTCCGGTAGCGGGAATCGAACCCACGCCTCTTGGCATCTCAGTCGAGCACTCGCCCGCCCAGCCACCGAGGTTACCGATATGAAAGTGAAAACAATAACAAAAACTTCGCGTAGTTTAGAACACTGATCAAGCGTCGTAAAGGTCTGTCTGGTTTTATTAACCTTACGTGCCACTGGTTCTTTTAACAGCATCAGTCCATTGACATTCGTATGACCATGGAAAGCCTTTCAGTAATAGCATAGATTAATCACAGATTAATCACCTAACTTCCTTAGGAATATTCACGCAGCTTTCTATATTAACTCCGACGTTACCAATGATTACTTATCGGTATAACACGATTAGCCGAGCGCGAATTAATCCTACTGCTAACAGAGACAAATAGCTCTCTGTTCGGCTCGACAGATGTATCCACCCACCTATATTTACACTAGTGGGATTCCCCGCAACTTTGTTCGCGTTTCTTTCATACTAACTTCGTCCCTCTGCGTCCTTATTGAATTTCGGGAACTAAAAATAATAAATAAATATTTGTGGACATTTCACACAGCGCCATCTAGCCCCAAACTAAGCAAAGCTTATACTATGGACACCAGATGGCTGATAGAATACATAAATACTTTATTTTTGTAAATACATACGACTAGAACACCCAAACACGGAAGAAATATTTGAGAAATATCAGAACATACAAACTTTTTTCCCGTAGCAGGAATCAAACCGCAGTCGCCCACCACGACACCGAGGTCGTCGAATTCCTTTAAACCCCTACACCATTGAAGATTATACTTTCATGTTCCATGCTTCTGATGGTGTTGTCTTTAAGACAGTCACGTAGTTTTATAATGTTTAGATAGATATGTGAATAGATACATTCTTGTATCTACACATAGTAAATACAGGTGGGTAGTTACCTACAAACGTGGAATAGATTGTATTTGGGTAGTCCTCAATTCTCTGTGTAAGCCTCAAATAGATTACTTGAGGAATACAGCAGCTAAGAATAAAATAAACCTCTTTCATTGTTGTTGTAGTTTTGCGGTAAGCTATTGGTTTTATTATAGGGTTGTTACCTATTCATTGTATGGCAAAAACTTTTATGTCGGGTAATATAAGTATATTACCTAAAGTATATTATATTATATATATCTGCAAACCCACTGACTCACTGACTGACAGAATTGTTCTCCCAGAAGGAGACGAGATGGGTCAAAATGATGTACGGCGGAAGTGTTCAGGATGTCTCACTATACTACTCAAAGGACTGGCCCACAGTGGCCCAAAACAGGGATGACTGGAGAGAAGGAAGGGAGGCCTTTGCCTTGCAGTGGGACACTACAGGCTCCTAATAATAATAATAATAGTATAAGTATGTCATAGTAATGTCGATTTTTTGAGCTAAATTAATAAGAAAAATCGAATGTTCTGTTCATATCTGGAGCTCGAGGTGAGGCTATTTATATTTTTATTTCGTTGAAAAAAAAAAACAGTCTTAAAAACTACTAGCGATCATGAGCTATGGACCATTTAAAAGTTACCGCATATTGAATCTAAGTTAAACTTGTACTTGCGAGTTTCATTGCAAGGATCATTAGACTGTTTGTAACGGTCTTTAGATATCCCGACTGTTTATTTTGTGTTTTGTAAATACTTGTGCGTTTATCTTCTCGTAACTTCTCTTCTGGACTGGGAGTAAAAAAAACATAGAATGCGTCCAGCTGCTTTTCTCCCCGAGCATGTCGTAAAAATCGACTAAGGGATAGTATCCTCCCAACATGATGGACTATCTATATGGGCGATGAGCTGATCACCTGTCACCATGGTTCGCCATATCCATCTTGTGACTTTGAATCAGGGTTGGCTGCAAGTTTTCTTATGACTTTTTGTGGCTCTGCCCACCCCATTAGGGATACGGGCGTGATAATATACTTACATACATTGTGCGTTTATTTCTGTTAATAAATGTATATTCATTTACCTCTGAATTAACCTTCTATCGATCACCATGTATCACAATGATCTTTATATTACAAACACTTCGTATTAGATCAAGCTTCAACCTTGAAATCTTTGCATACCCAATGAACCTGTTAATCTTTTAAAGTCAAATAAAGGTTGGTTACACGATGCATATCCTTCAAAACACTGCATTGCACCAATCTAGGGCATTGCAGCAAATCACAGCGAAGCTCAAAAGACCTACCTGTGCTCTGTCGACAAAGAACCGAACTCCGCCCTCAGCACTGGTTTTCATATTGAACCGGAGATGAAACTGTAAATCTGTTTCTATTAATGCCAGAAGCTGTTTAATTAGTGTACTATTAAAAAAAAAGAAGCTGTAGTTCTGTAGTAATAGCCAAGGAAAGGAGGAAAGGTAAATGTCTAGGAACGCCCTGGATCAGTTCTGACATCACAGCCGAAAATCGTTCGCATTGGATGGTTGGAGATGTCCGTATAGCCTTCCGATTCTAAGGTCGTTGGTTCAAATCCGATCGTGCACAGATGGATTTTTCAGTTCGAAGAGTGTATATGCACTAATACTCGGAAACGGTGATAGAAAATCGTGAGGAGGTCGGATTTAAATGAAACTTGGAATATACATAATACATGTGCTGGATTAACATTATAGGCTATTTTTATTCGGGTACCACGCGAGCGAAGCTGCGGGCGGCAGCTACTTTATAGAATAGTAGGATTTTAAAATTCCCACTTAGTATCAAAATTCGGGCCTTGCCTAGTGGGAAAAAAAATTGTCAGTGGGAAACCAGTGCTGGCGACACTAATATAAAGGTCGGAAGGTGTTGAGTGGTGTTGTCAAACGCTCTTTGAGGAATCGTGTCGCGTCACGTCTGACGAACTCCATTTTGAGAGTCCATACAGACGAGTATCTAGGATTAATACTTCTATGAAGAGTTCGCATTGTGCAATGGCTCATAGCGTGAAGAACATCGATGCGATTTTGTAACACATTCGTATCGACGTCACGGTTCTCTACAATGTTCCTTTTACACCTACCGCGTACCTTTCGTGTATAAGGGCGGATGACATAAGATGACTGTGATGCCGACGCAATTGAGTTACAAAATCAAGACATAGATAATCTTTCAGCTTAGTCGCCCTTGTCTATAGGAAAGACATAGTCAATATGTGCGGTGCTGACTAAGCCGCGGGTTTCCTCACGATGTTTTCCTTCACCGTTTGAGAGCACTGGTATGCCGCGTATAAATTTTTCGCACAGAAAAATCCACTGGTATTGAATCCACGACCTTAGGATCGGAAGGCGGGGTCACTACCAACTAGACTACCAGTGTTCTATCACTCCATCAATAAATCAATCTTCGCTATCACTGATCCTGTTAATCCATCAACCAGGCCACAGCCAGCACCAGTTTTGATGTTGATAAACATTAGAGAGTCCGTCTCGGAAATATTAATATTCCAAGTTTTGTGACGTCTAGGATTTTGTAATTTCAAGGCCGAAAGCAAAATAAATAAATAACACCCAACAGTCACATACATAGTCCTGACCCCACACTAGGATTCCCTGTGTCGTGGGTATCAGAAAACACGATTACACAAATAAATATTATAGTAATAAAAATCACCTTATTTTCAAAGCAAAAGGTTTTGTGTGTTTGATATCCTCTTCAACATGGTGGACCATCTAGATGGGCGATGGGCTGATCACCTGTCACGATAACATGATAAACTAATGACACACACACACACACACGCATTCACACACACGCTACACATTATCACACGTCTTACACAGTCAATAGAGGCTATTTATTTAGTGCGCGGGGTCATTGATCTCAATCTGAGGTAGTGGAGATTATTCAATGGGGAATGTGGAGTATTTACTAATTTCGAAAAGGGTTTGGAATGCTGACTGGTCAAGGTATTAGTTAGGATATTCGCTCATTGCCCCGTTACGTGCTATTTACCTAGTCGTGACACTAGTTCTTTCGAACCAGTGTGGTGAAAGGACGGATTGAGATGGAGTAGGCTTGCCCAGCACCTATTCCATCCTGCCAGCTAAGTCGGCCTTGTCCACAAGAAGGACATGGTCAATACGTGCGGAGCTGACTAAGCCGCGGGTTTCCTCACGATATTTTCCTTCACCGTTTAAGATTACTGATATAGCGCACATAATTTTTTCGTACAGAAAAATCCACACACGACCGAGTTTGAACCCAAAACCTTAGGATCGGAAGGCGGAGTCACTACCAACTAGACCACCAGTGCTCTCAAACACATAATAACATACATACATACATATTATCACGCCCGTATCCCAAATGGGGTTGGCAGAGCCACAAGTAAACATAAGAAAACTTGCAGCCACTTCTGATTTGAAGTCCTAAATTGGATATCATGAAAAAAGTTACAAATAATAAAAGCTAAAAAAGGGCCCCATACAAGAATCATTAATTATGTATTGTAGCGGTCATACCTAATACTGCTCCTCGCCCCCCGCCAACCCCGTTACCTCCAGAGGTCCGGTCGCCTGGCAGAGCGCCGGCCCCCGACGCCGGCGCCGGCACTAGCAGTCGTAAACTCATTACCGAGCCGGTAGGCCGCGCGCTCCGTCACGGGATCGATCGCTCGCGTAGTTTTAATCTTCTAATTGTATCTTGACCCTTTTTTGTTCTATATATCGTGTGTGTGTTTTTTTTATAAATTATATTATTCCTTATTAAAGTCCGTATTTTTATTGCCACACGGTATAGTATGAGTATTTACATGTATGAATTCGACACACACTTGACCGGTTTTCTATTTCCTGTAACGTGTGGTGTGCAGTCCACCTAAAACTAAAAATAAGACCCCAAATACATTAGTAACTTGATCTAAGAGTATTAATGCGTGTTCTCGACATAAACGTCTTATTTACCGAACTGATCTACACACATCATTCGTCTTGCGTCGAACGAATTAACTGAATTATACTGAAGATGGATGGCAAAGAACCGTTGGGGGCTAAAGGTTCTCGAATGAGGAAGTTCGTATGAGCTAGTGGCCAACTCTTGTGACGGAGTTTTTAGGCCGCCTAAAGGCCCCCGTCATGGCTTAGCGACTTAAAGGCGGAACCGACAATTGAACGTGCTCTCCGAGGCACGGAAGCGCTCAGCTCTACGACCTCAGTAGCGAGGCGGACGAGTGCTCGGCTGAGACGATCCTAAGGTCGTGGGTTCAAATCGTCGTGTACCAATGGATTTTTCTGTGCGAAAAATTTATGTGCGCTATACCAGTACTCTCAAACGGTGAAGGAAAAACATCATGAGGAAACCCGTGGCTTAGTCAACTCCGCACGTATTGACCATGTCTTTCCTGTGGACAAGGCTGACTAAGCTGAGAGGATGGAATAGGTGCTGGGCAAGCCTACTCCATCTTAATTCGTCCCGGGTACTACAGCGTCCCGTTAGTGATGGTAAAAGTTGCCTCCTGACGCTGTATAAAATCATGTATATAGATGGTAAAAGGCCTTAGTACCTATGTATATTGTAGAGTTCTATGTCCAGCATTGGACTTCTTAGGCTGATGATGATGATGTCACGAAGGTTGAAATTACGATTTTTATTTAATTTAGATGACTTTTCAGATAAGTTTTGTAAGCAAAATGTAGGCTTGTTGAGTTTCTAGCTAAGCTCTTATATCTCAAGGACTCTGGATACTTGGAGATTTGAGAAGATATTTTTAATTTTTTGTCTTTTTTTCATGTCACAATAAATTTTATTACAATTTTCATCATTCATTTAAAAGATCTTGGAACTGAAGCCTCTCAGAATAATTGCGACTTTCTGTAAGTCTCAATACAACATTTAAGTGCTAAGCCGAAATTCACGAGTGCTTTAAGTCGGGCTTTACAAAAGTCGTCAGAACCAGGCCTATAGTGCCTTAAGCACAAGTTTCTGACGTGACCAAATCATCGCCTTAAGGCTTGCAACACTAAAAAAAAATAATGTATTAGTATGTTCGTATGAGCTCGTGGCAAACTGTTTTGACGGAGTTTTCTAAAGTCTCATTTTCGGGTACGGAACCCTAAAAACAAAGTAAAACTGGATGGTTCCAGCACAAAAAGCTAAGCAAAGTCCATTTGTTTCTTCTTCGGCCTTATTACGAACGTAGCATTTCATTAATAAAGTGTTGCCATTCTCTATGGAGTTTCACCAGTGTAATGCTGAGGGTACACAGTCTTTCGGAAAGCTCTCGGGAGGCTCGTGTAGAGAGCCCTTTATCTCTCTAATTGTTACCTAATTCATTCGCATTGGAAGCTGAACTGTATTTGTTCAGGTTATTTGTTTTGTACTTCGCAGACGATTTGGGTAATACCGTTTGGATAGTACGCTTGATTTCACCTGGATTTGGTTAATATTATACATACATACATATCATCACGCCCGTATCCCTAAAGGGGTGGGCAGAACCAGCATGATGGACCACCTATATGGGCGATGGGCTGATCACCTATCACCATGGTTCACCATATCCATATTAAGACTAAATCAGAAGTAATGATAATATTAACACCTAACAGTCACATACATAGTCCTGACTCCACACTAGGATCCTCTGTGTCGTTGGTATCAGAAACTACGAGTACTATGGCACCACAACACCCAGACCCGGAAGAAATATTTACAGATCATGCAAACATTTCTTCCGCGGCGGGAATAAAACCCACGCCTCTTGCGTCTCTGCCGAGCAATCGCCCTGCCGGCTACAAGTTTTCTTATGTTTACTTGTGACTCTGACCATTCTATTATGGATACGGGCGTGTTAATATGTAAGAAGCTATCAGAGCTACAAAATCAATTAATTTCGTCGTAATCCGTCATCTCGAAGTCAGCACCGCACTAGACTCTAGCTAGGTAGGCCCTGGGCAGCTGTCCGGTGGGTAAGCTGTCAAGTTAGTCGTCTCATGAATATGTAGCGTATCGCCGTAAGAGCCAATCAGCCAAGCAAACCCGGACATTAACATATGTACATGATACTGAGAGATGGGCCTTGGAGTTCCATAAACTTAAGAGTAAAAGGGAGTTGTAAAGTCATTGGAAAGAGAAAAACGCTAAACAAAAACGAATTTAAAAGTCGTTTTTGAAAATGTATTGCCAATGACGGTCGATAGACCCACATAATTATATTTATCAATTAAAACAGTTACAAAGACAAACTACAATAACATTAGATACTTTAAGGTAATCGGTATAATAATAAGATAATAAAATACCTTTGAAAATACCTTTTAAAGTTTAAAGTTTAAACTCAAATTTTTCAATGATATCATTTGGGTGCTTCAGCGTTTTTCTATCGTTTGGCAGTATATTTGTTTCATTAGAATTGCACAAAAGGGGAATTTTTGAAGCACACAATATTCACCTTTCACCACACAGGTTTCAGAACACATTGACACGATTAGCAGTTGTTGTATTGCATTGGTAAAGTTTAGTCCGTATACAATACAGACACGCGAAATTATCATTTTACCGTTCGTTTCTTCAGATTGTTATTTTCCAAAAAGAAAGTAAAAACGAAAGCTAGTAATAAAGAAATAACATCCAAAAATCACATACCTACATAGTTTTGACCCCCACACTAGGATTCCCTGTGTCGTGGGTATCAGAAACTACGAGTACCATGGCACCACAACACTCAGACGAAAAAAATATTTATCGAACCCGCAAAAGCTGCAAAAGCTAAGATTAATGACAAATTAATCGCCTGGAGTCAAAATTACTTCTAATCTCGCGAATTCCAGATAAGTTTTGGTTACCTTCTAACTTGAGTATTAAATAAACAGACTTACAAGTTCTGCTTATCTTTGACCTACATAGGAACTTGTTCTGATTTGAACTATTTGTTTATCGAGAGTTCAAACGTAGATCCTTAACTAAAGCACAACTCGAACCGAATCGAAACCAGGTAAACAAAATAAAAACAAAACCGAACAAACACAGAACTTTTCACGAGAACGGTTTGGGCTTATGGTTGTTTAGAATTACAACCCTAATATGAGTATGAACATGAGATAAACACAAATGAAAAGTAATCGATGTTTTTATCCATATCATGATGATCTGGCGTGGCGGGTGAGTGCTTGACTGAGTCGCAAGAGGCGCGGATTCGATTCCCGCTGCGGGAGAAATGTTTGTGTTCCATAAATATTTCTTCCAGGTCTGGATGTTGTAATTATTATGGATTATAAGTAGATACGTTTTTACAAAAAAAAAGTGGATAAATATTATATTAGCCATCTGGTTCCCATAGTACAAGCTTTGCTTAGTTTGAGCCTAGATGGTGCTGTGTCAAATGTCTACAAATATTTAATATCTAGGAACATAAGTAACAAGTATGTCCCAGCCATAGTTACCTCGATACACCTCCGAGGCAAAAACAAACATGCGTCTAACTCGGTGAGCTGAGAGCGTTAATTAAAATTAATATCTCGCGGTTTCCGAATTACCGCGTCGAGTAACTGGAGTGCCTCGGATATTACACTGAGGGTAAGAAATTTAGAAAAATATGCTCAAGAAACCATCATACACAATTATCGTAGAAGCGCTCGTGGGGTAGCTCGCTTAGACGTTCTTGATTGATCGTTTAATTAGGATGGGTGACCACCGCAAGTGGCATTACGAGCTGAGCGCTTCCGTGCTTCGAAGGGCACGTTGTCGGTCCCGGCTTTTAAGTCGTTAAGCCATGACGAAGGTCTTCAGGCGACCTAAAAACTCCGTCACAAGAGCTGGCCACTAGCTCATACGAACTTACTTAGTAATCATAAGAAAACTTGCAGCTGCTCCTGATTCAAAGTCCCAAGATGGATATGGTGAATCATGGTGACAGGTGATCAGCCCATCGTCCATATAGATCATGTTGGGGAGAATACCATTCCTTAGTCGACTTTTACAATAATGCTTGGGGAGAGAAGTTCATGGACGATTTTTTGTTTTTTTCTTTATCCAGCAGAGAAGTATCCGTCATCAAGTTGTATTTCTTATTTCCTTACCATAAGCATAAATGTCTGTGGCCACGCAGCCTGAAAAGTATAAACCAATCAAGTGAACCACACTTTTATTTCTAGAAGATAAACGCATTCAGATAACCAGTTATGTGCCGCTAAGAGCTATTTTAAAAGCTTTTATTTAACATGCAATGTTATGTGTCACACAGCCAGTAGTGTGAGAATTGTACAATGTATATTTAGATTTTAATATTTCCCACAGGTTTCATACATACATACATAAATTCACGCCTGTTTCGTATAGGGGTAGGCAGAGATCACGGATCTCCATTAGCTACGATCCTGACATACTTCTTTCGCTTCATTCATTACATTCATGCATGCTCGTCGGTTTAAGGTACTCTTGACCTGGCCCTTTTCCAGCACGTCGCCGATTTGGTACAGGTTTTATTACACTAAAATAAATTTAAAACCGCGGCTCCACAGTCTGGAATCCAAACAGATGTTCTTTTTACCTAAACCTAGGTAGACAGTAGACAAGCGCTGGGTAAGAACGTGAATAAGTACAGCGGTACGTTAGCCCCGCTAGCGTGATGGATGGCCGCCGAGATGGATGCCTAATGTATTTACCGTGTAGACGCGGCTTTATCTCTATCCCAACTTTCAATGATGTTGAAGCCTGGAGTTGATTATGTTTAGCGCATTGTAAGAACTTATTTTGAACCTACTTACCGTAAAATATTTCTCGAATGAGCTCTGACTGAAACTTAAACTATTTATTTGCAAAAGTAACAAAAAAATATGTTTGTTATTTGCCTTAAAATTAGTGAGCACTGGTGGTCTAGTGAAAAATTTATTTGCGCTATACCAGTACTCTCAAACGGTGTAGGAAAATATCATGAGGAAATCCGCGGCTTAGTCAGCTCCGCACGTATTGACTATGTCTTTCTTGTGGACAAGGCCGACTAAGCTGAGAGGATGGAATAGGTGTTGGGCAAGCATACTCGATCTTAATTCGTCCCAGGCACTTGTGAAGGTAAAAATTGCCTCTTGACGCTGTATAAATCATCTATAGATGGTAAAAAGGCCTTATTATAATTAAGAAAAATACCTAATTGCAAAATGGTTCATCGTGCCACAATATTACGATTCTGTGTTAGCAAAAATATTAATATTTTTTTCTATTTTATCACCCATTCATAAGAAAATTGTATTTCAACTTAACAATGAGTAAAAAAGTCTGTCTTCGCATATTGAATATGACAATATTACGATGTCTGATTGGATCGAACTTGAAGGGAAACTTTTAGTTTAAAAACTCGATTCAAGTCGATTGAGGGGCTGTCTCTAAATTTAATAAATTCGAATGACTCTCGTATTAACAAGCTTGTGGTAAGGCGATTTTGGTAGGGCGGTTCTACACCGGGGGGGTAGTCCACCATAGTCTTTCATGCAAGTCGTCTACACTGGGAGAAGTACCTATAGGTAAAAATCGGTCGAGCAATGTGTGCGATCTTTATGTGTGAATTCGATTTCCGCGTTAAAAGACAAAGTGATGTCCTAACAGTAGTTTAATTTTGTATTTGAACTGGTAATATGTAAACTATGTGAATTGTCATAATACAATTTTTAGCATTTTGTCAAAAGATACAACTATCTCGGTGGTTATTTAACAAAGTGGTAGTAAAAAATATATTTGAAAACATACCGTTCGACTCAAAAAGCAATTTCTTTAAAAAAACTTATTTTTTTTTGTTGAAAAATAATTTAAACCAGTTTTTCAAATCTCAGTGTGACGCAAACTTTTGGAAAGGTTTTATCAAATTACTCGACCATCTGCTTGCTCTGACAAGAACCAAAAGAGATTTCCTTTTACTTTCCGGTTTCGAAAGAAATCTGAGATCTTCTTATGAAACTAATTTAATTATTTTAATGCTTAAAGCCCCTACACGAGTAGTACAACTAACATCTTCATTTTATTTAATACGCGAAATTCTACAGTTGACTAGTACTGGATCTAGATTCAGGAATGTCTGTATATTTTTTTCTCAATTTTAATTTTATAAAATTTGTAGAATATGTATTTGAGTTATTATAATTATTACTACTATTACTTAAACGATTAAGGACCGCCCACTACCCCGTTTTGAAATATATTATAATGAAATCCTAATAAAGTTGTATGAAAGGTTTTCCTGTAATATTTTTACTTCTTTTCTGGATTGGGGGGTAAAAAAAACATGGAATGCGTCCAGCCGCTTTTCTCCCCGAGCATGTCGTAAAAGTTGACTAAGGGCAATCCCCTAGGATACTATTATCCTTTCCAACATGATGGACCTTCTATAATGTGCGATGGGCTGATCACCTGTCACCATGGTTCACCATATCCATCTTGGGACTTTGCACCAGGAGTGGCTGCAAGTTTTCTTATGATTACTTCTGGCTGTGCCTACCCCATTAGGGATACAGGTTTGATGATTATGTTTGTATTTTTGGCATTGAGAGTGGTCGGTTTTTTGGAGCGGGGCGTATTGGTTCCGTTATGGACTGAGATATTGGTTAAGTTATAGTATACGAACTTAGGATTGGTTTACTTAAATACGCAAGGGTACCTCTGCATTATTATTACGTCCTACGTCATGACCGTTTAACCTTTTATAGGAGAGAATGTCTCGTAAAATTCTTGATTAAATTTTTAAGGTAAATTCTATACGGAACGTGATTTACGATTATTCATAAAAATATGGATGTAAAAGTTATTTTTCGACGTCTATTTATTCAGAAAACACACTGGCCAAGCGCGAGTCTAATTCACACCTGAAGGGTTCCGAACTATCGTATATGTACCTACCTATATAAATGTTTCTTGTTTGGTGCCTCCTTTTATTTTATTTTTATTATTTATTGTTACAAACTCTGATAATTTTAACTGTCTACCTATTACGGTTCATGACAGCTCACTGACAGACGGATAGACTGACGAACAGCTAGGCTTAGTAATAGGGCCCCGTTAGCACCCTTTGGGTACGAAACCCTAAAAAGATAAAAGTAGTCAAGGTCTGATAGAAAACAGACGGCTGAAAAAAATCTACAAAAACTTGTTTAATCACATGGATTCTCTTTAAAAATTACATCTAATAACGTTTACAGGGTGATGTTTGGGCGATGGGCTGATCATCAGGTTCACCATATCCATCTTGGGAATTTGAATCAGGATTGGCTGCAAGTTTTCTTATGATTACTTATCCGTTAGAGAAACTGGCGTGATAATTATGAATGTATAATATGTACATTTACAGGGAGACTAGAAACAGGTACCTATTAATAAGGTTTTCGTTTGTACAGAACCCTAAAAAGGAGTAACCTATACAGCCAAGCCCACAATTTCACAAAACACACGTCTTTGATCATGGAGCCTAGACTACTAACTTTATTTCAAAGCGGCCCTTACGGCGCAGATTCAATAATAGTATTACTTAGCTACTGAATTCACTTTTTGCTGTAAGAGTACTGTGTGAAGTTGAGCAAATAAATGTTTAGGCCCTTAAATTTTTTTCTGGGTATTAGACCAGGCATAACACGCGCAAACATTTCTCCCACCGGGAAAAGAACCCGCGCCTCTTGCATCTCAGCCGAGCACTCGCCCCCCACGCCACCGAAATGGTTATTATTATTGGCCACTAGCTCATACGAACTTACTTACTTTTAATAACATAAAATATTGCACACCTAAGTTATCTTATATAAATGATGCAGGAACGTAAATTGATTTGCTGTCTGACTTTGCAATGATTTTAGAAATTTTTAATTAAACTCGCATGAATTTTACCCTACACTTCACTTTCAGAACACAAAAAGCAACTTTGAGTCCAAGCCCATCGTAATAAAGCTCACATTACATTTCAAGTCCATTTCAAGTGACATACGCCTAGCGTTTCAAAGAGCTGCGAACTTCGCTGACCCGTCGGTTTTATTTTTTAGTCTGTAGAAAAAAACACGGGTTTTTAATTGGGCTTGCTCGTTTGTGCGAGAACTTCCGATATAGCTATGCGAGATTTTTCTTTGTTTAGATATCGCTTGCTGTGTTGGCCGGACCAGAATTTGGAACCAAACCCGGGCACAAGCCGTACTGTGCATGGCGGCAATGGTGGCCTAAACCATATGTTGAACTGACCTGCATGACTACAGCTTCGATCACATGGTACCAGAATAAAAAGCACCCCTTATTGTATTCCACTCACCATGGGACTTGTCCATCAGTTCAAGGTCACTTAGCGTAGCTATGGAAAGAGCTATGCTCGGAGTTTCTCTTAAGCATTTATTTATTTGAGTAACCAACATAATAAAAATTAATTTAATCACTCATATAACCTGGTTCAACATAAAAACTTGACAAATGTAGACAGCATGCAATAGAATTAAAATATGGTCGAGCGAGTAAAAAATCATAATTAAAAATAAAATATTGAATAAAAAAGACACAAAAATTTACAATTGAAATCAAATAAAATAAAATCGATTTCGATCCGGAACGAAGTTATTCGTCAGAGAACCAAGGTTACCGACTACAGCTTTTGTTAAAACCCGTTAAGCTGTTTAGTGGGAATTTATACACTAATACACAAACTTTTAGTAAAGGTGGACTTTCTTGGGTCACGGCCGATTAACGCCGCGACTGACGTCAAAATATGAAGTTGTTATTCTTGTAATCCAGACAAAACCAACCACACTTCATTTACCAAAATTCCTTCACCCATTTGAGCTTCAGTACAGTAAAGGGAACGCATATTACATCATCATCATCATTATCTACAGCCAGTCTTTGCCCTCAGCTAGTTGGTGTAGGCCTCTGCACGAAAAAATTATATGCACTATACAAGCACTCTCAAAGGAAATCATCGTGAGGAAACTGACATGCTTCCAATATTTTTTCGAACCTAAAAAGTTCGAAAACATAATGTCAAGTGCACGAAAAGAGCTTTTGCGGCGCACTTTAAAATTTAAATACTTTCACCACACTGGTTCGAAAGAACTAGTGGCATTACTAGGAGAAGAATGTCATCCAAGATAACTGTGGCAACCTCATCCTATTACGACATCCTTATTTATCCGGATAACACTACACATACCAGAAATATATTTCCTTTGGATCAAATGCCAGCGGTATTTTGTTGCACTCCGAAATAACATTCGGAAAACAATCTTAAACGTTACTTACTTACCCAACCACGCCAAAAGGGTTATTTACTTTCCGAACATCGAAGTGAAATTGTTAATTAAATTGTGTGAGTTTAAAACAATTTCGGAGTTCCGTGAAGTGCACCGATAACCCTAATGCTACAGTTCGGCTGAATTCAATCAAACCAAACAATACAACGGGTTCATTACCCTTTCCCACAGAAAGGAAGGACAGCTGGTACAATTTAGAATTCGTATGTCGCATTACTTCGCATCGTATGCCCTTACTTAAATACCTTTACCTACTAAAGAGATCATCTTTTTCACCACATGTAAGGTTAAAGCAAACCGGTCGACTACGAGTTAAACGCACACACGAAGGGTTCCGTACCATCATTCATGTAGATACTTTTTAAAATATGACTTTTACTCTATTTACTTTTTGAATAGGTAGGCATCGATGATCTTTTAATATTAATTAATTATTTTTGGTTTATAAGTTTGTGACATTTATAATTTTTCCGACTTTGTGTGAGGGTGCGATTATGGAGGAAGAATTCAAATTGCTTTTCAAAGTTTACCTAGGTTATTGGTTCAGTTCATACAAATAGAGATGAAACCAACTATACCCCTATGAGCTAGGCCCCAAACATAGTACCCCTCAAGACAGACAGGCTGACGTAATCTGATTTGCACTGCAATGTGACAGTTTTGACAATATTACCGTTTTGTTTGACAGCCGGCTGCTCGGCGGTAGATTGAGCGTAGTTTGCCAAATTAAATAAGATCCATTAAACTTATACTTCAGCAAAACTGAAGATACAATTTGTGTGAACAAACCGCCCATAATTAACTTAAAACTGACTTTTTCATAACTTTTTAGTAGTATTAATAGTTAAATGAATGTATGTCTAAAATAAAACGATTTAGTAGTTATTGAGTTTCAGAGGTGCAAAAAATTATATTAGCTGATGCAGCGCTCTCTGGTGGGCTATGGCCGTTAAACATATTTAAGAATGTTCCCTGAAATTACACCGACAAAATGCAAAAAACTTAATTGAAATCAATTCAGTAGTTTCTGAGAAAATTGGTAACAGTCAAACATACAACCTATTTGGCCAAACGCATATTATACGAGTACCTTCTCAGTTCCGTCGTGGGTGAAAAATAAATTTTTGCCTATGTCAATGGACCTATCAATCATAAAATAAAATCCAAAGTGTTGAATAAAAAAAGCAAAAACACAAAAACCACGTTAAAACTACATTTTTAAATTCATTTGCCTGTGAATTCACCCCCGAAACGCTTCACATGTTTTCACCCAATTTTATTCTGAACGTGCTTGTTACACGGGCAATTTAAGTTGAGCAACAGTTAAAACTTTTCACAATATAATCAAGCAACTAGTTTTGTTAGTCGGTGTTTAAAATTGAAGTAATCTATGTGAGGGGTAGTCTGGTAGTCTCAAACGCAAATTGTTTTGGCATCCACTTGTTAAAAAACTATTTTGTTTAGTTATAACCGCCGGGCTAAATAGCAGGTCACCCATAAATAAATAAATAACACCCAACAGTCACACATACATAGCCCTGACTCCACACTAGGATTCCCTGTGTCGTGGGTATCAGAAACTACGAGTACCATGGTACCACAACACCCACCCGAATGAAATATTTGCAAAGCATGCAAACTTTTCTTCCGCAGCGGGAACCCGCTCGTGGGCCGCGCTACTGAGACCGCTGTGTATAAAACAGCGTGTGATTCATCAAAAATCATCAGTATAATATAAATAAATACATATGAATCTGAACATTTCACAAATCACTAAAATATTTAGGTATTATCTACAAAAAAAGATTGTACCCAATACCCAAGCACATTACTATGCTATGAAAGTAATTGTCATAAAAATTGCCCGTATATTCTAACAGAATATTTAGAACACTTCGGCTAAAACTGAATATAGTTTTGTCCAGCACTCCCGCGAGTAGCTATAGGTACCTCGCTGTGAGTTCAAACACGGACGGGGCGCAAAAAGTGCTCCCAATTGAATAATCCATATTCCATGTGGGATAAGCTATGAGATAAACACCTTAGCCAAAACTCTTTCAGCATGATACTTGGATCATAATGTGCCGACCCCAGATATGGGCAGGAAGATGATGAGAGTTATTAGCTATGAGAGTTATTATCACTCATAACTTCAATACTTTGACTAACTAGCTTTTGCCCGCAGCCACACTCGCATGGTACCTCGTGTATTATTCCAGTTCATAAAACAAGTTTCAGTCAAACCCGTTCAGGCGTTACGGAGATGAAATTTGACAAACACATTCTCTCTCATTAATTCCAATTTATAACAATCAGATGGGTTAAAAATGCCTCTTTAGCTGATCTGCTGCTGAATCGAATTGCGTACAATTCACCTACAATTCGAACCATTTTACGAAAATTAAAATTAGGATAAATTGCTCAAAGTGGCGTTTTTCGCCCCACACCATAATTACGACTATTACTACTCGTGTCACATTTTGTCTAAACCAGTGTGATGAAAGAACTTCTCAAAGTTCCGGCACAAATAAACGATAACAGGCAAACTTCTAAATGGTTTTAATTTGCTTTTTTTGTTTGTGAATGGAGCGGGAAAGGGGTAGTATTAGAGACTTTAGTTTCAAAGTTAAAAACCCGCTACAGCTTTCAACTTGTACACCGCTTACTTTTTAAAACGATACCGTATGCTAGAGCTAATATGTAGTTAGATTTTGGAAGCGAGCTACCTTTACTTATCTGGCTAAATACGCCCAACTTCATACTATGCACATAAATTGTAAAATGAATACCTAACCTGCTTTTAGATTTAAAATTCATCCCGAAAATTCTTGCACGGTCGGGACTTGAACCCGCGATATGGGCTTACCATAGCCGTGTCACCGAGTAAGTCGTTATATTATTGTAGATATGTTGTCAGCTCGTATTTTGGCAAGAGAAAAGTAAGGTATTTATGTAAGGTATCTGTTCCAATGTACCTGTAATGCATAACATAAGTAAGTTCGTATAAGCCTACTCTTATGACGAAGTTTTTAGGCCGCCTAAAGGCCGCCACCGACAATTTAACGTGCCCTCCGAAGCACGGAAGCGCTCTACTCGTAATGCCACTTGCGGTCACCCATCCAAATTGTGAACGTGCCAATCAAGAACGTCTAAGCAAGCTACGCCACGAGCGCTTCGTACGTATAATATTAAAAGTGCCCACACAACGCATCCGAACGCGAACTGCGCGCGAGTCGGACGTGTGCATTTGTTACTGAATCAATGTGTTATATTTGGTACATCGAAGCCTGCTGTATCTGCACAGTACCCTAGGTTTGTTGTGCAAAATTGTTTGTTAGAAGTTCACAGTTTATTCGTTTAGTTTGTTCGATCGATTGTTTAGTTTAGTTATGAGTTGCGTTCGCGATTGTTCGCTATGACTTTGTGTCGTTGTAAGTGATTTATGAACTGAGCGCTGCCGTGCTTCGGAGGGCACGTTAATTTGTAGACGGCTTATAAGTCGTCAAGCCATGACGGAAGCCTTAAGGCGGCCTAAAAACTCCATCACTAGAGTTGGCAACTAGCTCATACGAACTTACTTGTTGTAAGTGATTGATTGCAACTTTTTTATTTAGTCATTGCAAGCACACATGGAACAAATACATAATTACAACTAACATTTGACTTAGAACAGGCTTGTACAGAGTTGTTGGCTTAGATAAAGACAGGATCTGAACTAAGTTAAGATAACTTGTGTTGTAGATCCTGCTTTCCTTCCGGTACTTAACATTTTGTAGCCATCATCATCATCATCATCATCATTTAAATCGGTGATAGTAGATAAGTTTGAAAATGTTATTCTAATTTATATGCCTAAATTTAGTTTTACATGAATGAGCAAGATACGCGCTCAGGCGGAAAATGCTGATCCACGAGAAAATGGTAGGAATATTACCACAATTTAAGGCCTTTTACCATCCATACTAGATGATTTATACAGTGTCAGGAGGCAACTTTTTTACCTTCGCTAACGGGACGCTGTAGTGCCCGGGACGAATTTAGATTACGACAATACTACCGTGTAACAGAAGTCATTATTGGTTTTACCATTATTTTGTACATACATAATTATCACGTCCGTATCCCTAATGGTATACAAGAAATCATAAGAAAACTGGCAGCCTCCCTTGATCCAAAGTCTCAAAATGGATATGGCGAACCATGGTGACAGGGTGATCTACCCATCGCCCATATAGATGGTCCATCAAGTTGGAGAGGATACTATCCCTTAGCGGACTTTAATGACATGCTTGGGGAGAGAAGCAGCTGAACGCGTTCTGTTTTAGTCCAGCATAGATGTGATATTATTTTGTATATTTGTTAAATGTCATACTCGTAGTAAAGTACTTTTACTTTGTAAAAGTCAATCATTTGTTTTAGGATTGGGAGGAAGTAAACGAGCGAAAATAATGAGGGCAAAGTATCAATAGTAAATCGAACTTTCTTCTTCCCGTACTTTCAATTAGAAGTACGACGTCAAAGAAATAACGAAGGGGAAGGACTCACAGGCGATTTCAGGAATTACGAGAAATCTGTCAAAGGAAAGAGGATAATGTCAGACAAAGTCGTACTATTGCGACTCAGGGTCTGTAGTTCGACCGTGAAGACATGAAAGTTCGGTCTCGTTTGTTATACTACTTATTTTTAAAACTCTCGAGAACACTGGTGGTCTCGCCTTTTAACCCTAAGACGAACCATGCTTGGATTCGAATCAGGCTGTAAAGAAGCGCTTCTTATCTTTTTGAAAATATATAAGAGCCATTAATTTGACGGCCTCGGTGGCGTGGTGGGTGTTTGCTCGGCAGAGACGCAAGAGGCGCGGTTCGATTCCTGCTGCGCAAGAAATGTTAGCCTGTTCTGCAAATATTTGTTTCGGGTCAGGGTGTTGTGGTACCATGGTACTCGTAGTTTCTGATACCCACGACATAGGGAATCCTAGTGCGGGGTCAGAACTATGTATGTGACTGTTGTGTGTTATTTATTATTAATAAGTACCTAGATACTAAACGGTTAAAGAAAAATTCACAAAAAAACTGCTGCTTATCGTAGAACTCGAGAAAAGTTCGAAGATATTGTGTTTATTGCAAAAAACTGAATGAAACTCAGAATATAGGGGATAGTTGAAAATTGCCGAAAGCTATGTCCAGCCATGAGATGCGATGTTCTTTGGCGCTGCCAAATCGCACTGTTTGGAACCGCAATTGCCCTTTACAAAACCGGTGCAATCCCGTAACGAACCCAGCTAATATCTCAAACGCCAGTTCATCGGCCAGTGGGGGGCCGGTGGGCTTGTGGGGGTGGGGGGAGGTATTACATTGTTCCTCGAACAATATATTTTGTAGTTCCTGCCACGCGATCGCGCGAAGATGCTTTGGTTTTGTTTAAACGTGTTTATGCTTTTAAATATTCCAAGTTTACTGAGCGGGTTTTGAACCAACACTCTTCCTTTGAGGGATTCCGAGACTGAGTCAAGGCATACATTTTTGAAATTGACTCTCTATTCGCTGATAATTCAACTTATGTGCATTCATTACTTGGGTATTCTCTACTTTATTAAGTGTTAACTTCCTATTCGATATATAACGAGGACTTCAATTTCTATAATGATAATACGTAGGTATAATTTAGCACAATTTTACATGTAACATTTAGAAATGTTATGTAAAAAAAATGTCTACTAAACCGATTTCTAGAATGATTTTAAAATGATTTTCAAATTTTTTTCAAAGTTTCACAAATATCACTTAGAAGTGAAACTACATGAACGACCGAAAATATGTTATTGTACCTACCCCTTAAAATACTCGTAACATTAAAATAGAACCTAAACACGTAAAAAAGCGCACAATTGGCGGTCTTATCACTTAAGAGCGATCTCTTTCAGACGACCATGAAACACGTGCTCCGTACAAAATGAAAAGCTCGTTTTCACACTGTGGATTCCTATCAAGGAACGAATAAAGAACCACGCCCTTATAATAAATCTTTTCACACCTAAAAACCGAAATTAGGCCCCGATTAGATTTGTGGCGGGCCATTTGTCTTCCAGCTACGCCGGGGAATGTGACTCCCTTATAATTATACTATTTGAACTAGCTTTATATCACGTCACTGTGTAGAATAATCATTTAGAATTTATTATTAACATGCAATTATCATCATCATCTTCCTACCCTTATCCCACTCTATGTGGGGTCGGCCAATATGATCCAAGGATCATGCTGTGCTAAAGAACTAGAATAGAATAGAATAGAATAGAACTATATGTCTAAATAAATATGGTTTTAATTTAGAAATCACAGAGAAATATATTCACTAACAGAAATAAAACTTAGACAAGTAGGAATATAGAAAGTAGGTTGTTGTGCAACAATTTAAATTCTAAAATGTTAATTTTATGCTTTATTCCATTTAATTAATAAACTTTTATTTATTTTAAACATAATCGTACTCTTTGATTTTTTCACATATCTTATCATCCCTTAAACTGCGATATTATACTCAAACTTTAACATAACATTCAGAAATATTTCTGCTAAATGCAGAGCATGAGAATTTCAAACCAGTTTCCAGCAGTTCCGCTAGTTTGAGGTGTTCGCGGGTTCCACGCCGTTTTGAGAGCGTTTCGCTGTACCCTGAATATTTGATAACTCCTTAAAGAATACAGAAAAAGCCTCTCCAGTGGGAATGCTCCTTTAGGTACAAGTGTACAAAACATCTAATTAATTATTTGAAGGGCAAGAACAGACATTTTTTGTTGCATAACACAGTACAAACTTGAAATGAACATAAAAAAATATTTGCCTTTCCCACTATTGTGGCTTGTACAGATAAACCAAATCCGTATTCGTAATCAAATAAAATTACTAAATTGAATATTTGTTCCAATCAACTAAAATTCAAACTTTGTATCAATAAAACAACAATGTGTAAAAAAACAATACTTTTGTGCCATAGTTTTAATCGTATCAAATAAAGTAAAAATACCGTAAAATTGTAAATACCGTTTGATTATAATTTCGCGAGATTGTAAACTGTCGGACATCTACATAGATCGAAATTAGTAGGTTAGGTTAGTTTGTGAAAAACTACGCTTTAGGCGGGCGGGCAGAGCGAGCATGCCGGCAGCCCCTGCCGAAGCTTTTTTTTTATTTTTTATTAAGCTATATCGTCCCACTGCTGGGCAAAGGTCTCTCCCAAACTCCGCCAACCATCTCTGTCCTTCGAGGTCTCCCACCATTCTCTCTCGAAGGAGTCAAATCAGCCACAATTTAAAAGCAGTTATTTATTTATTTGAGCAACCAACATAATAAACATCAACTCAACCACCAATATAATCCGGCACAACAAAAAACCTGACAAATGTTATTACAATTAGAGGTCACAGACAGCATGCATGAATTAAAATATAGTCGAGCGAGTACAAAATCATAATGAGAGAATAAAATATTGAATAAAGAAAAAAAACACAAACAGACACAAAGTTAAATTGTAAACAGGATGTTACGGTTCAATCTTTCGACTGTTTACAATCTCGCGAGATACATTATAATCTAACGGTATTTACAATTTTACAGTGACATATCCAATCAAATACCTCGTTATTCACAAAATCATGTTAAATACTAACAAAATACTTTGTATACACAGGTATGCCCCCACCGACCGCGCGTATAACAATGCCTGGAAGGCTCTCAGTACGCGGCGTAAGATTCGCTCAGTTTGTTTAGACTCTTACTTAAAGAAAGTTACTACATGGCCACCGTTTTTTAATTTATCGAAACTAGGGATAGCGATTGCCTGTGACTTGGGTCGGATTTTCCAATATCTAAAGTTTTCCAATCACTTGAAAGTCTTCAGGTCGGTACCTACTTTCAACGAAAGTTAAGACTTTGTTATTTGCATAAAAACTGATTTAGCTATTCTTGGCTCGAACGACCTTACTTATAAACGTCACTTAACTGAAAACTTAAGAGTACATTATATACAATTGTTTTCCTATATTCTGCTATCGAACAGCTGATATTGAATTTTTTCTTCATCATCATTATTCTGCAGGTAAGGAATTTTGAAATTCAGATACAAATATCTGTTTGGTGCTCCCAGAATCTGATTCATTTCATTATAAAGCCGTGGGTTCAAATCCAGTCGTTCACCAATGGATGAAGAAATTATGTGCGCTTTACCAATCGGTGAAGGAAAACGTTGTGAGAAAACTGGCATGTCACAGAACCTAATAAATTTCGAAAACATGTATCGAATGCATGAAATGAGCTTTTGATTCGCATTTTAAATCCTTTCACCGCACTGGTTCAAAATAACTCATATGACAAGTGTGTCTCATTTCCGTATTGTACACAGGAGTCCATAATTGATCAATGATACATACATACATCGATCGGTCGCTATGTAAACAATCAAAAGTTTATTCGCTACTCAATAATTCTGATGTGATTCGACTTGTCTCGCAACTCCCGACGGCAAACACCGCATCCAATCTGGAACAAAATTAATTATTTATTCCAAGATTAGTATGCTCTAAGGGATGTTTACTGATTTTTCTGAAAATCGCTTTTGCAAGTACCTTTTTTAAACAAACAGTAGATTATCATCATTCACTCAGGCAGGCGAAATATTTGCAGTTTCTTTTACTCGCAACGGGAATCGAAGTCATCCCTTTCACGACGCAGCCGGACAGTACGGTTCACCATATCCATCTTGGGACTTTTTATCAGAAGTGGCTGCAAGTTTTCTTATGATTGTGGCTCTGCCCACCCCATTAGGTATACGAGCGTGATATTATTATTCACGTTGTGAAATAAAAACGTGCTCATGTAAGAACAACCGACAAGCATGTATGAAGAATGTTACGAGAGGTAATGAAGCGAAAGAAGTATGTCAGGATCTGAAAAATGGAGATTCGTGATCTCTGCCTACCCCTATGGAAAACATGCGTGATATTATGTATAAATGTATGTAAGAACAGGGTCTCCACAGTAGCGACTTCATCAATTCATTTATTACGGGTTTCTGTAATCCTATCGGATACTTTTTGCCGAATAATCGAAGCGAGGAGGTAGAATTCTAAGAGGGAAAATAATATATTGTAACCCGGTACAAAAATATAATGTTTATCACTAGTTTTTAGGGTTCGTCCGTACGTCTGTCAGCGGGCTGTATCTCATGAACCGTAATAGACAGAGAGTAGAATTTCAAATAATAAAAAGGGGGCCCCCTTTTTTACCCCCTACGATGGTACGGAACCCTTTGTGTGCGAATTCGGCTCGCACTTGATTTTTTTTACTTGGGCTTATTCTTATTATTGTCCCGAAATAAAATATATTGAAGAAAGTAATAAATCTATTTCCGATTTGTGAGGCAATAAGGTTGTGGTCAAATACAGGATTTCCGGAAACGCAATGATATTGCGTTCTAATTACTAGTGAGGCCATCTAGTTGTAACACAACTCATTTCCGTTTATAAAATGAGTTTTAGCTGAGATCTATATGGGCGATGGACTGATCACCTGTCACCATGTTTCACCATATCCATCTTGGGACTTAGAATCAGAAGTGGCTGCAAGTTTTCTTATGATTACTTGTGGCTCTGCCTACCCCATTATACATGGGATACGAGTGTAATAATATGTTTGTATGTACTTGTATGTATTAAATCTGAGATGGTGTTTAATTCATTGCTTCCGCCTGCAGCTCATGCGCTTTGCACCTGGATGAAACGTAATCCATACATTCCAAATTTCATTAAAATCCGTTCAGCCGTTTTTGCGCTATGATTGAACCGCTAGCGCTCTCACATCTTCGATCCTCTCGGATTTATAATATTCTAAGGCCTTTTACCACCTATAATAGATGATTTATACAGCGTCATGAGGCAACTTTTACCTTCACTAACGGGACGCTGTAGTGCCCGGGACGAATTAAGATGGAGTAGGCTTGCCCAGCACCTATTCCATTCTCTCAGCTTAGTCGGCCTTGTCCACAGGAAAGACATGGTACATACGTGCGGAGCTGACTAAGCCACGGGTTTCATCACGATGTTATCCTTCACCGTTTGAGAGTACTGGTATAGCGCACATAACTTTTTTGCACAAAAAAATCCATTGGTACACGACTGGATTTGAACCCACGTCCTTAGGATCGGAAGGCGGGGTCACTACCAAATAGAACACCAGTTCTCTCATAAGTTCATACCTTTGAGAAAATTAGTATTTTAGAGCTCTCTATGATATTCTTACTTTGATGGCTTAGTAATGGCAGTCGGATTACCCTGTGGTAATCCTGCCTTCGTTTATTGCTGGGCTTAGGCCCTTAGTGCTCAGTGGCCCAGCGACGCGATTTAGGAACAAAGTCCTCTCTATCTTCAATTTATCAATAAAATAAATGTTACACTATTAAACAATCTAGGCTGGTATTGAATTGGCTAAAGTTCAATCTGTTTTATTTCATCATCATCATCTTCCTGCCCTCATCCCACTCCATATGGGGTCGGCTCAGCCATGATCCTTGGATCATGCTGTAATCTGTTTTATTTAAGTAAGATAAATAAATTATGTACGTTTTTTAAACTCAAAGCATCAAACAAATCAAATCCCACAGTTGTAATGATTAATCTTTAATTATTATTCCCAAGTTGACATCAAATAAGCGGCCGGTCGTATAAAAACAATAAGCCAAACCTTTACAACGTACTTATAGAGGGAAATGGAAGGAGAAAACATGTTGTGCCGACCCCTCTTAAGTGGGATAAGGGCAAGATGATAATGATAATGATGATGTAAAGATTAAACGTCAATAATAGTAAAATATGTAGTTATTATGTATGAAAAATAATGTCATCTTAATGCAACAAATAATTAAATTCAAAGAACACCGCAACTCACCTGTTTCACAAAGGCTCTGCCGCGTGCAAATTTTCTTAATTGAAAGTTACACTTAACAGATGCAAATTCAACCGGAAACAGATATTTGTTGCGGGAAGTTAAGATTCCGATCTGTCAGCGGCCGTCCACTTTGAGCTTGTTGAAAGTCCTCACCAATTTGTAGAGAATCCCCAACAAGTTTGAATGAAGTCATTCTCGGATACAAGTTTTTAAACGAACGTAATGAAGGCGCCGCGCGGGGACTCAGAAGCTTAATTTTTGGTTGGGAATGCCGAAGTTTCTTTTGTTTTTGGACATGAGATTTTTACACTGATACCATTTTATTACATTGTTCCAGGCCGTTTTTATCTAAAAATACCGCTTAGAAGCCACGGTGCATTGTTTAAATTAAAAGCAAACGTAAAAATGTTCGTGCTTCATGTTTTTCAAAACATACATAAATAAATAGATATTTGTGGACGTTTCACACAGCGCCATCTAGCCCCAAACTAAGCAAAGCTTGTAAGATGGATGATAGAATACTTATATACTTTTTTGTAAATACATACTTATATCACACAATACATTATATCACAACACGGAAGAAATATTTGCAGAACATGAAAACATTTCAGCCGCAGCGGGAATCGAACCCGCGTCTCTTGCGTCTCAGCTGAGAACTCACCCGCCACGCCGGCGCCGTCGAGGCCGTCGTATGAATATTAATTTTATCGCACGCGTGGTATAAAGTCGAATCATTTTTGCCGGTGGCATTTTTATCTTCATAAAATTTTAAAGCAATTATACTAATTCCTGGCAACACTTAATTGAATCACGGCACAGTGGGACGGGCGCTGCTCGCGTGGACATAATGTCAGAGCAACATTGTTGGAACTTCTAACTCGATTCGCCACACTAGGTGGAAATTAGGCTGTCCAGTAATAATAATTGGTAAGTGTTGGGATAACGATCCCTTAGACCATTGTGCCAAAGATTGAAGATAGTTAAAGGAATTTTTTGTTTTGTTTACATACAAATTGTTTATATCACTGTTTTATTACACCGAAAAAATAGCATCAGTGAAAGTAATTTATTAAATTCATTACCTACTCAACTCGCCTCAATTTATTAGCCTTTTCGGAAAAATCTCATCAAACAAACCGGTTTTTTATAGCAATTAAGTATAAAATATCAGATCAAAGCAAAACGTGTGGTCTCCACGTATTTAAAAGTTTAATACGCTCGCTACAAAAGTTCGGACATGAAATATTTTAACCAGCACTGCACTAGTCCACTTTAATCTATTATTAAGTTGTGGACCATGAAATGCGGGCTTTTCCGATTTTATATGCTCCTTTGTTTGTGACTAGGCTTTTCTTGGCCACTTTACGTTAGGAGCTTTGTGACTGATAGTGAACGAGCATAACATGCAACAGTCATATTCATTATCCTGACCCCTTAATCCTGCCACTTATTTTACGGTGTAGACGTCTGCATCATATTGTTTATGTATAAGTTACTTCATACAAGTTTAAGAAGACCTGATTCCGTGCCAAGTCTCCACCACGTTCCTGCTACTTGCCATATCTTTGCTTTGCTTAGTTTGGGGCTAGATGGCGCTATGTGAAATGTCCACAAATATTTGTTTATTTTACTTATTTATATCTGTGAACTAGAAAAACTCGAAGGCAAAATTACCCTAACGACTAATTCTGTGGATAAAAAGTTGTAAGTAATAAAAATAGTTTGATAATATTTTTGATTATGAAAGCATCCTGTTAGCCCATTGAAACATTGTAAATGAGCCAAAACTATAATTAATTAAACATTGTCCTGATCCCGTCTCGTCCATTTGTCTCAAGGTGAGCGAGTGAGTTGTATTGCCTAACAAATTGCATCGTGGCACAGCTTATAAAATCAGTGGATAGGCAACATTCGAATCTAGAAGAGATATAGAAAAAGTATCTTACGAACCATTTGCTCTTTCTTTGTGAAAACAATTTTGGCATATTAAATTTTCTGGCCAAGCGCGAGTTGGCCATGGAAATGGGTGATGTTGACAAAAATGTTTGCCCCGCAATCACGAAAATTTTACGTTTTATTCTACTGTAGCTATCTGTATCATTTCGCTTCAAAATTCCAAACCTGTATCTTTCGGCTATCCATTAAACCCGCTTGCTGTTTCATATCCATTGCCTGCCTGCCCCGAAGCTAGGAATCGTATGATACTTACTACCAAGCCTACTACGCTTCATTAAAGTCAACAGTCAGTATCAACAAAATTGTCGTCAAAATGACAAAATGTTTCCTGAAATAACTATCCACAAAACCAGCTGTTCAAGCCAAGCTGTGGTCAGTACACCGATCGTGTTTTACTTTGCACGCCGAGCTGTTAATTTTGTCTCATCTACTAATTACTTTAGTGCGCTTGCTGCGATTCATCTCAGCTCAAGTTTTTACTTTGAGTTTAAAAAGGATTTTTTGAGAATATTGTTGAGTGCACTTGTCTTGCTTTTTAAGTGCTTAGTTAAAAATGTTTTGTAGTTATAATACACTTACGATAGTATTCTTGGAAAGTTTTACCCCGTTATTTGTGTATGTGCAAATGTTTTAAGTTAACTTACCTGTTACTGTTTTAACCAAAAATTACGTAATTATTGAGAGGATTATTTTAGCGATAGAACAACAAGGTTTAAGTCAAATTATGAAACGTTCGCTTACGACACAATTACGGCTTGTGCTTTAGTTAGAAGGTTAGTTAGATAGAAGTCCGAAGCATTTTATTTTAGGATTTTCACCTTAGGTACAATAAGGTTCGACTTGTTTGTCAACGAATTGTTTCCAAATGAACTAAAAGCTATACTCGTAATTATTACGACCGCACAATATTAATACTTATTTCAATAAGCAAACTTTTCGTGTATATTGCAATTTATGAGCTTAGAGTACATTTTTACATCAGGTGAACAAACTAAAGTAATTATAACATAGTCACAGCTTGCGCGGTAGTTACATGTTTGTGGTCAGGCGTCTGCGAGTGACGGCCCACTGTGCAGCTTTCGGTTTCGGCTTCGGCTTTAACAGAATCTTTCGGTGTTTTATTTTGCCTAATTTTTTGACGACCTCGATTGCTTAGCGGGTGAGTGCTCAGCTGAGACTCAAAAGTGCAGGTTCGATTCCCACTTACGGGTCTAAGTTTTGTAGTATTATATAAGTAAGTATTTACAAAAAAGCCATCTGGTGCGCATAGTGCAAGCTTTGCTTAGTTTGGGGCTGGATGGCACTGTGTGAAATGTTCACAAATATTCATTTATTTAATTTTAGTGTTGCGGTGAATGTAATTTCTGACCCAAGACACAGGGGAATCTTAGTGCAAAATCAGGACTGTCTATATGGCAGCGTGTTACTTATTTATTTATCCATCCTTATTACTTTGAAGAGCCTTACCTGTTTTGTGCAAAAAGTTGAAATTTGAAAAAAATGCAGCCTCTTTGAGTCATACTTAATTCTGTTCACCACATTTTGAGAGAAACAGTGACACCAGTAGTATAAGTTTCGAGTTTTCGGCAAAAAACTTGAAGGTTTAAATTCGGCGTCAGTTCCGGCTTACGTAGATTTTCGCTCAGAGCCCGCTGTGCAGTGTGCATGCAAAGTCTAACGAGGGACGTAACTTTTTAATTTGAGAGAAAAATACAAAATAATTATGTTCTTTTCATAATTTATGCTAGTGCACTAGTGCACACGTTTTTGTAGCTTTGGACACGTATTTATTTAAGAGTATTAATTATAAGTCACAGTTTTAAATGTAACCCTTTTTATTTTTTCTCCTTTAACTTTCATGATTTTTGCTTACTCAATGATTTTTTTTTACAGGTAAGTTTCGAACTACAATCAGTCGACGAATATACTGTAAGTGAAATAAAAGCTATTACTTTTAGTTCCGAAACGAAATCCATTCACAGTTATAAAAACCATCCATCCGAAAGAATAATAAAACAATTTTATAATTGAAAAATTATTACGGATGCGGCCGAAACGCTGAAATATTGCACAGTGGGAGCAAAAAAACTAATTACGGTCATAACCTTTTGTTCGCTGACCGCGGGCCGAATGATTTAGTGCGATATTTTTGTCTACAAAAAAGCGCGGTCACTCCACTGTCTTTTTTGTGTCAAATAAATGTTACGTTTTGTGAGAATCGTGGGAATTGTAAGGGAAGTGTTTGTATAATGCTGGCAATCTTGTAGAGTAATGCAGGTGGCTGGCAGCCGAGGGATAATATTCCGGGCTATTTGTTTTTGTATGCGTGTAATTTGCAGGAACAGACGGAAACGTAATAAAGGTATCTTCACAATTGAATTTTGACTTAGGAGCCAAATTTACGCTCATCTAGATTGGTTACCGTGTTCAGAGAACAAGTTGATTATGAAGATTTTTCCTCTTGAATAACTGGTTTACACAAAGGTTTTGATTTTCCTGTTAGATAAACAACAATTTCATTACAAATGGACAAATGTTATTAAATATATTTGAAAAAAAAAATTGGTGTTTCAATGCCACATCTAACTGCTACATCTAACCATCTAGCTGGGTACCTACCTACAATCACTCGTGTCACTATTTTTACAAGTGTGGTAAAAGCATTAAATCGGGCCTCAAAGAAACTTTTAGCATAGTCCTATGACAAAAGAACTATGTTAAAAGGACCACTTTCAAACCCCTAGTAATGCTACTGTGTCACTCGTACTTTCAAACCAGCGTGGTGAAAGGATCGAAGGCTCTATTAAGAAAACGAATTAGCCTGAAACCTTCCATCAATAGCCAACTCTTAGAGAATTTCTCTCAATTTCACAAATTAAATTAAAACTGGAAATGAATTTAAACAGTAACGCTCCCAATTAAGTACGAACGGACAAACGGACAGACAAAGATGAATATTTCGTAACTTGTAACGAACTTAACGGAAGACAGAAAGTCTTAAGACGATACAGCCGATAAGAATGTCAGTTAGTACACTCTAACAAAACTGCAGTAGTAGAAGCATCTGAACCGAAATCTTGGTTCGTGTTCTTGGTACAAAGATTCGATTCAAATGTTCCTACAACTACGGTTTTGTTGAAGTGTCCAACTGGTTACTAGCGGGCATTAACGGGCATTAGGCACTGTGGACATTTGCTCACTTGTATTAAAATTTGTATGTTGACGATAAAATGAAGTAGTTACGTTGCATTTTAGTAAAGTTAGTAACCTACTAATAAGTGAACTTGAATGAGTTTTTGAGTGGAGACCGCGACTCCGCAAACATAATGTAGGACACGCCCTCCAGCTAGCTGGAGTGGCCTTTAGGCGGCCTAAAAACTCCGTCACTAGAGTTGGCCACTAGCTCATACGAACATACTTACTTATTGCACCTGTATTTTTCATAACTTTCAAAATGAACCCACGGCATTTTCCCCCTTGCAATCGTTTATTGTAACGCATTTACTCTCTTTTAAAAGTTATGAAATTTGTAAATCTTACTGCTGGCGTCTGTACCAGCTGTATAGTAAGCTGCTGGTGAGTCAGCTGAAGCCGCTTTGTGGAATAGTTCCGCTGTTTGCTTGTTTGTAGCTCCATTTTTTAATAAATACTGGCTGGTCTGCACGACTCAACAGATGTATTATCAGGTTGAAATGTAGTTAATATCCGCATCTTCTATTATAACTTGTAACACTCTTAAATATCTTTATTTTGTTTTATTATCCTCTCCAACATGATGGACTATCTATATGGGCGATGGGCTGATCACATGTCACTATGGCAAGTATTTTGTTTTCCATTATTTTATTCGTAAATTATGTATTTTTTTGTTTTATTTTAATACTTTATGAACTCGTTTCAAAGTGTGATATTTGTTGAACAAATGTGTTTTCTTTTATTTTAATACAAAAAGATAAAATACAATCAAAGTTATTTTATGCACAAACTAAAACCCGACTTCGTGAAAGCTAGTAACTAACATTTGTAGTATACGTTCATTTGATAGCGATAAAATACAAACGCTACACGCTTATTTATTTATTTATTTATAATTTACATACATATAAGATTAGACCCTACAGTCACATTGTATCTCTAGGTAGAGTATCGTTCTGACGCCACACTGGGCCTTTCGTGGCTGTGGGTATTAAAAAACTACGGGTATCATGGTACTACCATACCACCCGGAAAAAGTATTTTTAAAAGTATATTACACTAGCTGCCGCCCGCGGCTTCGCTCGCGTGGTACCCGAATAAAAAATAGCCTATATGTTAATCCAGTACATGTACTATGTATATTCCAAGTTTCGTTCAGATCCGTTCAGCTGTTTAGGCGTGATTGAGGCACAAACATCCAAACATCCAAACATCCAAACATCCAAACATCGTTACAAACTTTCGTACTAGATGGCAGCACCGGTAAAATTAGTACGCGCTATCGTTGCGTTTTGAGCTTTACGCCGGTAATTTCAAGCAAACTAAGACTTTTCAAATTTATAATATAAGTAAGAAGTAAGAAGTAAGATATAAGTAAGAAGTAAGATAAAATTATTTCTCTTGTCGTTGAATTCGAACCCACATCTCAGCCGGACTTCTTACCAAGGTTGTGAAATACCGCTTCATAAAAGTTCTAGGTCAATATCACTTACATTTTCCTTTGCATGCAATATGACTCCCACATTCAAGAAATCACAGACTTGATTGCTGTAGTAGTATTGACTCTACTGTGATAGAAATAAAGTCGGTTTTCGCTTGATATTGGCGTGTCTTCGGGTTGATTCAAGAGTACTCGATACAATGGGACAATCAGGCGAACCAATTTGCGGAGCAATCGTATGTTTGTTTGTAAATAGCTGGTGTTGGCTCTTATTGCTAGTAATAGAGCGAAGTAGGGAGTAAAGTATTGTATTGTTTCTACAGGTGTGGATATTTCTCCTGAGATTGGAACTAGACATTGAACCCATTACTTATGAACGCTGCCAACACTAGATGATTTATTATACAGCGTCAGGAGGCAACTTTTACCTACACAAACGGGACGCTGTAGTACCCGGGACAAATTAAGACGGAGTGGGCTTGCCCAGCACCTATACCATCCTCTCAGCTTAGTCGGCCTTGTATGAAAGTAATGGTTAATACGTGCGGAGCTGACTAAGCCGCGGGTTTCCTCACGATGTTTTTCTTCACCGTTTGAAAGTACTGGTATAGCGCACATAAATTTTTTGCACAGAAAAATCCATTGGCACACGACCGGGTCTGAACCCACGAATTTAGATCGGAAGGCGGGGTCACCACCAACTAGACCACCAGTGCTTGTCACTAAGTTTGTAGTTATAAGTTTTTGTGAAATAAAATATTTTGTGTTTGTATTTGTCATTTATTCATTCAAAAAGATCATCAGACCAGATAAAAAACCAACCAGTCACTAAGCTTTTGAAGTCACATAACATGAATGCACCCTTTGACAAAGAACTACCCCTAGGTACTTTAGACAATTCGATTACTGCCAACCACAAAGAACACAAAATAATCCAATCACACGATGATCAAATTAGCGTCTTTGTGACGTCGCAATTAGTTCCCGAGAGATGGCGCTGTTACTGAATTATGGCGTGTGGGGGATACGGATTTGAGTTTGATAGGGTTCCGTACCCGAAGAGTTCCAGCGGGACCCTATTACTAAGCATCCCCTGTCCGTCCATCCGACCGTTTGTCTGTCAGCGGTCTATATCTCATGAATCGTAACAGGTAGTTGAAATTTTCACAGTGTGTATTTTTATTGTCGCCGTAACAACAAATAATAAAAAGGAGGCCCCATACAATAAACATTTATTATGTACGATGGTACGGAACCCTTCGTGTGCGAATACAATTCGCACTTGACCGGTTTTTTTGTGGCTATTGATTTTAATTTTGAAGGGTGAGTCTTTTGTTGGTTTGACAGCTTTTTGTCTGTCAACGTCAGTTAAATTATTGCAATTTTATTCAGAATATAAGCTGCAGTTCCGCCCGCGTTTCAGAACTAGTGTGGTGAAAAGATTTGAAGTGCACCTCAAAGGCACTTTTTGTGCATTTGATACACATGTTTCCCAAACTATTTAGGTTCTACGTCATGCCGGATTCCTCACGATGTTTTCCTACATCGTTTGAGGGTACTGGTATAGCGTATATTACATTTTTCGTACACAAAAATTGATTGATGCACGACCGGATTTGAACCCACGACCTTAGGATTGGAAGGCGGGGTCACTGCCACTAGTCAGCCAGTGCTCCTAAGTGTGAAAGTTTTCATATTTTCAGTTGTAATGTACATGTGGCGATTTTAATTTCCTTTTAAAATTTCATGTGTAGGTACGTAGTGAAATTTCATTTGATTTGTGTAATATTTTTTTATACATAAACAGTATTTAGAGACCTTTCTTATCAATATACAGATACATTGAATATGCGGATGCCACGTGATAGAAGTAGGTGGGTACCTTAGTGGTTAGGTACTATCAATTTGTGGTTGCGATGTGATTGCGTGTTGATTGCTTACAGTGGTTGAGAGTGGTTGGCATGCCATCAAGGACAGTCCTTGGACAGTATCTATACATAAATAAATAAATAACACCCAACAGTCACATACATAGTCCTGACCAAACACTAGGATCCTCTGTGTCGTGGGTATCAGAAACTACGAGTACCATGCTACCACACAACGCCCAAACCCGGAAGAAATATTTGCAGAACATGCAAACATTTTTTCCACAGCAGGAATCGAACCCGCACCTCTTGCGTTTCTGTCGAGCGATCGCCCGCCACGCCACCGAGGCCGTCTATATATATCATCATTATCTACAGTCCATAAAATATCCCACTGTTGAGTGTAGGCATCCTATAGTGAATTCGTAATTTGAAAAATTAAACTAAGGCCTTTTACCATCTATAGTAGATGAATTATACAGCATCAGGAGGCAACTTTTACCTTCACAAACGGGACGCTGTAGTACCCGGGACGAATTAAGATGGAGTAGGCTTGCCCAGTACCTATTCTATCCTCTCAGCTTGTAAATTTGAAAATTTAGGGCATAAAAGTGGCTTTATTTTTTGTTAAAATCGACCGATGTTTTCAATGCTTGACGTTTGAAATGGAACCAGTTTGTATCCCGGTGTGAACCCGGGTGCAGAGCTGGGTACCCGGGCATACCCTTAAAATAAAGTGACTTCAAAAGTTACTCAATTTTAAAGTGATTAATTAACTTTGTTTAAAAAGTTTACCCGTTTTTGGTTTAAAAGTGACTTTATGATGAAGGGCAAAATGCTAATAAATTGGTGGACTTTTTAACGTGTTTCAAATTTTTGCGTCATTGTCCAAGGATCCTGTACATATCCGCTTATTCCTCAGAGATAACCGCATTTAGATAACCGGTGATCTGATATTTTTTTTCAGAATTACTAGTTCAAAGATTAATTTTCTTAAAGGCTTAATTTTCCTAATTTTCCACGGAGATCATCGTCATCTCCCTGCCCTTATCCCACACTACGTGGGGTCGGCATAGTATGTTCATTGAATCAAACTGTAAGAGTTTTGTCTAAGATGTTTTATGCCCGGCCGCCTGCCTGGCGTCAATTTTATTTGCTAGGAAAAAATATTCCCTGGAAGTAACCAGTTAGTTGGAAATAACTTTTTTTTCCTAGCAGATACTAAATCATTTTTATTATTAAATTTGGTTATCTCCGCGGATTTTTTTTCTTCTGTGTTCATCTAATAGGACTTTATTTCATTATTCAAAATACAAGTAAAATAAAAACAGTCTCTTAATAATTACAATTAAATAAACTATTCCTCTCAGATAACTCAGAAGCAAAATAGGTATACAAAAATATATAATGACATTAAACAGATCACTGGTTATCTCTGAGGAAAAAGCGCCTGTATTCTGGGGCAATACAAATGGAAAGCTATTTCTTCTCATGGATCTAGAACCATAAAATTAGCTTCACCCTCCTCATTCGCCCCATTTGTTCGACATTACGAACATAGCTCATAGATTTCACGCAATATTGTCTTGCTATTGAACGCACGGCTCATTGTCTCTGCCAACTAACATTCAATCATAAACCTCCCCTCCATCCGAAACCGAACCTTATTGCAACACCGCAAGGTCGAAAATCTAACACCAGCGCCTCTTAAACAGACAGCGACAGAGGACGTCATATCGCAATCAGCTGTCAATTAAATTTGAGCCATGCTACTCGGTCCTAATGATGATAATTGAGTGATAGAGGCTGGTATTTAGGATACGCTGATTGGGTGGTTGTATGAAGCGCTGCTTGTAATTGCTTCAAAATGTTTGAGCCACTTATTGTGAGGAGATTATTGTGTTCGTCTGATTTTGAAGTTAGCACGTCGAGGCTAATTTTGTAGGACGTTGGGCCTCAATATTAATATTTTATAACTGTATCTATTTTCTTGGTTCCCACGGTAACCGCTTATCAAATTGCACTACGATTGTCGAAAATGGTGGAAGTTAGTCAAAAAGAAAACGTTTTACCAGTCTACAAAAAGGAGAGCACTGGTGGTCTAGTGGTAGTGACCCCGCCTGCCGATCATAGGTCGTTGGTCGTCTATTCGAAATTCACGTACGCTATCAAACTAAGAAAAAAACGTCGTAAGGAAACCGGTATGTTGTAAAACCTAAAAAGTTCTAAAATATGTGTCAGGTGCACAAAAGGCGTTAACCTTTGAGGCGTACTTTAAATTTGTTCACCACACTGGTTCGAAAGAACTAGTGACACGACTAAAGAGAGTACAAAATTTCTGATCAACACAAACAAAAACCTTTCAGTCAACCAAGCTTTTCAATAACCAAATTATTGGACTAAAAGCCGCCTGAAACCGGGAACAGGTAGGAAATAAATGTAAAAAACACAGACACGGGCATCGAATCCACTACTCAGAACTGTCACGACTTTATAATAGTAAGTACGGCACAGTCGTTAACCCAATCAAACTGCTTGGCTGACTGTCACTCTGACGACTGCGATACGACAGGTTCAAATCTGATAAAGCTGGTTAGCTTAGTCCTGGAGTATTTCGACGAATATTGAAATGTTTTTACGACAAAAATGCTTTTAAAAGATATATTTTTTTAATCCATATGGAAAAATTGAATTAAACCGGACGCAATGTCGGATTCCTCCAGTACAAACAATAGTTAGTGAAGTCGGACGTGTATTCGATTATTTGCTTTTACTCTCGATTTGTGAATGACGTAAAATGTAATAAATTTATTTGGGAACTCTAGTCCTGGTTATACGAAAAATGTTTATAATTTAGCTGAATTAAGTAAAAAGTCATCTTTAATTTTGATTTTTTTAAACATACGTTTTGGCGTCAAACATCCGACAATTTTAATGATTTAGCTTCAGTTGCACCGTGGCTACGGTTGACTTCAACGCCTTGATGTCCTTCAGTGGACCGGTACAATCAATGTGGTCGAAGTCCAGCGGTGTCCAGCGGTGGGACATGATGTCGGTTGCTGCGTTCACCTCGTTCATCGCTTCGTTTGTCTTCATTTGCCCGATGTTGTTCAGCGACTCGTAAATCAAGGTCCTCGCCTCGTGAATCTCATTTTCGGAGAAACACGACGTGCAGATCTGCATCGCCGAGACCTCGTCCATGACGTCCAAGCGGTCTTAGAGGAACGCAAGGAGTTCATTTGCGACGAGTGTTTCGGAACTCATGGCGATAAATCAGGCAGCGGCTAAAGCCGCGCGGTACTCGAATTATAAAATTCGTAGCGGTGCAATGTGACACGTATTTATAAACGATAGTGCGCTCAGCCCTGTACTCGAGTGCTCAGTTTAAAAACCCATTTAGCATGAAAGCGTAGCACTTACTACGATGATCTAATTACACGGCACCGATGCGGCGTGCAAAGTGAAGCTATAGTTTGATGGATTTAAAAACAGATTACTTTCATAAGTGAATTTCAAAGGTATGATACCTTTAAAATGCGCGAAAAACCGGAGGAGCCATAAAAGTTTATTTTATTGAAGAGGATTAGATATCTGTTTCCTCACGACGTTTTCCTCCATCGTTTGAGAGTACTAGTATAGAATATTTCGAATGTAAAATTCATTGGTGCACGAACGGGTTCGAAACCGCATCCTTAGAATGAGATAGCAGCGATGCTACCACTAGACCACCAGTGCCCTTCAGTACGTGCATTAGTGCACATTTTATAGACTGCTACCACTCCTAAGCTTCATAGCTTATAGTTATCTATATATCTGAATCATGAAGCTGGAAATTAAGTGTCCAATGATTCTTAGGGTATCTGAAAAGTGCCAAATAGCTTTTCTTTCTAATCAGTAAGAAGTTTAGACTAAATCTTTCAAACAATTGGGAACCCACCTTCCCCTCGTTGACATTGAGGGGTGCACGCACGAGCGACATTGTGAGGTAACGAAGCGCGTGTGCACACCGCTTTATGTCGCTGGATTGTTTGATGTTGTGTGTAAGCTTTAAGGCTGTTTGCTGGGATCAGTTTGTTCTGTTGGAAGTTTAGAATAAAAACTGACCAGCCTTAACAACTAATAAATCCTAACTTTTAAAACTATCATGGTTATAAACATTAATCACATACACACCATACTATTTACGCCAGTATTCCTAATGGGGTGGGCAGAGCTACAAGTAATCATAAGAAAACTTCCAACCATTCAAAGTCCCAGGATGGATAGTAAACCATGGTGATTAGCCCATTGGCCATATAGATGGTCCATCATGTTAAAGAGGATACTATCCCTTAGTCGACTTTTACGATATGCTCGGGGAGAGAAGCAGCTGGACGCGTTCTATGTTTTTTCTTTACTCCCAGTCCAGCAGAGAAGAGTGGTAATTTTACTTATTCAAAACGTTATTTTTAATCCCATAGCCAATATGAAGTGATCGTATATTGCAGAGGAGGAGGAGGGTGGGGTAATGACAGCAATAGAAATCGGGGATGAATAAAAGGTGTAATTTATGTGTTCATACCCCCTAAATGTGGACGCGCAATTACGGGGTATGGGGCCAGTGTAGTGAGGGGACAGTCGATAAATATTACTCTATCGATAGTAAAAAAAAGTTTGACTGTTGTTATCGTTGCGCTTTGGGGAATCATTATAATGCATTTTGACCAGAACCTCATTAGCCTCACGTTGGAATTTATAATATTAGTAGGATTTAACCATCTTATTTTTGAGTATCATAGTTTGTAAATTCAAGCTTTTTATGTATTTTTACGTCAGATGTTTAGTTTTTGATGACTTTCACACTCAAAAAAAACCGTGATAATTTTTACTTTCATTTAGTACACCAGAGAAGAATTTGGCCATGTGTCGATTGTTTGATTCATCGATATCGATAGTCGTACATCTACACATCCCCATTGACTTTACTAAAATACCCATTCTATTGTAGAAAATGCTAATGATTTCGTTCAGACACCGTTTTGAAGCAAGTCGTAAATATTCCGCTGTAAAACAATGTGATGGTCTTTTGTTGGATCTTTCGGATGTTATTACAACTTCGAAATGTCTTTGATTCAAGTTATTTCGGATATTCCGTGAATTGCTTGCTATCTAGAAGATATTTAAAGATACTAGTATCATGAGGCGACTTTACTCGGGTGTACCATAAAACGAGTCAGTTAATAGATAAAAAAATCGATTTTAGTGTTTAGTTTTTGGAAATTTTTAATTTGTTAAGGCCTATAAGTATATAATGCTATAAAATATAATTCAGAGAGCACTAGTGGTCTAGTGGTAGCACCACCACCTTCTGATCCTAAGGATGTCGGTTCAAACCTGGTCGTGCACCAATGGATTTTTCAGTTCGAAAAAAGTATGTGCACTATAATACCAGTGAAGGAAACTCAAAGTACTCTCAAACTGAAGACATCGTGAGGAAACCCGCGGCTTAGTCAGTTCCGTCGTTAACCCATGACGGAGGCCTTTAAGCGGCCTAAAAACTCCGTCACAAGAGTTTGCCACTAGCTCATACAAAATTGCTTAGTTGTAAGTTTGTTCCTGAAATTAATTTCAAATGGTCATTTAATTTTACATTTCCTGATCTTCCAAGTCCCAATTCACTGTTACGACTTACAATAAACCTAATTTCATAAATGTAAATAGGCGCATATTAAGACCATATGCTCGAGCCACAGCGTTATCAAAATTAAACCTCTCCCCACTGCAATTTGAACCTTTGTCCCCTTGGAATAAGATTGAGATTATTACGTCAGTTTTGGTTTTAATGCTGCGTACACACTATCTGAGACGCCTGACAAATGTACAGCGGGACATCCTTAAGCGTGTCGCTCCAGATTAAATGCAGCAATGTAGGTTTGATCTACGTGTTAGGGCTGGTACACATGCAACTAGAGGCATATGCGTCGTGCGTGAGAGAGTCGAGTCATGAGACTAATACAATTATGAAACCATAGCGCTCGTGGCGTAGCTTGCTTAGACGTTCTTGATTGATCGTTGAAGTTAAGCAACGTTGTGCACGGTCACAATTTGGATGAGTGACCAAATGGCATTACCAGCTGAGCGATTCCGTGCTTCGGAGGGCACGTTCAATTGTCGGTCCCGGCTTTGAACCCGTTAAGTCATGACAGAGGCCTTTAGGCGGCCTAAAAACTCCGTCACAGGAGTTGGCCACTAGCTCATACGAACTTACTTAATTTATTATGAAACAACTAAAATGCTTTTTAGCGGTTTCATACTAAGTTGACGGTTTAGTTTGAACCTCTCTGCTGGACTGGAAGTAAAGAAAAAGCATGGAATTCGTCCAGCTGCTTCTCTCCCAAGTCGACTGGTATCTCACCAAAATGATGGGCCACCTGTATGGGCGATGGGCTGATCACCTGTCACCATGATTCACCATATCCATCTCAAGACTTGAAATTTAGTATTCCAAAACGTACCCAAAAATGAATACTTAATGATTGCTTATTTTTCATTTTTTTTAAGTCATTAGAAACTTTAGATGCTGATGTACCATGTCAGTGAAGCCATAAACACCAACTAGAATATGCCTTTGCACACGAAGGGTTCCGTACCATCGTACATGTATGTGCATAAATGTTTCTTGTATGCCACCAATAGATGGCAGCACATTCCTTAATTCAAACAAAAAAAATGCAAAATGAATCACGTCTCTTCTATGAAGACCCCCTTTATTTTAAATTTAATAATTATTTTTGTACATATCAGTTATCATAAAATTGAGAAAAAGAAATACACAAAAACATGTGCAAAACATCATTCGACCCATCCAATTACTGACCTTGCCTAGTGTTGTTTCAAGCGACACCAGGCGGCGTCTTTAGTAGGGAACCCTAAAAAAGGCATACCTACAACAATAGGTACCTATACAATTCAATGAACATAGTACATAAAGGTATAACACAAGTACATACTTAATCCAGCTATCATTTTCCGTCCCCTAGCCATTTGCCAGCTTGTACAACAGATTTGCTGACGTCAGTAATCCACGGCCCAGCCCGGGCGCGCCACCTAGTTCATAAAGTATTCATGTGACAAGACATATCAATTTAGGTAGGTGCCTACTACGAGTATTTCGATTGGCACGTTCGAATTTTAAAAGTGACAGCTGTTCGTCTATCTATAAATATAATATCGGTGGATTGAAATCACTTATCTAATAATGAAAATCAAATAAAATTGGTACCATTTGGGATATATATCCTTGCGATTTTAAATATAATTGTTTATCAAACAATAATCTTCAAGGAGATTTTGTAATTATTTATTGAAGACGTTTTTTTTATTTCAAACCTAATCATTTAATTAAAAAAGCTATTCTCAAATTCTATCGATTTATACTTACACTAGCTGTGCTCCGTGGTTTCACCCGCATTTTTCTCACAGGCAGCCAGCAAGCGCGGCCTCCTCGTCTCGCCCGCCGCCGCGCCGCCTCCAGCGTCTCGTCTTGCTTGCATCAAGCGCGCGTGGATTTCCTTAGCAGAGTTATTTTAGAAATGTATTTATTATACTCTTCAAAGATCTTATACTTACAATCATCAACAAATATATTTCGAAAAAGATTATTATAGGATTTTATGTTGATAAAAAACTCTATGGCCCATAACTCATTAATAGGTACCAACTCTTAACATCTTACACACGTGATAACTTTTAAACGAAATATCCGATTGAGATGAAACAAAAAGTATTTTACTTCTACATAAATACTCTTGATAACATAATGCTTAATTTCGATAAAGATTAATATTACGATACATATTTAACGTAATTTTTTTTCTTCAGACGATTTAATAATCATTTTGAACACAAAATCGGTTACTGTGATTAAACCATGATAGCTAGATATATGTTCTCGCGGACTTTTTTGTAGGTCTTAATGGGATCTACAAACCCGTAGTACATCATTTTGTTCTATTGTCAATAGTTTTTGCAGCGCACGTAAAAATAGGTTTTCGATTTTACACCTTGTGTTACAAATTAGCAATTTTATTACGGATCCCTAATTTTGGAAAAAATAAAACATAGCCTATAGCCTTCCTCGATAAATGGACTACCCAACACTGAAAGAATCATTCAAATCGGACCAGTAGTTCCAGAGATTAGCGCGTTCAAACAAACAAACAAACACTGCAGCTTTATAATATTAGTATAGATATTCAATTAAATTGTTATTTATTATTTACTTATAAACGACTTGTTTTTTGTAAACGCCAATTTGGAAAATAGTGTTATTTTCGAGTGTATTTTATACTTTCCAGAATAATCTTGCAAATCCAAATTGTCGAATTTTCAATCATGCACTAAAACCAATGCCACTCTTTTTGTAGATAGCAGTCTTACGGGGGAACTTAAGCAGCAATGTATTCTATACAACCGTGAATGCACTAGCAGAAGGCGCGGTAGCCGCAAAGCGCCTTTACACACATTCAGCTTCAGTCCTTTCAAAAAGTAGCTTTTAGGTAATTAAATGATATGGATAAAAAGGGTGAGCTTATTTGTTTCAATTGGGATTTTCGTGAGAGTTTTTGTAATAAATCTCATCATCAATCCATCTACCTATCTAGTCGTGTCACTAGTTCTTTCAAACCAGTGTGGTGAAAGGATTTAAAGTGCTCCTCAAAGGCTTCTTTAGAAGTCCACTACTGGACTTATGCCTCCCCAATATACGAGTAACTCTAGGACTAACGATTTTCAAGGTCGCCAATGGCCGATTCAAATCAAATTAAATTAATGTAGGTACAACCTTGATCAGCTTTTTTAACATTCAAACCTAGATCATTAACTATACATCCTTAAAAAATAATAAACTATGTTATGGTAGTTTAAAATTTATTTATTTGTATGGTGGTTGAAAATATTCATAAAATCCTACGCGAACTGAGTCTCGGTGATTCCCCAGCATGCAAATACGATAAGAGCATTCTCCACTAATGTGAATGTTGCCATGAAAGTCCCATTTGGTGACGTCACAGTGACGGCTAGGAGGCTATTACCTCATTTTTTGCACCTCTTCCCGGTAAGAGGAGGGGGGCAAGGGGGGAAGATTGATTACGTGCTCACGCACAGTCAGACATGAGAGACCGTAATTAAATATAATGATTGTGGGAAAAAGAGATTTTTTCGTGCGCTTATGAGGATTTCATTACGAGATAATGTTCAATGGAATTGGTAAACAAATTGCAATATAATACGTTAATATAACTTACGAATGCGAAAGATATTTTGTACTTTTGTATATATTGTATGTTCGTGTTTACATGTCTCCCAACGGCTTAGAATAGAATAGAATAGAAATTTATTTAACAACAAACGTCACATTGCACATAAACTTTATCACATTGCATACACTCTTATTTATATTGAGTTTAAGTGCAATGATTGCTTGACTGGTAACAATGAAACTTGCAAGTATACATAATTAAATTTGTGACCTGGAATAGTATTTAAGCTACTTTTTAGTATGTACCACGCGAGCAATGCCGTGAACGAAGCTAGGTAAAATCTATTTCAAAGAAGTATTTGAAAAAAAAAACATCCTACTAAATACATGTTTTTACATGTATTTAGTAGCATGTTTTTTGCAACTGCGCTTAAAAACCAACAGAGCATAAAATCTAATTACTACACGTACTAGGTAATAATTCAGTTTTATTTTCAACAAATAATCCCGGTCCACCTTTTTTCTGTTGGAACAGCGAGCCCCTATAAACGTTCACCCATGTCCAGCATCGCCTAAATCCTCCCTTTGTCCAAAAGATACATAACAAGATTCCAGCACTTTCAACTTTTCCATCGCCGCACTAAGGAGATTTAGCGATATTCCACTTCATCCGGAACCCTTGTTTCCCGCCGTTTAAGTGGCAAATAAAAACGTTATCAATCGGAGCCAGTAGAGGGCGCTGTGAGGATTAGGCCCGCATCGTGCTCGCTAGGCGTTTGTTTTTGCGCGAGTTTTCATCACACACGGAAGAGCTCCGTGCGGTTTCGCGGCGGTTTACCTGTCACTTTCTATGGCAGCGTCGCCAAAATGAATTGAATCGTTTGACGTAAAGGATTGGTTCTGGATAACAAATTAAGCTGGATCATTTTTGTTTTCCTAGAATAAGAATCTTTTTATATGTTTACGATGTTCCAATGTCAAGTATTACTAAATGTTGTTACTGGATAAATTGGAAAATAATGATGCGGAAAAAGAATCACGCGTAAAAAAGGACCATGATAGATAGCTAACACATGCAACGTGAAATCGTTGGCAAATCGCCAAAACTACAAAGTGACTCGCTCGTCTGTGCGTTCTGTCTCCGCTCATTTTTGAAGGGAATCGAGCGGTTCGGCAGTGGTGTATGAAGCGCTTTACTTGTGTTGGATTGTGCGTTTGTGTTTCTGTGCAAGTGTGCGTGTGTGTGTTGTGGGATGTGAGTTCTTTTTGTAAGGAAAGTTGCTCTGAGCCGACGTGTAAGTTTTTTATCGATATAGTAGTTTGTTAGTGTGTGTTTATCGGTAGTGTGGCGTAGATTGTATCTTTACTTTGACAAATTGAGTGTTTTGATAAGTACTTATTAGGGGCGGGCTGCTTAGTAATAAATTATTAATGAATAACATTATTTTTGTTTGATTAATAGTTGACATAATGTAGGTACATTTTTTTACAAAAAAAACTATATTATATGAAACTCTTATTTTTATGTAATTTGAAAATTTGATTAATTTGTGAAATATCAGTTTTTTACCCTCCTTCTACGCAGTCGCCTGTCCATTTTACCCGAGTGAAAATAAACAAGCCACAAACCACAAACGCCGGTCTCAATCCAACACTGACCTACAAACGGACAACAAAAGAACGGCAGTGAAATTATCTGCGGAATAAAGAAATATCGTGGTTTTGACGCGGGGGAATTACGCGCTCCGATTGTGTGAAATAATAAGCTCGACGTTGCTGTGGTGGGCAGACGAGCAACTTTTAGTTGCTCATCATTTTATAAAATGACATAGATAAATCTTATGAGTTTGTATACATAAAAAATAACGGCATACCCGGTCAGGATTTTATACTAAAGCCCTGGAGAGTGCATTATTGTGAAATCTTCAGGCTCTTGAGATCATTTTTTATCTAAGAGGATAATCAAAGACAGGTCCAATATTTTTGGCACATGCCCAAACTTAGCAAATAGTTGTTCCAAATAAATTGCAATCATGTTGTCGCATAGAAATAGTTACTTTTCTGCTGGACTGCAAGGAAAGAAAAAGCATAGAATGCGTCCAGCTGCTTCTCTCCCCGAGCATGTCGTAAAAGTCGACATTAAGATAATTATCCTTTCCAACATGACATACCTTAGATGGACGATGGGCTGATCACCTATTACCATGGTTCACCATATCCATCTTAGTTTTGTTATGTTTACTTGTGGCTCTTCCGACCCCATTAGGGATAGAGGCGTGATAATATGTATGTAAATAAATCACACATAGTTATGACCCCACACTGATTATTGGAAACTTATCAGTATCACAACGCCTGGATCGGAAGAAATACTTAAAGAACACATACACATTTTTCCCACCGCGGCAATCGAACACGTTCTTGCATCATACGATCATACGATACATTATCATCACGATGTTTTCCTTGACAAAAAGTTGTCCGTTCGCCTACCCCTCAACCGAAGATCGATAGGGGACGCAGAGTCTGATTATGTGAGGTGCCTGGATTTATGTGGGCGTTTTGTAAATAACGAAATTCAAATGAATTTGCCAACTGTGCGATAGTTATGTAATGTTAAACATTTCTTTAATATTTCTGACAGTACTACTAAGTGTTACTGGTTTTTTCGAACCAATGTGGTGTAAGAATTAATGTGCGCTTCATTAAGGCTCTAAATAATTATCATTATATTTATGTATTAGTTCATAGGTGTATTATAATTAATTTATGTTTTTTTTCTTTTAAGCTTTTAGTATACCGTCTTCTTTTTGTTTTTATTTATCCTGTCCATCCAAAGGTTGCCTGGAAGTTCCACGGTGTCAAGATGTACAAAAAGAGATGGGTAGATAGTTTTTTTGTGGACATTTTACACAGCGTCATCTAGCCCCAAACTAAGCAAAGCTTGTACTATGGGAACCAGATGGCTGATAGAATACTTATACATTTTTTTTTGTAAATACATACTTTATAATAAATAAATAATTACACCAAGACCCGGAAGAAATATTTGCAGAACATACAAATATTTTTCCCGTACCGGGAATTGAACCCTCGCCTCTTGCGTCTAAGCCGAGCACTCGCCCGAAACGCCACCGAGAACGTCAAACGAAAACAGTGTTTGTTTACATTCCTCAGCATTAGGGGTCCTCAAACCGCATCTAATCTGAGCCAGCCGAAAGCTCGTACGTCACCCTGACAGATGGAACCGCCTCTCTTTGTTTAGGGGGTAGTTTTAAATTTATTTGGGTGCGTGATCGATTGGAGTTTTTGTTTAGACCACTATTAGGAAAACAGTGGTAGAGAACATTAGGCCGCTGCTAGTTTTATTTGCAACTCTTAACCATTATCATCATCATCATGTACATTCAGACTTCACTACGGACTTGAATGTCATCCAGTGATTCAGCCATTCATAACGGTTTTGTGCTAGCCTTATCCATCCTCAATAAAACAATCAATCTAGTAGTTTTAATTTTTTTATTTTGACCAACTATCTATAAAAGTTTTGAAGAATCAAGTCTGTTCTACGACCTTATCGTCCCGTTCATGCCGGAATGAGGACACGCAGACAAAGCCGCGGGCGTCCCACTAGCGGCCTTATAAAGCTATAAACAAGTTGAGGGCAATGCAGGCATCTATAATCCCGAACAATGCCATTTGACGGCGGACTGACCATATAATGGAAATGTATAGAGGTGATAATACCCCAGCGACGAGTTTTTACTATCAGTGGTAGTGGTATAGCCAATACTCAGCTGTAAAAAAACCATTAGTAAGGGAAAAGGCTGAGTGCTTTTGGCACTATCTATGCGAAATAGGTTTCTGCTATCTGTGATATTAAGTATCTGTATTTGTTTTGCAAACAATAATATTTTAAAACAAGACATTCAAGTACTATTTATAGCTTCTACTTAGCTTAGCTTAAGTACTTCTGACACTTTACTTTGTTATGTCCCTGATGGTTTTGTGTATGATTTAATTTGTTTATTTTTATAATACGATAAAATATTTACTGAGAAACATGACACGAACATCACACTGAAATGATAAAATGTCACATTTGTCCAGCTCCCGCCAATCAGCGGCATCTTGAAGGTGAGATCTAAGGAATCTTAAGACCCTTTTTTGGGGAGAGATGGACGAGTTCAATAAATTGGAGGGCGACAGCCTTCGCGAAGGGAGTGGAGAGCTGAATTACTTTATAACACAGTCTATTAACAGCTAGATCACTACACACATGGAACATAACGCAAAATCGTTTATCCTGGACGAACATTACACTATGAAAGGAAAAATATGGTCAAGGCCGACTAAGCTGAGAGGATGGAATAGGTGCTGGGCAAGCCTACTCTATCTTAATTCGTCCCGGGCACTACAGCGTCCTGTTTGTAAGGGTAAAAGTTGCCTCCTGACGCTGTATAAATCATCTACTATAGATGGTAAGAGGCATTTAGTTATTAAAGGAATCCAGAACACAGCGGGAAAATTAAGTGTGTAAGAAAATAACTTGACGCACACAATGTCACGTTCTGCAAACATTTCTTCCGGGTCTTGGTGTTAATGTTATGTATATATAAGTATGTATTTACAAAAAAGCAGCCATCTGGTTCCCATAGTAGCTTTGCTTAGTTCGGGGCTAGATGGCGCTGTGTGAAATGTCCACAAATATTTATATTTATAAAGTAAAGTTCTTCTATGAAGGTATGTATGTTCGTATGAGCTAGTGGCCAACTCTAGTGACGACGTTTTAGGCCGCCTAAAGGCTTTCGTCATGGCTTAACGACTTAAAAGCCGGGACCGACTGTTTAACGTGCCCTCCGAAGCACGGAAGCGCTCAGCTTGTAATGCCACTTGCGGTCACCTATCCCAATTTATGACCGCGCACATCGTTGCTTAACTCTAACGATAAATCAAGAACGTCTTAGCAAGCTACGCCACGAGCGCTTCAAAGTTCGTCTAGTTTTGGTAGGTTAATAATGATTATAACTTCAGAATTAAACTCAATTCATTCGTTGACAATGGGTTTCCACTCGGCTGCCGACCAGTAATTTACGGGCGTAGTTTTTTAGCACCGACATTAACGAGCCTCCGAGCACGGAAGTGCTCAGTCGTTAAATTCCACCACCACCTTTCATTCGGGACTGGACCTAGGGGCAATGAACCCAGCTTTCCGAGCCTAAGGTCTTAGTGACCAGCTACAGAGCAGTGACCCCAGGCTTTTTATCCTAAAGTAGTGGTATTTTTATAATTCTCCCAATTGTGTAGTAAAACAATAAGGTAAACAATTTTATTACTATTGTTAGTGATTGAATGATTACATAATCAGAGGAAGTTTGAAAGTAGCGCCAGTGACAGAGAGGATGAGGAGTAATAGGTTAGCGTGGTATGGGCATGTAATGCGGAGGGAAGAAAGTCATGTTACAAGGAAAGTGCTGAATATGAATGTGGCTACAGGCAGAGGAAGGCCTAAGAAAAGATGGATGGATTGTGTGAAAGAGGACATGCGTGTGAAAGGAGTGAGTACTGAGATGACGGAGAGGATGATAGGAGAAGATGGAAGAGGAAAACATGTTGTGCCGACCCCACTTAGTGGGATAAGGGCAGGAAAATGATGAGTGATTGAATGATTACTAGTTAGATCTGTTATCTTGCTCAAGTTTTTATCTACACTAGTATTAACCCTACAAGTTCAATAATCTGAACCTGAACTTTGTAATGTTCTCTCAATAAAGTCATTTTGAAATTGAATTGAACTGAATTGAATTCGTTAGAGACTTAAAAAAATGGACTTATAGTGTTACAAATCAGTTAATAAAATCTACTACATCCAAAATGGACATTTTGTCTTTCCACACTGATTCGTCTTATCTCACTCACATTTCGTAGGATGTTCGTCAGGTTGTAATTTTTATACTTACATATTTTGTAGTACTACAGTAAGAGCACTCTAGTGGTCTAGTGATAGCGGCCTCAACTTTCGATCCCAAGGTCGTGGGTTTGAATCTCGAAATGAAACAATCAATTTTTCAGTTCGAAAAAATTATGAGAAACCAGAATTTTGTAGAATCTAAAATGTTCGAAAACCTTGACGACATCGGTGGCATGGCGGGCGTGTGCTCGGCTGAGACGCAAGAGGCGCGGATTCGATTCCCGCTACGGGAAAAATATGTATGTTCTGCAAATATTTCTTCCTTGTATTTTAGTATTATGTCAGCCATCTGGTTCCCATAGTACAAGCTTTGCTTAGTTTTTGGCTAGATGGCGCTGTGTGAAATGTCCACAAATATTTATTTATTTATTATTTATGTTCCAAATGCTCGAAAGCAGCCTTTAGGATTTGAGACTGCAGATGAAAACACTAATAAAATAAAGTGATCTAGCTGTTTAAGTGCACGTGAGACTCGAGTAGTCGACATTGTGATCGAGATACGCGGCCGGTGAGTGCGGTCATTACGCGAGATGGAGTCACGTGATACTCTACTACGCGATAAGGAGTGAACGACCTGAAATATTGCAACGACTATAAACTACCTAGTGGGGTGTACCTCGATTTTCGCTGGTCGTGGATTCGAATACCAATTGGCTATGGTTTCAAAATATGGTCAGGAAACTAATTAATAAATAAATTATGGACATTTGACACAGCGCCATCTAGCCCCAAACAAAGCGAAGCTTGTACTATGGGCCCCAGATGGCTGATAGAATACTTTATATTCGTTTTTTTTAATACATACTTATAATACTACATTAACCAGACCCGGAAGAAATATTTGCAGAACATACAAACATTTCTCCCGTAACGGGAATCCAACCCGCACCTCTTGCGTCTTAGCCGAGCACTCGCTCGTCACGCCACCGAGGTCGTCCGATAACTTACAGTCTTAGAACCTGAAAAGTTAGAACACTTGTGTGTCAAGTGCACGAAGAGATTATTTCTGAAGCGCACTTCAATCACAACCATTCAAAATAAAAGTTCCATAAGGAAACGGCCATACGCTAACGTCCCGTTTAAAAATAACGAAGTCCTGTTAAAAGTTTGTAAGGAACGGTTATGGAACGTGTGGACCCCTTATAGCAATGTACATACCTACATACATAAAATATTATCACACTCGTATCTCTAACGGGGTGGGCAGAGCCACAAGTTATCATAAGAATACTTGCAGCCACTCCTGATTCAAAGTCTCAAGATGGATATGGCGAACCATGGTGACAGGTGATCAGCCCATCGCCCATACAGATGGTCCATCAAGTTGGAGGATGCTATTTTTTAGTCGACTTTTACGACATGCTTGGGGAGAGAAGTAGCATTCTATGCTTGTTGTTTTCTATCAGTCCAACAGAGAAGCAATATAGAAATAGAGATCAAACAATGTTTGAAATGATATTAATTTTAGTGTCCTGTGAAATGTCCAATTAACCTGATTGGATCTAATAATTATTAATGTTGGCACATTTGAAATTGGAATCGTCCATGGCTCTTGAAATCACAATCGAACGTTATTTCAAACTATTGAGACCCCAATCTCTGTTCTGATAAGTTACCATTTGAATTTGGAATCGATTCCAATTGGTTAACAAATACGTATCTACTAGGTACTACTAGTAGTAGTATTACTAGTTATTTTTGAACCAGTATAGAGAAATATTTTAAGTGCGTCTCAAAGGCTCCATTCATTTCACTTGACACTGTATATTTTCAAACTTTTAAATTTTACAAAAACCGGTTTTGTTACGTTGTCTTCCTTTACTATTTGAGAGTATTGGTATCACACATTTCAAACAAAAGAATCTTTTATTGCACGTCCAGATTTGAACCCACGATCTTAGGATTGGAAGGTGGAACCGCTAACACTAGACCTGTTCTACAAAAAGTTCAAAGAGCGATCACCATGTCTACATCACTTCACGGTTCACAAATCGACAAACAAATTTTCCAACTGAATCAAGACACCAATAAAAATACCTCACAACTAAAACAACTGGCAACACAACTGAAATCAAAAAGAAATAAACGCGTATAGTACGTAACTTCGAGCCTTTTGTCCCTACAATAAATCCCTCGGAAGTGCGCTGAAGTAGGTACCTACGCTACTTTTTGGAGTTATCTCTTGGACTATAATGTTGACAATCAAAAACCTGCCTTCCTTTGACGGTTTATGGTCCAATTTTGCTTGTTTTTGGTGGAATATATTCGTGGTCATTGTACATTGAGATATTATCTCTATTGCAAGGGATTACCACTCATTTTAGATTGCATTGTTGAAAGGAGAATTGTCTTGTGAATTGCGAAAGCGCTTATTTCTAGTTTCATTATCATATATCCTTTTCGGGAAAAAGTACCTATTAATTAGATAAATCACAGTTTTGGATAGATAAACAGTAGGATATCTTGAAATCATTATTCTGTTTGCAACAAATACGTGTTATTTGACAGAAATGGAACGAAACGTTACGAAGCAATTGTTTTTCTTAACCTATATTCAAATTCATGTAAGAAGCTAAGTATGGTTTGTATGAGCTAGTGGCCAACTCTAGTGACGGAGTTTTTAGGCCGCCTAAAGACCTCCGTCATGGCTTAACGACTCAAAAGCCGGGACTGACTGTTTATCGTGCCCTTCAAAGCACGGAAGCGCTCAGCTCGTATTGCCACTTGCGGTCACCCATCCCAATTGTGACCGCACTCAACGTTGCTTAATTTTAACGATCAATCAAGAACGTCTAAGCTAGCTTTTCGACGAGCGCTTCGGTAGCTGAGTCATTTTTCGTTTAACGAAGTTACTGTAGAAACGTATTATTTGACATCATTCATACATACATACATACATACGTATCCCTAATGGGGTGGGCAGAGCCACAAGTAAACATACGAAAACTTGCAGCCACTTCTTATTTAAACTCCTAAGATGGATATGGTGAACCATGGTGACAGGTGATTAGCCCATCGCCCATATTGTGGTCCATAAATTTGACATCAATCTCATATATTTTTTGCAGTAGCGTCTTTAGACGCGAATTCACTTGGCAACAAGCTCGTCTGAACATGGAGTGATCAAAAAAAGCCCAGTAACAAAGCTGTTTGAATCCTCCATCGGTATTATTTAGTATCGATCGCAGCTTATCGCCACCCTATTTATCCTCCCTAATCTCCTTACAAGAAACCCATATATTCAATTAAAGTCGCACCCTGTGCATTGTAAATGCAGGGAGTAAGAAGATTTATTTTATTAGACAAAGGAAATACTCGTAGGTCGTGGGTTCAAATCCGGTCGTGTAATTATACCAATGCTACTAATTATGTCTCAAGTTCTTTCGAACTAGTGTGGTGAAAGGATTTAAAGTGCGCCTTAACTTATAATAGAGCCACTGTATCTGAACTGCTGCTGAATTGAATTGCGTATGATTTACCAAAATTCCGACCATCTTACGGCCAAATATGAATCTAGTGTTAATTCGGACCATTTTACGAAAATTACAAGATTAAAAATACAGACGGAAGCGCAAGAGGTGCGGGTTCGATTCCCGCTGCGGAAGAAATGTTTGCATCATCTGTAGATATTTCTTCCGGGTCTGTGGTGCCATGGTACTCGTAGTTTCTGATACCCACGACACAGGGAATCCTAGTGTGGGGTCAGGACTATGTATGCGACTGTTGGATGTTATTAATATTATTTACTAGCAGCCGCCCGCGGCTTCGCTCACGCGGTACCCAGATAAAAGGTACCCATTCCAGCACACGTAGGTACCTACTATCCTCAAATATAGTGTACGCTAAACGATGACTAAAGTATTGCCATCTCTTACCATTTCATAATGACAAACAGTGACAGGGCTAACTTTAAGCAATGGCTAACTTTAGCAAACGAATATGAATAATAGGGTAGGTATGTAAGTCTATTCCGTAGTTTTTGCGTGAAAGAGTAACAAACATACCTAAATCTAAAAATTAAGAAATTTCGGTGAATTTAGTAAAAATTTTGAGAGTTAAGGTAAACTTTTCAAAACGCAACGACAGCGCAATCTAGGATTTGATCAGAATTAGCAGCGACATCTAGTTATCAGACGAAGAATTACGTCAGAACTCCATGAATAATCAAGATTGGAAACTTATTCAAGTACCAGTAATAATTTATGCTTCCTTTCACAGGTAATTTGACATTGACAGTTCCTTTTCCATATGTTTTGTATCATCTATTACTAATCTGTGTGTATCATCGCTGTCATATGTCAAAATAAAAGTATTCTATTTTTCATGAAAAACATACCAAAAATAAAGAATTTACGGGTAATTATGACATCAACTAAATGAGAAAAATCGGCTCTTTAATTTGATATAGGTTATGTGCAGTTTTAGACCAAAAATTGATTCCAGGTTTTCATCCCTTTTCACCCCTTTAGAGGTTGAATTTTGAAAAATCCCTTCTTAGTACACCCCTACGTACCAAGGTTTACCTACACTGAAAATTTCAAGTCTCTACGTCCAGCGGTTTAGGCTGTGCGTTGTCTGTCAGTCAGTCAGTCAGTCAGTCAGTCAGTCAGTCAGGACAAAGATTCTTATAATATAAGATTATTTGCTATAAAATGAATTGCTCAAAGTGGCCTTTTTAGCAAAAGAAACTATAAGCTTAAGTTAGTTTTTAATAATTCGTCATAAGACCGATGGTTATAGAGCAAAGTAATGGCCAATGCCCCGGATAAGTAACTTTGCAAGTTCCTGAGCAATTTATTCAATAAAATATTAAGTCGAAGGCCGAGGGAGCTTATCTGGGATTATCCCGATGTCGCGGCCCGAGTTCCGTACACTCCTCTATTTGTGTGTGTTGGCTTAAATACATTTATTTACAGAAATCAATTTACAATACGCACAGGATACCATTGAGATACCTAAGTACCTAAGGCCTTTTTCACCATGTAGATGATTTATACAGTCAGGAGGCAACTTTTTACCTTCACAAACGGGACGCTACGCCCGGGATAAATTAAAATGGAGTAGGCTTGCCCAGCACCTAATCCATCCTCTTCCTCTCAGCTTAGTCGGCCTTGTCCACAGGAAAGACATGGTGGAGTCACGTAGTCCGCACTAGGATCATCTATCACGGGTATCAGAATCTACGAGCACTATGGTTTCTGAGAAATATTTACAGAACATTCGGACATTTTCTCCCCATGTAATCAAACCCGGGAGGAATTTATTTATTTAAGTACACGCACATAATATACATTATAACATTAAAAAAAAAACACAATCATGGTAGGTACATTACCGATATATATGATAATTACGGTGTACATAACTTACACTAATTATTATGCTCGTGAAAGTTACATGAAAAATAAGGCTAATAACTAATATTAAAAGATTAAGTAAAGCAACAATAGGTAATTTAAAGAGAAAATGTTTTTTTTTATTTAGTATTCCCAAGGAGGGTTGACGTCAGGCAGGCGGCCAGTCATGAAACACCTTAGCCAAAACTCTTACACCATGATCCAAAAAAGATCATGCTGTGCCAACCCCACATAGAGTGGGATAGGGGCAGGAAGATGATGATCATGATTTGTATGAATAGTCACCGTCCCGAATATAAAGTCCGAAGTATAGTATAAAAGAGATGCGAAGACAAGAGCGGGGCGGCGAGCATTATCGCGGCATTGTTGATTCGCGCCGCGCTCGCCGCTTATCTGCGTGTCAGCGGCAGCCCGCCGCAGCGCATCCGAGACGGCTGGTTCACTCAGTAAATCAATTTAATTGCCACTATTCAACGGATCAGTATTGCCATTCAGCGTGGCAATGCGGCCAGCGTCTTGGGCACGCTTCCACCGTCTGATGAGCTGGATCAGGTCGTTTGCAACGGCCTTTAGATAGCCCGACTTTTTTTGTATTTCGTGAATTATATTTTTATTAATTGTAAGTTTATTTTTGTTAATATAGATTGCCAATACAAAATAACCATCAAAATTAAATATAGTTAATTTAGAACAAGTAGTTTGTCCCGAACTGAGATCTCGCGCGCTTATTATCTGCGTTAATATCCAATCTAACTTGAACTACGAAGACATTGAAAGGATAACAAAAGAGGGCTCAGGTTACAACAGTTATCTAAATTTTATTCAAAAACTCCTAGGAACCCGATTACAATCCCTGCACCGTTCAGCTCATAATCATGGTTTTTAGCAAATCGTCATTGCATAATCTATTAACCTACCAAGTTTCATAGAGATGGGATTAACGGTTCGAAAGTTATGCCCTAACAAACATATCCACAAACATTAAACTCGATCAATAATCTGTGAGGATCATTTTAAAATTAACATATTTGCATGCCAAAGATTTTGGTAAGACATAGATTGGACTGATGTATTTTTAAGACCATATTATTTTATCACATGTGTTCGTGCAAATAAATGTCATTTATCATGTAGCCCACGATTCTACTGGCTACTTGCACCGTAACTACGAAGTGAACCAGCTGTTCCTCTCAAGGGCTGTGGTTCTGTTGTGGGTTTTTTAAGATGTCACGGGATAGCTAATTATTTTTGGGGTTTGAATAATGATTGGGGCCTTGACGAGTGCTTTGGACAGCTCTTTTAATGAATTGTTGCCGACTCAACCGCTCACAATAAAACATCGGGGATATCAAAAATATTTTATTTAAAAATATTATATTCGAGAAGATTTTTTAAATGTAACTAATGCCTCGGTATCGTGGCGGGCGATTGCTTGACAGAGACGCAAGAGGCGCGGGTTCGATTCCCGATACGTGCGTGATAATTATGTTAGTATGTATATACTTACTACCACTACTACTAGTCGAGTCACTAGTTCCTTCGAACCAGTGTGGTAAAAGGATTTAAAGTGCGCTTCAAAGGCTCCTTTCCTGCACTTGTCAAATGTTTCCTGACTGTTTAGGTTATACGACATGCCGGTTACCTCACGATATTTTCCTTCAGGACTGGTACAGCGAGTATAAATTTTTCGCACAGAAAAATCCATTGATCACGATCGGATCTGAACTCACGACCAGGATTAAAAGGCTGGGCCACTACCACTAGACCACCAGCGCTCTCAACTTACTCTAAAGTCTCTGCAAACATTCTAAGAATCACGCTCCATCGCAATAACTTTTTATTTTAATGTTGGCTAATAATTGCTTCGCTAGTTCTGTTCAAACTGGAGTGGAGCTATCTCAATTAAAAACAAACAAACAAACACACCAATGGAACAGCCCCGAGCTGTTTGCATTGTCACTGCTGTGCTGAGGAGTAGCTTTAGCTGGATCTGTATTAACTCTGGTTTCTTAAGACACGGGAACCGCTACAGAATGCACGTTTTTATTGACGACCTCGGTGGCGTGGCGGGCGAGTGCTCGGCTAAGACGCAAGAGGTGTGAGTTTGATTCCCGCTACGGGAGAAATGTTTGTATGTTCTGCAAATATTTCTTTTAGGTCTGGGTGTTTTTTGATTTGTTGGATTTGTCTCCGTCCGTATAGCAGAATAACTACATAATAAAACTATTGAAAATTTGCGTTATTAATTCTAAGGTGGTACGAATGTCACGGGGTCAGCTAGTGTATTTATATTGTTATAAAACACATCGGGAACAAAATTTACTGGTTCCGTAAATTCCAGTTACATGAAAAAAGTTGAAAAACTTTCAGCTTCTAAGGTTATCGAGTCCCAAAAAGCGAAGGGCTGATAAGAAGCGAGAATTTAAACGAGATAATAAATCAAGAAAGTTCCAATGGCGTACTAGATAGCCGGCGAGCGATAACGAAAGGAGCGTGTTAGCGCGCGGTAAACATGCGCGCTATTGCCGCGTCCGCGAGTGCGCCATTTGTCTGATGCATCGAGGTCTGGGGCGTGCAAGGCATAAGCGGTAGCGAGTTATGGACATTTATTTTTTTGTATGGGAAAGTTGTATTTAAATTACTCGTGTCACTTCAGTTCTTTTTGTATTAGGTCAATGACCAAGAACCAACTTTTCCAGAAATACATATAGCCACATTAGACTTAAAACAACTGTTATTTTTAGACATTAGACTTACAACAAAAACGATTTTTTTTCGACCCGAAAGAAATATTTGCAGAACACGCAATCATTTATCTCGCAGTTGGAATCGAACCCACGCCTCTTACGTCTCAGCCGAGCACTTAGCCGCCACGTTACCAAGGTCAGTTGCACTTACACAGCACCAACGTATCACTGATAGTTCACTTAAGAACGTATAGCTTAATAGCTAGCTTAGTTTAAATGATGAGCACGTAAAACTCAAGATTCACAAGTTAGTTAAGTTTATTCACAGTTACGTGTTTTAATTACAAGGTTAGGTGGAAAATTTCACCTTGGTGATGCCTCTTGCGCGAGTTACTGAAGGTAGAATTCTAGTAATATAATAATCTAAATGATAATAATAAATGAAATAAAAGTGCAGTGCGTGTGATATAAAGTAAATCAAACCAAAATGTAAGTGAACCGTAAAAGTAGGTTATTTAATATTACATGGACTTACTTCCATTCATTCCATTCGTCTATTAATTAACTCATAGCTACTCTTTTCAAACGAAGTCTCTTTAATAACACATAGCTTGTAAGATTATGTACTAATATTTATGGATGACATGTCTGAACAATAAATATATTGAATTGAAACATTCTAAAATTGCCCTATGTTAATAATATTGACGAAAAAGTTTAATAACTTGTACCATCACCTAATTTTGCGTTTGTAGTGATTAAAAATGCATTTTTTGTAACGCAATACTTTAAGATGGAAGTTTAATGAACCTGGAACATGGATTCTGAAATATGGAAAACGACTGTGATGGATACAGAGAATCCTTAAGGGACAAACATTTATGAAAGGAACGTAATAAGAACGTAAAAATACATAAGAAGGTTTTATTTCTTCAAAAGAACCAGTGACACGAGTAGTAGTAGAACTTTTGTTCAATATTTTAGGGTTCCGTACTTAAAAGGTGCCAACGAGACCCTATTACTAAGCCTCCGCTGTCCGTCCAAACGTCTTTCAGCGGGCTGTATCTCATGAATCTCATTTAATTTTTTTTTATTTTGAATCAGGAGTGGTTGTAAGTTTTCTTATGACTACTTGTGACTCTGCCCACCCCATTAGGGATACGGGTGTGATTATATACACACATTCATACAAAAACAATAATTATGTAGAATAAATGCAAACTGAATGAAAATACACAGCTTATTTTACCATTAATTCCAGTTTTTTTGACATAGTGGTAACTGTTGTCTATTTGTTTCAGTGGAAGTCACGATGGGGCGTCGTCACTAAGCTGTCTCCCGCTGCAGGTGAGTTGTACTGTTTTAATTATTTTTATTAATAATTATTATAAGAAAGACAAACTATAATAACATTAAAAACTTTAAGGTAATCAGTATAGAAATAATAGGAAATAAAAATGAGCTCAGTTTTTTATCTGAGTTTGCCTACAGATAGAAAACAGAGCTCAGATCACCGACCGCAGGTAAGGTCCCCAAAAGGCTGGCGACGTTACCCCGTTGGATAGCTATACTAATAAAAGAAACATTAATTTATATTTCACTCTAGCAAATGCCAAGGTAAGGCTTGTAATGTACAATGGGAACCAGATGGGTGATAGAATACGGAAATATTTTTTGTTGTAAATACATACTTTACAACAGACAAACAGACAGAACAAACTTCTTTTTTTTATGTTTCCATCAATGTATCCATCAGCTAATCTCCCAAGTTGTCACTGAGGCCACTGAGAATTTAGTTTACTTCATTCGCTCAATTTACAAAAAATACAATACATACAGTCTGCATTTCTTCATCATTCGGGACGAGAGACAAGGTTTAGAAGCATTTATCCCAATTTATACTCCACTGAACCAAACCATTGCTTAATGTAAGCGTACCCAAAACATTGTAGGCGTAAAATCTAGGTAGAAATGACCATTTCTCTCAATAATTTGGCGAACCCTTTGCCTAAGCTCGGCTAATAAACGAAAATTGTGTAGTAAAAGTAAGTATACGTAAAACACGAAGCACATGAGTTATACAAGAAATTCCGAAATTACCACTTAATTCGAGTTCCTTGCAAGCATTAAGTCTTCCGTGTTAAGTACAGATTGAGGGTAGATAAAGACGAGGGGTGGGGGGGCAAGTGTAGGGAGGAAGCGATAAGTGACTTGGGTAAAACTTCTCAATATTTATTTTAATAAGACATGTTGAAGGTGAGTACGTTTGTCTGAGGGCTGATGCAAACTTTTGCCTGAACTTTGCTATGCTTTTTTTGTCGAGATTTTTATTATCGGAGTCATGAAGCTTATGTTTTTTTTGCAATATTGTAATTATACTTAGGTTGCTGAAACTACCCAGTTCAATTTGGATCCACGGATAGAACGCCATACAAGTTACAACTGAATGGATTTGAATTGAACTTGAAATATACATAGTTCGTGATCTGAAAAACAAAGATTACTTTTTATACAGATATAATGTGAGGAAGGAAAAAGATAATGAGAATGATTTTGAAGAGAGAATTTTTAATTGCTTTTAGTGATAACACATCTCTATATTCTTATAACTTGTACCACGCAGAGAAAGTTTCCTACGCCCTATCCCGAACATTAAGGCCCTGATTTTTCATAAAATATTCGACCATTTCTAGTAATTTTCGTGCGCATTAAAAGGGTGTAACAACTTTAGTAGCCATTCGTCTTTGTTTAGTACACTAGACAAACAATTATTTAAATAAAAGCAGGGGGATGTTTACAAGATTACAGCGGTTATGTTTTTGTTGGTTGAAGATTATGATGATCATAAAGTAATTATGAGTTTTAACGGTAAAAAGCTATTAATTTTACACCAGAGCAGGACAACAAAGAAATACACAACAAAATGGTAAATTTTAAAATAATAAAAATATGGGTATATTTTATGGTCTAGCTTCGTTGTCATAAGTTTTAGATCTGTACACTATTTATTTATACGTCTTGCCACTATTTTGAAAGTAGGTAACATTTCATGAGAAGGGAAGAATGTCATGTAACGAGAAGAGTATTAAATATGTGGGTAGGTAGAGGTGGGCCAAATAAAAGATGGATGGACTGTGTGTAAGATGACATGAGTAAGAAATAAGTGATTGTTGAGATGGCTTTTCACAAAGGGAATTGGAAGGAGAATATGTTATGCTCACATAAAGCATATAAAATAGGAAAAAAGCAAAGAAATGATGTCAGTGAGTACGCTTGCTCGCGTTACGAACAGATGTTCATTCAACGAAGATATATACGTGTCCAAATGATCTTAAATATTGTACGGAATTAATAAATTTTAATTTTTTTATATACTACTACTTACATAAGAAAAATCCTTTTAAATTTTTTACAAGTTTAAAAACGGCTTGTTCCGTGTTCCCCTGCGAATTAATTCGAAGATTTTATGCCAAGTAACATTATAGCTGCCGTCCTATCGCGCGGGGGCCATAAATAACTGAACAAATTAAAAAGAACTGTACATGAGCTCAGGGATGCACGTCTTAGGGGTAGTTCTGTCGGGAAATGCAATAAGGGTAAGGAATATAAAAATATTAATGGAACTGTTAACACAGAAACTCAAGGCTTTTAATAAAGAAAAAGTTTTTTGTATTAACATTGAATTTTATTGAAATTGACGTAGAATATAATTGAAAATAGAAATATAGATTTTAATGGATATGAACGAAGTGCTTGAGACGGGAGCTGGAACCGAACTCATCATCATCATCATCTTTCTGCCCTTATCCCACTCAATGTGGGGTCGGCACAGTATGCTGCAAGAGTTTTGGCTAAGGTGTCTTATGATCGGCCGCCTGCCTGACGTCAACCCTTCTTGGGAATACTTGCTTATTGTATCTCATCATGTTGGAGGAAACTATCCCATAGTCGACTTTTACGATATGCTCGGGGAGCTGGAACCGGACTGAGGTTTAATATTGAGAGAATAGATGAGGACCAACAAACGCATAGACAAATGCCCAATACCAAGCTGCAAAAGCACCTTTGCGCAGAGGCAATATAATCATCTTGCACCAGTGTTTTACAATGCTCTCAGTAAAACTACTGCACCGAAAGCGTTAACTAATCACATACTAAAAAGGACTGTCAGAACATGGCTGCACGAAAAGAGTTACGAAGAAGTTGAAAAACTATTATTAAAGGTCACCTAACATAAACTTACATAATACATAAATAATTACATTTTAAACACAGAAACACATACACACAACAATTGTACACTATTATAGACGCACACATACCCTCACACGCACCAACATATGCACACATATATCACGCACAAAACACACACACAATCCAAACATACCTACACATACTCACCCCAATCACACCATTAGCATACAATTAATATAAGTACCTACATAGTTTCTGTACCGATAAGTTTTCTTTTTTTTTAGTTTTTAATTTTTTCTTTTTTTATATCTTAGATAAAGGGAAAAATATAATACATTAAGTAGGCACAAAAAACTATATGTTACTCATTTGGGGAAGGACTTACTTCCTGTAACACAGTGCAAACTAACACAGGAAGAAGTGCATCACTATGTTTGTAGGCATAGGTTTTTGTAAAATAAAATATTTGTATTTGTATTTGTATTTGGATTGGAGAGTTACGGCTTAGTTCAGAAGAAGGCAGTAGAGAGACGGGTATAACAGAAAGGAAAAGCGTGTTTTGTACTGTCCGGGCTGTTGATCGGCCAAATTCGACGACGTTCCACCATACTTCGGCCCAAAATGGGTTAGGTGTACGTTACAAATTCCACTTGAATAAACTACTTTTTTTAACTCTTCAGCTCTGTAATTCACTCATCTCTGTCCAGTAACTTAAAGACACATTGCGTAGACATCTTAATCAAATTAAGTCCTTGTAATATGTGCCCCTCTCACCCCCTCTTCCCCCCATGCGGAGACATTAAACAGATTTCCCTCCATAAAGCCGTAATTTGAATTCCCGGAGACCTAGTGAGGGTCCGACCGTCGTTTAGCAGTCAGTCTGTCTGTATGTTTTGGAATTTTGGGATAATTTTGCTGAATTTATGTACTGAAGTAATACTTACAGAAATAGTTGTGAGAAAATTTTAAATTGATTCAATCCCTGTTTCATAAATTTTTAAGAGTTGAAATTATGATGTCTTAAATATGTAAACATAACAAAAGTTATGTCTACTTTTTTTATTACTTAGATTCACTTCGAAAATGATTTAGGTACCTACTTATAAACTTGAAAAAGATGCCGAAAATGCCGATTTGACATGATTTTTGAACTATCAAAAAATTACTAAAACTTAAAACAAAAACTGGAATGTCAATTAAAACTAACCGAACCCGCAGAACACAGCTAGCCCTCACAAGACTGCGAAGGGCGGAACATGCTCAGGCTGGGCGGAGAAATTTTATTTATTACGTCATCAGGACGCGACCTACCGAGACTAATATTATTCCTATAGATTTTTACGACGCATTATTACGAACATTGTAGGGATAGATTGAATTTCTTACGTCTCAACTTTTTTGAGGTATAAACTTTTTTGAAGGAAATTCAAATTGGAACAGTAATGTTCTACTGAGTATCATTTAGGTACAACTTGTGAAAAAGTATTGTTCTAATTTCAAATCTAGTAGGTACTGGCTGCTAAACAGTACCTATAGTAAAAAACATATACAAAAGAATGTAAATTCTAATTTCAAAATTAGTTTTTTCTAATTTCAAATCGAGTGCTGGCAGTATGTTACTAGTCAGTAAAAAAAGTTTTTATGGATAAAAATAATTTACATTCTCATTTTAAATTTCACATACTGGCAGCAAAGATAATAGAAGGAAGGATGAAAATGACAGCAACCTTTTTCTATGCATAGATAACTAGAGTGCTTTGCCAAGAAAACAATATCTATGAGGTATTCTAGAAAGCTCTTTAAAACCGCGTGGAGAAAACCAAGCATGTGGATTATTCTCTCGCAACGCAATTTCACGGAAAATTACACATGTGAAAATTACATTTTTCGTCTAAATTTTTATTATGCCTGCTAAAATTGTATTCATAAGTTCAAATCAATCCATCTACTCGTGTTACTAATTCATAACCTGATTACTGAGAGCACTGGTTGTCTAGTGGTAGTGACCGCGCCTTTCGATCTTAAGGACGTGGGTTCGGATCCGATCGTGCACCAATGAAGAAAATCATTATGAGAAAACCGACAAGTCAAAGAATCCAAAAAGTTCGAAAAATGTATCAAGCGCACGAAAGTAGCCTCTTTGAGGCGCACTTTGATATTTTCACTGTACTGGTTCGAGAGAACTAGTGACACAATGCAAGTGTGGGTACGTAGTGAAACTAGTGTGCAAAGGCTAAATATGAAAAAAATAGGGTAGAGACTTTATAACGTATCAACCAAAAGTTGACCGTGAATATTCCGTAATAATAAATGATTAAAGTACACCTCAAAGAGCCTTGAGAGCTAGTAGAAACTGGAGACTGAGAAATAACAAACTGTGCCTCAATCTAATTACAAACTTCATAAAACTGAGTGTAATTAAACTAAGATATCGTTAAAGTAGACTCACAGAACTACAACTTTAAAGGTATGTTAGGGTTTCTAAAATGTATAGCGAATTATGAATGTTGTTTTACCATTATAATTAATATTTTAAATTATGGGTAGCTTATATCAGTAGGATTAATTCATTTTTATTGTATTTTTTTAATTTACACTTCTATTGTTAAAGCCCCACGATTGGTCTGAAGTTTTGCAACAATGACGCTAGCCAATCACAGAGCCGCTCGGGCTGTGATTGGATAAGCGTTTTGCCACCAAATCGGGGAGCTATTTTTTTAAAACTTGTAACGAAATAGGAGTTTTGAGGGACATTCTGTTTTTGGGAGCCAAGGAAGAAGCAGGATACTTGCTTAAGTTTTGAGTGTAACTGTATTATAAAATATATAATAATATAATATTTAACCATCCTAACGTTTTCTTCTTTTCGTCAACATCCTGGTAGTAAAGAGGTTTTACATATCAGAAGTGGGATCGAGATCAACTTAACAGTAAGTACATGCCCATGTTGCTTGCAATTAAATTACAGTGGTTATTTTGCTTAAGTGGTTCTTTGAGTCGCTTTTATAAGACGGTAACTTGAGCGTTGTGCGGTTGAGCGAACGAATAGAACAAAGACATTGTTTTATCGCTACCGTCAGTTATTTTGTTTTATTAGTGCCTGATTTTAAACTGGTTATTAGTTTACTGGTTATTGCTATACTAGACTGCTACATTTTAAACATAAGGTAGATTATTTTTCTCTCTTTTCTTTTCTTTGTTTTTTGTTCGTGTTGGTGAATCTGCTCTTAAGATGTTAATAAATAGCTTAAATAAGTTTGCATAAAGACTAGAGTGATACTTTTAATAATTTAATTTACGTTCAAATCGAAACAAAGCCATCGAAATTCAGTTTCATTGTTTGAATTAAGAGGTTGTATTATACCCATTTATAGTGTGATCAGAGGGCTATTATAATAAAGTAGGTAGAACTCTTAGAATAAAGCTCTTATTTTCTTAGTGGTAGTAGCAATTGTTAAAAAAAAAAAAAACTACCCACTATAAATATTTTGTTTTAATACATTTTTTTTCCGATTGCATACTACGCAATCTTTTCAGGCGATAATGGAACAGGATACTCGGCGGCGTCGAGACCCCGACCGGGACAGCCGAAGGCGAGAGACACCCGATCATCGGGATCGCCACACCGCGTCTCGAAGTCGAAGCCGTATTCGATCTCGCAGCCCTAGTCGCGCTCGACGAGACCGCGACCAGGAACGTGACCGCGAGCGAGTCGACCTGCTGGAGAGGGAGCTGCAACGAGCGCGCGAGCAACTCCACGTGCCAGAACGAGGTCAACGTACATCGAGGCAGACCAGCGTGCTTCACGAAGGGGGCCGCAACGAGCAGCAGCATCGAGAGCACGACCCGGAGGAGCCACGTGTCGCCGCTGGAGAACAAAGGTCACGTAATCCTTCTCTATCTAAGAATGATTTTGTAGAATTTTTAAAATGTTTGAAAGATGGTCTTACGTCACAGCCTGTCCAGAGCACACCAACTACACAAAAGATAGATTTTAAAAATATTCTTCCAAATTTTGACCCTTCATCAAAGACTCAACGCATTGACGTATGGTTAAAGAAAGTTAACGAGTGCGCCTCTGTGTATGGATGGGACGATAAGACCACCACTCATTTTGCTATGCAAAAACTTCAAGGCCTCGCCAAAATCTGGTATGAGGGCTTAAATTCTATTCTTTTCTCATGGAAGGAATGGGAAGAAAAATTAGTGAATGCATTTCCATTCGAACAGAATTACGGCCAGGCCTTGGAAGAAATGCTTAGAAGAAAAAGTAAATATCAGGAACCAATAGAGGTTTACTACTATGAGAAATTGACACTTCTCAATCGATGCGATATTGAAGGGAAACGAGCGGTGGATTGTATTATTCACGGACTCAGTGATCGAACTTTAAGATCTGGAGCTTTAGCATTGCGTTGCTCAAACCCCGATTTGCTTTTGCAATATTTGGTTAGTAATAAAGATTCGAATCAGTCTGTGATAGATCGCATACCATTTAAAACAAAAAATGCTGATAGTAGCACCTCTAGTACAAACTATAGCTCTAAAACGAAGACTGGATTTAGACAGCCCGCTGCTGGATGTTACAACTGCAAGGAACCAGGACATAGTTTTCTGTATTGCCCTAAGCCTTTGATAAAATGCTCTAAATGTAATAAAGTAGGGCATAAGACTGAAAGTTGCTTTGTAAAACAGACTGAACCAAATAGTAAAAGCGCCAATGTGCCCAAAACCATGTGTATTGATTCTAGTTTGGAACAAAATATGTTGAAAACAAATGCGAAATTCATTAAGGAGATTAGAGTGAACGGGACTGAATTCAAAGCTTTTGTCGATTTTGGGAGTGACGTCACATTGGTCAAAGAATCTGTCGCTAGTAACCTAGGCTTGACTCACAACAAAGTTTCGTCGGCTATGAAAGGTTTTGGAAACGGAGTTGTGCACTCCTTAGGAGAGCTGTCGCTTGTAATAGATGTCGATGACGTTAGGGCTACTGTTGTATGCAGGGTCGTAAATGATGATTTGTTAGACAAACCTGTGTTATTAGGACAGTCCTTTACGGAGCAGCCTCATATAATAGTCTACAAAAATGCTACTAAGCTACAGTTCATGGATATAGGAAATGAGTTGCCTTTGCCTGATTTAGACCATGCTCGTGAAAACTCGTTTAAGGTTAAGTCGAATAGTGTCCTTCAGCTCTGTGGCGCAGCTACAGTGAGAGCCCAAATCGAAGAGTCGTATAGTGGCAGTGTGTATCTGAAGAACAGTTTCGCAGGAGAGCCAAATAATCAATACTTTGTGATTGGTGGTCTTTACCATGCTAAATGTGGTCGAATCGATGTAGCAGTAACTCCTTTTTCAATGCCTTGTCGGATTCCAAGGGGGACTGTGCTTTGTAGAGCAAATAAAGTGGACTTTGTAAATAGGGTAATTATAGAGCCGCAGTTGGATGATACTGCTACACGTGGTTTTGATGAGAATCAGGTTAGCGTAGGTGATGGAGTGTCAAAGCAGGATAAACAGCGTCTCATGGAGCTGCTTAAAAGGTACAAGCATTGTTTCGCCTCTTGTCTCAAAGACTTAGGTTGCACAAATAAAGCTGAAATGAATATAGAATTGAATAATAATCGCCCTATCGTGTATCGACCGTATCGATTGTCTCATCATGAACGAGAAAAAGTGCGCGGTATGGTAGGGGAGATGTTAGATGCTGGGATAGTAAAGGAGTCTGTGTCAGAGTACGCTAGCCCAATTTTACTTGTTCGAAAGAAGGATGGATCTATGAGAATGTGTGTCGATTTTCGCATGCTGAATTCGGTGACTGTCAAGGAAAGGTATCCTATGCCCATCATCGAAGACGAGATAGCGCGTCTTTCAGGTCAGGCTTGTTTTATTACACTCGATCTCGCCTCTGGCTACTATCAGGTACCAATTGCAGAGCAGAGCAAACGTCTCACCTCGTTCGTCACACCTGATGGCCAGTATGAATTTAATAGGATGCCGTTTGGCTTAGCAAACGCACCGGCAGTTTTTCAGCGAATGATGAATACGCTCTTAGGATCAGCTCGTTTTGGGAAGGCAACTGCTTACATCGATGATGTTCTAATTTTTGGTAGGGATTCTGCTGAATGCTTAGAACGTCTCGAGGAAGTGCTTCGGATCTTGGAAGATTCGAATCTTACCCTTAACTTGGCAAAATGTGATTTCCTTCGTGAAAAGATCACCTATCTTGGATACGAAATTAGTGCTGCTGGGATTAGGCCAGGTGAAGGAAAAATAGTTAGTGTTCAGAATTTTCCGCGTCCAGAGAACGTCCATAATGTAAGGCAATTTCTTGGATTGGCAAGCTATTTCAGAAAATTTATTAAAGATTTTGCTATGATCGCATGTCCTCTTAGTACACTTCTGAAAAAAGGTGCGGTCTGGAAATGGGGCGATAGTCAGGAGCAATCTTTTGTAAATTTGAAGTCCAGGTTGGTAGACAGGCCTATTCTAGCAATATACAATCCAGCGGCCGAAACGGAGCTGCATACCGATGCGAGTAGAATAGGTATTGGTGGCATTCTGCTGCAACGTACTTCAGGAAATGAGCCTTTTCATCCAGTAGCCTACTATAGTAGACAAACTTCGCCAGAAGAAAAGAATTTCCATTCTTATGAATTGGAAACTCTAGCGGTAGTCTTTTCCCTTCGCAAGTTCAGGGTATATCTGCTAGGTAAGGAATTTAAAATCGTTACTGATTGTAGCGCCTTGCGCTCTACATTCCTAAAAAGAGATCTCATTCCAAGGATCGCTCGTTGGTGGTTGGCCTTACAAGAGTTTGACTGCTCTATTGAATATAGAGCCGGGTCTAAAATGAGCCACGTCGACGCTCTGTCTAGAAATCCCGTTGCTGACTGTGAAGATGTTTGCCAGGAACAGTTTTCGACTGTAATGTCGATTACTGATGATGACTGGCTGCACACTCTTCAACTCGGAGACTCTGAGCTGTGTAGGATCAGAAATGTTTTAAACTATGGTCTTGATGAAAAGGGTCTTAAGTATATAAACGAAAATTATGTCATTAAGGATAATAAGCTTTTTCGTTTTCTAGGCAGTGATAAGGATAATATCCGATGGGTGGTACCGAAGGGCGCTAGGTGGCAATTGTGTCGTATGAATCACGATGACATCGGACATTTTGGCTATGAGAAAACTTTGGAGAGAATCAAGAAAAACTATTGGTTCGCCAAAATGACGAAATTTGTAAAGAAATATGTAGGCGCTTGCATAGAGTGTGCTTTTGCAAAGAAAACTTCAAATGATCACGAAGGGCTTCTCCATCCTATAGCCAAAGTGGATGTCCCGTTTCACACTCTGCACGTTGACCACCTTGGGCCTTTCGTTAAGTCTAATAGGGGCCATACTCATCTTTTTGTGATAGTGGACGGTTTCACGAAATTTTGTTTTGTAAAACCTGTCAGAAACACAAATACTCAGAATGTAGTCAGAATTCTAGAAGATATATTTTATACATTTAGGACGCCTGATCGTTTAATTAGTGATCGTGGGAGTTGTTTCACATCACACGCTTTCAAAAAGTTTGCTCTTGACAAGGGTTTCAAGCATATATTGAATGCTGTGGCCAGCCCCCGATCTAATGGTCAAGTGGAACGGTACAACCGTACCATTCTAGACTCTTTGAAAGCTTTAAATGTAAAACATAGTGAAAAGGATTGGGATCATCATTTGGGTAGAGTTCAGTGGGGATTGAACAACACTATTCAGAAGACTACTGGCAGGACTCCAGCGGAAGTATTGTTTGGTTCAGTTACGAACGTAGAAATAAGCCCTATTCTGAACGAAATTGCTGAGGAAACTCGTGACTCTAGCGATCGTTCCGTCATACGCGACGAGGTTAAGGATAGAATAGATAAAGAACAGATAAAACAGAAAGAGAGATACGATAAAAATAGGAAACCGGCGCGTAAATACGAGAAGGGTGCAATAGTTAAAATAACTAAAACTTGTTTCAATAATGACGGACAGAGCAAAAAACTAATGCCTTCTTATGTAGGTCCCTACCGCGTCGATAAAATTTTAGGTAAGGATCGTTATAGATTAGCTCCCGTTCCGGGTTTAGATTGTTCACAAAATAGACGAGAGACTGTCGTTGCAGCTGATCGCATGAGGCCATGGATTCACATTGCTGCTTTGGAACTGAATGAAAGTGAATCTGATTCGAACTCTACCGTTGAAAGCGATTGAATAACTGTTTAAGTGTATTGGCTAAAAGTGACCTTAGCTACAGATTGTTTGTTTCGTTGTTTCAGATCAAAACACGAGAATCGATCGGTCGTGTTTTGATGGACATTGCTGGAAGACCACCGGGTGCGTGATCAAGTAATCGATCGTCTTGTAAGCGTATCCTGGTGTTCATTCATTCGGTATCGATAGTCAAGCACTAAACCGAATCGATCGGTTCTGTGTTTGTAATCTCACGAGGCGCAATTGCAGGTAATCGATCGTCCTGTGAGCGCTAGTTAATTGACGTATCGATCGTTTTTCGATTCAACATTTGCAAAAGATACGGAACTGAATCGATCAGTCTGTTCGTAATTTGCAAATGTACTGCTTTTAAGTTAAGACATATCGATTGTCTTTTCTCTAGATTAGTTTTTGTCAATTTATTTAATTTATTGATACTGATTGATGATTTATAAAGTTATTGATACTTTATAAGACCTAGATGATATTTAATTAAAATTATGTTAACGTATAAGTATACTGAAGTAATTGGACCGAGAAACGGAATGGATGTTGTTAATGGTTGAAAATAAATACTTTCTATTTCACAATCCGATTGTTAGGGTTTCCACCTGGTACCGTATGCGGGGACGCACACGTTATCAGGATGGTCGATTGTTAGGGTTTCTAAAATGTATAGCGAATTATGAATGTTGTTTTACCATTATAATTAATATTTTAAATTATGGGTAGCTTATATCAGTAGGATTAATTCATTTTTATTGTATTTTTTTAATTTACACTTCTATTGTTAAAGCCCCACGATTGGTCTGAAGTTTTGCAACAATGACGCTAGCCAATCACAGAGCCGCTCGGGCTGTGATTGGATAAGCGTTTTGCCACCAAATCGGGGAGCTATTTTTTTAAAACTTGTAACGAAATAGGAGTTTTGAGGGACATTCTGTTTTTGGGAGCCAAGGAAGAAGCAGGATACTTGCTTAAGTTTTGAGTGTAACTGTATTATAAAATATATAATAATATAATATTTAACCATCCTAACGTTTTCTTCTTTTCGTCAACATCCTGGTAGTAAAGAGGTTTTACAGGTACAATTGACTTGAACACTTCTTATTACAGTTGCGTGATAATTATTTTATGATTTTGTAACGGCTGTATTAAAAATACATTATACAGCAGCCTGGGTGTCGTAGCGGGTGAGTCTTCGGCTAAGATGCAAAAGGCGCGGGTTTGATTTCCACTGGAGAATGCTTGCATGTTCTTGCAAATATTTCTTCAACTCTGGGTGTTGTGCTACCATGTGTTGACTACCTAGCCTAATTTAATTAATTTAAACTACAAATATACCTACTCACATGTGCTTTTATTCAGCAAAATACATCAGACAAAATACCGTAATAATCACATCTTTTTCAAGAACACCTGACATTCTTTTGTTTTTCTCACAGTTTAAAATTGAAACAAGACTAAGGGGGTTTTAGTTATTCTATCAAACAGGCGGTATGTATGAGAATACTAAACTAACTATTAGGTACATAATCTAAGACAATGCGTGAAGAAAGAGTTACAATGCAATATTAGTACATCTTAGCTATAGGAGGGCACTGGTGGTCTAGTTGGTAGTGACCCTGCCTTCCGATCCGATCCACTTTTTATCCGGGTATGCAAGTGAAGCCATGGGTGGAAGCTAGTATTTATCATAATAATAATGCCCTCATTATGATACAAAACGGGTGTCTGTGAGGTTATAAAAATGAATCCCTCTCCAAAGGGATTTCAGCGTGGATACAAAAGGCAATAATAATATCCATTTAATCTTTCCCGGTTAAAAACGCAAAGCGCCCTGTGCAGCTAATTAAAATTTAACAGACGCCTCTCCGTTTGAAACTATGCGGTGAAATTGAAGTATACCAACAATGTTAGGCGAAATTTTTTTGAACTTATTTCATTTCTGAAGATAAAAATGGATTTGGATGAAGACAGGGTTATTGTGTAAACTTGTAGTAATTGTGTTTTAGAGCCGCCGTCCTAAAAGTTCGAAAATGTGTCTCAAGTGCACGATAGGAGCCTTTTAGGCGCACCTTGAAATCTTTTACCACTACTAAGGCCTTTTATCATCTATAGTAGATGATTTATACAGCGTCAGGAGGCAACTTTTGCCTTCACAGACGGGACGCTGTTGTGCCCGGGACGAATTAAGATGGAGTAGGCTTGCCCAGCACCTATTCCATTCTCTCAGTTTAATCGGCATTGTCCACAGGAAAGATATGGTCAATACGTGCGGAGCTGACTGAGCCGCGGGCTTCCTCACGATGTTTTCCTTCACCGTTTGAGAGTACTGGTATAGCGCACATAAATCGAGCTGCATCTAGTTCAACTGTGAAGTCTGTGTTCGAAGCTGTGTTGATATTCAGCTTCATAGGTTTAGCTTCGTTGCGAGCCTCCGTCTGTTTGTGCTTGAATTTTTAAAGTAAAGCGATGGACGCGCTGCCAGCTCCCACTTTATAGCCCTTATTGCTGGCTATGGGATTTCAGACTGTTCAGTTCGGTTTAAATTGTGAAATAAAAAATGTTTTAATTTTAAAATTTCATATTACCAAGCCTGGTTAAGTTTTAGTATGAAATTAACAATAGACTTACTCTTCCTTTTGTTTTTTTTTTTAACCGATTACATTACTTTTCTTGCTTGATTCTACATTGCAACGTCCGTAATGCCTCATTCAGATCTTCATATTTTGTACAAAATCGCTTGTTAGATATAGTCGTAGGTTATGTAAATAGTGTGTTTTCGGACCCTTCGTGTAAAGAAATTGAGTTTTTTGTTTTGTCACTTAAGTTAGGTTTATGTGACAAAACCCTCAAATAAATTGAAAAAAAAAAATTTGCAACGTGTTAAAAAGGCGAAACTTAAAGAATATGAATGAAATGAAATAAAAAATCTGTAGGTATTATTTTGTTGTCCATATTTGATTATTTGAACTCTGTAGACTGTATTATTTTTCTATGCCAGGCAGCGTAAAAAAAAAGTGCCATTAAACTTATACTTCATATTGGTATTGCTAGTATTGCGTAGTCTATAGTAATATTATAAAGAGGAAAGATTTTTTTATTTTTTTGTTTGTAACGAATAGGCTCGGAAACTACAGGACCGATTTCAAAAATTCTTTCAATTATAGAAAGCTACATTATCAGGGTCCAGTATAGGCTATAATAAATTTTCAAAAAAAAGGAAGGAAGGAAGGAAGGCTATCCATGTAGGAATGTCATTCTATAGATCAAGTCCACGATGGTATGTCTATCCCCGTGCGAAGCCGGGGCGGGTTGCTAGTATTCTATATAATATGATTTTTCACAAGATAAAACGGAACCTTGCAGTATCGCGGTAGTAATAGAGCAAAACAAAACACAGTTTCCAAAGACATCACTCTCAGACAAGACGTCACCTTGCTCCAACTATTTTCACCCAAACTTAGCTCAAAATGCACAAGTTTTTTCCTTCATTTATCCATAACTTGAGAGGGCAGAGCCATAAAACGCAGCAGGCGGAATTTGCATAAACTTGGCACTACGATAGTTGGCGATAGGGTGCAAGGGTGCAAAGGGGTGCGGGGTGCAATGGGGTGAGGGGTGCAGGGGGTGCATTTGAATAGACAACTGTCGTATATTAAGAAATTTATTGAGAGCGTCGTGTAGAATTTTGCCTTTTATAGCGAGGGTTTAGGGAAGTTTTAACTCGGGACGTGATTTAATTTAAAAAGTCTGAAAGTATGCGAAACAAAGCGTACGCTTTAAATTAAAATATAATTCTACTGAGTAAAATCACAAGTAATTGAGTTATTACGTTTATTAATGTTTTATAGGTTACTAGAATAATTAGCTGATTTTCCAATTTACCAAAACATTGTAAGAATTGAACGTTTTCAATTTATTTAACTTACTCTTAATTCCCATAAAAGTTCCAAGCGGCCTTCAAAATGCAATCTGTTAAAGGGTCCTGGCGCAAAAAACATAATATCTTTCGAATATGGTTTTTGCCTCCACTTCTCCATTCTATAAGTTTTTGTATCCATAATATGTATGTATACTATCACGCTCGTATCCCTAATGGGGTGGGCAGAGCCACAAGTAATCATAAGAAATCTTGCAGCCTCTCCTGATTCAAAGTTCCAAGATGGATATGGTGAACAATGGTGACAGGTGATCAGCCCATCCATAATATTTGTATAACCGGACCAGAAAATAGCCAAGCAATTTTTACCCAAAGTCATTGACGTATCTCAGAGAATTAGCAAACTGATGTGGCTGGCCATATCTGCCGAAGAACCGACAACCGCTGGGGTAAACGAGTTATTGAGTGGAGACCGTGACTCGGCAATCGTAATGTACTCGACCCTTCGGCTAGCTGGAGTGACGATCTTCTGCTGGCTTCTGGCAGAAACTGGATGCGACAAGCCGAAGATAGGGCGCGATGGCGCTCATTAGGGGAGGCCTATGTCCAAAGTTAACTGCTATAGGCTAATAATGAGTCAAGCAGTGCTGCACGCAAGTCGCGAGCACTGGTGGTCTAGCGCCTTACGATCCGAAGGTCGTGGGTTCTGTTCGAAAAACTTATATGTGCTGTACTAGTAGTACTCTCAAAAGTTGGCGGAAAATATCGTGAGGAAACCGGCATGTCGTGGAATCTAACTAGTTCGAAAATTCAAGTGCACGAAAGGAGCCTTTAAGGCGCACCTTAAATCCTTTCACCACACTGGTTCGAAAGAACTAGTGACACGATTGTAGTGTAGTAGTAATGAGCAATTTTTTAAGAAATTTTCTTTTCCAGTTTAGTAATGGGCAGAACCCCAAGTACAGTAGCTTATAATAATACATAGCTTTCTAAGTTGCCGAGGAACATTCTAAATCAGTCGAGCAAATCTTGACGTACATCACTTTAGCGGGGCTCCGCGAGAGAATATTGCGCTGTGCAGTACACTCGGCTACCTCAGTCTTGTGAAGTTTTCTCGCTGGTGTAGTTCTGCATTGTATTTTACTAGCTGCCGCCCGCGGCTTCACTCGCGTGGCACCCGGATAAAAAATAGCCTATATGTTAATCAAGCATATGTGCTATGTATATTCCAAGTTTCGTTCAAATCCGTTCAGCCGTTTAGACGTGAAAGAGTAACAAACATCCATACATCCATATTTACAAACTTTCGTGTTTATAATATTAGTAGGAAGTAGGATAGTAGGATTGAAACTTTTGGAATAGGTACTTTGATCGTCATTGTACTTACATACATACACACATATATATTATCACGCCCATATCCCTAATGGGGTAGGCAGAGCCATAAGTAAACATAAGAAAACTTGCAACCACTTCTGATTTAAAATCCTAAGATGGAAATGGTGAACAATGGTGACAGGTGATCAGCCCATCGCCCATATAGGTGGTCCATCATTTTGGAGAGGATACTATCCCTTAATCGACTTTTGCGACATGCTCGGGGAGAGAAGCAGCTGGACTCATTCTGTGCTTTTTCTTTACTCCCAGTCCAGCAGAGAAGTAATCGTCATTGTACCGTGTGATTATGACATTGACGTAACATCAAAAATCTTCTTTCGTGCGGGCAGTGTCAAATTCTTAACTCTATCAACCTTTATTATATTTTATCGCCAACTGTACTTAAATATTACGCTATAAGTTAGATCTTGGAACCGGCTCGTGAGCTTTTCTACTTCATAAAGGCACTTATGAGATAATCCCGAGCACAAACATAGCTCCACTACGCCACGCGCACTCGGAATATTCATGTAAATTACTTTTATATGGATTTAAGAACTTACTTTGCAACTACTTAAATCTTGGTCAGTAAACTTACCTAATGCCCATTATCTAATCAATTTGTAACTAATAAAAAATACCTTTCGTGCACTTTCGTGCATTTTCGAAATTTTTGTCACTGGTTCGAAATAAAATAATAAAAAAATTGTGACACGACTGGTTAGCAGTTTGAATTGTGTTCAAAACTGGACAGGGAAGTTAAAAAAAATATATAATTTTCCTTGTCAATTGTTTTAGTCCTCCAAAGCACAGGACAGAGAAAGGTGAAAGGGGGATAGGGAGGCCTTTGCCCTGCAGTGGGACGATATGGGCTAATAATAATAATAATAATTGTTTTAGACTAATAAAATTGGTAGATAAACAGAAAGGAAAATTTATAATATTTTTAATGATAGTACAAACTCATTGTAGGTTTTGTGGGAACAAGTCCTTAGTCTTCTTTCTAGTTAGTCTATCTAGTCGAGTCACTAGTTACCGGTTTTCTCACGATGTTTTCCTTCACCGTTCGAGAGATACTCATATAGCACACATACATTTTTCGAACAAAAAACCCAGTGCTGGACTGGATTTGAACCCACGACCTTAGGATTGGAAGACGGAGCCGCTACCACTAGACCACCAGTGCTCTAGTAAAGCTCTAGTTATAGATATCCTGCAGTAGGTCAAGTAGGTAGATGATGATTATGTGATCCTACTCCCTCTGAGAAGTAGTTTCCTGGACGACCCCGGTGACGTGGCGCGCGAGTGTCTGGTTAGACGTGAGGAGCAGTTCGATTTCCGCATCATAAGATATGTTTTATGTTTTACAAACATTTCTTCCCAATACTTAGTCCTAGTTTCTAATATCCTGGGCACTGGGTTTTTATAGAGTGAGATGTGTGTTTATGACTTTTTAATCTTATTTCTTACTTATATTATAAATGCGAAAGTTTGTGAGGATGTTTGGATTAAACGGATGAGCGGATTTTAATAAAACTTGGAATATACATAGTACATGTACTAGATTAACATTTATAGGCTTTTTTATCCGGGTACCACGCGAGCGAAGCCGCAGGCGGCCGCTAGTACTATAATATAATATTATAAATGCGAAAGTAACTACTTATGTCTGTCTGTTACCTATTCACGCCTAAACTTCTGAACAGATTTTAATGAAATTTGGCAAGGAAATAAATTCCATCCCGGAGAAGGAGGCTATAGGCTACTTTTTATCTTTTAAAACGACCCCAAAATGAATAAAAGATGTAAAAAGATAACCAGCATAACACCTAAATTCTTCTTAGACATTAATTTACGACAAGACAGTTAATTTGACATTAATACAATTATGATAATTGACAATGTCATTCATATCAATCGGGTCGTCAGCAGCTCTCTTTTTCTTGCAGAACTGTGGGTAAGGGCCTCTAGCTGGACCGATTTCATGATTTTAGATTTGTTGGATTTGTCTCGGCCCCGAATAGCAGAATAACTACCAAATAAAATATTTGAAAATTGCATTATTAAAATTCTCAGGCGGTACGAAGTTCGGAGATCAGCTAGTAGTTTTGTTAACTCTTGTTTATGAATATAAGCACATAATATTTTCGCTGTAATAAATCATTTTTTTAATGAAGAAGAGGGGGATTTGTAAGTTTTTATCGTGTATCTGTGTACAAATACAAAAGGATATTTTCAACTTACATATCCAATTGATTTGTGGTGTTCTGTTTGAGAGTTATTTAAATTTTAATTGAATAGCTTATTTTTTTTCTAGGTCATTCTTGCTACCAGGTCACATTAAGTCACCTTAAGTCACCTTTTCTGAGTCTCATTTTCGCTGGAAACAAAACATAGCCACTAACTACGCCATATTTCAGATTTATTTGAGCAATATCTCACTTCCTTTGTTATAAATACACATTTAACGGGTAAATGAGGTAACGGCGTCAAAGAGCAATAAACAAAACGCCATTACAAAGTCAAATTCTTTGAGTTCGATAAATTCACATTGAGAATAAAATTTGGTCAATGACGTGACATACTTACGTAACGAGAATTCCGTTATGTCAGAAATATATAAATATTTATTTTTATTTATTTATCAATTATTTTTAAAAGTAATCAAAAATCAAACCAGTACGAATTGAACCCACTTTCTTTACTTGAGATTGGCAATATTTTCAGCTACGATACAAACCATTATGATAAGTAGAGATCTTTGACTAGCAGTGGGAATCAACAGGTTAATAAAAAAGTAAAAATATAAAATTATGATATGTACCTAAATTATACGATTTTGAAAGCAATTAAATTATATTTATCATATCTATTGAATAGAACATAATGAGCCATGCCAAAGAAACATTTTATTAAACTTTTACAGGGGTTATTACCTTGATTGATTTGATTTGAGTTTTATACCACAATATGTCGGTACTTAAGAAATAATGTATTGGAATTTCATGGGGATTAGTACGATACAACAATTTAAAGCTGTTCGGGATACGGAACTCTACAAAATAAATTGCCTCAAAATTGGAATAACAGGATAGGCTCGGAAATAATTCGCATTGTCAGGGGACCTCAACTTATTGAGGGAAACCAATTTACTCCAGAATACCGGTTTTTAGGGTTCCACGCTGCAGAACGAAATCGAAACCGTTGAAGAACCGATTTGTTCAATATGTCGATTAACAATTATTTTTTGTATAGATAGATCAATAAATTAAAAAAAATTAACTTATTCTTACTCGTAATTAATTTATAACTTGCTGAATGTCAATCAATGACGTCAATCTACCTACATCATGTCACGATTTATAACTTGTAAATTGTTAAACATTTATCTTACTTTATTTCACTTTAATATTATTAATATTGACTACTAACACCTTTAACTTTATGTACCATGTTAGTATAGTTTCGAAACAGAATATCTTACCAAGATTACTTTAAGACCTACGGAACTCACAAACCACGACTCACACTTGACCTTAACCTCTGAGTTTTTTCCAGCGCCTTTCTCTTGCTGAAACAAATGTACTGTCAGCCGGTTTGTATTAAGTCGGAATAGAAATAGATGGAACTAGCGTTGTAACCCGGTAAATTGATTTAAATAAAAACGGTCTAGACTTGCTTAAGATTGGAGAAAACAAACAGAGGACTTGATTTTTTTTCTAAAATAGCTTAAGAATCTTTGCCACTACGGCCTTCCATTCGCGGACTGTACTTAACTTTTGACGTTTGACTTGCTTTGCTTTATGTGCCAGAACGGGTAGGTGGAGAAACTAATTAGTATAATACATAAAAAAATAATAATAAAGTTAATAAGCTGTTTGAAGACATTTTTATATTTTGTTGATTTATAGTTCTTTAAGCTCATTTTAAGAGTTCGAAATGGTGAATTGGAACTTTGACGATCAAATTTGGAGTGACGATCTGCTGCTGACTGCTGGCAGAGTCTGGATGTGTCAAGCCGAAGATAGGGCGCGATGCCGCTCATTAGGGGAGGCCTAAGTCCAGCAGTGGACTGAATTGGCTGATGATGAAATGGAACTTTGACAGAGTGACTTCGTCCATCCGCCCATATGACTGCAAAAGTCGCAAAAGTAAAAGTCCGTCACATGCAATTCTATTACAGTCGGGCTTTATTCACTACGACCAAACGAAACTTGACAGCTCGTAACTTTGTCTGTAAGAATACGATAACACGTTGATTCCACAAACGTGCCCGCGTATGCTCGCATTACGTTTTGTTTGGTCATAGTAAATAAGGCCCCAGTTACGATATATTTTACTTCTCAGCTGGACTATAAAGAAAAATCATAGAATGCGTCCAACTGCTTCTCTTCCTGAGCATATCGTATAAGTCGACTAAGGGATGGACCTCTCCAAAATGATGAACCATGAGCGATAGGCTGATCACCTGTAACCCAGGTTCACCATATCCATCTTAAGACTTTAAATCAGAAGTGGCTTCAAGTTTTCTTATGTTTACTTGTGGCTCTGCCCACCCCATTAGGGATACGGGCGTGATAATATGTATGTATGTGTGTACGATATAAGGCAGTGGGAAACTACCTCTCACGGTCATCTTCGCATACCGTTCAGGAGCGCTAAAGCAAACAATCGAGATAATCCAGCAACGCTTGAGTTAGTAAGCTATCCCGGCGTCCAAGGCGATATTAAATTTCTCGTGAATTGCCACTCGTGTGATGATCTTCAACCCACAGCTGCTAAACTATGAGCTGATTTAGTTTTAAGTTATAAGCTGATTGAACCCGATCTGAGCACTGGTGGTCCGGTCGTGTACCAATGGATTTTTCTGTGCGTAAAATTTATGTGCGCTATACCAGTACTCTCAAACGGTGAAACAAAACATAGTGAGGAAACCCGCGGCTTAGTCAGCTCCACACGTATTGACCATGTCTTTCCTGTGGAAAAGGCCGACTAAGCTGAGAGGATGGAATAGGTGATGGGCAAGTTAAATTCGTCCCGGGCACTACAGCGTCGCGTTAGTGAAGGTAAAAGTTGCCTGACGCTGTATAAATCATCTACTATAGATGGTAAAAGGCCTAAGTTTAATATACATAAATAGTATCCGCTCCAACTTACTGGACCATCGATATGGGCGATGGGTTGATCACCTGTCACCATGGTTCACCATATCCATCTTGGGACTCTTAGATCAAGAGTGGCTGTAAGTTTTCTTATGATTAATTGTGGCTTACCCTGTTAGGGATGCGGGCGTGATAATGTGTATTGTTTTCTAAGAAACTGTCACAAACCGCCTGCAGTCGGGCCGCGCCTCGCTCGGTGCACGTACGGAACCCTCTCAGCGCACAAAGGCGGTATCTAAGCCGTGCTGCCTCGTACAAGTGCACATTTGTCTACCCGCCTAACCGAGGGCGTTCGCTTGCAGATTTGTAAAGGATACTTTGAATCATGCACTTCACAAACATACAACTTAGCGGCAGTTTTTTTTGGCAATCCTTTTGACTAATGTCCTGTTCCAATATCCAAAACGAACCATAGATCATCCATTATGCTTTCGCAACGGTGTTTTACATCGTTGCTTGACGACGACTGTGGCGTGGCGGATGAGTGCTCGACTGACACGCAAGAGGCGCGGGTTCAATTCCAAATGTTTGCATGCTCTGCAAATATTTCTTCCAGGTCCGGGTCTGGAAACAATACTCCATTTATTTGCAGCCACTCTTGATTCAAAGTCCCAAGATCGATATTGTGAACCATGATGACAGGTGATCAGCCCATCATCGCCCATATAGATAATCCATCATGTAGGATACTATCCCTTCGACTTTTACGACAAGGAGAAAAGCAGCTGGACGCATTCTATGTTTTTTCTTTACTCCCAATCGAGCAGAGAAGCGACCTAGATAATACGATGCTTTATTTTTGTTACAATACTTTGTTTAGATGTAAGTATAAACATCAGAAACACGGAAGAGCCAGGACGACGCGTGCCTATATTAAATATTTAAACAACAAGATCTCATTAATATCTCAGACGCGGTTCTTCTGCGAAAAGCCTTCAGCCGAAAAAGATTCATTTCTAGAAATTCTTTTGTATGAAATACAAACTGTTCCTTTACTGGTGTCAGCTGTGTGTTGAATTATGAAGATGCCATCCTTATTAATGAATACATTGAAGGCACTGGTATAGTGTAGTGACCCCGAATTTCGATCCCACCGTGTCGTGGGTTCGAATACAACTTAAGTACTCGTAATATTTCTGCATATCGAGAGTGTAGTCTAAATGATGAAACTCGAAAATCTAAAATAACGCGACGGCTTGAAAACGCCATTTTGAATTCACTGAGACCAAAATGGTTCAAAATCATCATCATCACGATCATGCGCCATAAAATATAATAGGAATGGCGAGTATGAATGAAACGATATGAATGGCAGATGGCATACGAATGGCAGCTGTACTTATTCTATATAAATTATACGCAATCGGGTTTTTGTTACTCTTAGTAAAAATTTGTCTGATTTTTTCAGTTATTTATTAACATATTGCTTTGCTTGCCTATTAGTGAAGCTTGATATCGTGCGTTCAGTTATTTATTACTTTCAAATTCAAGTTTAACTTAACTGTTTCATTTTATATAAACGCCTATTAACTCACTTTAATCTTAAAATTAGGCGCCGAAAATTCCTCCAAAATTAGATTCAAAAAGCTAGAGGAAAATTTCAACGAAATTACGGAAGTTTTTCTTCGTAATTTTGACATCTTTTAACTGAAACGTTTACGACGCCTGCAGCTACGCCGTAGCGCCCAGCTACGCTGTAACGCTTTGCTACGGATTTCGGAGCTTTCTGCCTTCTTTTGCTTAAAAAATAAGATTTTATTTTTCTTAGTGAAATTTTGCTTTTATTGTTGCACTTAGCGTTTTATAACCTAATCTGTAATATAAGACCTAGATATACTATTCCTGTTTAACCTTGATGGATAATTTATAGGAAATTGGACAATATAGTAAACTTTACCACTTTAGACATATTAATTTTAAAGTTAAGCTTCATATACTGGAATTTTTAAATGTTTTCAAGGAACTATAATGCTCAAAATATTAAATTTATGACAATCTCAATTCATACTATAAAGCATCTATAAATATTTAACCCCTTACAATTCGGTACCTAACTGGCCAAAAATAGTATAAATAAATCATCATAGGCTACCCCATAGAGCCTATTGTAAATTTACGAGCCCAGCCCCAGGGTAGGGGGTAGGAAGGGTAGAAGGGGGAAGATAAAACGGCATGTGTAAACAGGGAAATTGGCAATACTGCTACTAACAAGATGTATTAAAGGAAACAAAAAAAAACACATGGGAGGGGTGTGATAACGGTTTTAAAATAAACTGGTAGACTGGAGGGTTATTGAGTTTTTGCTCGTTTCGTCTTTGCTCGGACTAATCGATTTGTCTAGTGGTTTTCTGGGAAATAGTGATCATTTAAAACTAAATAGGCGAGCTCAACGTCCCGGCTGAGATAGGGAGGCCTAAAGCCTCGCAAATATTTCAAACACCTTTCGCGGCTTTTGCAGGTTCGATTCCCGCTTCGGGAGTTTTTTTTGCAAATATTTTTGCCGGATCTGAGTGTTGTGGTAGAATTATGTGTAGGAAGCTAGTATTAACTAAAAATATTTTTCACTGATGATTTATAAAACAGCAGCTTTTTCTTCTACAAAGGCCTCCTTTAAAGTCTTCCAGTTATTTATTTATTTTTGTTCAAACCCACAACTCAACTTTTATGACATTTTATAAAGAGTTTTATTCAATAAGTTATTATACAAGGTAAATAAAATAATCTTTTCCAAAATGATGAACCACCTATATGGGCTGATCACCTGTCACCATGGTTCATCCTATCCATCGTAGGACTTTAAATCAGAAGTGGCCGCAAGTTTTCTTATGGTTGCTTGTAGCTCTGCCCACCTTATTTGCAATATGGGCGTGATAATATGTATGTATGTAAGTAAATAAAATAATTTGCAATAACATAAAAAAAGTAAAAACAAACAAACACAATCACAAATTTCCGCATTCACATTAAAATTTATGTGATTATATCAAAACACGGTATCACTTAAAGTTACGCTACTAATCAAGTAGGTATTTATGCAAAGTTCTACAAATGGAATAATCCAGGAGCGTTAACTCTTCCAATGGATACAATGAGCCGCGGCGTAACGCATTTCATTTGATGAAGGAGCTTGGACCCGGACGCCTGAGAAAACAGCATTAAGATATCAGTGGAGCCACGAGCTAAGCGATCAGCGATGTGCTGGCGAGCTAAGCGAGCAGTATCTTTTGGAACTTATATAAATGGTGTATCTAACATCATCATCGTATACCGCCTGAATTCACCCACTGCTGAGTATAGGTCTCCCTCTGTTTATGCCATCGGTGCCATTTCACTTGACGGTGAAAGAGGATCATCATCATTTTCCTGGCTTTATCCCACTTTATGTGGGGTCGAGTTTTAAGTAAGTAAGAGTTTTGGCTAAGGTGTTTTATGACCGGCCGCCTGCCTGACGTCAACCCTCCTTGGGAATACTTGCTTATTTGTACATATCTTATCATGTTACGGCTAAGGGATAGTATCCTCCATACTATCCCTTAGTCGACTTTTACGACATGCTCGGGGAGAGAAGCAGACAGTGAAAGAGGTTATGCGTGTCAAAGGAGTGAGTACTGAGATGATGAATGATAGGAGAAGATGGAGGAGGGAAACATGGTGTGTCGACCCCGCCTAGTTGGATAAGGACAGGAAAATAATGATGATGAGCTTATTTGAACACTATGAACGCCTTGCAACTTAAATTTTTAACAGATTTTAAGTAGCCTCAACGTAGACTCTTGAATCAAATGTTTATTTTTATAACTCCCAATTGTAATTTCATTGATAGTTTGTGTTGGTATGAAGCTCCATGGCCCAACGTTTCCTAGGCGGCGCCACTGTTGACTTTCAATGTAACGATATGAATAGCGGAAGCTTTTATTATCCCCATTCAAATTCTGCATCGGATCTGTACCACTTCGACTTACTTTTCAGCACAAAATGAACTCTAAGTCTATTGGCTGAAGATCCAAAATAGCTTGAGTTAAAGTAAAAATGTACTTAAAGATGATAATTGTCTTTGCTGTCAAAGGAATTAAAACTATCTTTCGTTACGTTCAAGATGTAATATTGCTTGCACCTATAGTAACTTTAAAACAGACATACCATACATACATATTATCACAACCGTATCCCCAATGGGGTGCATAGAGCCAAAAGTAATCATAAGAAAACTGGTAGCCACTCCTGAAGTCCCAAGACGGATAATGGTGAACCATGGTGATAGGTGATCAGCCCATCGCCCATATAGGTGGTCCATCTTGTTGGAGAGGATACTATCCCTTAGTGCTCGGGGAGAGAAGCAGCTGGACGCATTCTATGCTTTTCTATAATCCCAGTTCAGCAGAGAAAATAATATCTAAAAGTAAGTAAAAATAATAATAAAGAAAATATCTTTCTAAATAAGCTTCGATCAAGCAAATATTTTCAATGTATTTCTATGTAGAATTCCTTATATTCATTCTTGGAATTTCTAAAGCTGATTTTTCATTTAAACAGTACTATATCATTATATTTTTCGGAAAATTGTAATTTGAATCGTTCATGATTAAATATTTATTGGTGAAAATTATGATACATCGAAATAAAAATAATTATTGTAGTGTAAGTAATTCTTACAAATACAAATTTTACAAATTTTCGTCACTAAAATTACAACTAAGTACTACTACTAGTTGTGTCACTAGTTCTTTCGAACCAGTGTGGTGAAAGGATTTAAAGTGCGCCTCAAAGGCTCCTTTCATGCATTTGACACGTTTTCGAACTTTTTACGACATGCCGGTTTCCTCACGATGTTTTCCATCACCGTTTGAGAGTACTGGTAGCACACACAATAGCACAAACAAAAAAAATACATTGGTGCTCGACTGGATTTGAACTCATGACCTTAAGATCGGAAGGTGAGGCTGAAACACTATTCTTAGATAACTAAAATCACAAGGATCGTTTCGAAACAATAGATACTGTTCATCTAAAGCTAACCGAGGATACTGAATTGTTATAGATCGTTTGAAGGCGGCTTTAGGGACCGCTATTGGTAGGCCCTGCGACTTTGTCTGCTTTAAGATTTTTCCATCCAAATTTTATCATCCCGTTCTAAAGCTCCGGTGGTCTAGTGGTAGTAAGCCCGCCTTCCGATCCTGAGGACTTGGGTCCGGTCGTGCACCAATAGATTTTTCTGTTAGAAAAATTAACGTGCGCTATACGGTGATGGAAAACATCGTGTGAAAACCGGCATGTTGTAGAACCTATAAAGTTTGAAAATAAGTGTCAAGTGCACAAAAGGAGCTTTTCAGGTGCACTTTAAATCCTTTCACCACACTGGTTCGAATAACTAGTGACACAACTAGATACATAGATAGATCATCCCGTTGCGTTTTATGGGAGTTGAATTTCGGGAATTCCTTCCTTCACCATATATTCCTACACCATAGAAGAGTAGGCTACACCATTAGACTCTCCAACTTTCATGCTTCTAGGACCTATCGGCTAGTTGAGTGTCAGTCAGTCAGTCAGTCAGTCAGTCAGTCAGTCAGTAACGTAGAACTTTTATAAATTGAGATAACATCTATATTAAGTATAATTTCTGAATAATAATGCGAATTCCCTCAGTTTTATTAACATGAATAAGGAATTAGATCGACAATATTGGCGGAGGATAAAATTTTATGAAATGCCTTACCAGATCGTAATGCTGGTTATATCTCTAGCGGAAATTTCAGGACGATATGAATTAATTCCATTATCATTCGGATTATATCGATTACACGTAATTTTGTGTGGAATGTCGTGAAAGAATATGTCAAAATAATGTCAGGTGTGAACTTCACAAGAGTCATATAGTTTTGACCCCACACTAGGCTTTCCTGTGTCGTGGGTATCAGAAACTACGAGTACCAACCACATACGTTTACCCTGCGGGAGTCGAACCCGCACATCGAACGCCACTGCGGTCACGAAGCCACAGTACTGCCTATCAGTTATGCTTACTGTTCAAGTAAGGCAACAATTTTGTGTACACAAGAAATTATATCTAGGCATCTGTTATTTCTGACATGCGAGTAGTATCGAAATAGTAATCGAAAAAAAAGCAAAGTCTAGTAGTAGCGGTCCCGCCTTCCGATCCTAAAGTCGTGGGTTCAAAATCGGTCGTGCGCTAATGAATCATTCTCTTCGAAAAATGTATCTGCGCTATACCATTACTCTCAAACGGTAATTGAAATCTTTAAGAAGAAACCGGCATGTCGTAGAACTGTTCGAAAACATGTGTCAAGTGCACGAAAGGAGCATTGATGCGCACTTCAATCCTTTCTTACGAGTATTGAACGGAGACCCTAACAGTAAATATTTTACTGCTTTCAGCCCTTTGAAACACGTTAGAATTTCAAACGCCCAGTGAGATTTTGATGTCACTTCTTGTCCACATCGGTTCAAATTCTCGTCAGGTGCGCGTCGTAAACGTGTATTGTAGAGTTGGTCCACTGCTGCTGCTCTCCAGTTCCGGTTTATGACCGTTACTTGTTACATATTGAGTGATTTGAATTTTACTTCGGTGGAAACACGAGTTTTAGTGTTCCGTACCCGAAGGGTGAAAATGGGATCCTAAGCTTCTGCCGTCCGCCCACTGTCCGTCTGCCAACGGGCTGTATCTCGTGAACCGTAAGGTAGACAGTTGATTTTTCACAGAGTCATCATGTCAGCCATAGTCAGCCACAGTATCATCGAACCATCGGGTGGGGTACCTTCTTACACTTAGTTTCCCAGTGCTAGAAACTATACTTCAATCAAACTGGAGATGCAATTTATGTAATCAAGTGATTTCATCGTATTAGCAAAAATAGGCGACGGTTGCCTATTTTTGTTATTACGATGAAATCACTTTAAGTTTTATCTAAATAAACATAAGTTTTCACACCTTAATTTAATTATAAGTACTGCTTAAAAGCTCTATGAAACATTGTAATGAAAAAGTAAGTTTTAGGTTAAGTATGGGTGGTTTGTTTACATAAATAGTATCTCCAGTTTGGCTGAAATATAAATACGAGTAGAACCTAATTGACCACTTTTCGTTATCCTTCAACTTTTATCATTTTACAAACAAGAATATCCCAAGTATTCTCTCTGGTCAATTTTCCGATCCGTTTTCTCTAAGGGGTGCAAAGGGGGTGTTATTTCAAATGCATGAGTATGTTTAACGAGTGCATTTTCTACGCTAAACGACTGTTATGTTATGACAGTATGTCATTTCATATTTATGGGGTTACGTATATTTTTAAGTTAAAGGGGAGGGGTCAAAAACTATGTTTGACAACTGTTTACTTCAGGTGGGTGTTCAGAGCTTCGATCGTACTATAGTATGGATCTTAAAACCCAATGCTTACCCATTGTTTAAACGCTATATCTGGCCGTAAAACTAGAAAACAAAAGCAAAAGCAAACTTTCTCTCCTTCCCTAGCCCCTCGTCTCAAGGAAACATTTTGCATTATTTAGCTCGTCATAATTTCCTTCATTTCAATATTACAAAAATGACGTGAATATTCTATGAGAACTCCCCTCCCAGCTAATTATTTCGAATAAATATTTGCTAATTATTTGATTGAGCTGCGACCCTTTGTTTGCGATGTAAGGTTTTTCACTGAATTGTTTGTGCACAAGACTGTTCACTACTAGTTATGTATTGCTCTTATTCATATCATATTTATGGAAAACAAGTGAAACGCCCCGTGACTTTGTTCAGATTGAGTTTTTTCTTACAAACTTCATCAGTATAAGTTTAATTTCAGGACTCTATTTTTAGGGTTCCGTACCTGAAGGGTGCCAACGGGACCCTACTAAGCATCCGTTATCCGTCCGTTCGTTTGCCTGTCAGTGGGCTGTATCTTATGAAACATAATAGGTAGAGAGTTGAAATTTTCACAAAGTGTGTATTTCTATTGCCGCTATAACAAAAAATAATATAAAATGGGGTCGCATACAAGAATTTTTTTTAACATTCGTAATCGATCATCGAAGCTACCTATTTAAAACGTACATAGAGTCATGCTAAAAAATACAACTACGATGGTACGGAACCCTTCGTGTTGCCTCGCACTTGACCGGTTTTTATAGTGCGTAAGAGTTTTAGAAACTTAGAACATTTATAATCAAATAAAACCATTGTTTTTTATATCAACGGCCTTCGCCCACTATCCCGATTTCTAACCGGACCGGAGGACCGTCACGTTAACAGGAAAAACTTACGAAAACTTACAACTACGAAACGAAATTGTGGGCGAAAACCCTTATTCATATTTCTTATATGAAAATGTTACTTTGAAACGATACAAAACTACACAGGCAGTCTCATTAATATAACCACAGGGGAAGGATTCAGTTAAATTAATTTCACATCTCGAAACAAGGATTAAAAATTAAACAGTTATGAAACTTTTAATGCTCGCTTAAACAAATGACAGTTTCACTCAAAATGACGAGCTTGCCCGAAATTATGACTTTGATTCAGAATTATGAGTTACAAGTTTAAACGATGCCTGTTAAGACGATGCTAACTTTGGACGGGACATCCCTTTGAGGAGTTTTAACGGATTAATTTATAAAGGCATCAATCAATATTAGCGCACAGATGGTTCTTGAAGGTAAATTAATTGAAGGTAGGTCTGTCAATTTGAACTTGCAAAGAGAAATTAACTCAAAAGTTCATTTTGTGTCTTCTACTTCGGTAAGTGTTCGTTATAGGTATGATTTAGGCGGCCTAAAACTTCGTCACAAGAGCTGGCCACTAGCTCATATGAACTTACTTATAGGTATGATTAGTACCGTTGGAAGGGGAAGACCTAGGCGTACGTACCTGGAGTAAGTGGTGACGTTTTGGAAATTAGGTACCAGGTCTAGAGTGCCTTAAACCGACGAGCTTGTAGAAGAATGTAATGAGAGTTATGGAAAACCATAGTCCCTGCCTACCCTTATGGTAAATAGGCGTGATATTCTGTTTGTGTCATCGTAAAATAGTAAATACCGTTAGATTGTATACTGTCGAACATCTGCTTAGATATAAATTAGTAGGTCAGGTTTGTTAGTGAAAAACTACGCCCCGCCGGAGCACCAGAAATTTAAAGCAGTTAAATTATAAGCAGTATGTTACGGTTCACAATCATTCGACAGTTTAATCTCGCAAGATAGATGATAACCAAACGGTATATACAATTTTATGGTGATATATACTTTTATGTATTACTGCTACTTCGAAATGCGATGTATGCCGTCGCAATTTAAATTATTACAACGCCCAGACCCGGAAGAAATATTTGCAGAACATATAGACATTTCTCCCGTAGCGGGAATCGAACCCGCGCCTCTTGCGTCTCAGCCGAGCACTCGCCCGCCACGTCACCGAGGTCGTTGATTAATATGTTAGTGAAGTCTAGTTTTTAGTGTCCCAAAGAAGTGGTATTTTGGTAATTTATTAATTTAACTCACATCACTTCAAGACCCCTTACTTCCCGACACCCGATTCGACCCTCTTTGTCTCTAATGAAAAATTGCCCCTTCAAACAAATTCAGTAATGAGACATAAAAATTGTAAGAGTTTTTATCCAATTTCGGTAAATTGATCAGAAACTTTTTGAAGGGGATTTGAATTCATAATTTGAAAATGGATTTAATTTTTTAATTTCAAATTTCCAAAACACTTTCTTTAACGTATGTAATACTAACTTGCCTACTACCCCTTTAGATGTCTTCAAAAAGATTTATTCCTTACCTGAGAACAGAGTTGTAAAATTACATTATGCTTTATTTTCAATTCTCAAATTACGTTTACTCATTTTCAACATTTATTGTACCACGTCAGTTGAACGTACTTAGAACACGCCTTTGGCAAAACCGTTCATTATTCCAAGATACTTACCATAACCCCTCGTCCCCAGTCGCCAAATGAAGACAGATCGGCGCGTTAATTCAAGCTAAACAAAGTAATTAGGGAAGCGTGATCATTCCTTTTGCTGCTTGTTATCTGTGGTTCTACAATGACAGTTCACAGACTGTACAAGCTGGAGACTAGTGAAAAATATGTATTTAAATACACAAAACGTCCTATGAAATTGTAGTTGGGGTAAAGTAAGACAAATGTCCTATGAACTTCTTACGAAATCGTAAGACGGATCGGCGAAAAGAAGTAAGTGTCCATTCATGCAAAAAAAGACAAACTTCATCATCATCTTTAAAGTCCCTCATATTCAATTATTGAAATTCTTATAACACAACAAAATAAGGGAGAGGATTGAAATGTCACTGTATCATATTTTTATTCGACTTCTGTCTCTGTACTACACGGCTGTCAAAATGTTCCCCGCTGTTTCAGAAGACGTGTCCTGAGGCCTACAACACCCTCAAGTCCTTATCCAAACATTTTAAACGCATCAGGGGTGACTAGACACACACAAACTTGTTTATTTCGGGGATTCTTCTGTTGACATCGTGTATTATCACTTCTTAAAATAAATGTAGTATTTATAAGGGACTTTCAAAGAGTTCAGATTAATCTATGAATTTCTATGACGCCGTGAATATTAAACTTAAATTTTCAAGACAAAATAATGTATGTAACAAAAATCATTATTCAATATACAGAAATAAAAATAACTCAGTTTTCTATTCAAGTTTGCCTACAGATAGAAGACAGATTTCAGATCGCCGAACGCAGTTAAGCTCCCCAACAGGCTGGCGACGTTATCTCATTGGAGAGCTACTTCTGTCCAAGTTAAGAGCCAGACTTTGGTCATTGATATCATCCACCAACTCCTTAGATAAGCCATGCTTCGGGACCCAAATGCCTATGTTTTCTCCCATAGGAGGTAAAAATATCGGTATCTATACCTAACTTTTTTATGAAAAATAGCGACCTCAAACTTATAATAAAAAGAAAAGTCTTACTAAATATGAATACTTTAAAATGCCAGAGGCATTGTATCACAAGATACCACCAGAAATATTACGACGAAACCATTGAAAAGTTTTATACCGAGCAATGTACGAGTAAATGTCTTGTCCATGTTACAATGCATCTGCTGAACGAGGCCGCGACTCAAGCCTTTAGAGATTCGACTCCCGGGCGAGTGCTTTTCAACTCTGTACAGGTCTAGAAGCTTCTAGAATACATTTCTGGAAATTTATTGCTTCCTCATTGAGATATGCAAAGTTTAATGTGGTTTTGTGGGTCTGATAACGAGGAAATGTTTGAATGTGTTTGTGGGTCGCATTTCGGTGAGATGGAGCTTCAATTTACAAAACAAAGTTTTTCAGTAAAGTGTTCTGTTTAGTGAACGAAAGTAACTACGACGCAGTCTTTTTTTCAGTAGACTGGTTCATTCGTTGTATTTCAGTGTCTTTATTATATCTCGATATATATTATGTATATATGTATCACTCAAACTGAGTCTGACCATAGACTTACTTTGAAGTAATAAAACAAAATCTCGTTATGTTTAGCAACTTTGGCTCATACAAGGTGGTAGGTACATACAAACAATTAAAATATCACAAATAATAACATATGTAGCAAATAAACAAATAAATATTTGTGGACATATCACACAGCCCCAAACTAAGCAAAGTTTGTACTATGGGAACCAGATGGCTGATAGAATAATTATTAAATTTTTTTGTAAATGCATAATTATACATATTACTACAACACCCAGATCCGGAAAAAATATTTGCAGTACCCGCCAATCCATCGAGGTAAGGAGTAAGTAAAAACAAATATAAAAATCTATAAAACTAAACAAAAACATTTTGAATAGTAAGTACCTACCTACCTATTTACCCACCTGAAACTATTGAAAATAATAAGGGTACCTATCACAAATTAAACTTTCATGGAACTGATAACCCATAGCACGATGGCTATGAAATACCCAGCAAAAGAAAAATACACACAGATCTTCCGGCAAGTCGTTTTTTTGCGAGATTTCAATGTTTCGAACTTTTACGAATCAATTTATTTTTTCAAGAATGAAGTAAGAAATTATCGTCGGTTGCAGGTTCAATTAAGGTAACTGACAAAATACGACTTTTCAGTAGAAGCATTTAAAGTTTTTTTTCATCATAAATTGAACATAACTTTTTTCTCATGTGACCTTTTTTTGATCTGTTTTGACAGAAAAGCTTATAATTCATAGAACTTTCTAGCAAAGTATGAAGTTTGACCCTAGTAGCCTTATTTTGAGATATAAATTTCAGTTACATCAATTTTTTCTTATGCTTATGGCAGTTACACTAATTTGCAGTCAAGATTTCTTGAAATATTGCAAGTCAAAATGGTTTAAGGCTCGTACAAAAATAAGTTATGGCTATTCAATTTGATGTAAGAGACGGCATCTACGTTGTTGGTTGATTTAACTTTAAGGTAAAATAAAAATAATGTATGGAAATCTACCTATATAATCACCTAGTGTCGTTTACGCTAATTTTACTGTAAATTATAAATTGATTTAACAAGGGATTATTTATAAATACATTATTTATATAGGTACTTATGTACCTATAAAGGTTAGTAAAGAAACAGTTTTCTTTTTAATTAAAAAAAATACAATTTTTACAAAGCTTCAATAAGTTTACTCTACAATTTAGCAACTCTTTATAGAGTAAGGTAAAGTTTCTTAAATTTAAAGCTTAATTTTGCGCATTTACACAATTATTACGTTTCTTATAATAAATACAAAATTGTATTAATGCGCTAAATTGGTCGTGATGGCCCCGGCATAAGAATCTGGGCCTCTCCATCTCTACCTGTGGATGTCGTAAAAGGGAGACTAAGGGAAAAGCTAAGGTATGGGCAGTAGCGTCCCGTGTTCAAACATCAAAAGCTTACATCTGCGCTCGCCAACACGCATGCCCAGCTTGGCGAGTATGGGCAAATCCCCCCCAATGATAATTCACCAAACGACCAGGCCCCTAGTCCCCGGCGGCCCTGCTAATTCTGGTTTCGGTAGGAACTATGGTAACGGTTGGGCAAGGGGTGCTAAGAATCTCCGGCAGAGATCCCGCTACCGACCTCCAGCCTATACGACATCAGAATGGCTATCAAACAGCAGTTTAATAACAACAAGGCGCCAGGAGATGACGGAATAACGTCAGAGCTTCTGAAAGCGGGTGAAACACAGGTACTTAAGGGTAAGTACTTCAGAAGCTTTTTAACTCCGTTATGACATAACGGATAACTTGAGGGCAAAACGCCAAAAACATGGAACGGCAGCGTGGTGGTGCTGTTGTTTAAGAAAGGTAACAAAACCTTATTAACGAAATACTGGCTTATCTCGCTACTAATCCATGTTTATAAACTATTTTCGAGGGTCATCCCGAATTGTCTTGAGCGCAGGTTTGATGACTTTCAGCTTCCTGAACAAGCCGGTTTCCGAAAATGCTTTTGTACCGTAGACCACATCTATACGCTACGGCAGGTTATACAGAAGACTGAGGAGTATAATCTGCCGTTATACCTAGCGTTCGTGGACTACGAAAAAGCTTTTGATTCGGTCGAAACCTGGACAGTGCTGCGGTCTCTTCAACGATGCCGTATTGACTATCGGTACATTGAAGTGTTGAGATGTTTGTAAAACAACGCCACCATGTCGGTTCGAGTACAGAAGCAATGTACCAAGGCGATCCCTCTGAGGAGAGGCGTTAGACAGGGAGACGTTAAATCTACGAAACTGTTTACCGCTCCTCTAGAGGACGCCTTCAAGCTTCTGGAATGGCAAGGACTCGGCATTAATATAAATGGCAAGTACATCACCCACCTTCGATTTGCCGACGACATCGTAGTCATGGCAGTCGTTGGAGGACCAAGGCATAATGCTCGATGGCCTTAGTAAAGTTTCCCAAAAGGTGGGCCTTAAACTGAACATGGATAAGATGAAAATTATGTGAAATATCCATGTATCGCCTACCCCAGTAACAGTTGGGAATTCTTATCTCAATGTTGTTGATGAATACGTCTACCTGGGACATAAAGTCCAGTTAGATAGATCCAACTTCGAGAGAGAGGTCAGTCGACGAATCCAACTCGGCTGGGCAGCGTTCGGGAAACTGCGCGACTTCTCGTCCAAAATACCTCAGTGCCTCAAAACAAAAGTCTTCAACCAGTGTGTGTTACCAGTGATGACATACGGCACGGAACGTGATCTCTCACAATAGGCCTCATAAGAAAGCTCAAAGTCGCTAAACGAGCTATGGAGAGGGCTATGCTTGGCGTTTCTTTACGAGATCAAATCAGAAATGAGGAGATTCGTAGACAAACCAAAGTCACGAACATAGCCCAGAGGATTAGCAAGTTGAAGTGACAGTTTGCGGGGCATATAGCTCGAAGAACTGACGGCTGTTGGGGCAGAAAGATTCTTGAGTGGAGACCACGCACCGGAAATCGCAGCGTAAGACGGCCCCCCACTAGATGGAAATACAGCCTAGTAAATGTTGCTGGGAGCCGTTGGATGCAGGTTTATATTTACGCCAAAACAATGCCCTCAAAAAAATCAAAACGCAAACACCTGCACCAGTATAGACAGATCAGTGCCGAGCCGATTAATTTAGTTCTGTTGGTACTTCAAAAAACAAGCGTGCAGATTTGTAAGCAATACTCGTTTTGTTTTCACGCACCTTGGCTAGGCACTGTTGGAGAAAGTAGGATAGCAATAGATTATTATGGTTAGCCGCTGAGAGAGATATTCATTTGCAAAGTAAGGTAAGAGGCAAACATATTTTTGATTCCAATGTTCAAATTAGTGTAACTGACAACAAACTTAAACTTAGTTCGGGTCAATTAGTGTAACATCAATTGGTGAAACAACATTCTTCTCATTTTGGTGTAAGTGTTATTATAATTTTTCATTGAAACTAAAAATTAGTGTAAGAGCAATGCTGGTGTGCCAAGATACTTACCCTAACTTAAATTTCTTTGGGCATAGAAATACACCAATTCGACTTATGTAAATGGATCACATCATCAGTTACAGCATAATTTTGAAGGAAATCTGAAAAGTTCACTGCTAAAATTTGTACCGTAACTGACTTTTTTTTAAAGCTAGAATTTTTTTAAAAATGCCATTCGAAAGAGCAGAAAAAACTAAGAAAAACTGTATACTCAACTCATTTTACGTGTTTTGTCAGTTACCTTAATTGAACCTGCAACCGACGTTATGTGTTCACGTACAAAATAAAACTTAAACCCAATTTAAAATTCTCTTGTTCGGGTTTAAACTTTACAATTATTTACTTATAACAAGGAAAATAACCCATCTTGGTTTCCTCATCAATTAAGCGTTAAGTGAAGAAAAGAGTGCATCGCGTAATTAGCATAAGTTTCACTTCGCCGGCGGGAGGGAGGTGGAAGGGGGTAAGGACTGGAGGGGGTAGGGGGGGGGAGGTTAATTGACTGTTTTATTAGGAGCTGCTATGGTCGATGCTATTGCAACTTTTTGCTGTAAAACTAACTGTTGCGAAGATTTTATAGGTCAATGCACCTTTCATTGCAGTTTCAATTTCATATCAAAACTGCTTCTGAATTTAATTTTCTTCCGGTGTTACGTAGTTGCCCACGACACAGGGGATCTTGGTGTGCGGTCAGGATTATTATAGTGACTATAAGGTGATATTTATTATTGATATAGTACCCGAAGGGTGCCAACGGGACCCTATTACAAAGCCTCCGTTGTCCGTCCGTCCGTCAGCGGGCTGTATCTCATGAACTGTAATAGGTAGAGAGTTGAAATTTTCACAGAATATTATAAGCACAATAATAAAAATAATAAATATAAATTTGTTTTTGTAACATCCGCTTAGGACTCGGTGGTAAGCCGTGGTACCTCCTGGAATAAAAACTTAACCTTTTTTATGTTATTGCAGGTAATTATCATCATTTTCTAATTCTCATTCAATAATTTCGTAGTCTAGTTATACACACACACTCACTCACTCAAGTACTTTTATTATGAAGGAACCTACTTAATAGTGTTACCATCATAAACCCTTATCCCACTTAATAAAGACAAATTATAATAACATTAAAAACTTTAAGGTAATCAGTATAATAATAATAATAATAAGAAATAAAAATGAGCTCAGTTTTTTATCTGAGTTCGCCTACTTAATAAATAAATAAATAAGTGGGGTCGGCACAAGATGTTTTATAACATCTACTGTATCAGGATAATATTATGATCACTGACTCCTAGACTTTGTTTAGACTGACTTATCGCATTGTCCGGTACCGTCGGTTCTAATATCCGGTAATTATCATTACTAACTCCATTATGACGACAATACGTTAATAATAACCGTTGGTTAACGGTTAACTCGAGCTGTGAGAACAGTAACCGTTATTTGGAAAGATAGCAGTAATTAACTTGTTAAATTTTAGTGTTTGTTTGAAAGGCTACGTCTGAAATTTGCATTGTTTGAATTCTAATTTAATTTATTTAATTATAATCTTTCAGAGCGTCTGGTCGAAGCGATGCGCGAACCAAGAACTATTTGGCTCACTGGATCAATATTGTCATTCAGCGTGGCAATGCGGCCAGTGCCTTGGGCACGCTTCCACCGCCTGATAAGCTGGATCAGATGAGCTATCTATAGACCGTTTGCGACGGTCTTTAGATAGCCCTACTGTTTCTTTTGTATTTTGTAAATTATATTTGTATTTTATTTATTTTGTATCATATTAGGTATGGAATTTCTCTTAGTAAAATATATTTCTTGCTGTATAGTAAACTCTCAAGAAGTAGCGGTCGATTTTTAGCGTCTGTAAATCTATAAATTAGAGCAGAGTACAATTTTTATTGAAAATAAGTAGTTTAATTGTAATGGTCGTTTCGATTTTAATTAATTACCCATTTGTTTCAATTTGGAACGTCTTAAATCTAAGTTGCATTTATTTAAACCTGTTCAAAATATTAAGCAAATTTGAGCCAGTTAAGGTCTCCACCTACTACACTGTTTCATAAAGGTCAAACACATTCCCAGCACAAAAAAATATAAAACAAGTTACAAGCGAACTTTTGCCCAGACGATATCGAATCCCTGGATAGTTTATTTACGATAACGATTCTAAAAGACAATCGCGCTCTTTTCCAACCTTAGTGTGTTGTTTTGGCAGACGTTAGCTTCTCAATCTGAACCGCACACTGAAAAGTTCGTCAATACGAAGTTTCTGAAGTTTACGTACGTGTTTTGGCTTTGATAAAAACGTTCCAACCTAGCGCGAATACCGCTATAAAGTAAGTTCGTATGAGCTACTCGTAGTGGCCAAGTCTTGTGACGGAGTTTTTAGGCCGCCTAAAGGCCTCCGTCATGTGTTAATAAGCCAGGACCGACAATTTAACGTGCCCTCTGAAGCACGGAAGCGCTTAGCTAGTAATGCTACTTGCGGTCACCTATCCAAATTATGACCGCGCACAACGTTGCTTAACTTCAACGATCAATCAAGAACGTCTAAGCGAGCTACGCAACAAACGCTTAACCGCGCAATAATACCGCTAAAAGTACTTACGTGATTATTCGAAACGTGTTTTTAACAGCATGATCCGAATGATCCCGTCCGCGCGACCACAAATCCGCGTGAAGTCTGCAAATACGCGTTTACTCTAAATAACCGGACGCGTCCGTCATATACGCGGTCACCATTTGCATTTTCCCGCTAGCTTCATTGTTTTTCCTTTAAACAGTTTGATAACCTCGGTGGCATGGCGGGCGTTTGCTCGGCTGAGACGCAAAAGGCGCGGGTTGAAAGTTGAAAGAAATGTTTGCGTGTTCTGCAAATACTTCTTCCTAGCTGCCGCCCTCGACTTCGCGTGGTACCGGTTAAAAAATTGCCTGTATGTTAATCCAGCACATGTACTATGTATATTCCATGTTTCATTCAAATCTGTTCAGCCGTTTAGGCATGACTGAGGTATAAACATACAAACATCGTCACAAACTTTCACATTTATAATATAGACCGTTCCAATTAAATAAATAAATTGAAATTGAAAATTGAAAGAGAATATACGTCTGGATATTCTTACTTCTCTGCTGGACTGGGAGTAAAGAAAAAGTATAGAATGTGTCCAGCTGCTTCTCTCCCCGAGCATGTCGTAAAAGTCGACTAAGGGATAGTATCCTCTCCAAAATGATGAACCACCTATATGGGCGATGGGCTGATCACCTGTCACCATGGTTCACCATATCCATCTTAGGATTTTAAATCAGAAGTGGCTGCAAGTTTTCTTATGTTTACTTGTGACTCTGCCTACCCCATTAGTGATGTACGGTTCACACACCGCACAGTATTGCAAGCACTGCATTTCCGTGCAATAGCGTGGAAACCGGACGGCGCGGGCAGTCCACTTTTAACTCGCGGCTCATAAACATCTCCCAATTAAGTCAGTGATCAAATAAATCGTGTGACAACAACCAAAAGTTTTTAAATCTTTGATGTCCCGTACATCAATGGTCCTTCGAGCCTCCGAAGGCGGGACGAAAATCGTGAAGTGCTTTTTGTGATTTTTGTGCCCAAACTGGATTGCCTCAGGATAAAGCATTAAACTGTAGGTGAGACAGCAGTCTTCGGTGAGTCAGTATTTCACTTCGCTCTACAAAGCTATCTTCTACCACCATCGCTTCACCATGGATGATATCTTAGCGAATCAACAGCAGATCATGGCAGCGATGGAACAGCTCCTTACCAACTTTAAAAAGGACGGTCCAGAGCGCAGAACCTCAGTAAACATCAAAAGACGGCTGAGCTCTTTAGAAACATATTGGCAAGAATTTCAGTGCAATCACATCAAATTGTGCGAATTTGACGATAAATCTGGAGAGTACTTCGTAACTAACGCATATAAACGAACTTCAGATTTTTACATTGAAACACGTGCTTATTTACAAAAATATCTATCCTCTGACGCAAGGCCAGAGGAAAAACACTTTCTACGTCCGGCTACGCCCCTAGCATCCGGGGGGACGCCACGCGCCGAGACACCAGAGGTAGGGCAGCAGCCAACACCGTCCGGTTCTCAAGCTCCACGCAGCAGCAGCGGGCAAGGAACTAGCAGCAAGCTTGATGAAATGTTAAGAAAGCAGCAAAGTAATTTCAAAGCATTCATCAGGACGGTAAACTCAATTAACTTTGAAAACCTTACCAGCAGGTGGGAATTCGAAGACACATTGAAGTCGGTGCAGAACCGTTGGTCGGTCATTGACACCTTACATTGGGAAATTGACAGCGAGCTCTACGAAGAAAATCTCGAGTACGAGCAAAGCTATAGTAGGTATGAACAGCAGTTCAATAATATTAAAAAGTCGATAAATGAAAAAATGTGGTCTCAACATCATCGGGAAAAATCGACGCCGCAAATGGATATACCTACTTTCAGCGGGAACTATCAGCAGTGGGTGTCCTTCAAGGATTTATTTGTAGAGGCGGTGCACAGTAATACGTCTCTATCCAACGCCCAAAAGATGCAGTTCCTCAAAAGCAAACTCAAGGGCGAAGCGGAAAAATTGGTACAGCATTTACCAATTAGCTCTGAGAATTACGAGGTGAGTTGGAACATTCTTCTTCAACGCTACAACAACTTGAAGTTGATATTCAACAGCCATATGAATACTCTGACCAACTTACCTACATTGCAACAGCAATCGGCAGCAGCCATCAAAAAAGTTTATGATACCACCAACGAATGCCTTAACGCAATCAAGGCCCTAGGAGTCGACATAAGTACCTGGGACCCAATCGTCGTATACATTATTTCGAACAAGCTGGACGCGGACACGCACATTGACTACATCGAGTCATTAAAAAACCCAAAGGAGCTACCTACTCTAAAAGATATATTAGATTTTCTCGAGCGTAAATTCTCTTCTCTAGAATCATTTAAGCGAAAGACTGAGGTCAAAACTCAGCAACAGGACCCATCGACCAACAAAAAGACTCATTTTTTCAAATCTTTTACCAGTCATAAATTCAATCAAAATCAAAGTTCCCATAACTCGAACGATAAATTCCATAACAAGGTTGTAAAATGTGCAGTTTGTAACATGAATACTCACTACAAGCTTTTCCAGTGCGAAGCATTTCTCGAAATGTCGCCTCACATGAGACAGAAAACCGTCGAAAAATTATCCTTGTGCAAAAACTGCCTTAGGTCACATAGCAATAAGAAGTGTTTTTCGAACAAAAAGTGCCAAGAGTGCGAGGGAGACCACAACACTTTATTGCACAACGCTCCGACAGGCAGAGTTCGGATTTCTTCACAAACACAATCATGTGAACCGAACGATTCTCAGCAGAGTCAGCAAAAGGGTAATGCACATGTTTTACAGGGGGAGACGGGGGAAATTCTTCTTGCAACCGCGTTGGTGAACGTGACCAAGGCCGATGGTACCTATCTAACTTTACGAGCGTTGATCGATCAAGGTTCACAAACATCCTTGATTTCGGAAAATGCGGCACAAATGTTAGGCATCAAACGCAAAAGATGCCAAGGAATAATATTTGGCGTAGGAGCCAAGGAAATGGTCTGCAAAGGGATCATTGGGATTTCTCTATCATCGCTTTACATTGATTACGAACTCAACATTGAAGTATTCGTCATGAAACATGTAGTCAATAACTTACCAAACCGAACGTTCGCAAAACCGACATGGCCTCATTTGGAGAATATTCAGTTATCAGATCCTGAATTCTTTAGAAGCCGATCCGTAGACCTTCTATTAGGGGCAGACGTCTATGCCGAAATAATTTTAGGTGGCGTCATTAGACAAAATCCATCCATGCCAGTAGCTCAACAGACGCGTTTTGGCTGGATCCTTTGCGGCAGTGCTAACGTCACAAAATCGTATCACTGCAACGTAGTTTTGACCGAGGAGAACGACCTGAACAAATTTTGGTCTATAGAAGATATTGTCGATCAAAACAACATGTCCACGGAGGACTTGGAATGCTTACAGCTTTACAAAGAGACTACGGAGCGCCAGGCTGATGGTAGATACATCGTGCGCCTACCATTGCATTCCGACGCAGACACAAGATTAGGAAAATCAAGGCCAAAAGCATTGGCTCAGTTCTATCAATTGGAACGTAAATTTAAAAAATATGAAAATGTCGCAAATGCTTATAAATCGTTCATGCATGAATACCAAGAATTAGGTCACATGCGCACATCAACAGGTGACGGTAACAAGAAACCCGGGTATTACATGCCGCATCATTGTGTGCACCGCACTGACTCGACTACGACAGCGTTGAGGGTCGTATTCAATGCATCAGGAATGACGACACGCGGATACAGTTTAAATGATGTTATGTACCGGGGCCCGAATTTGCAAAAGGACCTACTTTCTTTGGTACTCAAATGGAGGCAATATAAATATGCATTGATAGCGGACATAGAAAAGATGTTTCGACAAATTCTGGTTCACGAGGACCACCAACGCTACCAGAAGGTGGTTTGGCGTGATTGTGAAAGCAAAGCAGTCCAAGAATTTTGTCTTTTAACCGTCACATATGGTACCAAAGCAGCAGCATTTCTAGCAATGATGACTCTTCAGCAGCTAGCGAGCGATGAGGGCCATAAATTCCCTGCAGCAGCAAGGGTACTAGAGGATCAGTTCTACATGGACGACCTATTAAGTGGAAGCCACAGTATTGAATCAGCGAAGAACTTGAAATCAGACCTTACGGCACTCCTAAAACTAGGTGGATTCAATCTGCGCAAATGGTGTTCCAACGAATCATCTTTACTTAGCAATGATAGCGCAGTCTCAAAACCTCAGGACAGCTTCGACTTTCGTCATCAAGAGTCAACCAAAACATTGGGGCTCATCTGGAAAGCAAAAGAAGACGTTTTCTCATACGAATGCAAAATGTCACCGAAATCACCTTTAATACCATCAAAAAGAATTCTTCTATCAGAAATATCAAAAATTTTTGACCCTCTCGGGTGGTTATCTCCGGTGGTGATCCAACTGAAACTTTTATTTCAAGATGTGTGGAAATCCAATCTTCAGTGGGACGACAAGGTACCCGATGATATCCATAAAAAGTGGATCAAGCTGAGAGAAGACATCGATAACATCAATGTAACCAAACTACCGAGGTGGATAGGAAGTGGAGAGGATGACGTGATAGAACTCCACGGATTCTGTGACGCATCATCTAAGGCATTCGCAGCAGTAATCTATACAAGAGTCCAAAAGCAAGATTCAGTAAAAATAACACTTCTAGCCGCCAAGACGAAGGTGAATCCAATCAGCACTATGGATAGTGAGATATCATTGCCTAAGTTAGAGCTTAGTGGTGCACACTTATTAGCAAAGCTCATGACCAAAGTCAAAGAAAGCTTAAATGGTCAAAAAATCAAATTATACGGATGGTGCGACTCAACCGCAGTACTTGGATGGCTGCATGGTGAACCAAGTAGGTGGAAACCATTCGTCGCTAATAGGGTCAAAAAGACAACAGAGGTCATGCCCGCAGAGTGCTGGCGCTATGTTAAATCAAAGGACAACCCAGCTGATTGCGCCAGCAGAGGTCTGACAGCAGGTCAGCTTCGATATCATTCACTCTGGTGGAACGGACCCACCTGGTTAAAGTCATTGACAAAGGAGACTGAAACTGTAAAATTTGAAACTGACCTAGAAACAAAAACAACAAAACAAGCAGTCAACACAGCACAAGTTGAAAGTACACACACAAGTACAAGTAGTATAGTCGAACAATTACTGTGCAAGCACAGCAGCTTTACACGAGTGACGCGCGTCCTTGCATGGGTCAGGCGAGCGATAACACATCCAAGCCGTCGCGGTCAAGGTTATTTGACTACGGACGAGATACGCGTCGCAAAACTCAAACTTATAAAATACATTCAGCAATTGGAATTCTCAGTCGATATCAAAGACCTACAGAAAAACAAGATTGTTAATAACAAAAGCAAATTGTTCAACATGAATCCGTATCTCGACAAAGATGGCATGTTGAGAGTGGGAGGTCGTCTGAGAAATTCAAACATTAGTGAGGAAATGAAACATCCGTTTATAATCCCACATTCAAGCCATTTCACCGAAATGCTCATCGACCACGCCCACAAACAAACATTTCACGGTGGAGCTCGCCTGACGCTTTCCTGGTTGAGACAGGAATATTGGATCGTAGGGGGAAACAGAGCTGTCAAAAAACGCCTACAACAATGCGTCATCTGTAAAAGACACAACCCAGTCATGCCACATCAACTGATGGGTGACCTACCAGCTGCAAGAACAAATCCTACAAGGCCCTTTTACCACACAGGAGTTGACTTTACTGGCTTTATGGATGTAAAGTCAAGTAAAGGACGAGGTATCAAAACGACCAAGGGATATGTGTCAGTTTTTGTATGCATGGTGACAAAGGCCATTCATCTTGAGCTTGTGTCAGATTTATCATCGTCGACTTTCTTGGCAGCTCTGAGAAGATTCTCAGCAAGAAGAGGCACCCCGCGGCACATTTATTGCGACAACGGAACAAACTTTGTCGGCGCAAGCAAGATCCTAGGCAAAGAGTTTGTAGAATTAAAATCTCTACTGTCAGATGAGTTTCTCAGCGAAACAAATGAAATGAAAATAGAATTTCATTTCTTAGCACCTTCATGGCCCTCCGCTGGTGGTCTGTGGGAATCAGGAGTCAAAAGTTTGAAGTACCACTTACGCAGAGTAGTCGGAGAACAGAAGCTTACATTCGAAGAATTTACAACTCTTCTTTCACAGCTAGAAGCGTGCTTGAACACTCGACCTTTGTGCGCAATAAGTGAAGACACCAACGATGTTGACTATCTTACTCCGTCTCATTTTCTAGCGAGTGGTCCAGTTTTAACAATCTACGAAACTGAAAAAGACGAGCGAACAAGGTGGCAATTAACGCAAAAAATATTTCAAGACATATGGAAGAGGTGGCGCACAGAATATCTCACACAGCTGCTAGCCAGGAGCAAGTGGAAAGAAACCCGCCCGAATATAAAAATAGATGACATCGTCATCATACACGATGCCAATCTGCCAGCAGGCAAATGGATTTTAGGTAGAGTGATCGAACTTCACCCCGGCAAGGACAATCATGTACGGGTAGTCAGCATCAAGACGAAGAATGGAGTTCTAAGAAGGCCTATTGTCAAGGTCTCAATTCTACCTGTCAACGAACAAGTCAGCAAGACTTCATCAGATTCAGAACAACCAAATAGCTCAGCAGAGCCAAAACGAAAGAAAAATGTTCGCGGATCGTCATGCATCAATTTAATGACGATGATCTTTATGTTGATAATGTTATGCTCTACGACTGCAGTCCACAGCACATATAACATCTCGGCAATGCAAAGTAATAACAGCATTTACTTTGACAAAGTTTCAGACATGCGACTAATTCAGGACAAGTGGAAACTCATTGTCTATTTCAACATGAAACCATACTGGAAAGGTACGAACTTACTAGCCGCATACAATAAACATTTAGAAGAATTGTGCTCAAAGTTCGAAGAAAGGAAATCCCACTGTGACATCATCCTACTGCAGCTACGTCACGGATTCTCGGAATTAGAGTACTACAACGGCATACTACAACAAAGCGATAAGCACGCGCGTAAGAGACGAGGCCTTATAGACGGCGTGGGGAACATTGCAAACAGTCTATTCGGCGTTTTAGACAGCCGCTTTGCACAGCAGTACGAGAATGATATTTCTAAAGTCAGGCGCGATCAAAAACATTTGGAACTTCTGTGGAAAAATCAAACCTCAGTTATTGAAGCAGAAAACAATTTACTTAAAAGAGTTGAAGCATCAATGGAAGAACAACATAAGGCATTCAAAAGGCACATGAACGAATTAGAAGAGACAGCAGTAAAGCTCAATGATGCTATGGTCAAAATAGATACCATCAACGAGTTCATTATGTCTAGTATGATCGCCAATAACATACTAAATAGCCTCAAAAAGGTTCAAGATACCTTGTTAGACACCATATCTAACTATAAGGAATTTAATGTCCATCTAATCACACCAGTGCAGCTTCGTGAAGAACTCAACATCATATCTGGGCAGTTAAATAAGGACTTATCGCTGCCTATAAACAATATACAGACTGATCTAGCAAAAATCTACAAAATATTAAAAGTTAGGGCCAGAATGTCTTTGCAATACTTTATATTCGAAATACAAATTCCGCTAGTTAATAGGGATAGCTACGAATTATACAAGACATATCCAGTTCCTCAGCAAGTAGAAGGTGTCATCGTTAGTATATCACCTATAGCAGCCTTTTTAGCAATCAACATCGAAAAGGACACCTACATACCTATTTCAGAGATCGAGCTATCTCAAAGATGCATGAAGAGTGAAAAAACTCTAAACTTATGCGAGTTACAGAAGCCGGTGTACCAGAAAGCATCTGGTAATAATCTTTGCGTCAAAGACAACAAGAACGCGCAATGTAAAACTATAATAAGCACGTGTCAACCTACTTGGACGGAGCTTATCAATGTAAACAATTTCATGATCACCTGTTGCGGTCAATGCACTGCAAGATTTATCTGTGGGTATCAAGTTACACAGGAACAATTAACAGGTGTCAACATTATCGCACTTGGAAACGACTGCGTCATCAAGGGCGAGTCCTTCACTATAACGTCACATAAACAACACTCTAGCACATTGAATACAGATCCAGACTTACTTACAATAGATATCGCACCCGTCAATAACATAATAAATCTTACGATACCGATCAGCCAATTCAATGAGAGCAACAGCGAATTTAGAGGTTCAATCGAGCGCATCAACCAACGCATCGCAGAGATACAGGAAGCAGCGGACCATTTCGAACAAACTGACGAGATGTCCTCTCACGACGTTCACCAATACGTCGCTATCTACGCAGTGGCAGCAGCAGCTTTGGGGTGCGCCGCGCTTGTCTGGTGGCGAGCGCGGCGCGCCTCCGCCACACTCCGCAGCACGGTGCAGGCCACGTCCCATGAGGGCGTGCCGCCCGTGCCGCCGGCGCCGGTGGGCACGCAGCCCGCTCCCTCGGTTCGCACGACGGTCTCATCTGGTATCAGTGACATTAAGTGTGGTGTTCTTAGTGGTAGTGTTCTGTGTGACGAAAGTGGAAGTGCGCGTGATAAACAATCATATAGTGTGAAGTGTGAAAAGTCCAGCAAGGATTCGGCTACATCGCCTACATTCAGCAAAATTAGATTCATAAGCGAGTGATTAATGTCGGTATCATACTGCGTCACTAACAAAACATTGTTTTACCATCATACATCACTGTACCATAATCACGATCGCTAACAAATTCATCTCATTTCACACTCTTTCTCTCGCGCCCCGGAACATGTACGGTTCACACACCGCACAGTATTGCAAGCACTGCATTTCCGTGCAATAGCGTGGAAACCGGACGGCGCGGGCAGTCCACTTTTAACTCGCGGCTCATAAACATCTCCCAATTAAGTCAGTGATCAAATAAATCGTGTGACAACAACCAAAAGTTTTTAAATCTTTGATGTCCCGTACAAGTGATATGGGCGTGATAATTATAATTATGTTATGTACGTCTGGATAATCTCAATCCTTTGTTTTATGAACTAAAATGTACTTAAAAATTCACGAGAAAGTCCTCTCAAGCTTATAAAATTACAAGAAAGCACCTTCCATAAAACTGGGACGGGATACAAAGTGCAATCTATATGCACGCGGCATGCTCCTCGCGTTATGGCCCGTGAAATGAGGCTTTAGAGCCCAATGTGCATACGCCCTTAGGCTCACACACACGCCGCCAAACCGCGCGGTTTTGCTAACGTAGGTTCAACTTAGATATAAATACAACGTTCAAGTGATTTCATACAGATTCAACTGAATAAACTAAGAGTTTATTTGACTTTGACTTTTCCTTAGTTTCAATATGATCGTCGTTCAGTATTCTATCAGTCTGGTTCCCATAGTATAAGCTTAGCCTAGTTTCACACAGCGCCATCTTGCCCCAAATTAAGCAAAGCTTGTACTATGGGAATCAGATAACTGATATAATTTAATGAAACAATAACAGATTTTAATAAAACTTAGAATATACTCGTACAATATGTCAACACGAAACGTAATTTTTAACTGATTTCTTCATTTATTTCATTTGCAAACATTTTGAACACTACGACGCAGGATGTTCCTAAAATCTTTTTGCCGCCATCTTTTCTTATACCACAGATCATAATAATTTCTTTTATAATTCGATTCTAACCAAAGACTACACACTGGCCAGTAGAACATTTTGATATGAGGTATGTAATCCTTTTCTGTCACGCTTATTTGGTACGTAAACTTTACCGAATACGTTCTGGTATAAGTAAATATTTATTATTTTTATTGTTCTCTGATGCGTTAAAAAGTTCCCAATATTATAGTAAACCATGTCTTTTCTGTGGATAAGGATGACTAAGCTGAGAGGATCCAGATACAGCGTCCCGTTGAAGAAAAAACCTTTTGTATAAATATTCTAGTATAGATGTTAAAAAGCTTTGTAGAGAGATATCAAAACTCTCTTAATAAGACGTGTGAGCCAAAGGCCGCAAAAAGCTTGAAGCCCAAAAATACGCATTTTCCGAGAGCTTTATTTCCCGCTATCGCACCCTTTTTGTAGGTTTAATGCAAAAAGGCTGGCAATAAATAATTTCCCATATTACAACATAAGGCAAGCACAGTGTAGGTATGAACAGCTGGTCTTCTCATTAGGCTATATCGACTAGAGACGACTGGTCACCTTTATTGGCACTAAAGGCACTGGTGGTTTAGTGGTAGTGACTCCACCTTGAGATCCTAAGGTGGGTTCAAAACCGGTCGTGCACCAATGAATTTTTCTGTTCGAAAACTGATGTGTGCTGCAAGTGACGACCTCGGTGGCGTGGCGGGCGAGTGCTCGGCTGAGACGCAAGAAGCGCGGGTTCGATTCCCGCTACGGGAGAAATGTTTGTATGTTCTGCAAATATTTCTTCCGGGTCTGGGTGTTGTAGTATTATGTATTACTAGCTGCCGCCCGCGGCTTCGCTCGCGTGGTACTTGGATAAAAATAGCCTATTTGTTAATCCAGTACATGTACTATGTATATTCCAAGTTTCGTTCAGATCCAAACATCCAAACATCGTCACAAACTTTCGTACTAGATGGCAGCACAGGTAAAATTAGTACGCGCTATCGTTACGTTTTGAGCTTTACGCCGGTAATTTCAAGCAAACTCAGACTTTTCAATTTTATAATATAAGTAAGATGTATTTACAAAAAAAAGTATAAAAGTATTCTATCTGCCATCGGTGTCCATAGCACAAGCTTTGCTTAGTTCGGGGCTAAATGGCGCAGTTTGAAATGTCCACAAATATTTATTTTTAAATACAAAAAGTTTATAATATTAGTAGGATGTAGGATAGGCTGTGGTTTGGTACACACGTGCCCCAGATGCGGTCGAGTCATAATCATAACGCAAATTACGACTTGTAAGTCATCCGCCAGCGTGATCGCAGTACCCGCGCGATATGCAGATGCAGCATGTAGCTGGAAGAATTATATCCAGTATCTACTAAGGGATAGTATCCTCCAACATGATGAGATACAATAAGCAAGTATTCCCAAGGCGGGTTGACGTCAGGCAGGCGGCCGGTCATAAAACATCTTAGCCAAAACTCTTACAGCGTGATCCAAGGAACATGCTGTGCCGACCCCACATAGAGTGGGATGAGGGCAGGAAGATGATGATGATGATATCCACTTACAGTAGTACCACAGTGTAGCGCTCGTGGCGTAGCTTACTTAGACGTTCTCTATCGTCGAAGTTAAGCAACGTTGTGCACGGTCACAATTTGGATGGATGACCGCAATTGGCATAACGAGCTGAGCGCTTCCGTGCTTCGAAGGGCACGTTAAATTGTCGGTCCCAGCTTATAAGTCGCTAAGCCATGATGGAGTTTAGGCTGCCTAAAAACTCCGTCACAAGAGTGGGTCACTAGCTCATACGAACTTACTTACTTTCCGAAAATATAGTTCGCCTCGGCAATTTCCGTCTAGCTTCTGAAATACGAACTAACTAACGCGTTGATGATATGTAATATGGAGATGTTACAATAATGTAGATAATTATTTTTTTAAAAGGGGTTTTTCCAGTTATTATTTTAGTTGCATATTCGGACAAATTAGGTTTTCATGCACACGAAGTTTTCGAGGCGTACAATATCTGTGGTACTTCTGTACTCGGTTTCTACGTGTGTTTAAAACTATATAATTGACGTTTTGTTTATATGTGCCACAGATTACAAATAACAAAGTATTAATTTTAAGCCACATCCGGTGCGACAGCGGTGATTGTGGTAACATTCTGAATTAGTGTTTATAATGAACTATTTGTCACATGAGTTTGGCAGGAGTTTTTCGAAACATCAAACGATAAGTACATTGACAATAAAAAAATCTTTAATACTTTTTAGTGTTCAGTATTGTTTGTTAAAGCGGCAATAGCAATACACACTCTGTGAAAATTCCAACTCTACCTATTACGGGTCATGAGATTCAGCCCGCTGACAGACGGACAGACGGACAGCGGAGGCTTAGTAATAGAGTCCAGTTGGCACCCTTCGCGTACGGAACTCTAAAAATGAGGAATCGGACAATGTTGAACAGAACCTAAAAAAGTTTGTGTTATTTAGTTCGGGAAAAATAATGACATGGTTAGTAGGATATTCTGTTTAATTTTAATGGTAAAAGATCTGTGTATTCACCATGGCCTGTGCTAATACCGAGGCGGAGCGCATTAGTACGACAAGAAATTCGTTTTCCGAAACCCTCACAATAGGGATGAAAGATTAAACATAATTCAGAATTACTAGAAAATGAATACTCAAATTTTATTGTATCTACCTAGATTTAAAATACATAATAAACTAGCTTTCGCCCGCGGATTCGTTCGCGTGGTATCCAGACAAAAAGTAGCCTATATGTTATTCCAGCACACATACTATGTAGGTACACAAGTTTAATCAAATCCGTTCAGCCGTGTAGGGGTGAAAAAGTAACAAATATCCATACATCCACACTTACAAACTTTCACGTTTATAATATTAGTAGGATATCATAATTGCGTTAGTTTGTATTTCAGAAGCTAGACGAAAATTGCCGAGGAGCACAATATTTGTGGCACCACTGTATATTATACTCTCTATTACTTCGGAGAAACGAAAGGAGAGAAAGGATTAAGGTTCCTAGTGAAAAAGAACTCTTAGAGGAGGAGGCTTTTATTGCCACCTACCTAAATACATAAAATTAAAAAATATTAAAAAAGTGCTACAATATAAGTTATAATATTTATTGGTGTAGGTTAATTAATATTTTTTAACATAACTTACTTTATTAAATTTTATTATTTAAGTACACACAGTTACAAAGACACACTACAATAACATTAAAATTCATAATTTATTATTACTAATTATGTATTATTGTTTAAATTTAAGTGTGAAATTAAAGCTATTTTTATTTTATTTATTAACTCAAATAATTAAAGAACTAGTGACTACAAGTCGAGTCGTGCCTTGTTCCCCCACCAAGCTACTGAAGCCGTCAATTCGTAGGTGAACCTCACTGATGATGATGATGACTCGGCGGCGAGGGCAGCTAATACGCAATGATCACGAGTTATGCCGCCGGGGCATTAGCGTCAGTGGCACATGCTGTTGATTAATAGCCTATCGATAAATGCCCGCGGCTATCTCGCGCAGACTCTATTTAGAACCTCGTGTAGAACTAGCCTGGAGGTGACGCTTCCGTGCTTCGGGGGGCACGTTAAACTGTCGTTTCAGGCCCCTTATTCTCTATGACCCAACAAAACGTAACGCGGGCAAACGCGGACACGTTTGTGGAATCACCGTGTTATCCTATTCTGACAATTTTGTTTTGCAGTTTCGATTGGTCATAGAGAATAAGGGGCCATGCTTTTAAGCCGCTAAGCCATGACGGAGGCCTTTATGGGGTGGGCAGAGCCACAAGTAATCAAAAGAAAACTTGCAGCATATAAATAATAAAATATGTTTTCGAACTTTTTTTAGGTTCTACGATGTTCCGGTTACCTCGCGATGTTTTTCTTTCACCGTTTGAGAGTACTGGTATAGTGCACATAAATTTTTCAAACAGTAAAATCCATTTGTGAACGTCCAGAACCCGCAGCGTTAGGATTGAAAGGCGGGGCCGCAACCACTAGACCACCAGTGCTCTCACTCTCATTTTCAAATAACATAAGGTTTCGTTTTACCAGGATAAAACACAAGCAAAGCCACGTTCGGGAGCATGTTTACTATATTTAATGTGTGCCAATGAGTATAACTTACCAGTCTTCCAAGTCTCCATTAAACATTATGCCTTGAATCAAATTAGGGCCATAAATAATGACAAAGTCCTCTAAGCCCATCCAGAGCAGCCCAAATTGCGTAATCTTGCACATAAGCTGCTAGTTCCAGAATCTACATGCCCACAGCTCATGGAGATAACATCTGATCTGTTATCACACTAAGAAATCGATAATAAAAGTAAGTTCGTATGAGCTAGTGGCCAACTCTTGTGACGGAGTTTTTATGCCGCCTAAAGGCCTCTGTCATGGCTTAACGACTTAAAAGCCGGGACAAGCAATTTAACTTGCCCTCCTAAGCACGGAAGCGCTCAGTTCGTAATACCACTTGCGGTCACCCATTCCAATTGTGCACAACGTTGCTTAACTTCAACAAAGAACTTCACTCAAGAGCATTTAAGCAAGCTACAGATATATACAGACAAAAAAGTATAAAAAACCAAGAAAAACTTAAACTATACTTATAACAAAACTTAGCTATAATGATAAAAGTAAGTCGCTTGTTAGGTATAGGTTATGTAAATAGTGTATTATCCGATCCTTTATGTAAAGAAGTTGAGTTTTTAGTTTTGTTACTTAAGTTAGATTTAGTAAATAGGTAGAACTACCTATTTACTAAACCTAAATAGTAAATAATAGTAAATAGGTAGTAGAACTAGAGTATAAAACAAAGTCGCTTTCCGCTGTCTGTCCCTATGTATGCTTAGATCTTTAAAACTACGCAACGGATTTTGATGCGGATTTTTTTTTAATAGATAGTGTGATTCAAGAGAAAGGTTTATACATGCATAATGTAGTAGAGAGACACTGATAATTTTAGAGGTTTCTAATGTGATGTCGTAAATAAACACATTTTTTTGCGCTTACGGCGGCTTTATCCGGGTACCATGAGAGCGAAGCCGCGGGCGGCAGCTAGTTTAGGTTATAAAAACCACACGAGCATCGAACCAGCTATCCTAATGTAAGCTCGGCACTTCGCACTCGAGATGACGTAGCTAGCAAACTTGGCTTAATCAATGTCATAACTTAAAGCCGCGACTTAGGAGACTGATCGATCGCCCGATAGGTTACTTGGAGGCTTCGGCTTGAGCGGCCCGAATAGATTTCATTACAATTCATCAGTTTATTTTACTTGAAATCAGGTCTAATTTATTCATTGCATATTATAGTTTAATTGCTGGAGTTAGTAGTATAACGGTGAAGGAAAACATCATGAGGAAACCCGCGGCTTAGTCAGCTTCGCACGTATTGACCATGTTTTTCCTGTGGACAAGGCCGACTAAGCTGAGAGGATAGAATAGGTGCTAGGTAAGCCTACTCCATCTTAATTCGTTTCGGGCGCTACGAGTAGGTACTTTATCAAATTATCAATTAAGTATTACAGTTTAGTCAGATTTTGCACCTCAAATGTACCTAATTTTATTTTTTGATTTGTCTTTTAGACATTTGGTGGCCATTATCGTTCGTTTGTCTGTTCTGATCGATCTTTTGAGTTTGATACCAGTAGATTGATTTATGTTTTGTAACTTTTTTTGGGGAAACTTTTAATGTTTCCGTGAACTCATCTAAAACGTTGAAAAGTAACTGCATTCAAATTGGCTTAGCTATGTGGGAAATACATGCAATTCAACTTAGATTTCAATTCAATTAAAGTTTTTTCATCTTCTATTATGAATGCTTGTGTTCTAACTAGAGTATTTATGAGCCAGTCTGGTTTCATTCAGCAATATGGTAGTACCTACGAATGTACTGTAAAATGAATACAACTTCTGGGTTCAAATTGAGAGAGAATTCCTTAATTACATGCCTAAGATACTTACGGAATAATTTAGGAAATGACGAGGAAATCTCACTCGCTTACTCTCAAATACCTCTTCCTTCTGTTCACTAAATTGCGCGGGTTCAAAATATTTTGACCACGAAATTATGAACTTGAAGCTGAGTGCGTTCTGCGTTTACTTTTATCCGACTGACGGATCAGATAGGCTATGTTTATGTTGTATATCTTTGTTTTATCTTAGGTACTTCCTACAAAAATTATAAACGTGAAATTTTGTATGTATGGATGTTTGTTACTCTTTCACGCAAAAACGGCCGAACGGATTTGAATGAAACTTGGAATATACATAGTACATTTTCTGAATTAACATATAGGCTATTTTTTATCTGGATACCACGCGAACGAAGCCGCAAGCGGCAGCTAGTATAACAATAAGTAATTTCTGCTGAACTTTTGGTTCTGTCAACTGTGTGATTTTTATATATTTAACTAATTATTTATTTTTACATTCTTACCCACTGCCTCATAAAGTCCAAAAACGATATGGCTCAGAAGTCTAATGCGATCATTCAATTTTGTACTCCATATTTTTAAGTTGTTGGGAAATTAATTAAGCATTATTTTAAAGCCGTTGGGAATTAGTGTGTTTTTTTTAGAATTTATAGCAATGGTATTAGAGTTACTGAGAATAAGCCTTTTTATTTGCTCCAATTCCTTTTTGACTCTGCATAAAGTCAAATATATGAAGATTCTCTTCATTAACAAGCGAGTTATATTTATATATACTGATGTATCTTTCTCGTCAGTCGGACCTTTTAGTAAAACTTGAAAAAGACATACGACATTACTTTTAATCCGTCAGCCCGTTTACCACTTGGTTCTTCCCACGGTACAAATTGTACCCGTGCCATAACAATATAATAATAAACACTTCTATAGAAGTACAACTCGTTTATAAAAAAAAATAACATCCAACAGTTACATAATTCTGACCCCACACTATGATTATCTGTGTTGGTACCACAACGCCCACACTCGGAAGAAATATTTGTAGAACATGCAAACATTTCTCCCGCAGTGGTAATTGAACCCACACCCTCTAGTCAGCCGTGCACTCGCCACGTCACCGAGGTCGTCGCTTACAAGGGTTTTTGTTTCTCATGTGAAAATAATGATTAATTATAATGACAAACTGACGACATGCGTTAAACTATTTGATATTATCACTCTATTGATCAATTTGCATGCAATTATAGCAAGCGTAAACTGTTTACGAAATAAAACACTTTGTCGAAAGACCTTGTTGAAAAATTAATGGGGCTTTTGGTGACTTTATCTGAATTTTTGGATATGTTCTTTAAAGTGCTATGAAAATTAACGAACTCAAACAATAATGAGATCTTTGTATTCACAACGTGTGATCGTGTGAATAATCTTTTTTTACGTAGACAGTTTATTACTGGAAATGTGGTTTAAGAATGAATGAGTTACTCGTCAACTCGACTCACGTACCTGGACCAAATCGGTGACATTTTGGAAAAGGGCCAGGTTAAGAGTACCCTAAACCGACGAGCATGCAAGAAGAATGTTGGGATAAGGATCGTAGCAAATGGAGATCCGTGATCTCTGCCTACTCCTATGGGAGACAGGCGTGATTGTATGTATGTTGATTTACTACAAATTTTTTGCGAATTATGAAATAAAAATTTTTTCGTTATTTTACAATCAAATGAAAGTGAGTTTCACTTCTATTTCGTTTCATAGTTCTAAACTTTCAGTTGAAACGTTGGAATTGTTTATAATTATAAATGTTGGATCTAAAACTTGAAATTCACCGTACGACCGATTTCCAACTGAAACAGTTATTACACGTAAACGATCCTCCTGTGTAATTAAAGCTTAATTTGTATTGTGAGAGCCGCACCCGACAATTGAAGAAGTATTCGGTGTGCATAAACATCAACTCTTTTACAAGCGCTCGTGGCATAGCTTTCTTAGACACTCTTGATTGATCGTTAAAGTCGCAACGATGTGCGCGGTCCAATTGGGATGGGTGACCACAAGTGGCATTACGAGCTGAGCGCTGTATATGTATTTTTATGTAACCCAAAATGTAGGCATGTCTGTTCTTAATTTTCGTTTACTACTCTGCTGTATTAGGAGTAAAGAAAAAACAGAATGCGTCCAGCTGCTTCTCTCCCCGAGCATGTCATAAAAGTCGACTAAGGGATAGTATCCTCTCCAATATGATGGACCATCTATATGGGCGATGGGCTGATTACCTGTCACCATGGTTCACCATATCCGTCTTGGAAGTTTGAATCAGGAGTGGCTATGAGTTTTCTTGTGATTACTCTGCCCACCCCATTATGATAATAATGTATGCTGTGCCACCGAATCGACTCATACTTTTTCTCTACCACTAACAATAATTTGTCTTTCCATAAAATATTATGAAGAATAAATCATAAGAACATAAAATTAACTTTGGAACGACCCACTTGGAAATGATACCTGAAACACGAACATCTCAAAATTACAGGTTTCGGCGAGGTCATGGAGGTCAAGCCGCGCTATCCTGTGTTTACTCTGGAATTATTAATAAGCCGGTAGATACAAGCTATTATTAATGATGATTGTAGACTTGGTTTGTCTATGATAGGGTTGAATTCTTAAGCAGGTTATTGAGGCCGAATAAGGTATATTTCATCTAGAATTAGTTAAGAGGTAATAAGTACTTTTTAATCAACTAGCTGTTGCCCTCGACTTCGTTCGGATTTTCTTACGGAACCCCATTTTTTTTGTAAATAAATTATAGCCTATGCTGTTCCCTGACAATGTAGCTTTCTATTGGTGAAAGAATTTTTGAAATCGGTTCAGTAGTTTCGGAGCCTATTCGTTACAAACAAAAAAAACTTTCCTCTTTATAATATTAGTGTAGACAAGTTACGTCACGTCACGTCATCAAGCGACCAAACTCAAGTAGGACTAGGGCCACCTATTATGGCGAAACGGGAGGAAAGCCAACTGGTTAAATCTGAAAACCAGCGCTACTTCCAGTAGCACATGCTGAGATTTAACCTTTTTGCCCACACAATAACGCTGACTCGTTCTTGGGAAGGGTTAAATAGTTAAGTTAATGGTTATTAGTTGTAGTATTACTATATTAGTTGTTTTAGGTATTTTTTAGTCGCTATTTATTTGTCTTTTTGGTACTTCATCTCTAGTCCTTTTTTCGCTCTTAATTTGTTTGCTATGTGTGTGCTAAATAAATGTTATTTCTTTTTTTGCATGTACGTAAGATAATATGGTCTAAAATAAAAAAAAGACGACATAGATATGCTGCCTTATTAATTATAATTTTTGACGCCCTCAAATGAGCCAATGACGAATTTATTTCACAGGTTTATTCCTAGTTCTTATAAAAAAGAAGTGTTGGTTGTGGCCCGTGCTGAACAAAGATCGATTCCAACCGAGAACATACTAAAACTTTGGCGTTTACAGTCTAAAGATTCCAAGAAAAATGAGCCAACAGAACTGCAGCCGTCATCTTGGAGTTGGCATCGCCACGGGCCGTCAATACTTTTATTTGTCCCGTTATCCGCTTTCCAACTTTCTAAATGTTTCCGCAACACTTTATTATTTTCCCAGTTGTTGCTTGAACCTTGGATATTTTTACGCTTCGGTGAAATATTTTCTTTCATATTGAAATATTGGAAAGTTTATTTTGTAAAATGAGATTTCTAGGGAAAATTTATGACGAGAAATCTAGCAGCCTTTACTGCTGAACGATGACTATTTGTTTAAAGATATCAATCCACCCATTGCCATTTTATAAAAGAATCTTTCCAGAACATAAATTCCTGTCTGCTAATTCTTGTTTTGTTCATTCATTCGTGGGGATATTTTGCAGTTTAAACAACAAAACTCATACCAATGCACATTTCTAATTAGGTGATATACGGAATGTTTGACTGACGTAATGTTTGACTTTATAAGCTGTGTATCATCTTCTGTCAAACTTGCTCCACAAAGCCCATTGTTTGTCATTAATGTGGACTTTAGCAGTGACTCAAACAATTACAATATTGCTCCAACATTCAGCAAACATACTCCGCGCCCATTCATCCAGAACAACTCATAACACAATTTGGCGTAACAAGCCGTCATCAAACAATGCATAATGCCATCCATTACCTTCCACTCAAAAATGCACTCTAACCTAAATAGATAAAGTTCATTTTCGGTGCAGCTACTGACGTGTGCAGGTCCAGAATGGCCGCGGCTGTCGTTGAACATTGAAGCTTAATCCGACGTGATAAGATCTGTTTTATGTGCGCGCTGGTGTGAATGCTCAAGTGCAGAGATTACATGGACTGTTGGTGGCGGAATTGTGCATGCTGGCATACGACCGTCCTTATCGGCGGGAGCTCTACTGCATAAACATTTTGCTTGTTGTTGATTTTGGAGGCCTACTTTCACGTGGCGTTTCAAAAAGTTTATCAGTCGATGTCCAAGAAAGTTAGCCGCCATCAGTCACAAATATCTTACTAATAATTATAAATGCGAAAGTTTGTGAGGATGTGTGGATGTGACGATGTATGTTGTGCCTCAATCACGCCGTAACGGCTGAACGGATTTGAATGAAACTTGGAATATACATAGTATGTGCGTTGGAATAACATATAAGCTACTTTTTGTCCGGATACCACGCGAGCAAAGCCACGGGCGAAAGCTAGGTTTACTAGGTATATTAGTATGACTCAGACTTCCGGAGACTGAATCGAAGTATTTTATTTATGAGAATAATTTCTGCCTGCGGCTTTGTTCGAGTTATTCTGAATAAAACATAGCTGATTTTTTTTTAATTTCAGGTCATGAACTAAGAATATTCTAAGTTTAATTTACATCTGTTTGACCCTTACGCCGTGATTGAAGTAAGGAACCTCTTCACATCTTCACAACATTTCAGATTTATAATGTTAGTAGGATCATTAATGATACCTTGGTTATAATATTCATAAGTATTTCAGCGTATTAATTCATTTTCTTTCATTGCGGAATGACTTATATCATTGTGAAAATTGCAAGTTATTTAAATAAAACAATGAATCGTAACAGAATTCCGTACCTGGATACCATCCCAGAATGTGTGCTATGCGTCGTCGCATTGCGTTTCGTTTCTGCGGGGCGCGGGGAGACCTTGCGTTTCGTTCGTGCTGCCTTCGTTAGGCAATATTTATGGCTGACCGCTGGCCTGCGGATTTAAATACTTGGAACGCAGCATAGTTTTAGTAAGGATTTTTAATTCAGCGGCTAGAAATAAATCAGAGCATTCAAAAACCGTAAATTAAGAGACTTTTAGGGATATTTTATGAGGCAATATACCTCGGTTTAAAGCTGGAAAATAAGGATTCAAACGATTACGTTGGCTTCGTACGGATGAAAGGTACTAATGTGGTGAAAGAAAACAGGTTCGTTTAAACCTTTTATACAAACACACACACATAATATTATCACGTTCGTATGCCTGATGGGGTGGGTAGAGCCGTAAGTAATCATAAGAAAACTTCCAGCCACTCCTGATTCAAAGTCCCAAGATGGATATAGGCACAGACACATATTCAACTTGGGACCATCGCACATATAGATGCCCATCATGTTGGAAAGGATACTATCCCTCAGCCGACTTCGACATGTTCGGGGAGAGAAGCAACTGGACGCATTTTATATTTTTTCTTTACTCCCAGTTCAAAGTCAAATTCAAGGTTAAAATTTATTTATTCCAGTTAAATCACAATCATCAATCAATCGGTTTAAATAGACAGACCTGTTCAATACACAAAAAAATCATCAAAATGAATCTTCAGAGAAAATAGTCAAGAGGTTTCGCGAGCACTTGACACAAAATGTTTATTTTCAAACTCAAGATCGACATACCGGCCAACAACAAGCCGGTTTTACAATGATTTCCCTTCACCGTCACAAACATTTTTTCGAATAGAAAAATCCATTAACGACTAAATTCGAACCCATTCGAACTGATGATAATAATGACGTAAAAATATCGACAATTCGCAATCTGAGAGATACTTGGGAGCACGACTCACCCTCATGTCTAGTGACGTCACTCAGCCAAGCTACTCTCAAATGTCATTACACTACTGATGAGTGTAGTGATACCACAAGTGATGGTAAAGCCTTTTTCATGGAAGAGGGGGTGGCACGAGCAAGCAGCTCACTTGATGGTAAGTGGTTACCACCATCCACGGACACCTGCAACATCAGATGAGCTGCAAATGCGCTACTGGCCTTTACTGTGTAGTGGTGATATGGACCTTTGTATACATTCATACATAATTACCACGCCCGTATCCAAAAACCACAACAGTTTTTTTTTATATAAATCGAACATCTACCTCCTGCGTGCCAGCCGGATACTCGCCCGCCATTCCACCATGGTCGTCATTAGGCATTCCAAAACCAATAATTACAACAAGCTACAAGCATTGGATGAATTAAAAATAAGCAAAGATGAAAGCAATCCTGCCGCACGGCCGCAATAAATGTATTTTTCTAATATTTACGATTTAATTTCCTCAGAACATAATTCCAACGTTATGTTTCCGCTGCCGCAAACAAACAAACATAAATTGCGTTTAGTGTTTAGTGGAATAATTAATTTTTCATCGGCGTAGTAATAAATGCAGCAGAGGGAGGATCGGCGAAGCAGTAAAAGGAAAAATATTTGAAAGAATTCAACAAATTACACAAATATTATAAATCTGAATGTGCACGCGTGCAATTCACGTTAAATTGTCGGTCCCGGCTTTTAAGTCGTTAAGCCACGACGGAGGCCTTTAGGCGGCCTTAAAACTCCGTCACAAGAATTGGCCATACGAACTTTCTTACCTAAGAAATTATTTAAATCACTGTTTTCTGGAACAAAATGTTAATTTACTGTCCATAGTTCGTTGACAAGTCTTTTATCGTTCTAGAAGACCAAATAAAAAAAATACTTTAAAAATTAAATTTCATCGTATACGTGGTGCATCAAAGGCGCGTTTTAAAACCTTTCACCACACTGGTTCAGAAAAACTAGACCAGTAATATAGGACTAGAAATAAGGCTTCTTAAGAGTCAAATTATCCTAACCAAGTTTTCCCCTTCAGCAAGTCTTTTCGTACCTATTTGTTGAACTCAGCACGCATGAGTAACGATACTGCCTGCTATCGAGGGGAGACGGGGAGAAGACAGCCGGGCGATAATGGAGATCGTCTGAGCCATAACAATAATGTTTATTTGTAATTTATGGAATGTTCTGTGACTCACTGTATCCACTTGGAGGTTTACTTGTATATCTACAGCTTTAGGTAAAGGATGTGGCTGTTTTTATTTTCGCTTTTATTTTCGGTGCTAGATAAGTACTTATTTTTGAAATATTACCTTTTGCGGCTTCGCTGACGTGTTAGCCAGATAACAAAGTACCTAGGTATAATATCCGTGATATAATGTATATAGATATAGTAGTATATAGTCTATCTATCTAGTGGTGAAAGGATTTAAAGTACGCCTCGAAGGCTTCTTTTATGCACTTGGCACATATCTTCGAACTTTTCAGGTTCTGCGACATGTCAGTTTCCGCACGATGTTTTTCTTCACCGTTTGAGAGTACTGGTACAGCACACATACATTTTCGAACTGAAAAGTCCATTGGTGCACGACCGGATTTGAATTCACGAACTTAGGAACAGAAGGCAGGGTCACTACCTACTAGACCACCAGTACTCACCAATGCTTGTAATTTATCATTTATTTTAATGAAGCGCTCGTGGCGTAGCTTGCGTAGGCGTTCTTGATTGATCGTTAAAGTTAAGCAACGATGTGCGCTGTCACAATTGGGATGGGTGTCCGCAAGTGGCATTACGAGCTGAGCGCTTCTGTGCTTCGGAGGGCACGTTAAACAGTCGGTCCCGGCTTTTAAGTCGTTGAGCCATCACGGAGGCCTTTAGGGGGCCTAAAAACTCCATCACTAGAGTTGGCCACTAGCTCATACGAAAATACATACATACATTTTATTTTATTTTTGTAATAATTTCAGACACAGAACTAACATTTATGCTCGGGGGGAGAAGCAGCTGGACGCATTCTATGTGTTTGTGTTTGTCTTTACTCCCAGTCCAGCAGAGAAGTGATAATTATTATTTTTTTATAGTATAACATTTTAGTATAGTAATTTATCGTTCATTGTACGTTACTTTAAAAAAGTATTATGCATAAAATAACAGGCAACTCAAACACTAGTTTCCAGATTACGATCATAATAAGCAAATCACGTCAGTCAAACTGCCGTTCGGTCATTAGGTGGTAGTCTAATTCAATCAGTTCATGTGTTATGGCATAGTCAAGTGCAACTGTTGCCGGCTATTGCAACATTATCGAGGGTAATATTGTTAGTGAACTAACACTTAATTAATTATCGGCTTCGACTGCATTAGCTTGAGTCAGCCAGACAGCCAACCTGATCGAATATGGATAAATGAATTTTCGACTGAATATGTTCAAATATGTATTGTTACAGAACAGATAAATAGGTACCTACGACACAGTACCTGCTTTTTTCAATATGGATATCCATTGCCACTGATCCACCTTACCTCATCTTCCCCCTATTTTGTAGGATGTTAGTAGGACAAGTTTTAATTTAGATAATTAAATAAATATGTCTGGACATTACACACAGTGCCATTTAGCCCCAAACTAAGCAAAGCTTTTTTTTAAAAATTAAAAAGCATTTATTTACATTTTTATGCTTTTATCCACTATTTTTAACAAAGCTTGTACTATTGGAATCAGCTGATACTTATGTACTTTTTTGTAAATACATATTGCAACACCTAGACCCGGAAGAAATATTTACAGAACGTACAAATATTTTTCCAGCAGCGTGAATTGAACCCGCGCCTCTTGAGTTGCAGCTGAGCACTCGCCCGCCACGCCACCGAGGTCGTCAATATATACCTACATACTTTATTTATACCAATGAATATGTCAAAACTGACGGACGGATGAAATCATGATAGCTCGCGATTGGAGGTTAGTTGGTGAATGAAGACAGCACAAAATAATTATATCTAGAAATATAAGGTAGCCTATGTCTAACAGTCACACTTAACCTTCGCTTTCGTGATAGTAAGTATGAATCTTTCACTAACACCTCACTTTTCTATTACAAGTAGGCGCCTACGTTCCTCGAGAGTCGAGCTTGTTTGAAACTTTGAAATATTCAAACAAGACGCGAGCCCACATTTCTGTATCCGCGGGTAATCCGACATATTTCAATATCCGCAACTTGTATCGCAACTTCGCCCATACGCTGCATATTACAATAGCTGGAATGTTTTGCAGGTTTTCCAACTCAAAGGCTCTTCAATTCGAAATGGTTTTCAATCATTCTCACTTGGAAATAGTCGAAAGATTTTCGTTCGATCTCGAGATGCAACACGAAATATCCTATACCGAAATACGTCCTAGACAGAATTAACTGTAAAGGAGAGTATATTAGGATAAGTCTTATTGTAGTGGATTCAAGCACGGTTTTGTACTAAACGATATGTCGTTTCAAAAAAAAAAACATAGGCGCGATAATAGTCCAGTACTCTCAAACGACGATTGAAAACATCGTGAGGAAACCCGCGGTTTGGTCAGCTCCGTTTGTATTGACCATGTCTTTAATGTAGATAATGTCGACTAAGCTGAGAGGATGGTGGGTAAGCCTACTCCATTTAAAATCGTCCTGAGCTCTACAGCGTCTTGTCAGTGTAGACAAAATTTGCCGCCTGATGTTGTTTGGATCATCTATTATAGATAATAACGGCTCGTTGAGTATATCTTAAGTTAGTTCAACTCAATAGAACTAATAAAACTGCTCTTTGACCCGAAAGCCAGTTTGTTTATAAACAAAGCAAATTAATTACCGCAGTTCCCAAACGAGCCGAATGAATTGCACCGAATAGTTTTCCAACTGTTTTGATAAACGATTTTCAACGCTATTTTAAAAAGATAAGGTCCTATTTAAAATGGCAGTTACTTATCACGGATTGTACTTTGTGGATGTTTTGCTGTTTTGAACTTTATTGCCCATAACATAACAATTATTTTCAATTAAATAATGTTTTCTGTTTTCGGGTAGTTCATGACACAGTTTAAGGGTAAACAAACTCTGAGTAAATACTGATAGATGCGGTTTTAGATTGATTGTTGAGCTCGCTAAATGGTGCTGTCATAGATAATTAGAATTTTGATGAATTGCTAATAGTTTCTTGGTAAAATTAGATTTCATATTTGCAGAATAAAGTTTTTTTACTAATCATCCTTTTTTTGGCCTCAAATATACCTGATGCAGGATTTGAACCCTCACTATTCGCGTCTCATTTGGACTCTTACCGGCCAGAAACCATCCTTACTTCCTTACTAATATTATAAACGCGAAAGTTTGTATGTTGAATGTATGGATGTTTTGTTACTCTTTCACGCAAAAACTACGGAACGGATTTGAATGAAACTTGGAATATACATAGTACATGGTGCTGAATTAACAAATAGGCTATTTTTATCCGGGTACCACGCGAGCAAAGCCGATACCTATAAATCACACTACCTATAAAGTCACTACTTATTAGACTTCTAGCAAGTTGGTTATCGTACAATTGTCTGTTCAATTTTAAATTGTGGCTGGATCTGATGTGGCCTGAGTTAGCAACTGTAAAGGCGACGATCGATCACAGCGCGAAACAATGTCTCTAACACGACTCGCAACTGCAATCAGTTGTGGTCTCTCAGACCGTGGCCCATGGATGCTTGTTACAGTAGTATTGTTAAGTTTACCCTGAGAATAGATTGTTATTCCAAAATAACAGTGGACGTTATTATTAATGCTTTTTATATTAATAATAATAATAAAAGTACATAATTTTTTATACACTGATAAATTCTCCTTTTAAGTAAGAAATATTTATGATAGGAGATTTTGCTCTTGCACAGGCCTTAATAGACTATTTTCTGAGGTTATAGGTTATTTAATTAATTAATAACCACAATCTATTAGAATTATCATTAGAATTAGAAAAACTTAAGTCTATTTGTGACGTCCTTGCCCTATATAAATCGAGAAGCATGTCTTATTCAGGTCCACTGTACTGTTTTATAACCAGACCGTGATATTGCCGGTAAAAAACGAACTCTTGCCAGGCCTTTGCTCTTTTGTGCTATAACGGTGTAGTGGGCGAAGACCCTTGTATAGACCGGAACTGGTGTGAATACAAAACCGAACGATTAATTGGAGCGTCTGAAACAATGTCTTAACACGGCCGTGCAAGACGCAGCAATCTGTTGTGGTCTCCCAGACCACGGGCCGCGGCCGCGTGATACTGTTGTTTATAAGACCTACCGCTTAGGAACGAAGTTTTGGCATCCAGGTATATTTTTGCGTTTAAACTTGCTTTCCTCTAATCTTTAGATACTAGGGGTATATAAATAGGGTGTCCTGTAAATAGAGGATAATCCAGCAGGTATAATAATAATAACAGAAGCTAGAATAACAAAAAAAAAACATTAATTTTCGAGTAACTTGTTAATTATGAACTTATTATGATTTATTATTATGAGAGCACTGGTGGTCTAGTTGGTAGTGACCCCGTCTTCCGATCCTAAGGTGGCGGGTTCCAATCCGGTCGTGTACCAATGGATTTTCGGAAATCATCGTGAGGAAACCCGCGGCTTAGTCAGCTCCGCACGTATTGACCATGTCTTACCTGTGGACAAGGCCGACTAAGCTGAGATGGAATAGGTGCTGGGCAAACCTACTCCATCTTAAATCCCGGACACTACAGCGTCCCGTTAGTGAAGGTAAAAGTGGCCTGACGCTGTATAAATCATCTACTAGATGGTAAAAGGCCTTTCTTGCGTTAGGCCGTATATCTAACTGTTTGCAAGAGTATTCAAAGATCACGTCTCACCTCAGGGTCACGCAATGCGCGAATGCCTCAGATGTGACTACGTGCTACGATCGGACGAAGCCAATACCACTCATTTTATTTCAACTGCATCGCAACTGCACTTATGGCTGTTGGATGAATTGAAGAGCAGGTTTTGAATATTTGAAACGTGGTAAACGTGAAATGTGGAAGAATTTGTTGTGTTTTTAGTCGTATTTGAAAGGCTGATCCTGAATATTAATCTCGAAGTGACGTGCGGGTTCGATCGAACATGTTGTGCCGAACCCCAAATAGAGTGGGATAAGGGCAAGAATATGATGATGATGATGATCAGGAAAAGTTTGGCGCCAGTGACAGAAAGATTAAGGAGTAATCTAGCATGGTATAGGCATGCCATGCGGGGGGATGAAAGTCATGTGGATGGATTTAGAGGCCAAAGAAAAGATGGATCGACTGTGTGAAAGAGGACATGGTTTTCTATTGAAGTTTTTAGAACATCAATAAATAATCATCATCATCATCATTTCAGCCTATTATCATCCACTGCTGGGCACAGCCCTGCTTTCGGCTTTACCAGCAAACTCTCTCAGTTATTTATTTATCTAGTTGAGTCCCTAGTTTTATTTGTACCGGTGTGGTGTAAAGATTTAAAGTGCATCTCAAAGGTTCTTTTCGTGTACTTGACACATATTTTGGAAAAAATACAGTAAAGTTTGTAATATTTATCTAATCAATGCCATTTATGGCCGGAATTCAGCACACATCAAGAAAAGCCATTAAACTCGCAATCCCATACAATGTTACACCAATCTCATAGTCCGTTTACGATTGCGGCTCCGAGTTAAATAGAATGAGAGACAACAGTGCGTTTCTTACGTCAACTTTTATAAATATATAAGAGACAAAAAAATACAAATCTAAGCTATTTAAAAGGCCACTATACGATCACGTTTCAACCGATTCCGAATCGAATTGAAAGAGATAGCGCTACGCTTTTCGGGTACCATAAAGGAAAGAAAGAGTGAGTTTAATTTTACATAATAATTATCTATAATATTTTTTTTGCTTAGTTTTTGTATCTACGCATAAAAGGTATGACGTAAAAATCAGTTGAACATCTCTCGGGCTGTTAACCTTTCGTATTGACTGAGACGTCAATTTAGTTTGAACCCGGATATGGCGAATAAAAATGTTTATGACGCTGTTTAACTTTTAAATCATACTTTTAGATTTGAAATAGGCAGTAAAACGTAACGTTAAGTCTCGGTTTTAGATAAGAATTTATGATTAAATTAGTTAGAAAATGTACGAAATTCTTCATTATATTTTTAATAAGCTTCAATCCAACTAAATACGACAAATAAATACCTTTTGAATTCATACAAACTTAAAATTACATAAAAGTAGCGTCAAATGTTGTTGCCTCATTGTTTAAATCCTACTAATATTATAAATATTAATATAACTTAGAAGAAAGAAGTCTTTGAGAGGCGCACTTTAATGAGACAACTTCACTTATTAAAAGTGACTAGAGACACGATTATAGTACACATCCAAAAAGAGGCATGTTGAGGGAAATCGTTGACACGAGAAATACCTACTTAGTACCTACTTAATACATCCAAAAAAAAAAACCTACTGAGTAAAACTTCTCAACATGAGTACCTATTTTTTTATCCCTCTACTCCAAATACCTGAACCTGAACTGGTCTATACCTTCGTTGGATGCCGAAGGCCCTTCCCCCTCCACTTCTCCCTCTACTGCTTGCTGTTCCCTCTCTGCTTTTACCTTCTGTTTGTCGGAGCTGAGGACCTGTTGCCTGACTCCTGAGTACAAGAGATTCCATCTACAATCGTGTCGTTTTATTACTTAAAAGGTGTCAGAAATTTTAAGGTATGTAGGTAATTAATTTTGTAAATCGATTTATTTAAATTATTTTTTTTTAATTCATTTTAGTATGGTTTTGTAAGATAGGTCTAAATTAACTTGTATTGTTTCATAATTACAACATACTTCTAATAGGAAGACTAATGAGTAAAGTCGATGATGATGATGGCTTTTGATAATTAGAGGCCTGATTAAGCTAACACCGTAGTAAAGACGATGTTTGTGAATACGGCGGTGGCTCCGCCCGAGGCATTGCTTTATTGCCCTTTTAGAGGTTTGAGCTGAGAGGCGCTTTAACTTTCTTAATTAAGACTCTGAATGTTCCAGCTAAGGATATAAAAAGTTTAGTCAAAAACATACATAATTATTGTAAAAAAAACTAGCGTCAGGAGGCAACATTTGCCTATGTTTGTACCATATTACATAAGATCGATTTTCTTCATTTTAGTTAGGTACGTTCATTGAAAATGCAGCAGATAATTATATTGTTTTTTTTACACCGTGTTAGTGTCATGACACTTAGTGTGACCGAGGTGACGACCTCGGTGGCGTGGCGGACGAGTGCTCGGCTGAGATGCAAGAGGAGCGGGTTCGATTCACTCGCCCGGCACTCCACCAATATCATCGATAGGATTAGGATAAGGATGGCCCATCTTCATGATTTTTTAAAACAATGAATCAATAAAGTTCTCACAATCACTTTTTTAAATGAAAACCGCAATAATTAAATTGGAATACAGCTAGGTACTTACAAAACTGAATACGGAATGGATTATAGAATAGCTGTGTTGACCCTCCCAAAAGCTGAAGAGAACTGAGCGAGCCTCGAGCCACGTTGACTCCATCAAACGACGCCATCTTGATGTTTACGTCGTTTCACTTCTATAATCATGACCTGACCGGATCCGACATATATTTTTTTATTAGCAGGTTTAAACGTTAGTTCATATTTGAAATTCAAATGAGCACTAAGTTCTACCCATAAATATTTTATTTTGCCGGAAATGGGTTTTAAACTACAGTAAAAATAACTTAAGTTTTCACATACCGAGTGCAAATACCCTACGAGCACCAGGTAACCTGTAAAAGCCCTGTTTATAAAATAAATATGAAACTAAACAAAAGTTTTATTAGTCAGAGAAGTATTTTATTTTATTATTTAGTTTAAACTCTTGAGAGCACTCGTGGTATAGTGGTTGTGGCCCCACCTTCCGATCCTAAGGACGTGGGACCAATTTGGTCGAGCACCAATGGATTTTTCTGTTAAAAAAATTATGTGCGCTTTACTTTAACGGTAGAAAAAAAACCGTGAGGAAAACGACATGTCACAGAACCTAAAAAGTTCGAAAATATGTATCAAGCGCACGAAGGGAGCCTTTGAAGCGCACTTTAAATCCTTTAACCGCAACTGGTTCAAAGAACTAGTGGCACGACAAGATTGAACCTAAAAAAATCTAATATAGAGTCATATAATATTTGACTTCACGAAATCGACCATTCATAAAATATATGACTCTATATTCGCACACCTTGCGTCCCCTATTCTCGTAAAACAAATTGCAACTTCACCTTAATTGGCAAATATTTAAGTAAAATAATTAGGATAACATCCAAAGTAAAACACACTTTATGCTAAGTGTACAGGGTAGTTTTTTGAGCAGCAGAAAAAGCAACTCGTTAACTTGGGCTAATATTTGTGGAGCGCCTGCAGCGAATTATTGACGGATCGTATTTGAACAAAAATCGACAAATTATGCCACCGTGCTGACTTTTATCTTCGTGTTTAATTTGCATTTGTATTGTGCAAAAGCACAGCTATTTCTTTATTTTGAGAGTGAGCAGTAGCGGATTTTGACTAACTCTAATGTTAGTTAGTAAAATGTGTTTATTCAAAAATGTTTCCCTCTGGTTCCACAATGTAAAAACAACGATAAAAATTCTTGAAAATTCGATCTTTTAATCTAGATTTCAAGAAACCTACTTTTTTACTTTGATAGTTAGGTAATAACTATTTGTTTAGTTGTTGAAATCAGTTTTTTGATCCATTTTGTAGTTTTCTTGTATTTAGAAATTATTTGATTTGGCAGATTATATGATTTCAAAATTTTGATGTCTCTTTCAAATCGATTCAAAATCAAACAAGACGCGATCGTATGATGGCCTCTTAAGGATAAGAGTCTTCACTAACTATTCTGATCCATAGCTGGATCCAAACCGTCATTTTGTTACAAAAGTTCCATCAAAATATTTCATGTAGAAAACACAAAACAGAGATAAATCCGTCACATGAGTAGTGTGGTTTAAAGTGCACCTCATCGATTCACTTCGTGCACTTGACAACATGTTTTCGATGTTTTACGTTCTAGAAAAAATCCATTGGTTTGAACCCACGGCCTTAGGATCGAAAGATAGGTCATTTGCACAGACCATCAGTGCTCATCATTATTGACCATTTTCTGGACCAAATGAAATTAATTGTATTGAGTCAAATCAATTTATTTTATAACTTAAATTGGCAATAGATTTGTATGGCATTGCCAATTGAAGTTGGTACGTGTGTTTGAATGGAAGGTGTCGGGAACAGACATCGAAGTTTCTTGTATTCTTCGGATAATTTAGTGCGAGCCTCACAGTAGCGGCCGACCACACGGTGCGACACATTGTTAGCCTGTGGGTTCCGTATCGTATATTTTACCTACACAAGCAAAAGAGGCCTATGCCTAGTAGTGGGAAAAGACATGTTTTGAATAATGATGATGATGTAAGCCTAAACAATAAATTTAAAGTTAGAAAAATATATAAAAATGATATTGCATGTTTTAAAAGAGACCTCATATTTTAACTAAGAAGGCTTTTGTTTTTGACAATGATCGGCCAATAAGAATAAAATAAAATTGTTTTGATAATATTAGGCGAGCTATCCTGAAAAAAATAATTTTACTACTTAATATCCTGTATGTGATTTAAATTGAAGTTTGAGACGTGTGAAGGTTAATTTTTACCAAAGTCCAATAAAAAAACAACATTACATTGAACTTTTTTTTTTCTATTAACTTTAACGCAGATTTAAAAAAAGAACCCTGATTTGATCAACAAAAGACTTTTGACACAACACAAGAAATTAAGTTAACATTAAAAGTTTGTATCAGTAGATGAAAACAAGTTGATAATTTCTTCACAATAAAACGGAACCCCAACCGCTAAAACGAAACTCTTTATTCAGTATTTTTAACTCGCTATAAGTTTTATAGCTGCTGCGACGCGCTACGAGATGCTACGAAGTGCTACGAGACGCTACGAGCTACGAGCTGTGGGTCTACGCCGGGGAATTGTGAGCGTATCGCTTTTTAGAGTTCCGTGATACTTTACAATGTTTGAATATTTCGTTTTGTTTTATGACAACCTAATAAAAAAAGAAGGAGAGTTTGTAAGGTGTTTTCATGTTTGTGCCACTATACGGATTACAATGAAACGTGGAATTTACATACTATAATTACATACTACATCTTTTTAAATGTGAACTGAATTAATATTTTATGTGCTGGGTACTTTTTACTTGAGTATAATCCGAGCAAAGTCACATGTCGAAGTTATTATAAAAGCAAAAGTTTCTATGGATGTTTCATCGACCCGTTGAGCATTTTAAACCGCCTTAATAATAATTGTCTAATCTGGTTCCCACTGCTGGGCAAAAGCCTTACCTCCCTTTTTCCATTTACCCCGATCTAAAGCGTTTGTTGGGCAGTTTGTTGAGTGGGCATCGAGTTAGTCCCTCTATCTCCGCTAGAAAATATTATTATAAGTAATAAAATATAGTCTTTTATAAACTCTCACGATCAGAACTAATATTTTGGGAATTTATATTTTTTTCATTTTTTATTGCGTAATTTAACTTACCTAATTGTTTTGTCTACGTTTTGACTGTGTTGCAACAGCCGTGTTCGCGGTTCAATTAAGTCAGTTTAAATTACGCAATAAATAATTTATTAACCCACATTATAATGATGACATGAAGATAGAACTAATAGTTGTAAGTATGTAAATACTACGGAACCCTTCCTAGTTCCCACTACGAGTCTCTTGTCTCGCGACACGACACGTGGTCCGAATGAGCCGCGCGATGGAAACTTTTTAATGTTGTAAAGTGTTGGAAGTTGTTTTAGTTTTTAGTGAAACTTTCAAAGTATTTTTTAAAATGGTTTGCTTATCACTGGTGCTTTCTTGGTCTAGTGGGCTCAATAATTGGTGCATTTTTATTCCATTTCAGTAGAGTCAGTAATTCTATTATGAACATTGACGGAGGCCTTTGGGCGGCCTAAAAACTCCCTCACAAGAGTTGGCCCCTAGCTCATACGAACTTACTTTTACTAATGGCAGCAGGCAAAAGGAGTGAATTAGAGAAATCCAAAAGAAAATCATAACAAACAGTATAATGAAGCGAATCATCTATTAATAAGTTAATTATTAGTTGGCTAGAAGAGACAACGGTAGATGGACGAAGGCGATCACTGAATGGCGGCCCCGAGATGCTCAACGGCGAAAAGGCAGACCATCCGCCCAATTATCGAATGACATCGTAAACATACAATAAATAAATAACACCCAACAGTCACATACATAGTCCTGACCCCACACTAAGATTCCCTGTGTCGTGGGTATCAGAAACTACGAGTACCATGGTACCACAACATCCAGACCCGGAAGAAATATTTACAGAACATGCAAACATTTCTTCCGCAGCGGGAATCAAACTTGTGCCTCTTGCGTCTCTGCCGAGCAATCGCCCGCCACGCCACCGAGGCCGTCAATGGATAAGATTCGCGAGGGATTGGAGAGAATGGTGTTATAAAGAGGAGGCCTATGCCCAGCTGTGGGCTTAGACGGACTGAAACGATGAAGAAGTTAATTATTATGCAAATTGAACTAAATACTTGATATAGTTAACAGTTATCTATCATACAATTACCTATGTAATTCGATTGTTATAGCAACCGCTTAATGTAATATAACAATTACATTAGTACCGTTTGCGGCGACATTAATTAAATTACCCCAAAATAATCCGGGTTTCGAGTTCAGGACGGGATTTAAATGTTCATAATATGCTGAACAAAGTTGCAAAACGTTCATATTATTGCGAACAAAGTTGCTAATGAGCCTTTTGCCGCTCTTGTGCGTGATTGTACTTGATAATGCTGACGTCAGTTTAACTGAGCTTAGCCGACTAAGCTGTTCTAGTCACGAATGTACCTCATTACTTTCGGTTTGTTATTTGGTTATTTAAAGCTGTGGGCTACCAAGTAAGAGCTAAAACATATACAATTAAACTTGCCGTAACCCGCGACGTTGAGAGCACTGGTGGTCTAGTTGGTAGTGACCACGCCTTCCAAGCCTAAGGTCGTGCGTTCAAATCCACTCGTGTATCAATGTATTTTTCTATCCAAAAAAACTATGTGCGCTGTACCAGCACTCTCAAATGGTGAAGAAAAACATCGTGAGGAAACGCTGTTACACGGACAGTATCGCAAACGATATTGGTATGTCTTAATGAGCGACATGAGAACGCATTTTAGTATCCGAATTCATATCTAATTCGAATAAATGAACATATCCTCCCCCCTCCTCTTACTTTCCCCAATAAATTTCCTCCCGTGAGACAAATCCTCACATTAGGAGAAAGAATAAAACGTAATATCAGTATGAAAGCCTCAAAGACAGCATTGTCCCGATTCTGTATTAAGTGATCGGGTTACATTGTGTTCAGGGATGTACTTTAGGGCGAATGGTGTTTCTAATAATGAATTAAAAACTTACCCTCTTATTAGGGTAAACTTTGGTTTAGTAAGAATCTTACAATTCCGGGATCAATGAGAAGACCAACTTTAGGAGCAAGGGGAGATATAGGATATAATATTAAAAGGAAAGTTTAAAAATTACCCCTATATTGGGGTAATCATGTTTTTTTTTTTGCATAAACTTGCAATTTACGAAAGAATTATCAGTTCCGACTAGTGTAAGGGTGAGAGTTTATTTTGACATTGAAATTATTTCCGATTTTTTTTTACAAAACATTCTTAAAAATCTAGATCTAAGGGGTTTCTATAAGGGGTCAAAATAGTAAAAGTAAATTTTAATGACTCTTCTGGCTCTGAGTGCGTCTACCCCCTTATCTCTGGGGTGAACAACCTGCCTTGATGTTATTTTGACAAACGTCTTCTTCGAATAAAGGATCAGTCTTGGTTCTATAGATCACAGAGTAGAAAGAAATATAATATTGGTAAAAAAATTATGTTAGACAGAAATTATCAAATAAATATCCTGTTTTTAAAAAGGTGAATGCGATTTAAAGCTTCATAAAAAAATATTTACGCATGTTCGCATGTTCTGCAAATATTTCCTAGTCAAGTGTAACATACTTCTAGTAGATTCTTTTTAGATTTAGATTACCAAAATGAACATGAAAATTTGCTTTTTTGTCCTAAAAAATTTAATCTTTTAATAAATTTTTGTTGCGGACTATACCGACTCTATAAACCAATCAACTTGAAGCGCTAAATAAACGGTAGAAAGCTAAGCTATTCCGCAAATTCCAAGTATTGAGTGGTTCGTTCACTCAATTATTCATTCATTCAATTCATTCACTCGGTGCACTAAACGTAAAACATAGCTAGAACTTAATAGACGTCGATTGAAAAAACAGCTCAAGTGCGAGTCGAATTCGCACACGTAGGGTTCCGTACCATCGTATTTGTCCATAAATGTTTCTTGTATGGGGTCCCCTTATATTTTTATTGTGTGTTATTTAGCGACAATAGAACAAACTGTGAAAATTTCAACTCTCTACCTATTAAAATGACAGACGGACGGATGGACGGGCAGACAGACGGACAGCTTAGTGATAGGGTCCCGTTGGTACCCTTCGGGTCCGGAGCTCTAAAAAAACACCTTCCAGTATTTCATTAAAAACATTATTCGGAGTTCACCCTCTATTGGGTATTTATCATCAGCTTGTAAAGTCTACTGTTAGACATACATCTGACCACCAGTAAGTCATCGGTCCATTAGACGGGCACCGTTCTGCCCCGGTCCGTGGAGGCGTGAGGAAACCGGCGTGTCGTAGAACCTAAAAAGTTCTAAAAACATCTGTAATGTGCACGAAAGGAACCTTTAAGGCGCATCGTAAATCTTTTTGATATTACTAGTTGAGTCACCAGTGTGATGATAGGATAGACTGGCTCGATAGAACTAGTAGTGACATTACTAGTGTTAGCAGTATTTATTTTTGTTCCAATATAATATTCAACGTGTGTTTAATTTTGTTTCTAAAGAAGCTAGGTTAGCTATGAAACTATTGTTAGAATAAAGTAGGGCATCCACAGAGCAACAGTATTTTCCTACATCCAAGCAATCTTGAGGTTTGCCACACGGCTGGCGACCGAAAATATTGTCTGTTGTCGGTTCAGCTTTTGAGTATAAATTAAAAATGTTTTTTTAGACGTTCTTGATTGATCGTTGAAGTTAAGCAACATTTGCGTGGTCACAATTTGGATGGGTGACCGCAAGTGGCATTACGAGCTGAGCGCTTCCGTGCTTCGGAGGGCACGTTAAATTGTCGGTCCCGGCTCTTAAGTCGTTAAGCCATGACGGAGGCCTTTAGGCGGCCTAGAAACTCCGTCACAAGAGTTGGCCACTAGCTCATACGAACTTACTTATCTCTGTCAGATTAAAGAGTTGAGGTTATAAAGTTTGACAACTCTCTAAGGCCTTATTTAATACTTTGTTTATAACAATTCAAAACAGCATTCATTTTGAAAACTTTTTCGGTAAGTATTACCTAAATATTGTGTTTATTCTCTAAAAATCAGGCCCTGTGAGCCAGTTAGACGATATTTAAGGTCGCCAGCAGTACAGCCTCTACCATGGACTATAAAAAATAAAAAGTAAAGGGTAGTACTCACTGCTCCTTTTGTATCGGCCGGCGCGGCTCGCTGGCCGCACATAATAGTTCCCTGAGCCCCTTCGTAAATATTGTGAGCTATTTCCAACCACAGTTTTTATAAAATGAACATTTTATTGAATAGGGTAGAGGTAGCTTTGTAAGAATTTGTTCAGGAAATGACATTAGTTTAACCAGCTGCGTTTCTGTTTCAAATGTGTGGTGTATTGCAAATCTAGAGACTATTGAATGTGTTTTAAAAACGACAGTTCATAGACAATGACAGTGATATGATTATGTGTGTGTTTTGGCGGCAATTTGCTTGTCAAGTAGTGGGAGAAATTGCTGACCTAGCTGTCTTGTACAACCAAGTAAGTTCATAATAAAATGCACAGATGATGACTTCAACCTTGGGTTTCTTCTTTTGAATAGCGGGGTAGGAGGATTAAAGTGCGTTTCAAAGAGGCTTTTTCCGTGCACTGTACCTTGTCGATAATGGTTTTACGACATAATGGTTTCCTCTCAACGTTTTTCAATAGAGCACTGGTGGTCTAGTTGGTAGTGACCCCCCTTCCGATCGGGTGAAATTGGGCTTCAAGTGGATACCAGATCCAAATGATAAACATAAAAATTCATTTGTTTATTGCCTTCAAAATCGGTCTGAGGAAAGAAACGCCGTAATTAAAACCATTGGTAATTTTGCTTGACTTCAAACCCTTGCTAAAAATATTTCACAAACTGAATACTAATTAAAAAACAACCACATCTGATAAGCAGTCCGAATAATAAATGAGGGGAATAGATAAGACAGCTAAAGGCCAGGCCAGGGGCCAAAGTCTCATGGGGCGAATAATGGCAGATTCAATTATAATGCTTTATGACTTGCTAGTTTTGCCATCGGAATATTAATGAGTTGGCTCGGAATGGAATGGACCAAGTTTATAATTAACTAGATATCCTGCGATCGGCATTGTCCTAGGTAGACTCGAAGCATGCACCGCCATGACAGAGCTACTACGAAAAATGCTCGTAACATCATTCCATATACAGGGTGTCCCACGGCTATGCCACATGGAGGAAAAGCACCTTAGACCCCGTACTTCATTTATTATTTTAAAAACAATTCTAACTGCATTCAAAGATTTTTAAATGGTCGCCTGTCGGGACCCTATTTAGACTGCTAAACATATAACCCTCTTTTTATTTCACTTATTCAGGACATACATACATATTAATGGGGTAGGCAGAGCCACAAGTAATCATAAGAAGATTTGCAGCCACTCCTGATTCAAAGTCCTAAGATAGATATGGTGAACCATGGTGACAGGTGATCAGTCCATCGCCTATATAGATGGTCCATCATATTGGAGAGGATACTTATTCAATAATCAGTAAAATATTACTATCATAGGTGAAATGATATATTCAGTTTGTTAATTTTGATAAAAATAATCTTTACTTTCTTTCTTAAAACTATGGGGCAAATGCAAAAATGTTTTACTTTAAACAATTTTAAAATATAAACAAGAAGTATAGTGAGTTTTCTTTAAACAATGTTGTATTACATAACTTCTGTATGAGTATAATCCTCTAACACAGTTCGTGGTGAGCACATCTCATAAACACTTCGACCCAAATACCTCGCCCCCGAATAGGGGTCACCGCAAACTTTCACTAATAATAAACTTTTTCACGTCACCACAACCGGACTACAGTGATTTGTCGGGAACTAGTTAACCCGGATCCGGATATACCCGGATATACGGACGCAATAAAAAGTTTTCCGAAACGATTGCAGAAGGCCTAATGGTCTTACTCATAAACATCGTTTGTAAAACTGTTATAGTTCGTCTCTTTCGATCGAGTTAGAAACTGGAAAGTAACAATGTAGAAACCTATCCTCAGTAATAGAACCTAGTAATAGAAATTTATAGGTATTAATTTTAATCTTGTTTTAAATAATTATGTTATTACAGCCCGTGGATTTGGTATTCCAGTTCACATGGTATCCTACGACTATTCTAAGTTTCAAGCGATGTTTGAAAATTATTTATTTAATGAATTAAAACCGGTCAAATGCGAGTCTGATTAGCACACGAAGGGTTCTATACCATCGTACATGTACATAAATGTTTCTTGTATTCCTATTATAGGTGGCAGCACGTTCGCTATTAAAATTAAGCAAAAATTGCAAAATAAAATACGTCTCTTCTATGAGGACCCCCTTTAACTTTTATTTTTATTATTATTTTTGTACAAATCAGTAAATGTTAGACCGTCTGAAAAAATACACAAAAATATTACAGCAAAAAATGTGCAAAAAGTCACTCGACCCATCTAATTACTGACCGGGATTAGTGACGCTTAACTTCGATGATAGATATTCAATTAATCGAATATTTTTCTTCTATGGGCACTGTTGTTTTTTATTGCTTTAGCAGCAATATAGCGGTTCATGAGATACAGCCCGCTGACAGACGGACGGACGGACGGACTGACTGACGGACAGCGGCGGCTTAGTAATAGGATCTCGTTGGCTCCCTTTAGGTACGGAACCCTAAAAACTGATATCCATTTTTCAAATGTATAATATTAGTTACAATTTATTTTATTGCAGAAATGTTAAAAGCTTTTATCCAAAGAAATTAAAGTAATTTATCTCCAAGAGGGATTACGGTTGAATTTAATCTACAACCGGCAGAAACAAAAGACGATGCTAATCTAAAACAATAGTTCCTGTTGCAATTAGCCCCCTAAAGGGCGGACGAGCACATCGCTCAAATATGCAAATAGCTCGTAGGGGACACCTTTAATTGTTTTATTTTAATCCATGACGAACATTAGTATGTAGATGTGGCATCAGAATACGTGTGGGTAGACTTTCGACGACCTCGGTGGCGTGGCGAGCTAAGACGCAAAAGGCTCGGGTTCGATTCCCGCTACGGGAGAAATGTTTGTATGTTCTACAAATATCTGCAAATCTTTCTTCCGGGTCTGGGTGTTGAAGTATGTATTTACAAAAAAAAAGTAGACAAGTATTCTATCAGCCATCTGGTGCCCATAGTATTAAAAGCATTCCACATATATTTATTTATTTATTTTTACAGAAAGACCTTACAATTGAAATATTTAAAAAACGTTTTGCAATTTAGATTCAAACTTCAATTTTTTTTTACTCAACAAAATAACAGGATCATTTTGAATGTTGAACTGACGCCTATTTCGTAACGCGACCAAGCGTGGAAGATCCCTATCAACAGAAAAACCGATACTTCACAATAATTCAATTAAAAGTGCCAATCGAATTCCAGCTAAGACCTTCACTCGATTCTATACTCAGAGTCATTGCAATAAAGTCTTACTGTCATTGGAAGTTGAGACTTAACGTTCGATCCTATTAGAGCCAAATCGGTAAAACAAACAAAAGTGGACAATACTGTCCCCCGATCCTGTAAGAGCGTGTTCACACACGCGCGACTGTCGCCTATCGTCATAATAAAGTACGACGCAACAAAAACTATAAGCAATTATAAGAAAAGTGAATTCTTCGTTCACACTAGTGATACAACAGCAAAAATATTACACATTATTTGTTATACAATATATTATGGGCAAATTAGTACAAAAGACGCTAACGCTGAGTTATAAAACTGCCTAAATAATATGCTTAGAATGGAAACTTTATTCAATTACCCACTCTTATAAAACCCAGTTCAACCACTAACTAAAGTTTTTGTCAAACGCTCAGTATATTAATGAGTAAACGAATGATTTATAAATATCATAAACTCTTACGTGACTAACTGACAATCAAACTTGGAGGGGATATTTTTATTATAGTATAGGGGGGTGCATTATAAAGGAATTTCAATCCTAGAAGATGCAGTGGGAATATAAAATTTGTATGAAAAAAAGTGCAAAGTGGACAAAATCACCTTCCACTAATACACATTTACAGGTCTGTGAGTGAAAGCAAATTCTCCTTAGACATCTGTACCGTCACGAATTGACACATTGTGGTCGTCTTTAGTACCGGACACAGTATGAATGGCCGACGATAGTCCACGACAGACGATATTACCACGCGTGTGTGAACGCGCTCTGAGTTTGCGTACACACGGTCGATCCTAACTAACAGATGCGTGAATCTATTGCAATGTTGTGCATGTCGGATGCAGGTGATCGATGCAACGATATTTTAGCTCAGGAAAATGTATGCTCATTCTAGCTATCTATAGACAGTTTGCAACGGCCTTTAGATAGCCCGACTGTTTCTTTTGTATTTTGTAAATCATACTTGTATTAGTTGTAAGTTTCTTTCTGGTTATTAAGATTATAATTGTTTCTTTTGACAAGCGAACAACATGCCACCATGCTTTTTATGGACTTTTGACACAGACCAACATTATAGAAAAAGATAAAAACACAATTTTCAGAAAATATCTTATACCTAATTGCTATAGTAACATTTTTTTTGTCAAAATTTGCTTATTGACAGATAACAGGGTCGCTATGGCAAATGAGTATCTGTCATTGGTTTAATATAGGAACCGGACATTATAGCTTAAGCAATGACTGATTTGAGTAAGGCTTTTAAACCAAAACTTAAGCTCTAAAAACCAGCTATTTCTCGTCCTACTAAAAATGGTGATAGCTGGATGCTGAACCAATTAACGTGGAATAAATGAAGTTATGTCATTCTGTGCAGCGTTACCCACGGAATTCTTCAAACGGGAAATCTGAAAAATGGACAGTCGGATATTTCGTTGACGTTCACTGAATTGTGGTCAAATTTTGTAACTGCTGAACGTACATCGAGTAACAAGTATTTTTCAAATCTCAAACTTGTGATAAAACTGATTGCATACCGTTTATTTTCTTTTAAATTATAATAATTGATTTTCAATGTTTTTATAACTATTTTCCGTGTTAATAAAACTCATAATCAGAGTCGCAATAATCTCTTTATCTCAGAGCGACCCAACCCGGCTTGTTGTAAACAAACCATTATTCCGTCGATAAAAAATAATGGGTTAATTTAATGGCGAACTTTGGACGCAGCGCATGTGGATCCATTTCATATGAAAATTTCATTATCTAGGTGCGGTGCCGGGCGCCGGGCGCCGGGCGCCGGGCCGAGCGAGCACTCGCGGTGATGACGGAACATTATGCGCTTTTACTTTCAAACATTACTCAATTATAACAGGTGTTTTCTTTCATAAAAGAGCACTGCTTTGCACTGGTCTAGTTGGTAGTAACCCCGCCTTCCGATCCTAAGGTCGTGGGTTCAAATCCGGTCGTGTACCAATGGATCTTTCTGTGCAAAAAATTTACGTGCGCTATACCAGTACTCTCAAACGGTGAAGGAAAACATCGTGAGGAAACCCGCGGCTTAGTCAGCTCCGCACGTTTTGACCATGTCTTTCTTGTGGACAAGGCCGACTAAATTGAGAGGATGGAATAGGTGCTGGGCAAGCCTACTCCATTTTAATTCGTCCCGGGCACTACACAGCGTCCCGTCTGTGAAGGTAAAGTTGCCTCCTGACGCTGTATAAATCATCTACTATAGATGGTAAAAGGCCTTAGTTTTTTAGTTTTTCTTCAATATAATGCAAGCTTATTTTAAACATAGTCACAATATGTCGGAGCATTGATGATGTGGTAGTATTGACTTTTCTGATCCTAAGCCATCAGCATTAAAATAATAAATAATAAACGGCGGCCTCGGTGGCGTGGTGGGTGATTGTTCGGCAGAGACGTAAGAGGCGCTGGTTCGATTCCCGCTGCTGAGTCACATACATAGTCCTGACCCCACACTAGAATTCCCTGTCTAGTACCCACGAGACTGATGCCCATCAGAAACGACTAGTATGTACCATGGTACCACAACATAACACCCAGACTCGGAAGAAATATTTACAGAACATTCAAACAATTCTCCCGTAGCGGATCGAACCAGCGCCTCTTGCGTCTCTGCCGAACAATCACCCGCCACGCCACAGAGGCCGTCAGATTGCACGAAGAGAGCTTCATCGAGGCGAATTTCAATCATTCACTTGGACACTAGTTCCAAAGAACTAATAACACGAGTACCAGTGGGCAGATGGTCAAGTTCAGTGACTGCATCACGCGTTCCCCGCCGACGAAGGCGCTCGGCCGGTCGAATTTACGCGCGGATAAATTAGTCGAGTCCGATTTGCATCAGCTCGTAGGTACTTGTATACTGTCTACTACCTATCGATGACCGACACACTGACTAAAACATACATACACACATTTCTTCTTTGTATTTTTGGAAGTGACTAGCTCCCACAACACAGGGAATCCTAGTGTGGGGCTAGTAAACAAAAATATATTGTGTATAGTATTTAAGTTTCATAAATAAATTATTTTGTATTTGTATACATATTATCACGCCCGTATCCCTAATGGGGAGGGCAGAGCCACAAGTAAACATAAGAAAACTTGCACCCACTTCCGATTTAGTCCTAAGATGGATATGGTGAACCATGGTGACAGGTGATCAGCCCATCGCCCATATAAGTGGTCCATCATGTTGTAGAGGATACTATCCCTTAGTCGACTTATACGACATGCTCGGGGAGAGAAGCAGCTGGACGCATTCTATGCTTTTTCACATCCAGTCCAGCTGAGAAGACTGACTAGAAATAACATAAAATACAAACTAAAGTCATTATTTTTAAAACACAATTATTACCAATCCATGTATCCTTAGATAATCCAAGTATCAGCCTGCCTACTTAAGTACCAACAGGTAAGTACTTAGTCGGCACAACATCCTTCTTTATGGGATAACTGGTAGATTGGGGCAATCTATCTGCGGATAATGATGAGGATGGTTTGAAGGATACCGCTAATAGCCGCAGAATAATCCAATCGCACGACACCATTTAAATGCAACATCACTTTTCAAAGCGATAAATTGAATGCACTAACGAGGGTGCTAAACGCGCCACGTGACCAGGAGGGGGTAGTCAGGGGGAAGGACAATTGATAGCTCTGAAGGTTAATCGCAGTCATTAGTTTTTTGTTGCACTAATGAATGGGGATAACTAAATGTCAATTTTGCGATATCGGGGTATTTAAGGGGAGTTTTTGTTTATTATTCGGGTTGGAAAGCTTTTTGATTTGCATCTGTATCCGGTATAAAAAACGGATGTTTAAATTAAGCATCCATTTGCGGCCCATGATCTTTACCATTATCTTCTGACCATCTTGCTATAAACATAAATATAAATAAATATTTGTGGACATTTCACACAGCGCCATCTAGCCCCAAACTAAGCAAGGCTTGTACTACGGGAACCATAATGGCTAAAAGAATACTTATATATATTTTTTTATAAATACATACTTGCTAATTACTATATATTTGCGAAGCCCAAACCTGGGCAGCGAGAATTGAACCCGCGCTTTTTGCGTCTCAGCTGAGCGGTCTCGGTGGCGTCTCGCCCGCCACGCCACCGAGGACGTCACGTCAAACATTTCTATAGTCATAATCTTGTCCACCATTCAATTCCAGGATTAAAAATAATGAATTTAAATCCACTTATCTCCATCCCTAGCGCCGCCGCTCCACAGAAACCCAAAGATAACTCAAGTGTCCCTTATCCAAAGCGTATTTAACGATAACCCTCTCAAAATAAAAGCAAACCTTAAAACTCACAATAGCACGTGTCAGCGCCATAAATAAAATTAGGGTTCCGTCATCACATCCCGTTAAAAAGCCATAAAAAGTACTCATATCCACAACTAACAATGGGTTCCTTTCAATTTGTTCGTGGATTTACGATGCAGTACCGCTGTGGTGGGGCGCTCAGACGGCGAACGCATAAATTAACATAGGGTGTCTGAAATCGAAAGGGTACGCAAAGATTAGTTGGACAGAATGCACTTTTTAGTCCTAGGTTCAATGTCAGTTTAAATCAGTCTCTAGTAATTATTCGTTTAAATATTCATAAAATAGTTAATCCGAGCCAACTTCCTGATGATGCCTCGTGGTGAAAACGACGTGTCCGACTAACGCGATTTGAACCTAAAGCTTTTCGAATCCTTATTATCCTTACAAATATTATTAAATTGAAAATAGCGGAGCAACAGAACAACTTACTTATTTGCATAGTTGAGAGGCTGGAGAGTATGTATGTTTGTATGTATTATTATTATGACGACCTCGGTGGTTGTATTATTAAAGTATGTATTTTTAAGTAATGTATTACACTAGACTTTGTAGGTAATCCTAGCCCACACCCGCAAACCTACCTATCCCATCTACTCTTTGGTCAGTCCACATACCTACCTCTTATTTTAAACACCATGAGTTAGATTCAGAAGGGTTAAAAATGGTGACTTATAGCGCTGAATCCGGTATTATAATGATTTACACCATTTAACCCTTTGTCTACTCCCATCGGACAACTGCAATAGATACCTAGTACTTTTAGTATTTTTAGTTTTTATAAATACTGATAAAGGGGCTTGTAAATGTAAAAACTAGTAGGTAAATGGGTAGTAAATTCTGCTTAGATTTATGACGTTTTAAACTGATTCCCTGGTGGGATCACTTTAAAACTAGTTTGCTGGTAGTTAGTGGTAGCGAACCCGCCTTCTGATCCTAAGGTCTTGGGTTCAAATCTGGTCGTGCACCAATTCTGAAATTCTTTATTGTACACAGATACACATGTACAAAGGCGATGGATTGACACTAAGAGATTTTTATTAATTTTTGTCAAGTCTCACGACGAACTTACTAGGAAAGAATTATACAGGAATAAACTCACTATTGAACGAACTTGTGCTTAGCGCCCATTAGGGCGAGGCGGGTGCAATGTAAAATTTACAACCGTCTTTCGATGCTCGGCACTTTCCGAGCAAAATTAGCTAAACTAAATCAGTCTTGCCTGAAACAGCGGGAATATGCTAATCCGTCAGCCATTACATTGGGCGCGGTGGAATACTTGTAGCATCTTCGCCTTCTTATATTTAAGTCCAGGGTTTGGCCCTTTCAAGCATTTTTCTTGAGCTGTGGTCTTGGGTTTTTGTAGATTTTTGTGTGAAGTTTTATTTAGCCATCCTCTGATGGTGTCTACCTTTAAACTCGTAACAATAATGTGACCGTAATACCACTGACATGAGTCGCGTGCTATACCTACTTTGACAGACTTTTGACATTGACCTTCACCTTTTGTTTCACTTTTTCGTGCCTGGACGGTGACGGTCCGGTTAAGGAACGGAGAATCAGTTTGTTCAACAAAATAAAAAAACAGCTGAACTTAGAACCTACTCCATTTTCAAAGTCGGTTAAGAATATAATAATTTCGAAGTGATGCTGTTACTAGGTAGGTACATTAGGTTAATTCAGGGTAACATAAAAAGCACCGGTGTGTCTCCAAGCCACGAGACAAACTAAATCAGCGGAAGCGGCTGAAACAACGTCGCTATGCTAATTCGTCACCATTACATTTGCATCGCTTCAAGCGCTTGCCATTGCCACTGATCATTGCGCTTCATAATATTAAATTAGCCGTTAGTAGAATAAGTAGTACGAAACTTTATGGGGGTTTTCGCCCACTACTGTTTTTACTGTTATATCTGTTTTCTTTTTTCATATTTTGTGAGAGAAAGAAATAAATTATTTTATTAAAAAAAAACCCCCGGTATCAAAGTGCAAAGCACTGGTGGCGTAGCTTGCTTAGACGTTCTTGATGAATCTTGTGCGCGGTCACAATTATGATGGGTGACCGCAAGTGGCATTACGAGCTGAGCGCTTCCGTGCTTCGGAGGGCACGTTAAATTGTCGGTCCCGGCTTTAAAGTTGTTAAGCCATGACGGAGGCCTTTAGGAGGCCTAAAAACTACGTCACAAGAGTTGGCCACTAGCTCACTAGTAAGTAAAGACCCATAGCAATTGCAAAATTTTGTAGAACAAGCGGCATTTTAGATCTGATAAAAAAGACGGTATTTCTCCATCAAGTTATCAGGAAGAACGAACTTTTTTCATTAGTCCTATGATTCACACAGAATCAGGAAACCATTTTAATACAATTTCAATGAAGTTATACTACTCGTAAATTTTGTTTAAGTGATGAAAAAAAAAATTGTTTGCATGATATTATTTGTATTAGGTATAGGCTTTGCCCACCCCATTAGGGATATGGGCATGATAATGTATGTATGTTTGTATTAGAGCAAATTTTCTATTCTTAAAAAAGAGAAGCTATTTGGAATGACGTTTTTATTCCCATTCGGGAATATAAATACTACAATAAGATAAATTCCGTCCAAACTACACAATCCACTAACTCCGAGCTAGCCAAATAAATCACCCGGTGAGACTGAGCTGACGTCCGAACATATTGTGACGTCACGGGCAAAGCCGGAGAAATGTCTTGTCTCGCGGACGGGGGACCCACCGCTGACATTGACCCGGCAGCGAGGTCACTGTTTGTGTTTCAAATCTGCGCTTGGATTTTGACAAAAAAAAAATTGAGGACAGCGCCATCTAGCCCCAAACTAAGCAAAGCTTGTGCTATGAGAACCAGATGGCTGATAGAATACTTATATACTTTTTTTTTGTATGTATGTATGTTCGTATGAGCTAGTGGCCAACTCTTGTGACGGAGTTTATAAGCCGCCTAAAGGCCTTCGTCATGGCTTAACGACTTAAAAGCCGGGACCGACTGTTTAACACGCCCTCCGAAGCACAGAAGCGCTCAGCTCGTAATGCCACTTGCGGTCACCCATCCCAATTGTGACCGCGCTCAACGTTGCTTAACTTTAACGATCAATCAACAACGCCTAAGAGCTATGGCCACGAGCGCTTCTCTCTAGCAGCTTCAGTCTTCATGTCTTAGAAAGTTACCAAAGCTTCAACAAACCACCACAGGTCCAGTAAAATTATGCAATATAGTCGTGAACTCCCTCAATAAAAGTCACGCGCACACACGCATCAATCAAGCTGGGACTACGCCTGAGTTACTGTTGTTGTGAAGTTTGCTAATAATTTACTGCCCCACATGCTGGCAAGGAACATTACCCAATTTTACTTGAGGACTGCGTTACCTTTTTTGACGACCTCGGTGGCGAGACGGGCGAGTGCTCGGCTGAGACGCAAGAGGCGCGGGTTCGATTCCCGCTACGGTATCATAAGTCATGAATTAAATGCTTAGCTTAGCTTAGTAAAAGTGTATTTCGGCATAAAAAAATAACCTGTCAAAAGTTGATAGATCTTTTGCCTTGCCTTATTTTTTCGTGCCAGTAGTAGGTAGTGTTATTCTTTAATTTCCGTTTGTCAGTCATTACTTCAGTACATACTCCTAAATATTATTTTATAGCATAATGTTTTAAATATACCTAATATCAATCCCCAAATGAAATGCTAGTCAAAGTTGAAAAGCGACGCGAAGTAAGTTATTTAATTTGCCTTGCGAGCTGAACACTGACACTTTGATAACTTAAACCGCTGCGCTGTTGCCATCAAGTTGCTTTCAGAGCAGCGCAGTGTTGCATATCAGACTTTTCTAATTCAATCAAAACTTAAGATAGGAAATACTTTGATATTATTATACCTACAACGGGCCGTATGGCGTAATGCTTATATCCAACAGTGGGTTAAGTTAGGTTGCAAATGATGATGATGATGATATTATACCCTAACTACCGTTCACAACTGGTCAATAATTAGGCCGTAGTGATGCAGAAATGTGAAACAAAAATTTTACCTACATTGACGCAAGTTTTATCATAATTAATCAGGGTTTTGAAAATTTGGTCAAATTCATATAAATAATAATCAATAGAAAATTCTTGAACCAAAAAATATGGCGACACACTTTCTAAAGCTATTTCCAATTTGTGAGAACATTACAAAAATATTGTAATGTAAACTTTTGACTCGACTTTTGTTTGCATTTTTGTATCCCTCTAAAAATAATAAAACCGGTCAAGTGCGAGTCGAATCCGCACATGAAAGGTTCCGTACCATCGTACATGTACATAAATGATTCTTCTATGCCACACCTATTACAGAGGGCAGTACGTTCCCTATTAAAAACAAGAAAAAAAAAATAAACGTCTCTTCTGTGAGGACCCCCTAAAAATTTAATTCAATGATATTTTTTGTAAATTTTAGATCGTTTATATAATTTTAAATGTGTAAAAAGTCACTTGATCGATCCCTCCCTAGTGTTGCTTAACTTTGATGATCTATTACGAACGTTAATACTTTTCTTGTATGAAGTCCCCTTTTATTTAATTTTACTCTTTGATGTCATAGCGGCAATATAAATACACACTCTGTGAAAATTTTAAACTCTACCTAATACGATTCATGAGATACATCCCGCTGACAGACGAACGGACAGCGGAGGCTTAGTAATAAGGTCCCATTGACACCCTTCGGGTGCGAAACCCTAAAAATTATAATTCTCAACTCATAAAAGGTATTTCACTTTTCAAACTTTATTTTCAAGAATTAGTATAGTACCCTCCATATCCGTTCCACGATGACGAAAAGGTCCCCCATTACACTCATTACACTCATTACCCATCAAATATGAAACGTGTGTCACGCCAGGTGTCAAAACCATTACTTTGCTCGTGCGGACAAATTGCACGACTATTAGGGGAATAACCGTAATCGGCGCGAAATCGCGTGTTTTCATGTTTTTGATATGAGGATCATCATTACATTACACCTTGTTATGTTAAATTTGTTTATAATGTATTTCGTTAAAAAACAGTTCAATTTGTTTAATTTTTTGAGCATTATTCAGTCCTAAGCATTTTTGTTCCTTTCAGTAAATACTACTACTACATACCTACATATTATCACGCCCGTATCCCTAATGGGTTGGGTAGAGCCACAAGTAAACATTAGAAAACTTGTAGCCACTTCTGATTGATAGTCCTAAGATAGATATGGTGAACCATGGTGACAGGTGATCACCCCATCGCCCATATAAGTGGTTCATTATGTTGGAGAATACTATCCCTTAGTCGACTTTTAGGACATGCTCGGGGAGAGAAGCAGCTGGACGCATTCTATGTTTTTTCTTTACTCCCAGTCCAGCAGAGAAGTAGAAATACTTGTTCGTGTACTTTATATGTTTAAAACCCACTTTTCGAATGTTTGTATGATTTAAATATATTTTGTCCATTTCCATGTAAATCCATGCGTGGCTCAGGATGCGGCCGGGTTTATGACCGCTAATGGCCGCACAAAGGCGCTAATGTGAAATAAATTGTCGAATGCCGACTATGCCGACCATGCGCCAGTGATCGAGGAAAAGTCTGGAAGAACTTTTATTGCATTGATTTTATATTAGGTACCTCGTTTTACTAGTTTCGTTAGGCATACACAGTTTGTAAAATGTCAAGTTGATCCATTTTTACTAACTAGAAAACTACTCTATTTTATTATATCTATATATCTAATGTGTCAGTAGTTTTTACCTTACCAGTATGGTGAAAGGATTTAAAGTGCGCCTCAAGGGCTCCTTTCGTACACTTGACACAAGTTTTCGAACTTTTTTCTCTTCAGTTCTACGACATGCCGCTTTTCTTCACCGTTTGAGAGTACTGGTATAGTGTACATTATTTTTTTTAACAGAAAATCTCATTGGCGCACGACTGGTTTGAGCCCACGACCAGGCGAGGCCGCTACCACTAGACCACCAGTGCTCTCCTACCCCTATCAAATAAACACAATTTTGGAAACTTAACATGTTATTTAAGGTCTCCCTCCACTAGGCCGTTCCACAACCAGATTATCACCATCAAAAACAAAAATTATTATTTTTTTCAATTCTTATTTGTCACAAAAACATCGTATTCCTGACAAACCATGCCCATTCATAAATTCCTACATCAGTGTACGGTAGAGTGATGTAAAATGGACTGCAAAGGCTCCACATCCTCGAAGGCTTCACGGCCGGAAGCGGAAACCGCTCGAGCCTTCAGGAAATGCGCGCGTTGCGACGCACCGGGACAAATTGCCGACCGGACGTGATCCAGTGTAATGACTTGCGATTTACGTTTTAATTTTATTTTGATGTTTAGAATTTATTGTGTATCATTACACAACGGAACTTTATATTTTGTTATCTTAAAAATAAAAAAAATTAAAGTTTTTTAATCTGTCTAAAACAAAGCAATTTTTCATTCAATCAGCGCCATTTTTATTGTTAAATATTAACATGGTGAAATTTAAATCATACTCCTAGAAGTAAGCAAAGTTTATAAGTAAACTAGCTATAACATACTTTGATGGCCTGGCCCCCCAATTTGATGAACCGATGACAAATTGAGCGGGTAGGCTGTGAATGGAGGTGGCATGAATCGTTCGTCCTGGAAGTATATAGGAGAGGCTTAATGTCCATCAGTGGACTTCTATAGGCTGATGATGATATATAACATACATACTCGCTTACAAATTAACACCCCTATTTCCCGTAGGGGTAGTCAAAGCTCACGGATCTCCATTCACGGTCCTGGCATACTACTCTTCATTCTCGTTATGTCTCAGTATTTTTATCGAATTACGTTGTAATTGGAATTACCACTCAACCCACCGGCCATCTTAATCTCCCAATTTACCCCCATTAGGGCATTATCTCGGCCCTCAGTGACCGTATCATTCTTGAGCCTACATTTATTACACCTGCCTCGATCCTTCCCTGTGCGGTATATAATTATAATAAAGGTTACTCTCCATTAGTGTGGGAAGGGCACTGGCTTGTTCAGAAAAAACTTAGGATCTCATATTTATAGATGAAGAATTTTTTATGAGAACGAAATGGCTGCTAGAATAGACTTTTTTTTTGTAATACCTAGGTACTTATGCATGCAAACATTTCTCCCGCAGCGGGAATCGAACCCGCGCTTCTTGCGTCTCAGCCGAGTACTCACTCGCCACGCCACCGGGGTCGTCGTATAGTTTATAATCGTTTATCAAATTTGAACTTTTTGAAGACCGCTTTTTCAACTGTTAATATTTTTAGCACTTTGGAATTGGCTGTAATGCCGATTTAGTTCAATTAGCGTACGGCTTATAGGATGGACTTGCAGGTTTTAGAGGTAGTCGTGTCTCCCGCATGCCGAGTGAGCTGTGGGCTAAGTTACCTAGCTGACTGGGAGAGCATTCTAGATCGTGATATCTGGAGGGAATAGGGGTAAGCCCTTGCCCAGTAATGGGACAAAAAGTCATAATAATATTTGACTTGGCTCACGAGGTAACCGCCATGTGGGATGTTGATGTCGTCACGGCAAACGGCCTCATAGCGAAGAGCCTCGATCAACACCTTAAGAGGCTCTTGCTTCTTCTTCTTAGTCGCTACACTCTTGACAGAGTGGTCGTGGTCGTCAGCTCAGGAGTAGTGGCTCGTTTCACAATTTTGCGCTATTCATCTCTAACGGTGGCCTTTCTAGAGCATTCGTGTAGTGGACCATTCAACGCCTTTACTTGGTCCGTCCATCTCATTGGAGAGCTCTTGCTAGGTTGGGTCAAAGGTCAGATTCAGAAGGCAGTGATCCTTGACACGGCGCGTATTGTCAGGAAGTTCCTCAGCCCTAACCACCGGCAGCTTGAATCCTGTCCCGTTGTCGGCACCCTAGCTTTTAACTATTTAATATTATTAATTATTTTTCATATTGTCTAGACAGTAGGCAATCTTTTTAATGCCCTTATAAACTTATTTTTATGTTTGTTCCATGAATTTAATGTGCGGTCTCAAACTACCGTTATGGCTATTAAACTTGGTGAATGTCTTTCTATAGTTTCTAGCTTTTTGGTTTCTTTCATTCACTAGAAAATCTAATAAAAATTTGAACAAGAATGAAGGAATATGTATGTATGTACCTACATTAAATATTTTATTGACAGAAGTAACACTAGTGCACGACCGGATTCCACCTTCTCTTAGGATCAGATGACGTGGACCATCAGTGCTCAAAATGTTAATTACGAGTGTTAGTTTTTAGTGTGGCTTTGACAGTCTCTTTTGACACTAAAACATGATATTACCCATGTATTTCGCACGTGTTATCCATCTTGGGAGACTTGGATTAGAAGTGGCTGCAAGTTTTCTTATGATTACTTGAGTCTCTGCCCTATTAGGGATACGAGCGTGATAATATATGTATGTTTCGCATGTGCTCAAACTAGAACTTTATTCCTGGCCACCCTTACGTTCTGTTCTCTTTTTCCATGCATGGTTGTCTGGAAGAGATCGCTCTTCAGCGATAAGACCGCCAATTGTACTCTTTTTAACTCATTTTCTGCTTTTTCATTCATTCATTTCTTGAGCCCGTAGCTAACAAATGGGCGCGAACCTTTAAACGCCACTTAGTTGGACCGTCACGTGTAATTGATTGATGGAGTCCGTCCCTGGCGCGACGCCAGCGCCGCCCCCCGGCCTAATGTGAAATGTCTTTTGGTTAAACTGGTGAGAGTGTCCTGTGAAGGGTTAGCGCGGGGGGTGATCCGTCATTTTATCATATTAAATTATGCTTGCACATTACAGGGTTAAGATTTAATACATCCATAGGTACATAATATCACGCCTGTTCCCATAGGGGTAGGCAGAGATCACGGATCTCCATTTGCATGATCATTTACATAAGATTTAATATAGTTAAGTTATGATTTTATTGAGAGAATATTACAAAGTTCAGATGCAATTAAATACTAGTGTAGATTATAAATATCCTAGGACACATAAAATATGGTTAAATGGACGTTCATAAGTACATAATATATACTCTTTATGAACTTGTAGCATAATTATACATTTTTTTAGCAACTTGTGCTAGATAACAAATACCTAGGTACGAGTTGATGAAATAAAGGTCCCTGTCATGGCTTAACGACTTAAAAGCCAGGACCGACAATTTAACATCCCCTCCAATGCACGAAAGTGCTCAACTCTTAATGCCACTTGCAGTCACCCATCCAAATTGTGACCGCGCAAAACGTTGCTAAATAGGGTCTCGTTGGCAGTTTTCGGGTAAGGAACCCTAAAATTGGACTTTCGCGTTGTGTCCATTTCATAAAGTCACATTTCACATTGCACAAAGTCGCGGTAACCATGAGATAAGTAAAATAATGCAGTTAGGGAAGTAACATGATAGGTACTTGTTAAGTTAGTAAGCGTTCAACAAATTAATTAAACGAACTTGTGTTATATCATCCGATGTTGACTTGCTGTTGGCCACATCACAGAGTTGTGTTGCCAACAAAAATAAAAGTGTTGCCAACGAGAAATTCGCTGTTAAGTTTAAATTGGCAAAATGAATCGGGCTAAGCTATACGATGTATGAGCTAATGTGTAATTTGAATTAGGAATGTTGATGCTATCTCGCTCTTTCCGTATCAATCTATCTCCTTCTAATTTAAAAGTTCAGCAAATGCTTGTTTAGTTGTACCTAGTGATTTTATGTATTGAAAGTATTTTTCTTTTCGTTTCAGGTAAGCTGATTTCTGGTTCTGATTACGTTCTCGAAGTATCAACATTACATAATGGTATCTCTCTGGAAGATCTCAAACGAACTTCACAAGGTAAGTATGTTTGATCCTTAATGATATATATTTTATATTATATATAGCTGCAAACCCACTCACTCACTGACTCACTGACATCATTGTTCTCCCAGAAGGAGTAGAGATGGGTTAAAATGATGTACGGGGGAAGTGTTCAGGGTGTCAATTCCAATTTGGGAAAAATCCGAAATCTTCGAAAACTGCTCCTCATCAGGGACCTCACCTACTGCCAGACGAAACTAAAAGACCGACACCCACCCTGCTTGCGGAATGTGGACGTGCACCCTGGTCGAATCCGATGTGCGGTGAAAAAAATTCAAAATGGCGGAAAACAAGATGGCCGCCATACAAACTTTGACCGACGATATCTCGAAAACTAAAAGCGATAAGTAAGGGGTGCTCGAACAAATGTCATAGAGGATGGTGCGATGCAAATGCCGAAAGTGTTTTTTTTTTTTTTTTTTTTTTTTCAACAGCAGCGATTACGTCCCTCGCGAGCTGCGTGCAGCTCGCGCCCGCAAGCGAAAATACTAGTTTTATTATATAAGTATTGTGAGTATATCCTTATATCTCAGCCCACTATTCTGTTAACATGTTCGTATCGTATCGTCGCCGTGTCGTAGGCTTTATACATATAAAACCGATAAGTCGTCGTGTCGCTACGTAAAATTAATTGAGCGGGATGTTAGCGCGCGTTGATTGCACTAAGCCGTTACCGGCTCAAAACCTGATTGCCGGTTTACTACCGGTTTACATCCAGGACATGGTTTGGAAGGTGCTAGATTCACACTTGGTATCTTCACGACAGAATAGACATTATCTCAAAGGTAGAATATAACCCTATTTCTTGTTTTGGGTGGAACTGACTCACCTCAGCGACTCATGTCGCTAATTTATTGGCGGGCAAAAAGCGCGGGTTCGATTCCCGCTGCGGAAAAAATATCTGGGTGTTGTAGCATTTTAAGGTACCTATTTACAAAAAAGTATTTATGTTTTCATCATTCATCTGGTTCCAATAGTAAAAGCTTTGCTTAGTTTGGGGCTAGATAGTGCTGTGTAAAATGTACACATTTTTTTTTATTTATTCGAACTAGTGTCATCATCATTATTTTATTTTATTTTTATTTAGCTATTTTTATTTTTTTTTGACATTATTACAATTATTATAATTTTAATTTTGTAAAATATAATTAATCATTGCACGCCCCATAAAGGGCAAATTACATTGAATCTCCATTATCTGTGACATCTTTTTGACATGTAATTATGCAATAAATATACTTTGACTTTGACTTTGACATCATCATCAGCCTATAGCGCTCCACTTCTGGACATAAGCAACGCATCCAGTCTCGGCGAGCAGCCGACATAAAATACATGGCACTTTTCGACAGATAACAATATTATGCTATAAACGATAGATCCAATCGCCCGTTCATTGAGTATAGGAACCGTGCACGTTCACAAGAAAGCATTACCAGCTGATAGCTTGCGTGCTCCGGAGGGCACGTTTAATTGTCGGCCCCGGCTTATAAGTCGGCCTTTAGGCGGCCTATAAACTCCGTCACAAGAGCTGGCCACTAGATCATACGAACTTACAACAAAACAGCTAAACCGCTTTATGTGTAGTAACTTTTATACACCTGCTTAAACTACAATAATAATTTCCAGCGTGTCCTCATACGAGTACTCATGAAAGTCCGTGGTAACGAGTCGAGTTGATGTTGGTTCTCGGTTGCAACTTGAAGTACCAACACAAACTGCTGTGTTACCATTTGGTTGCGTGACATAGGGGACGAAGTTTTGTCGAGCATAACTATGCCACAACTATGACCCTATGTCACAAAATAATACACAAAATTATAAAAATCTCATTTTTATAGTTTTGTGTGTTTGAACAAAAGAAATAAATAGATTAGAATTTATTTATTTATAGAACAAGCTTTATGTACCTACCTACTTAAGTAAGAAGGCTCACCTTAGGTACAATTTGATAAAAATAAATGAGAAAGATATCTAGCAAACTAAATGAAAGTAAGACAAATAAGAAGACACTTTTATAAAAATATTACTAGGTACTACTCGTACATAGAAATGAGAATTTTGACAATAAGGACTGGACAACAGCTTAGTCGGCCTTGTCCACAGAAAAGACATGGTTAATACGTGCGGAGCTGACTAAGCCGCGGGTTTCCTCACGATGCTTTCGTTCACCGTTTCAGAATACTCTACTCTCAAATTTTTCGCACAGAAAAATCCATTGGTACACAACCGGATTTGAATCCACGACCTTAGGATAGGAAGGCGGGGTCACTACCAACTAGACCACCAGTGCTCTCTATAAATAAAAATATAATAAAATAAAAATAAATACACTAGAATTCATATAAACCGTGCCTCCTTTTAATGCGATAGTAAGTACCTATATTTTGTCCTCACGGCAGCACATACTTCAGCGGATGTGACGTGGCACGTTGACATTGCCTCGGCCTTGCTAACGACAGCCTCGTACGAGTACAAATTAACTGCAGACATTATACTTTTTGCGAGTTCGGAATGGCTGTTCTTTGTGGAGATTGCTGTTTTCAACTGTCTTGACGCAGACTTTGTGAAGATACAACTTGTGTATTTGTTGTATCATTATTTTCTTTATAAAGTTATGATTTACATTTTTTGTCTGCTAAGTTTGAAGATTCTTGAAGTTTACAAAAATCTCAGTAACGTTTGTGAGATCCGAGAGATGGAAGGATGTTTATGCATCAACCACGGCGCAATTAATTCGAATTAAACTAAAAATATAGTTCGTGATCTGGATTAACATAAACTTTCCATCTTGCTACCTCGCGAGCGATGTTACTTTAGGAAACTAATTCAAAATACCAAATACCTCTCAATGAAATAGAAGTCAAATAGAAAACTGTAGGTGTCTACTTACAGTAGAACCACAAATATTGTGCGCTTCGGCAGTTTTCTTCTAGCTTCTGAAATACGAACTAACGCGACGATGATAATGTAATATTGAAATGTTACAATAATTATGTAAACACTTATTTTTTAAAGACTTGGTTCAGTTATTATTAGTTTCATATTCGGAAAAATTCAGTTTTCATACAAAGCACGAAGTTTGCCGAGGCGCACAATATTTGTGGTACTGAACACGCTTCTGCAGAAGTGGCAAATCTTTAAAGCAAGCTTCAACCCTTTCACCACATCTTGTTTAAAAGAACCAGTGATATGAGTAATAGTAAGTTAAAGGACACAAGTACATAGTAGCCGTGAAATGACGGTGAACTAGGCTTTCGGATCAGAAGTTGTAGAAACTATCTGGGGGAGCTGACACAGAGTCCGGTTAACGAGCCGGCCGCACTCTCAAACCTCAGTTCAAGTGGAATTAATTGGTGGTCCATTACTTCTTTGTTTCTCTTTGCTGACGTCACTTCTAATGAACGCTCTTGGCATCGCGAACAAAAACTTTCATTCACATTGACGGCCTCGGTGGCGAGGCGGGCGATTGCTCGGCAGAAACGCAAGAGGCGCGGGTTCGATTCCCGCTGCGGAAGATATGTTTGCATATTCTGCAAATATTTCTTCCGGGTCTGGGTGTTGTGGTAGCATGGTACTCGTAGTTTCTGATACCCACGACACAGGGAATCCTAGTGTGGGGTCAGGACTATGTATGTGACTGTTGGGTGTTATTTTATTATTACATTAATCGAGTTACTCGCACGTGCGTTTTGAGCATCCGTGCTCAAAACGGTGATAAAACACACAACTAAATTACGATGACATTGATTTCAATCTACCATTTTGTTTTGTGCTGATTTCTTGTAGCAATACCCGACTACAAAAGAAGAGTATTGTTTTTTATTATACAGATACATTATGGTGTACTTCGGCTATCGCTGTAGAGCTTGACGAATTTTGGTAGATGAAGTGTCGTTAAATCGTTTCGATTATATAAAAATAACAATACGTCATTTTTAAATTATTTCTTATTTGTAATTTGGTCCCCTAATTCAATTGAGATAATAGCTTTATGTTAGTCACTGTGATTTTAAAATAAAACATCAGTTATGTTATGTTTATATTATTAAACAAGATAAACTTTAATATTACTTAAACCCACAATCCTCTAGTTAAAAAGTCCATAAAAGTATCGTTACTGGTTATAAGTTGGTATCGGATCGGGGCGCGTCGCCACTAAATCTCACTCGCGATACTGAGCGACTTTGTGCCTTCCACTCAGCCGACACAGCGCAGCAGGACAGCTGGGACAGTCGATGACTTTCCAGACAAAACAAATGAGTGACTTGTGTGGGCGTTATCAAATGATAATGCCTATAAGACTCCTTTCTGACATGCCGCTCGTGCTGTTCGATGGCCATGTCGGAGGAATCGAAAGCCACACTTGATTATGCGATGCTATAAGGTCGATCAAGTGCGATCCTTTGAAATGTAGTGTGACCAAAAAATAAATTCCTGTTATGTGACAATCTGGTGTGACCACGAGTCCGCAGTCATATTATCCCCAGACAAGTCACTCGTTTGTCTCATCTGGAAATTCATCGACTGTCCCAGAACGGGAGTATAAACTCTGCTAGTAAACAGCATACACGAGCTGCCTGCAAGTAAGGAAAGCGCCAGAAAGCTGAGTCTAGAGACCTGGATTGTAGGTCCTGTAGACTCCAAAGCGTCACACTTCCGAGGTGCCTGTAGTTTCCAAATGAGCAAGTTGTAGATGACCCGGATTGATTGTGGTGTCATCCGTATCAGGCCCAGTCTGAAAACCAGCGCAGCTTCTCACGAATGTGTGGAGCTGCAATTTGCTGAGACCGGACCTGTTTGGCCCACACGACACAGAGGGGGCGACACTTATTAGCACAAATTTAAACCAATTTCATTATTGCATGTTTTCCATCTCTGTTTTTCTGCCTTACCCTATTATTATTTTATTTAAGTGTCTAGTGTTTTGTGTTCTCTGTGTATTGTGTGTCAAATAAACAAATTCTATTCTATTCTATTCTATTGAGAAAGAGATGGGATTTCTTAAAACATAGTCTGATTTTTGGAAGATTTTGTATGTGAACCCCTCGGTGAATAGCACCGAGAAGTGAACTAGCTAACCTCTCAGACCGTTGCGACTGAAGCCTGGAGCCCTGCAAGTGGAAGTCGACGTCAAATGGTGCGGATGCTGGCGGATAAATTAAGTGAATAGTTCGCGCGACGCGGCCAAATTAGATAACCAAGTTTGCCTTAAAGACTCTTGTGTTTGCAGGAAACTAACCATTTTTAGGGTTATTTTTATCGGGCCCGAGTAGCCCCTATAGTAGTAGTAGATTAGATACTCACTGGATTTTGGTGAAACAATGTATCATTATAATATTCTTAGACAGAAAACAGCGGGCAGTAGCTAGCTCCAAAAACGACTTTACAGAAATCTACGGACGGAAGCTTCAATCCATGAAAACTTTTTTTACACCTGCTCTCAGTGGATTTTTAGCATAGCTTTGTTATTAAACATTCCTTATTTTACCATTACCATATTTTTTTTATTGGCATTTGGAAAAATCTGCTCCCAGACGCCCAACTGCGATTGAGGGTCGCAGCTGGGCAGTGTGGGGTTGTCGAAACCCGACGACCCACTAAAAAACCACCTGGTGGCCAGCCTCGATGCATGTCAAGGGCCTCCGGCATCTCCTTACGGAACGGACCGGAGCACCAGGCCACATTACCTACAGTTCCAGAAATTATGTGCCTTTTAAATGCATATTAGATTCAAAAGCTTCAACCTACAAGCTGACACGGTGTTCATCTGGTTCTAGGTAGTAGGTAAGTAGGTAGATTGTCCCAAACGGGACAGTCGTGCGGACGGAACTCGCTCGCATTGCATCCCGAATGTGGCCTTACAGCGAATAGGGATGGCAGATAACCTAAGTTATAAAGAAGGAATGCAATCTTCTACTATTCATGTCACTAGTTTTTTTAACCAGTGTGATTAAATGCGCCTTAAAGGCTCCTTTGTGCATTTAACACAGTTTTTGTCCGCAAAGAATAGTTCGTCACATTTTACGTTTATAAGATTGAAATTACTATCTCGATATTATTTATTCAATAATCACCAGGATCATTTTGAAACGTAGGCACTTAGGTTAGGTGACATCCGCGAGAAAAGCGTAAAGAGTCGAAGCAAATGAAAGTAGTGCTTTTCCAAAGTTTTTTGACGAACCTATTTGATCTTCAAATCCACCACTTAATTAAAAAAATATTCTGCTACTTATATTATAGGTACCTATTTAATTTTTCTCGTAAATCCAATTTAAGGGCAAGGCAACCCTATTGTCAATGTATCCGCTAAACGCATGCAAATCCGGAACGAAAAGCATTTGCATTTGAATCGGGAGTTTTCCGTTCCCGCGGCGCCGGACCGCATCTACGCGCGCCTATTCTGTGGCTATCTCGCCATCTCATATCTGTATGGGTTATATTCTGTAGTTATACAGGGTGTTCCGACTTACATCATCAACATCAGCCTATATAAATCCACTGCTGGAAATTCACGTCCTCAAATACTTCCAGGACTTTAGTGCTTCCAGACCTAGTTTAACTTGGTGATTCTTAGCACCGTCGTTTCCCTGGCCAGGACACTGTAGCCAGGATGAGCAGAGTTGGGTGATTTTTGTAAAGCAATCATGATCATCTTATACATTCATTGGAGACAATTTATTCATTTTAACATTATAGTAATTATTAGAAATAATCAGGTTGAAATACATAAAACTATTTCGTGGTTGGATTCAGGGCTGCAAATAAATAAAACAATTAAATTAAATAAAAATTGTTTAATTCAGACAAATAGGCCATAAAAGTCTTAAATAAAATAGTAATTAATTACAATTGAAATAAAATAATAATAAAAATTACAATGCAAAGTGCTTTTATATTTAATTCACAATCTTTTCGTTCATACACCCTGTATTTCTCTTTGTGGCTATCCCTCTACATCATCTCTGTATGGGCTTTAGTAGCGAAACATTGAAAGCTGGAAATATTGAGTCGATTCGGATGGTCATGAATGTTTGGACGGAAAATAGTTTACGAAAATGAAATAAGTTATTATGAACGTTATATTGCAGAAGGTTACTATCGACGAAAATCCCGTTTTGAAGTAATACTGGCCTCGTATTGACTTTTCCAAGCTTCTTTCTTCTTTTATGTTCTTTTTCTCAGTCTTCTTCAATCTATGTTTTGCTCACGACTTTCTTTAATGCAATAGAAAATTAACTAGAATTTTCGTCGTATAATGTAACAAGATCTTCAATAATTATACTAGATAAACAAAGTTCGAAGTACCAATGAATAAGATGGCAACTCACAAGTATTTCCAAAGTTATTCTTCAGATCTATACATTTTACCCCCCTTTCCTCCAAGATACAAAGAATTTTCTTTGAAGTGCACGCTCGGAATGCTATTCATACATTTTTGCAGGGGATTAGCATCGCATCTGCCTTGAGTTTACATACCCCTTCTTACCCCTACTTACCCTTTTTTACCCCATATTCGAGCCCTATGACGTGAACATACTTTTTGGGGTGTTGAAGGCATAATAAGCTGGTAGAATTTGCCTGCAAAGTTTGCGAGTTTTTATAGGCACGGATATTTCTTTCGGGAAATGCGGAAGTGTTTTGTACGTTGCTTGGTTTGTCCTTCTTTCAGTAAAGAAGCGACACATCGACATGATCATTTAGTATAGATAAACATAGTTTAAGGGTTGTTGGAGTGACATAGGCTTTTGCTGGTGACTTTTTCTCTCGATATCACGCGAGCGAAGCCGCGGGTGGAATTTAAAACTGAATATTTGATCGAGCGAGTGAAGCGAGCGATCTCAGGGGCAACTTGAGCGATTTGGCGTTGTATGTTTGTGGATATGTTTGTTAAAGCATAACCTTCGAACCTTATCAGTATGAAACTTGGTAGGTCAATAGATTGTGCTATGAAGATTTGCTGGGAAGCATTATGAGCTTAATCGGTAAAGGGGTTGTAAAGATATTGGGTTCTCAAAAACTAGGATATTAAAAAATGCTTTTTATTTTATCCTAGGATGTATAGTTTTTAAATACCTACAACTAAAATAGTATGTTTTGAAATCCGTAATTATTATAGGCCTTGAAAATATTATATATTTTTTAATGTAAATTTTGGATTATAGAAATGAGTTTTAATTGCGTAAAAATATCTTGTTTATAATCCAAATCATGAATTCTGGTCGCGAGAGTTTTAAAAACACTATTTTTATTAAGGTGATTTGCTATATTATGTACATTTGAGTTACAGAACATTTATCCAAGCTGTCAGTGTCCGTGTGTATAAAGAAATATAAATGATACATAAAACAAAAGTTTGTGCAGGTACAAAAGAAGTCTATACAATTTAATTCCCAAAGGCGATGTTCGTAACAAGTTTAGAGACAAAGAAGCTGCACCGCCGGAGTTCCACACAAACGGGCCCTGTCTCTTTTTACTGACTTGCTTCAGCCTGTAGCACCAGTTTTTAACATCATCGAACTGCCAACGAGACTGTCAATATCGAGGAATTCGTCGTTTGCGCTATTTCGTTGTTTGACGTCTCGACAACAAAAGTAAACTGAAGAAATAAGTAGATCTCAATTTTCTTAAAATGACATCGCCTTCCTAAAAAACTGAGACTGACAGACGGACGGACAAACAGACGGATGAAAAGTGGGGGCTTAATATGGTCCCGTAGACATCCTTCGAGCACGGACCCTAAAAAGCGATCAACTAATGATTTAAGGTTGAAATTAACATCAGCAGTTCATCATGTTCGTCCCGACACCTGGCTCCACTTCTAAAGGAAGCAAAGATAAAGCTCTGAGAAAAGTTTCGTGGATCTACTTTAAACTCGATACAGAATTCCCCGGTCTCTTCACGAGTAGTTGGCGATATTCTGAGAACTTAGCCGTTGTATTTCTTTCTATATTATTGTTATAAAAACTTTAATTTCACCAGTCTTGACTTTAGTTATTGCAAAAATCCTACTATATTATAAATGTGAAAGTTTGTAAGGATGTGTATGTTTATGCCTCAATCACGCATAAACGGCTGAACGGATTTGAATGAAATTTGGACATAGTACATGTGTTCTGGATTAACATATAGGCTATTTTTTATCCAGGTACCACAAATATAAAAAAAACGTTATATCATAAATTTATTGTCTCCATTTTCCATAATGTATTCTCGTCATTTCAGTACTCACTCCTATTTTAGCCATGTCTTTATACAGTCTACTTAAATCCTAAATCTATCCACATTCATACAAACCGCTTTTCTAGTTAAGTATAAACTTTTTAATAATGCGAAAAACAATAATAAGCAAACGTAAAATTAGACACAAAAGTATAAAAATAACGAGCTAAACTCCACGTAATTAGATCGCAAAAGAACCTCGACATCCGTGACAGGGATAAGAAAGAACATTGGGGACTCCTTGAATCAGCACTTAAATAAATAAATAAATATTTGTGGACATTTCACACAGCGATATCTAGCCCCAAATTAAGCAAAGCTTGTACTATGGAAACCAGATGACTGTTAGAATACTTATATACTTTTTGTAAATACATACTTATAATACATAATACTACAACACCCAGAGCCAGAAGAAATATTTACAGAACATACAAACATTTCTCCCGTAGCGGGGATCGAACCCGCGCCTCTTGCGTCTCAGCCGAGCACTCGGCCACCACGCCACAGAGGTCATCAACTTGAAAGCGGAGTTCAGATTAATTTATTTAACAGAGGTATAGGGGATCGACTTACAACTCATCACGATTGTGCAAATATGCTAAGTAGATACAAATGGGGACTGCAATAAAACTTTTACGGGCCTTATTCACTATGACCAAACAAAAAGTAACGCGGGCAAACGCGAGCACGTTTTTAAAGTTATCGTATTCTATATGAAAATTTGATATTGCAAATATTTAGTCGGCCATAAAAAGACATGGTCAATAGTGCGGACTATGCCGCGGGTTTCCTCACGATGTTTTCCTTCACAGTTTGAGAGTATTGGTATAGCGCACATACATTTTTCGCACAGAAAAATCCTTTGGTACACGATCGAATTTGAAATCAGCTCCTTAGAATCGGAAGGCAGGGTCACTACCAACTAGACTACCAAAAACTAAGGCCTTTTACCATCTATAGTAGATGTTTTTATACAGCGTCAGGGGGCAACTTTTACCTTCACAGACGGGACGCTGTAGTGCCCGGGACGAATTAAGATGGAGTAGGCTTGCCCAGCACCTATTCCATCCTCTCAGCTTTGTCGGCCTTGTCCACAGGAAAGACATGGTCAATACGTGTGGAGCTGACTAAGCCGCGGGTTTCCTCACGACGTTTTCCTTCACAGTTTGAGAGTACTAGTATGGCGCACATACATTTTTCGCACAGAAAAATCTATTGGTACACGATCGAATTTGAAACCACCTCCTTAGAATCGGAAGGCGGGGTCACTACCAACTAGACCAGCAGTGCTCTCAAAATCTATAGGCAATGTGTAAAATGTAGCAGTTGAAGCATGGCCCTCGTCGCAGCGACCGCGACTAACCAAACCTTGAAAACCAATTTACGTCCCACAAAGAGTGTGTACCTTCTCGAGGATTTCACAAAAATTGAAAATACTTTTCAAATGCAGCATCCGCAGTTCAGTATAATTGAATCTGCAATTTGTATGGGATTTTAAAAAGTTGGTTATTGGAAGCGGAGCAAAATCTTGATGGATTCTTTCACTTGCCACATACTCTGAATGGGTATGTGACACATACTCTGGATATATTCCGTATTCGTAGTTACTATAATCCAGGATACGGAATCCTTGTATATCTGCAACTGTTCAGTTTTAGCAATTGGTAAGGTTTTTACTTGTGAATTGTACCAAATGCTTCCAGATGTTCTTCGGACTACTTTCTTAAAAAAATAACAGATTTGATAAGATCTAAAGAGATAATAACTAGATACAAACGATAATCCCTTTTATTTTTTAAACACCACCACACTTAACGCCAACTGCAAAAATGTACCTCAAACATTCACCATTTATAAATAAGTTTATTTAACCTGTTTGATATCACACCTGCTCACCGACCCATAATTACATTCATCCATTAAAACATAAAATTGCGTGTAAACATGTGGAACATAGCCTTTGAGCGAAGCTTCTCTTACACCCTCCGGTCAAAACGAGTGTTCTGCGTATCCTTTAGGGTGCAAAAATGTAGGTTCTCAGTGGGGTAAGTGCCATGAAATTATGCGAAGCAGAGGTGACATACGGAGTCGAGTTGCGGTTACCCCCATTCATCGCCCATTCTATCTCAACCCCATAATGGATTTAATATAAAAAAAGTACTATGGGAACCAGAAGGCTGATAGAAAACTTATATACTTTTTTTTGTAAATACATACTAATGATACTCGGAAGAAATATTTGCAGAGCATGCAAACATTCCTTCCGCAGCGTGAATCGAAACCGCGCCTCATGCATCTCAGTCGAGCACTCGCCCGCTACGCCACAGAGGTCGACAACGTAATGGGAATTTTCCTTCTCTTCACAACCAAAAAACTTAATATTTTACGTTCATATAAATACTACATATATATCCCTATATACCTATCTATCTCGGCAGTGTCCCTTGCGCCCTTATTTACAGCGTGGACCGGACCGGGTAACGTATAAGCGTTACGTGACGCGATAATGCCTTTTAATAATGCAAGTACAACTGTTGGGGTCCACATCTCTCACCCTAGAGGGAAGGGGGGGGGGGTTCAATAGAGTAGGACCTTCAAATGGTAGGTTATTTGAAAATTCTAATGTCAGATAGAGGAATAACAATTAGGATTAGACTGACTTCTCCGAAGCCGTACTTCGCATGATACTCGGATAAAAAGTAGGTAGCCTAGGTATAATGTTAGTCCAAAACAAGTAGTACTATGTATTTGTAAGTCTTACCCCCGAATACTCAAACGCGACTCAGAGTTGAGCACGTCTCAGCTCACGATGACAGTTTCTGATGAAAATCTGTCAAAAAAAAACGTCATTTGAGACGTGCTCAACTTTGAGATGCGTTTGAGTATTGGGGGGTTAATCAAATCTGCAGTGATTTCGCCGTGATTGAGACGCAAACATTATCATAAACTTTCGTATTAAAAGTAAATTCGTATGAGCTAGTGGCCATCTCTTGTGACGGAGTTTTTAAGCCGCCTAAAGGCCTCCGTCATGACTTAACGGCTTAAAAGCCGGAACCGTGCCCTCCGAAGCACGGAAGCGCTCAGTTCGTAATGCTACCAGCGGTCGCCCATCCCAGCGGTCGCCCATCCCAATTGTGACCGCGCACAACGTTGCTTAACTTCAACGATCAATCAAGAACATCTGAACAAGCTACGCCGCGATCACTTTCGGATTTATAATATGAATTATTAAGGTTAACAGGCGCCATATGACCAAGTCCGTCTGTTAGGAAACTGTACCTTAAAATAATAAATTCATACTTATTCCCAAAATATTAACTGATAAACTATAGCAGTGTATAAAACAAAATTCAAATTGCACTAAAAATCCATCGAAAACTTGTTAAATAATTACACTAATGAATTAAATTAAATTATCCATTTTAATTAATTCAATGGCAAATGATGGCGTTCCCAGGCGAAAACGGTTGGAACTACATAGCCTATGAAGAACAGCTGGTTTACTCGCACAGAACTGAGCATTAACAAGGTGGATGTTTTAGTGACGCTTATTAGTCTGACATGGGTTTTCTTGAGCATCTCAGAATCGACTATTAGTACCATGTTTAACGAAGTAATTTTTTTATTCTGTGTTTCTAATACTCAAGATATGGAGTTAAATAGTATTGTTCAACTATTATTTGTGTTGTTTTTGTTAGAGTAAGGCTTATGATGTTATCGGTCTATGGGTCAGTGGGTCGATATGCAGTCCATGGCCCACCTACTCAGCTGCCCCTTGTGCCCGAACACCTGCACGAGAGACGACCTGAACAATGCCACTCCCAACGCTGTGGAAGTGGCTAAGTTCTTCTCCAAGATAGTGTGTGAACCTTTGACACAATAGAAGAAGAAGTGGGTCGATTAATGGAGGCAGCACAAAACCATTTTGTCATGGAATTTTATTGAGGATGCTTGTATACAGCAGTAGACTTCTATCGGCTGATAATGATAATAAAAGTTAAAGATATAGGGACTCAGCTGTTTAGTGTGCTCTGTGGAGCACATAAAGTACCTAAGCTGCACTTGCAGCCTCAAATTATGCAAAACCCAGTTTATGCAAATATTGTTAGACGTATCTGTTTATTTGTTAAACTTCGGGATATTTGTTTTATTTCTTAGGGCTCTTTATCGCCTCTGAATATTCATAAAGTCTGAATTTAAATAAACAATGTTATTTATTCTTGTAGGCCGGTTAGGTGAATCCAGGATTGAGTCCACGTGTCAGAATGTTGAAATTGTTGATTAGATCATAGTCAAAAATTTACGTTACATACTAGCTAAAAATATTGAACTTGCCAAAATAATAATATGATGATGATACAAACATTTCTCCCGTAGCGGGAATCGAATCCACGCCTCTTGCGTCTTAGCCGAAAACTCGCCCGCCACGCCACCGAGGTCAGAATATTCCGGATATTCATCATCATCACCTAATACTCCTCTTTTTTACTTAAGTATGTGCTTCGACGTTTCGATTTAATCCTGTACTGTACATTGTAACGAAATAAAATAAAATATTATGGCTATATTATTTAAAATCTTGTCTTGGATATCATCAAATATTTTTTCACAAATATATTTTTTATGTAGTGTTACGTACCACTAGCACGGTTCGTGAAGTTATCGAGTCACAAATGAGCCATCCTAAACTCAGTGCGCACAGATACAACTGGGAACTGTTTAGTTAGACTATGTAGGTACAAACTATAGAGGTAGTCTACACGGTGTCCTACGAGCAGTCCATCAATATAATATTCTCTAAAATCACAAAGTTCTGGATATTAAACTACTATTCGTATTACTAGTCGTATCTATAGTTCCTTTTGAACCAGTAAGTAAGTAAGTTCATGTAAGTTCAGTAAGTATGAGCTAGCGGCTAACTCTTGTGACGGAGTTTTTAGGCCGCCTAAAGGCCTCCGTCATGGCTTAACGACTTAAAAGCCGGTACCGACAATTTAGCGTGCCCTCCGAAGCACGGAAGCGCTCAGCTCGTAATGCCAGTTGCGGTCACCCATCCCTTAGTCGACATTTACGACATACTCAGGGAGAGAAAAAATTAAAAGAATAAGAGAGAAGTAAGAAGTCCACTAAAAACGTCATCAAGCAATAAACACAATCCGAATAAACTGTTGTCAGTCAGTATGATTCTTTACTTAGAAATAACGTAGTGGTTATGGGGCACCCTGTATGGTTTGTGGGGTGATTGAGATGCGGTCGGTTTGGGTGTTATGGGGTTGTCTGAGTGACGTTTTATCACTTCAAATGAAACTAGGAACACAGTGTTTTGTTAACAAAGTGGGTTCGTAGATAAATCGCTTTACATCGCTTTACAGCGTCGTATAAAGGCTTTAAGCGCAAGTTGGGTTGTGAAAACTATTTTCCCTTTAGAAAAAATGATAGACATTGAAGGGTTCCTTCTCCATAACCTTACCGCCACCGTCCCGGAAATAAAAACAAAGCAATATCTGTCAAAAGTTTGCTTGTATATTTTTTTATGTTCGGGGTTTCTCTGAAGGATAGGATTCGTAAGGATATTATCCGACAGAGAATCAAAGCTATCGACCGCTCGCTTGTGCCGCTTCTTCCATAAAAAAACTCAAGTTTAGACACTAAGTGCATACAATAAAATAGAAGTGAAATCACAACGATGTTTCAAGAATCCCGAACAAAGTTTTCGGTGCACCGCTGGCATCGACTTGGCAAGTGTTCGCAGTTTCAATCAGATAACGGAATTCATTTAAAATTGTCTCTCAAAGTTATAAAAAAAGGATCTACATGAGATATAAAAACCTTAGGGTACCATTTACTTGTGGTCCAGTTCTTTAGAATCAGTGCTGTGATTTTGCGTTCAGTTGACGCATGTCTTTCAATCTGGTTTTCCTACGATAACATAGTGCACATATTCATTTTTGAATAAAAAACAACAAAATATTTTTACATACGAATATTCGGAAGGCGGAGCACTACCACTAAGTCGCCTTCAAATCTTTATCTTAGAGTAAAAGACTACCCTCTTTATTAATAAAACTTAAGAGTACTCGTAGACCTGTTTTGATTCATGACTGTTCATATTCGCTCTACTAAATTCATATGAACAGAATATATAAAAAGAAGGGATATAGTTCTGAATGTATTAAAAATAACTATTATTAATACTCTAGGTACGTTCTACACATGCTCAATTTGTCCACTCTCAGTTAACCGCTAGTTTACAAACCTAGTGCAGTGTTGATTGTAAAGAGGCCGCAACTATGACGATACCCGATTCGAGGAATAAATCACCTCGCTGTGGGAAATTGCTGACTTGTGCTCGCACGATACCGGCTAGTGCGGCCACTGGAACTATCGATAAAATCACAAATTACATCTTGGAATTTTATATTGCGCTTCGAAGTAGCATGGCTATTTTCTATTTCACTTTATGTATAGTAACTTGTTACCGCCTAAATTCATTTTATGGTTCTAAGAAGTAACTATCGAAGCGCTTGTGGCGTAGCTTGCATATACATTCTTGATTGATCGTTGAAGTTAAGCAGCGTTGTGCGCGGTTAAAATTTGGATGGGTGACCGCAAGTGGCATTACGAGCTGAGCGCTTCCGTGCTTCGGAAGGCACGTTAAATTGTCGGTCCCGACTTTTAAGTCGTTAAGCCATGACGGAGGCCTTTAGGCGGCCTAAAAACTCCGTCACTAGAGTTGGCCACTAGCTCATACGAACTTACTTTTTTTAAGAAGTAGCTATGGCTGTTTTCTAACTCTTCACCCTGTTGTAACCGGATAAAAAGTGGCCTATACAATTTATTTTATTTAATCTTTAAATGAATTAAATCCACAGAATGTGTCTTTGATTGTATTTAATACAAACCAAGTTAGCTGAAACTAGACACTTCCTTATTTTGTGAGTCTAGTTATCAATCAAATTAACACTACGACTATAATCGTGTCACTATTTGTTTCGATCCAATGTAAAGCGTTAAAGTGCACTTTATAGATGAAAATAACAACTTCTTTTTCAATCTGGCATCACAAATTTGGACTTAATAGGTTATGTTGATTAAATTTGTGTAAAAAAATGTGCAATACAAAAAAAGCACAATTTTTTTTGTCTCTAATTTTTATCGACACCGCCCCGTCCCTACCTCCTCTCTAGCCGCGTCATCTAATTTCCGCATCGCCCTGTAGGATGCCTCAACGAATGCGTTGTCAAACTCTCGCTACACGACATTACATGCACCTTAACCCATCGCAATAACCCCCATAATCGCATGGCAGTAAGTTATGAGCTAACGATCTGTGAAGGTAAATGAATGAGAAACAGCTCAGAGCTGAGCTTGGAAGCGATTTATTTGATTAAGCTTCATTTGAGCCGCAGTTTCGATCGGTCCTAGTGCTCTAAGCACTTGTTCCCACGCATCGCTAGTATCCATCGAAATTGTGCAATGCATTGATTCAAAATTATGTCCATTTGTACGAGTACATCCTAGTATATAAATATACTTTTCCTAGTGTACAAATTGTATCAAATAAGGAAATAAATTGATTTAATTTGATTTGATATAATAATAACTAGCGACCCATCCCGGCTTCGCATGGGGATAGACATATACCATCGCGGACTTTTTTATAGACCTTTTTAAGGTGTACAATACTGTAGTACATTATTTTGATCTATCTCGTAGGGTTCAGCCAGCGTTTGCAATGTAAGCGCAATAAAAAGTGTGTTTTTACGACATCACATTAGAAACCTCTAAAATTATCAGTGCTTCTCTACTATATTATGCATGTATTATACATATTAACTTTCCTCTTGAATCATTCTATCTATTAAAAAAAAGCGCATCAAAATCCGTTGCATAGTTTTAAAAATCTAAGCATACATAGGGACAGAGAGCGGGAAGCGACTTTGTTTTATACTATGTTAGTGATAAGAATATTTCTTTATCTTGAGGTATAATAAGGCCACCCGTACAAGGTCTAAAACTAAAAACTAAAACTAATATGTTAAATACAAAACGTGTAAAAAAAGGGGTACTTCTTTCACGCAGCAATCGGGAAATGGATTGACGTGATTTTTTGCATAGATATACTTAGTATACTTCTCTGCTGGACTGGGAGTAAAAAAAAGCAAAGAATGCGTCAAGCTGCTTCTCCCCGAGCATATCGTAAAAGTCGACTATGGGATAGTATTCTCTCCAAAATGATGGACCACCTTTAAGGGCGATGGGCTGATCACCTGTCACCATTGTTCACCATTTCCAATCTTAGGATTTTAAATCAGAAGTGACTGCAAGTTTTCTTATGTTTACTTGTGGCTCTGCCTACCCTATTAGAGATATGGGCGTGATAATATGTATGTATAGTTAATGGGCCGAGAAGTGGCATGGTTAAATTTTACCCGGGTACCACGCGAGTAAAGCCATAGGCAGAACCAGTAAAGTAATAAATGAATGCTAGCGGTTCTGGTTCTACAAATTTTGTAGTAGCTTCAAATGCAAGTTGAATTCAGCTGATTTTGATGAAATTACTTCGAATTGCTTTAGCAGCATAAGCGTTCACCGATTTGCTTGTTTATCATTTCAATGGATAAACAAATGTTGAATAATAAAATAAATAAATATTGAGGACATATCACACAGCACCATCTAACCCCAAACTAAGCAAAGCTTGTATAATGGGAACCAGATGGCTGATACATAGAATACTTATCCTCTATATACTTTTTTTTGTAAATACATATTATAATAAAAAATACTACAACACCCAGAAGAAGAAACCCGGAAGAAATATTCGCAGAGCATGCAAACATTTCTCCCGCAGCGGGAATCGAACCCACGCCTCTTACGTCTCAGTCGAGCACTCGACCGCCTCGCCACAGAGGTCGCCAAATAAAAAATGTTAGAATCTTTTGAAATAGAAGTACGATAAACAGTTATTATAGGGATTCTTGTCTACAAATCTTTGCATTTCACTGAAAGGAACTCCCAAATAAAAATATTTCACAATTCAACCCTCTGCCAAAACGTCTATCTATGAATGGATCACTATACATCGTGATGTTAAAAAGCACATCTGAAAATCGCATCCGAATTAACATAAAACCCAGCGAGGGGCAATAAAAGAGAGCTTCGAAACACGCTGTATATAAACACAGGGCTGGCACCTCAGGGATACACCTTAGAAGCCAATTTGGAGATATAATAGTATGTTTTATATTGTTTAAAAAACACAAGATGCAAAAAAATCGTAGTTAGTAGGTAAAGAACGTACGTAATTTCTGTATATATTTTTGGCTTCTGTTTTATGAAAACATTTGATTTTTGTTATGCATATAAAATACTCTTACTAATGCTACTTGTGTCATTCGTTTTTAGAATGCGATAAAAGAATTGAATTACGTTCACCTTGTAAAATTACACTTTAATTTCAAATTATGTGGCAACCCTATAGATTTTTAGTTGATCCTGTAATATCGTTTATACACAGAGTGATGAGCGGACGAGAGGAAGAAGGGAAGGGGGGTGAGGAAGGGGGGGGGGGAACGCAACTCAATTAGCTAATGAAAATGTACTGTTTTGATAATCTTAAACGGGCTGTAGACTGTAGTGGGCCGACAAGACAATTTTAATTAAATTTTTATTCGTTCGGAAATGGTTTTCCTTTTTAGCGTTTATAGGTACGTTTTACGAGATTAATTTTGAGGATTTAATGGGTTTGGGGTATTTTAGGAATTTTAATATTATCTGCTTTTTATCCAAAGATAAAGTAGTTCCGCTGACGGAAAATACTTTTAAAAACGACATGTACAAACATCAACTTTGATGAATCGATGATGGACAAAATTATAAATAAAAAAATATACTTAGGTTGACATTTCACACAGCGCCATCAAGCGCAAAGCTTGCCATGGAAACCAAATGGCTAACATAACACTAACATTCCTACTTTTTCATATCAAATACTGTGCGCCTCAGCAAACTTCGTGCTTTGTATGAAAACCGAATTTGTCCGAATATGCAACTAAAATAATAACTGAACCAATCCTTATAAAAATAAGTACCTATCTATATAATTATTGTAACATCTTTAATTACATAATCATTAGACGAAAATTGCCGAGGCGCACAATATTTGTGTAAACAAACAAGTTCTATCAACTGAGCTATGAAGCCAGTCGAGATTATTGATACACTTCTCCTATAGATTTCGGCAGTTTCAAGTATAAAAACATATTCCCGGGGAAGTAGTAAATCGTCTCCCAGTAAATCTCGGATATACCATTTCCGGTAGGTCCCCCGCGGCCGACGCGATCACGATCCAATATTCGCGTCTGCTGTATTGTGTTACGTGAGCCGTGAACCCTTTCTCAACTCATAGGTTCAACTCATTTTTATTCACTGTCATTTTACAAGAGTTTATGAGGAGGGAGACCGCCCAAAGGCCTCCGGTTTAACGACTTAAAAGCCGGGACCGACAATTTAACGTGCCCTCTAAAGCACGGAAGCGCTCAACTCGTTATGCCACTTGCGGTCACCCATCCTAATTATGACCGCGCACAACGTTGCTTAACTTCAACGATCAATCAAGAACGTCTTAGCAAGCTACGCCACAAACGCTTCATAATAATGTAATATGTTGATGTGGCCATACCGCTTGTTCATAAGCTTAGTTAACCGCTACGTTCAACGCGTTCATCTAAAAATTGGACTCAGGGTTGAAGTAAACTGTGAATACAGAAGGTGTCTGATACAACGACATTATTTGCTATTACAACAAGTTTTTTGATAGCTTCTTTAAACAAAAACCTCTATTTAGTTTTAGTTTTTGACTGAAAAGTATTTATTATTACACATCTACATCTATTTCTTTTAAAAAGATCCCAAAAAAACATCAAACACCGTGGCGAATCCCAACGCGCACGGACAAGAAGTTGTATTTCATAGCGAATGGATTTTTCATCTGAAATGCTGTAAATCGGCAACCTGAGTGACAGAGGGACAAAACTACAGAACGCATTAAGAAGAATTCAAAAGAAGTACGAACGTCTGCCAAAAAAATCATAAACTAGGATTTGTTGTACCTTGAATGTCAGGAATATCAGTACCATGGTACCACAACACACTACACCTGAGAAATATTTACAGATCATACATTTCTCCCATTGGGGAATCAAACTAGCACCTGTCGTATCTCAGCCAAACACCTCGCCAAAATCACCTTTGAATCGTACCTGTACAAAATAGTAATTACTTATTATTTAGTCAGTGCCAAGCGAAATGATTTAAAGTGCGCCTCAAAGGCTTCTTTCGTGCACTTGACACATTTTAAAACTTTTTGATAACTTATAGTGCTTTTGAAGGCATCGTGAGGCAACCGGTATGTCATAGAATCTAAAAAGTTTGAAAACATGACGATGTCAAGTGCATAAAATAAGCCTTTGGCGCGCACTTTAACCACCACGCTGATTTGAAAGAACTGGTGTCATTCGTCACAGGCTTCCTCGATACGGGCTCTGCCTAGTGAGATAGCCAACAATATGGCAATTAAGTAGAATAAGTTCTCACATGAGTGTTCTAAATACTTTGATCCACCATTTCCCTAATGTTATATTTGTAAGGACTTTTAATAAATATTTTAGCTTTTTTTTTAGTTCATACTGACTATTTCTCTGTATAATATCTTTCCTCTTCATCCCTACCCTTGAAGGTTCCCGGAGGATAGGTTGGCGCGTCCCAAAGAGAATTTGGATTCCTTTATATCTTTTTTGAACGCTTCAAATTTGTTTGCCTTTTGAGTTGGTTTTAAGACATTTGCAAATACTTTTATGTAATTCTGAGCTTAAATTTTTATTATTTAGAAACATTATTTTGTATATATTTATCAAGTATAGGCATCACAATTAAATACTTAGGGCTATTTTTAACAATATTATATCATCATCAGCATGGAAAATCAGTATTTACTGGAGTCCCTCTCAGGAGGCCTCCATAATTTCCAAGATGAACGTTTTTGTCCTGTTGACTATGTCATCGGTCCATCGGGTCCATCATTACATTTCTCAGTCAGGTTTTACTCGCCAACGCTTGTTTGTTCTTTGACCTACCAGTACTTGACAGAGCTATATAAGTTTTTAAACATTAGCAATTACAATTAACGGGATAATCTACTTCAGCTTTCGTGTTCATGGCGCATGTAACTATGTCGAAATATCGGGAAACACCAAAAAAAACAACGAATCATGGTAAATATCCCGTTATAAGTGCTAATTGTGGCAGAGCTATGTTAGTGACTTTAGTTTTACTTGACCATCTTACTAATATTATAAATGCGAAGGTTTGTGAGGATGTGTGGATGTCTGGATGTGTCGATGTATGTTTGTGCCTCAATCACGCCGTAACGACTAAACGGATTTGAATGAAACTTGGAATATACATAGTATGTGCGCTGGAATAACATATAGGCTACTTTTTGTTTAAATACTACGTCAGCAAAGCCGCGGGCGAAAGCTAGTAATAGATAACTTTTTTGTCGGTTTTCTACAGTTACAATTTGCATAATATCCCTCCCGGATCGCCTCAGAAACAACCTTTTTCCAGTGGTTTCCAGTTTCAACAATAATTCTATTGTGTGAAAAGATTGTTCCTGGCGATCTATCAAACTTGCTGACGGATATTAATATAATCCCGCACTTAAGCGCCCACAACCCTTTCTATAACTCCATTGTCCACATAAAAAGCCACGAAACTTACATAGAAACTCACTCACATAACACCATAGTGCTATGGTGCACATGGTACTGGAACAAGGGAATTACAAGTAATGGCAAGAGCCCATAACGGCTATGGTCGATGTAAGTAACTTAATCCAAAAACTTGTGTGTTTATTTATTGAGAGCACTGGTGGTGTAGTGGTGATGGGCTTCCGATCCTAAGGTCAAGGGTTGGAATATTGTCATGAACCAATTTATTTTTTGAAAATAAATGTATGCCTTCTACTTTAACGTCTAGTACTCTCCCGAGCAAGTGCGAGTCGGATTCGCACACGAAGGGTTCCGTACTTTCGTACACGTCATGTACTTTTTAATATGACCTTTTCCCTATATACTTTGGCCACAAAAAATGTTTCTTGTATGACCCCTATTCTTTTTTTATTATACTACTATCAACTCTCTACCTATTATGGTTCATGAAATACGGCCTGCTGGCAGACGGACGGACAGACGGACAGATAACGGAGGCTTAGTAATAGAGACTCGCTTTTACCCGAAGGTTACGGAACCCTAAAAACTAATCGAGTACCCCCGAAGAGGCTACTTTCGTGCCCTTGACACAGTATGTTTTCTTACCTCCTACCTATTCTGTAATGAAAGTGAATACGCCACATTTAAAAAAAAATGGCCCTGTTAATCTATCGACGTTTTCTGCTGGACTGGGAGTAAAGAAAAAATATAGACGTCCAGTTGCTTCTCTCCCCGAGCATGTCGTAAAAGTCGACTAAGGGACAGTATCCTTCAACATGATGAGATACAATAAGCAAGTATTCCCAAGGAGAGTTGGCGTCAGGCAGGCCGATCATAAAAAAACCTTAGCCAAAACTCTTACAGCATGATCCAAGGATCATGCTGTGCTGACCCCACATAGAGTGGGATCAAGGCAAAAAGATGATGATGATTTGTCGACGAGGATGGGAGATACGATGGGGACGAGAATACATAACAAACGGATAAAAAGTGTGTAAATTTCTTCTTTATTTCAAGCTCATCCACAGCACTTTGCTATCAACTCCGAGGGTGCTAATTCTGGAAGATCCAGTTGGCGGCGCGCCAGCTGGAGTCGTTTAGCGCAGGCAATATCCTGATAATTCTGAGGCCATTCGCGACGATTCACACTTTTTGTACAGCTGTTGCAGCTTTTACATAGCATTGGATGAGCCAACTCTAGTGGCAATTTTAATTCTGGCCAAAAGACCTACGCATAGGATACTAATATTTTTCGAAGACGGCCTCGGTGGCGTGGCGGGCGATTGCTCGGCAGGGTCGCAAGAGGCGTTGGTTCGATTCCCGGTGCGGAAAAATGTTTGCATGTTCTGTAAATATTTCTTCCGGGTCTGGGTGTTATGTTGTGGTATCATGGTACTAATAGTTTCTGATACCCACGACACAGGGAATCCTAGTGTGGGGTCAGGACTATGTATGTGACTGTTGGGTGTTATTTATTTATTTATTCATCATCCATCATATAGAGAGGATGAATAAAGTAAGTTCGTATGAGCTAGTGGCCAACTCTTTTGACGGAGTTTTTAGGCCTCCGTTGTTTAACTTCAACGATCAATCAAGAACGTCTAAGCAAGCTACGCCACAAGCGCATGGATTGCCATCTGTTTAGTTTTACAATAAACGTTGAATAAGCCACTCTTCGATATAACTAGTGGCTTTGTACTGTCACGAACGGAATCACATTTCTGAATTATGACGTTATACCCTGTACACAGTCCCGCATAACATGCGCACATTTAGACGTAATACCCGCTTTATCATCGAACAAAACTCCACTCTATGTTTAAAGGCACAAGGCTGGTTTTTGATTGAGAATTTTTGTCGAAATTATTATAAACACATTTCACATTTTGACACGGTAAGCCGTAGTCAATTTTGCAGGTTATCAACTTCTAAAGCTCGACTTTATGTGTCAAGAAATAGGTTGGAAATCTTCGGTATTGTGTCCAGAAGTACCAATCCTTGTGTTCAATGATGTCGTGGATCCGATATTTATTTCGGGACTTTGAGCTATGAGGCTGAGGGATTAAGGTTGTTTTTGTGTTGTGTGTATTTTGGCGTTTTATTTTATGGGTGTAATAATATTGCCCCATAATTGTAATGAATTCCTGAAACTGAAATGGCTTTTTGGTTACTGTTTAATCAAACTACCTATCGAAAATGAATTTTATTTAATGAGACATAGTACTACTACTAAGTCATGTCACTAGGTCTTTCTAACCAGTGTGTTGAAAGGATCTGTGTGCGCCGCAAGGGCATAGTTTAATTGTACCGATAAAAATATTGCTAGCTCGATTAACATTTCATGAGGTTACTTCAACCCCTTTCAATTTAAAACAATGTATTTATTTGAAGTACTTGTTTATAGATTGATTTTCACAATAAAAATGTGCGGAAAAACTATAAAAATCCACTTTGTATCCGACATGAAAACTTTCATGAAACATGAAAAAATCCTTTCAAATATTCATAGCTGGCATATGTACGGGACCCTCGTTGATTTATGGTAATCTGCACCTTGGAGCGTGAGGTTCCCAACTATCTATTGTTGCTGATCCCCAATTGATATGCGAAAAGTTCCCGCTTGACGGTTTTGCACTTTTCACTTTGACTTGTCGAGTTATGGCAGGTGGCTTTTGTGCTTTTGTTATTATTTATGGGCATGACAGTACTGATGTAGAACTTATACAGGGTGTTCCGAAACTCAACGTCAAGCAGGCACGGGGCGAGAGGGGGGGGTCATATCAGTCCGGGAAAAATAAAAAAAAATCCATATCAGTTAGTTCAGTCATAACTGGCAAATTTATAAAAATGGGGAAAATCGACACCTTATATCATATCTTTGGGAATTAATGTTATTATGGTATTTAGTAAATGTACATCTACCATGTTCAGAGCAAATAAATGTCTTTATCTTTATCATTGTGATCACAATTTTTCACAGTTTTTTTGGTACTAATCGCAGTCATAAGAAAAAAAAGGTTGCTAGGTTAGTTAAAATTAACGTAGTTTCTTTGAATCGTAGTTGAAAAAATATTATCACCTAGTTGCTTTTTTTTGTCTGAAACCACTTAAAAATTGGAGTCGAGACTTCGTAGATATAGAAAATAAAGAGTAGAATGAGTAAGGCACAGTACATAGTAGTCGTATCACAGTTCTTTTGATCCAGTGTGGTGAGAGGATTCAAAGTGCACCTCAAAGACTCCTTTAATGCATTTAAATTGTTTTCCTTTCCAGAGTATTGGTATTAACGCACATACATTTTTCGAATAGAAAAATTCATTGTTTTGGATTGAAACTACGACCTTAGGATCGGGTGGCGGGGTCGCTACCACTAGACCACCAGTGATCTCGTACCATTAAGTACTGAAAACGAAGCGCAGGAAAACGAATATTTTTCATACATAAAATGTAGATATATGTTTTTTATAATATTTTCATAATGGGTTAACACTTACAAAAAACAGTCTAGTTGAGAACCTCCTATTTTGAAGTTGGTTAAAGAAAACTTATTTTATTTATAGCACGAGACCGGAGCTTTAGAAAGCAAGCAAAGGGTAAAAAATCCCAGCTGTGGGACAATTCACTCATAGCAATACTAATAATAATAAATAACACCCAACAGTCACATACATAGTCCTGACCCCACACTAGGATTCCCTGTGTCGTGGGTATCAGAAACTACGAGTACCATGGTACCATAACACCCAGACCCGGAAGAAATATTTACAGAACATGCAAACATTTCTTCCGCAGCGAGAATTGAACCCGCGCCTCTTGCGTTTCTGCCGAGCAACCGCCCGCCACGCCACTGAGGACGTCATTAATAGTAGTAATATTTGTGTTATTTCCACACACACCTGGATTTTAAATCGTCGTTAATTAATTTTATCTCAGCGGATCTAATTTGAGCAAACGTGGTATTAAAACGCTGTCAGCATAAATTATGAAATTAAAACATTTCTGTGCGTCCCTCGTCCACAATGCCTGTCAGGCGCAAATATATAGGGGTAGGTAGGACTAGCAGCGGGGGTAGGATATCTGGATCTCTCCATTTCTTTGGTTGAATGGTTTGGTTGAATGACCTGTCATTGAAATAAAAACGAACTTACATACATAATAAGAGAGCACTAATGGTCTAGTTGGTAGTGACTTCGCCTTCCGATCCTAAGGTGGTGGGTTCAAATCTGGTCGTGTAGATACCAATGAATTTTTCTGTGAAAAAATTTATGTGCACTATACCAGCACTCTCAAACGGTGGAGGAAAACATCGTGAGGAAACCCGCGGCTTAGTCAGCTCCGCACGTATTGACCATGTCTTTCCTGTGGACAAGGCCGACTAAGCTGAGAGGATGGTATAGGTGCTTGGCAAGCCTACTCCATCTTAATTCGTCCCGGGTACTACAGCGTCCCGTTAGTGAAGGTAAAAGTTGCCTCCTGACGCTGTATAAATCATCTACTATAGATCCCAATGGTTGTTGCTTAACTTCAACGATCAATCAAGAACGTCTAGGCAAGCTACGCCACGAGCACTTCAAGCGGTGTATATACTATTATTTTTAGCTAGGTATTACTTTTGATATGTTTTAAAGCCCAAAAAATCCTTATTTTCTTGATTTGATTTATTTCTTCTCGAGTTTGACAGAACAACGTTTTGCTGCGAAACCGGCGTATCGTAAAACCTAATAAGTTTGAAAACATGTGTCAATTGCACAAAAGGAGCCTTTGAGGCGCACCTTAAATCCTTTCACCACACTGGTTCGAAAGAACTAGTAACACGATTATTAGTAGTAGTATCAGCAATATCGAAAGCATGATACAAATCTGTTAAAAAGTAGTGATTTTCGCTTGAGAAAGTGAAGCAGCTGTTTGCTGTGAGCTGCGCGGGTTATAGGTGAAAAGTTATGTGCGATGCGCTTTTGTTGAGTGAGAGCGGGAGCGCTATTCAGCTGCATGCAGATCACATCTTGTCTGTCTGTTTGTACTAACAAGAGGTTTGTACTACCAGTCGCCTGGAAATATTTCAAAACGTATTATTATCATGTTAGAATGGTTACACTAAAATGATTTTTTTTTCAAGTATTTTTTTGATAGCTTTGCATATTTATGTACTGTAGCAACATTTTGAATGTATGAAATGTATCGTACTGCAAGCTACCGCGTTCTCGATTGATCGTTGAAGTTAAGCAACGTTGTGCGCAGTCACAATTTGGATGGGCATTACGAGCTGAGCGCTTCCGTGAAAAATTAAATTGTCGGTCCCGGCTTTTAAGTCGTTAAGCCATGACGGAGGCGTTTAGGCGGCGTAAAAATCCGTCACAAGAGTTGGCCACTAGCTCATACGAACTTATTTAGGTACTTACTTTATCGTATTGCAGGTGACTGTCTTTTCGGCGACAGATATTGGTCCGTTCTTGGGCATTAGACAATAAGAATGTGGTTGGGAGAATACTGAAACAAAAGAGGGCGAATATTATAAATCAATCACACCGTAATGACTGAATTTCAATGAAACTTGGAATATATAATAGACCTTGACATGAAATGACATACAGGCACATTTTATTCGGGTACAATCTTGTGTCCTGGTTACAAGTTCACTTTTTACCCAGGTACACAGCGAATAAAGCCGCGTGCAGAAGCTAGTATCTTGTAAAACCCAATATTTTGTAAAATTCAAAGAGCGATCTCATCTATCACGTTGTATTGTTGTCGAGATTTTTTCCGGGCGGCTGCTGTACCAGTTTTATGCCTGTTATCCGGAACAGCTGATCTATGACCTTCACATGCTATCCATTTGTACTGGGGTATTCGAAAGGAAATACTTTGCGTTTAGTCGTACCTTTAGACGACCTCGGTGGTGTGGCGGGCGAGTGCTCGGCTGAGACGCAAGAGGCGCGGGTTCGATTCCCGCTACGGGGAGAAATGTATGTTCTGCAAGTATTTCTTCCGGGTCTGGGTGTTGTAGTATTATACTAGTTAACTTGTTTCGATCTGCAAACATATAGAATATCATGAGGGAGGCCTTTAGGCGGCCTAAAAACTCCGTCACAAGAGTTGGAACGAACTTACTTTTTTTTATACAAAATGTCCCCAACTTTCTCATTCATTATAGAGTTCGCGTATAATTCGTATCAATTAATTATAATAACTTTGGGCGTATTCATTCATTGTTTGTCGATTAATTAATTTTGTCTGGTGATTATTCTGATCTGTTTATTAATTTTATTAAATATCATTGGCGATACTGATTACAATAATTTATTACAATTATTGCTTCGATAATTTAAATATTGGTTTATTTGTGTTTACTATAAAAATGAAACAATGTCAAAATTTATCCATCTTATTTAAAAAACTTAAATTTTTTAAACTAGTTTTTTAAATAAGATTATTATATCGTCATCATCATCATCATCAGTCTAAGCCCTTAAGGCGCACTTTAAATCCTGTTATCACACAAGTAGCAGAAGTAATAGGTATAGCGTGAACAAGCGTGAATGACTCTTAACATTTCAATTGAATTCAACAAAAGCTATTTAAATATAGTTTTCGTATTCGGCTTGTATAGTGATGTTCATTGTAGCATAGACAAATGTATGGATATGAGGCGGGTCTTCATAAAAGTCTTACGCATTGTCAGTTCTGACGTTACTGAAATTACATTTCAAGCTAAAATAAAATCTTATTATCATAACTACGATTATACCTACTATATTTTTAGGAATATTTATGTTTTAGGCCGTAAAGTAGATTTTCATGTTAAGAGGAAATGCGGGCGGAGAGACTTAGGAAATTAGGTATTTGAAGAAATGATAGCTGCCGCTCTGCGACCAGCTTCCGGCCGTACGATAAAGACAACAGCAGATCCGACTGAGTAGCCTAAGTAGAAAGACATAATTCGAGGTTTGACTCTCGCCTATTTCCTGCTTCCTATATATATTTCCTATTTCTATATTGGACTACTTTAATAAATATTTCCTAAATGGAATAAAAGGATATTTACTGACTTATTTACAAATAGTTGTCAAAGTACTCTAGGCCTCTGTTGACAGCGGTCTAAAAAGGCAATTTGGAGCATTTTGTGATGGTTCTATCGCTTATAAAGATAATGTATAATCAAAAATAAAACAAAGGGACATACAAGAAGTTGATAATATTTATTTTACTGTAAAAAACATTTTTGACAATCAATATCACAATAATGATAACCCACCTTTTTATATTTTGTTTATAGTGTAAGCTATTTTTACGTCGTCGCGAGACAGAGTCAAAGGCAAAGGGTACAACAATTCTAGAACAAAAAAGTTTCAAATTTCAAGGACAAAGGTAAAATGTAATTCCTCTAGACAGAAAATAGAACAACGATTGTGTTCTACGTGTAGTTACAAGTAACAAATAGCCCTCGGGGGACTTATTCAGCGGAATGAGATGTACATTCAATCTAAATGAACAATATAAAGGAAGGACATGCGAATTTAGAAATTTTGTCGAAAATAAATGAGCTTCTTCATGATAAATACCTGACAATTACTAAGATATTTATACCAGGTTGCGATTTAAGAGTTGTCAGAAAATATGAAGATTATTTTTAAATAAACTTAAATATAATTATTTATATTAATTTATCAAATGGGATTGGGCCGGCCTTGTCTGTCGCTTGTCGGACGACCTGTGGGCTAAGACCACTACTGAATGGGTGCCCAACACAGGAAGTTCACGCGGCAGACCACCACGGAGATGGCGGGACGAATTGGATGTGCATCTTCCAGACTGGCCCACAGTGGCAAGGGACAGAAAACGCTGGAAAAAAGGGAGGAAGGCCATTGCCCTGCAGTGGGACAATACAGACTAAAAAAAGTAGGTATTTATAAGGATGTAGCCATGAAGTTTGTATAAAATGATCCACATAAATCTAATGTGATTATTCATCCTTCCTGGACTCGTAAGTTTGTCCTAACCGTTACTTTACTGGTTATATCATAATCCAAATCCCCTCTTTAGCCATTAAGGTCAAGTTCCTACTAATAACCCTTGAGGATAATTTTGTGTAGCCATAAACTGCCACCGAGCCTATGAAAAACCGACAATTTACCCCAAAAGTAGGGAACTACCGAAAATTTCCCACAATTTCCTTCCATAACCGTTAGCTGTTCATTACCGCATCATAACGTTAAAACTGTCAGTTATATTTAAGTGTAGCACGTCAGGGGGTAGTCAGGGGTAGGCTGGGGCATGATAAAACGCATAAATTTACCCCAAACAAGGTTTGACGTCCCAACTTGGGGCATTACAGTTTGAAAGAAATGTAATTCCATTGAAGTTATTATCGTTACCTGTTGGGTACTGAGGCTTACTGCATAAGCTGACGCGATTTAAGGCAGAAACAAAAGTTCATGAATTGTTTGACTATCATAAAAAAATGTGTAATAAGTAATGTTGATTCACATAAGCGGAATAAGAATACTACAACACCCAGACCCGGAAGAAATATTTGCAGAAAATACGAACATTTCCCGGAATCAAACCCGCGCCTCTTGCGTCTCAGACGAGCACTCGCCCGCCTCGCCACCGAGGTCGTCGATGTCCCTGCCGGTGGTTTCGCTTACGTGCCCAGTCGTATCGCTTCTAGGAACTATAATTTACGTCTGCGGCCGTAAAGTCAGTTTCAAAACAAAACAAAGATACCTACCCTCCGGCTTGCAAGGGTCCAAGGAGGGTCCAAGCGAGTAATTCACGCGCCTGCGGCGTGTCGCACACGTGAGCCTTACCGGTATTTATTGCTGGAGGCTGTGGTAGCCTATTTAAGGCTCTCTTCAAGTCTTTTGTGAGACAATTTGAGAATTGCTTTGAAAACTTTAGTATACTAGCTTCCGCACGCAGCTTCGTTCTCGGATACAAAATACTATGTTACTCTAAGTCGTGAACTAATACTATATACCTATACCAAGATGCATTCAAAACAGTTCAGCTGTTGGTGTTGGTGGTCAGCCGTATATTTGATGGTTAAACAAACTTACCAAGTGACGTTTGTCCATAATTATACGAGACGGTTACATCCGAGAGATCAATTTGAGACACTATGTAGTTTCACTTCTCTATGTACTAGGGCATCACATAATTTTAAGAGCTGTAAAATTAAAATATTAGTAATAAAAGAAATCAAACTGACTCTGACATCGCCTATGTTCACCTCACTCATTCGGCTCGCGCCATCTTCATTTCTTCAGAGACGCTTATTCGTTAATGTACTAGGGGTCTTTATGGGTTCGGGTGGGACCGTGATCTCTCGGATGTAACCGTCTCGTATAATTATGGACAAACGTCACTTGGTAAGTTTGTTTAACCATCAATTATACTACGACGGTTACATCCTCAAGATCAATTTGAGACACTATGTAGATGTTCAGCGACATTAACGACATAAGCGGTTAAAGTGAAAGTGTATTAATAAAAATCGGTTTTAATCAAATAAGATTATTATTATTTTAACAAAGAAAATAAACCATATAAACATAAGTTTCATTAACAAATAATCATATAAGGACCAATTAAGTTAGCTATCTACGAACTATTATAAATTGACTCTGCAAACACATTGCCATCATCATTTGTTATAGGTCGATTATAAAACTTGGCGAATGTTAACGAATTTCCTGACCAACCGGCGGTTCGTTTTATAACATCAATCGGGACTCCGTTACGTTGAGCCGCCGATGTGGATGCATGTCGTGTGCTGTGTGCGGAAAAAACATTCGTATCAACGCCACTATCTGACAAAATCTGCTTAATCCATCGGCTTATTGTCGAAGCACTAGCATTATGAATCGGTTTCTTAGTAGTAAGAATAAGTTTATCCGTTTGGGGAAGAATTCTAAATGATTTTGTCAACTCTATGTATGAGGACAATGTCTTTGCAGGGCATATTTGTTCTTTATGAGGAAAGAACGGTATAATTAATTTAGGTGTCGGCCGATTAGGGGCCGAAGTTTTAATCAAATCATTAATTGATATTTCTACCCTGGATTCGCTTACTTCGATATTAGATAAACGAATTAGTGATAGCGTCTGCGTTCGTTGTGCAGTCGACAATGCGAGGAGAGCTACCATCTTCTTGGTTAGAATGTCGAGAGACTGATCTTCATTCGGGTAGAAGTTCGAAAGATGATCGAGTACCAGATTCGGATTCCATGTTTTTTCATACTTGGGAAAACAAGGTTTGGTCCTATATACCCCTTTCATGAATCTCAACAGTCTATCATCTTGACTCATCCGTTTACCTAGTATCAGTGCAAGCGCCGAACGACAAGTATTTAAGGTCGAGTAATTCGACCCAGATTCATATTCGCTAACTAGAAAATCGATTACACGTGGAATATCACTTATAAAAAAATCAATACGATGTTTGGTGCAAAATAGCCACCATTTTTTATAGGCACAGTTATACTGTTTTAAAGAATTTTTAGATAAAGATGATATTATCAATTTGATCGCACCAGCTGATAGTGCTTGTCTTGAGTAGGCTTGCTCGATAACAGCGACGACACCAGGGTAAGTCGCTGCCAGAGGGGGTGCGGAGTTCTGAAAGGTGATAAGAGTAATGCAGGATCTGGTTCTAAGTAAACTAGTTTGCCTTGAGATAATGATATGAACAACGGATACCATGGCTGACTCGGCCAATACGGGACAACCATTATTCCGGTAGCACGATCATTGATTATTTTACGTAAACATTTTAAAATTAGTGAAAATGGAGGGAATGCGTAGAAAAGATAAGCACTCCAGTCTAAAGTAAACGCATCAATATCGAATGCAGACGGGTCTCGTTTCCATGAGACGTATTTATAACATTTTGAATTTAGTCTAGTGGCAAATAAATCTATTTTTGGGGTTCCGAAACAACTAACAATTTTATCAAAACTTGTTTGAGACAAACTCCATTCTGTATCGATATTTAACCGTCTAGATTCCTGGTCAGCTTCCGTATTATTTTTGGATTTTATATATGAAGCAAAAATATGTAGCTTTCTTTTCTCGCACCACTGCCAGATCTTTCTACTTATATCATTTAAATGCGTATACTGAACACCTCCGTATCTATTTATGTAGGATATAGCCGTCGTATTATCAATACGGAGCAAAATTTCTTTGTTTGACAGTTTCCCAGCAAAACATTTTAATCCTGTAAAAGCGGCTTTAAGTTCTAAAAGGTTGATATGTGCTTCTGCCTCGGTAGAGTCCCAGAAACCGTTTGCACGTTCTCCTTTGCAAAAAATACCCCAACCCGTTAAAGACGCATCCGAAAAAATCTCCAATGCGTACCTTCCGCTATGAATGGGATTATTTGAAATTAAAATATTATCGCGCCACCAAAACAAATCTGAATCTAAGCTAGGTGATATATCCATATCACAATCATAATCATCATTAGAATTTCGTAATGCTAGAAATTTCTCTCTTTCAAGTCGCTTCGTGTATAGCCATCCATAGGAAACTGCAGGACAAGCTGAGCAAAGTAAACCGAGAAATTTTGCGAAATCCCTTATGGTTAGTGAACGAATTCTAGAAAAATGTTCTATTTGTGTTAGAATTCTTAATCGTTTTTTATCTGGCAAGTTCAAGCACATGTTATAGGAGTCTAATTCGAACCCTAAAAAAGTTTGCTTTTGTGCAGGGATAAGATTACTTTTCTTATGATTAATGATAAAACCCAACTTTAAAAGTAGGCCTACGGTTTCAGTGACGCTGTCGTTACAGCTATTATAAGTATCATTTATGCACAGAATATCATCTAAATAAATGACTAGAAGCAGTCCTTTATTTCTTAGATAAGAAACAACTGGTTTGAGAAGTTTTGTAAAAACGAAAGGGGCCAGTGATAAACCGAATGGAAGACACTGGAATTCGTACATTTTTCCTTTAAACTTAAAGCGCAAAAACTTCTTGCTATTCTCATGAACGGGTACTAAAAAATATGCTTCCTGCAAGTCTATAGAAGCCATGAAGCAGTTTTTACTAAGTAGTTTAGTAGCCGTGCGAATATCCTCCATTTTAAAATGTTGACTATCTATGAATTTATTCAACATCTTTAAGTTTAGAATAAATCTAAAAGTGCCGTCACTCTTAGGAGTAAGAAAAATTCTAGATATAAATTGACCTGGCACTCTCTTACATTCTATGACTGATCCTGATGACTGTAACTTATGGATAGCTGAACTTAACTGTTCTAACTCTGTATTACTAAACTTTGGGTTAGCTGGTTCAAATATCTGTACAGGAGGTCTATTAAACGGGATTTGAAATCCGTTCACATAGCTAAGTACAACTGGATCAGTAGTAATTGTCTGCCAATTATGAATAAAGTAGCGCAATCTACCAGCATGAAGTATTACCTCTAATGCGTTTTGCGGGTCCTGAAATCTGTCTTGGGTGCAGGAGGAGCTCGGCTTATCGCAGGTGGTAGTTTCCGCCCCTGGGATGGGTACCCTTGTTGATACGAGTAGCCCTGTTGAGACTGGTATCTGTTTTTCGGCCCACCCGGCCTGAATGGTCTGGATGGTTGAGTTCTGGATGGGCCCTTCCAGTTTCCCTGCTGCTGCTTCGATGTAGAGGGTAAGCTGAGGTCACGTCTTTTAATCTGAAGACCTGATTTTTCAGCGGTTTTTGTGGCCTTGATTTTCTCTCCCAAGTTGGTTCCGAAAAGGTATGCATCCCTTTTTACATCAGCAACCGCAGCGTTGAACTTTTTGTCCAGAGAAGATGTAACTAGTTTTCTTCTAGTTTTAGTGTTTTCATAATGCAGATCTAAAAAGATCTGGGTCACGTCAGACAGTTTCTTCAACATTTCGATCTTCCCAAAGTCTTGGTCGATCAGAGAAGAAGCTAGGTTGGCAAGGCCAGCAATACCCAACCCGAGTTGGTTTTGAGACTTCTCCATGAGTTTGTCACGATTTCTGACAGTTTCTGAAAGGACCGCCGAGATTTCTAGATTGAGGTTCGGTGCTTTTGCCAGGCAGAAATTTTCCGGTATAAAGGTATTTTTTACCAAGGTCTCTTTAGTTTCCTTGGTCATACCTTCCACCAAAACCCTCCCCCAACGTTTGGAGATTTCCTCTTTGATAGCCGGACCTAAGACTTCCTCTTTGCCTACTGCATCTCCGAGCGCTTCCAATATCTCTGCTGGTAGTGGCTCCTGTGCCGATGGCACTGCGCTCGTACTAGGATCGAAATCTTGGGTTTCATGTACGCTTGCAGAAATCGCAGCGTTTTCTGTACCCTTTGGATCGTCAATAGGAGGTACCACAATGCATGATTGTAACCGATTGTCATGATCTGACACGTCTGACTGTGACGAAAAAAGTTGATCTTCCGGCGATGGAGACCGCGTATTGTAACAGTGGTGCTCTGAAAGTGGTAGAAGAAATACTACGTTTTCATCCAAGCTATAACAGCAGGTACATAAACAATCTGCAGTTTGCAGTTGCTATTGTTTTAAAGTCGTTGGTCGTCATCACGTGACGACACGAGACTGATCGTTATCAAACGTGATCACGTCACGAAGTATAACTTAGGTAGGTATTTATTACCCTTGACTTGTATGCGTAGGTAGACATTGCAAAATAAAAATCAACTGGAGTTGTTGACGCTTCAAAATAGCAATACATACAACAACGACGTAATCTTATCGTAGGAATAAACATCACGAAACAACAAAGAACACGAAATGAAATAAAAAATAAAATGAGGGTAGTCAGTAGTCACATATTTTTTAATTGTGACTGTTCGACATCTAAAAATAACTCATAATATATTCATAAAAATAAGTTTGTTTATTAACAAGAAATAATATTTTTGAGTATTGGTAAACAAAAAAACTTTAGTAGGTACTAACCTTCATCTTCCGTAGACGATGATTCTCTTAAACGCCTTTCCAGGCGTCTGATCTTCTTTCTTATTCTATAATCATCACTTCGTTTACGTTTGTTACCCATTATAAACTATAAATTATAACTTTCTTGCGGAAAAACAACAAATGTAGAATTATTTCGATGTTGCGATGCCCGCACATAAAAAAGGAATGAAGATGGCGCGAGCCGAATGAGTGAGGTGAACATAGGCGATGTCAGAGTCAGTTTGATTTCTTTTATTACTAATATTTTAATTTTACAGCTCTTAAAATTATGTGATGCCCTAGTACATAGAGAAGTGAAACTACATAGTGTCTCAAATTGATCTTGAGGATGTAACCGTCGTAGTATAATGGTATGATTTTGTTGTGAGGTTTTGGTTGGTAATGCGCGAATATTTAAATTTTAATTCACATAGGAAAATTCAAAATTTTTATAACATTCAAAAGTATGTTGAGTTGAAATGTATGATGTAAAAAAGTATGATGTTCGGACGTTGAGTGCGGCCTACTCTTTCTGACTAATCTATGTAAATCACTTCTTACCCTTTCTCTAAGCACACAAATCCATTATATTATCGTACATACACACATACAACGTATTATACACATAATAATCATAAGAAAACTTGCAGCTACTCCTGATTCAAAGTCCCAAGATGGATAAGGTGAACTATGGTGACAGGTGATCAGCCCATCGCCCATATAGATAGTCCACCATGTTGGAGGATACTATACCTTAGTCGACTTTTACGATAAGTTCGCGGAGAGAAGCAGCTGGACAAATTCTGTTTTTTCTTTACTCTAAGCCCAGCAGATTATTATTGTATTTTTACGTCGGCTACCATATGAATTATATAGATTGGGAAAACTCAAGGAAGAGCCACTGTAACATATAGACATGTTTTACTAAACATAGCATCAGTGTGTCTGTTTGAAAACACAATCCCCTCGAAACTTCAGTTAGGATGATGGCTCGGAGCAGTTCAGAAGCTGCCATTTGTAGTTGTAAGAATATTTGCATGGCTTGAGAGCACTCGCCATATTTAAACATACAACAGATCTGACGGAGCTAATGCACTCGCGAATACAGGAAGGTTCTGTGACATAGTGTAGCAAACATCCGTAGTACAACTGTTATAGACGGTGATATGTTTATGACAGTTTTCGGAAAAACCATTATTTGATCAATAGTGTACTGCAGCCATAAAGAAACATAAAAAAAATATTATTTTTATATCAAAACGGTTTCACTTGGTATTAGATTGTGGTGAAGTAATTGCATACCTACTTTTTTTACAATTTACAATTCTTTTTATTAGCAATAATAATTTGTCCGCATGATAACCCAAGACTAACTGCTAGACATCTATGATATCTTAAAAATATTCAATCGATTTTTAAATGTTACTCACTAATGTAAAGTCTACGAGCTGAGCGCTTCCGTGCTTCGGAGGGCACGTTAAATTGTCGGTCCCGGCTTTTACATCGTCAAGCCGTGTCAGAGGCCTTTAGGCGGCTTAAAAACTCCGTCACAAGAGTTGGCCACTAGCTCATACGAACTTACTTTACTGTTTTGTGTGCACTGTGACGCAGCAGACTCTTCCGGCGTAGACGGGGAGCACAATTGAGCGTTTTTATTTACCGCGTGAATTGTACTCGACTTAGGAGAACAGTAATGCGCTCTCCAAAACGATAACCGTATTAAAACAGCCTGCAATATATCTGCAGACTTCAGCATGATAGAGGAAATATAAATATAAATCTACTAGCTGCCATCCGAGGCTGCGCTCGCGTGGTACCTGAATAAAAATAACCTATATGTTAATCTAGTACATGTACTATGTATATTTCAAGTTTCATTCAAATCCATTCAGCCGTTTTTGCGTGAAAGTATAACAATCATCTATACATACTAAGTTTCGCATTTATAATGTTAGTAGGGTAGTAGGATTATATTATGCTACAATAATTGACCTCAGAAACCCGTGGCCAAGCACGTAGAGCATAATCTATAAGCATTTTTTTGTAATCAACGCACAGGTCAAGATTTCTAAGCTGAAATTTGGAAGGTAGCTGGCTTTTATAGCAAAAACCATCCGCTAAGGCGGAATTTTTCCCTAAAGAGGTAAAAAAAACGTGAAAATGTTCGTTTGGATTTTTTTAACGCGTAGTGTGATTTGCTTGAAACTCGGTAAAAATAAATACACACATGTATCAGGTTTTTCAAAATAACCCTCTAAAAGGGGTATAATGGAGTGTCAAAATTTACACTACCCGAGTCAAGCCACGGGTGTAAACTATAGAAATTGTTTATTATGTTCCATAACCGGACCTTCATTAGTCCTGGATCAAAAAGTAAAGCAAAGTTCTGTCAAAAGTTTGGTTGTCACTTTTTTATCGGGACGACGTCGGCTCGGTTACGAAGCAGGATAGTGGGCGGAGACCGTAAGATTTACGTTTTTATGGTTATAATAAGGCGCTCGAGGTTTCTCCGAGACGTGGACTTAACGCGTAAGGGGGGGGATTTCGTTATTATGACATTATACAGTGTCTCCTGCATTAATTGAATTTGGAGTGTTGATGGTGTTGTTTTGCTGACGAATGGAATGAACAGCAGCTCTTCGTTATAAAATAACGATCTAATCATAATTTCTAACAGTCTTAGAGATGTTATGCAACGTGGTCGAAAATGCCTTTTATTTTATTAAAACATTTTATGTAACTTGCAATGTATGTATGTGTGTATGAATGTATGTTATGTATGTTTGCATATAGGGTGGACTCCCAACGATGACGCACTATGTTTTTAGTCACCCTCATGATATGGATATCAAGTAAAAGGGTTTGCTGAGAAAAAAACGAACAATAAATAAAAAAAATTAATGGTAAAAAATATTTATTTAAGTGCTCTAATAGAAAATAAACTTTAAATTAAATCAAACCTATCAATTTGTTACATTACACAATTCGTATGACATTAAAGCTTGTCGCTTAATTTCTCTACTGGACTGGGAGTTAAGAAAAAACATAGAATGCATCCAGCTGCTTTTCTCCCCGAGCATGTCGTAAAAGTTGACTAAGGGATAGTATCCTCCAACATGATGAGATACAATAAGCAAGTATTCCCAAGGAGAGTTGACGTCAGGCAGGCGGCCGGTCATAAAACACCCTAGCCAAAACTCTTACAGCATGATCCAAGGATCATGCTCACACAAAATCATCAAAACGATCACCGAGTCCATTTTCGTTAAAATGCACAAAAATAAGAAGCTCTTTTCATAACAACAACAAAAGCGCTATTTCTCTTTTTAGCAGACCCGTATTAATACAGCTTCAAAGTAGGTACCAGCCGGAAACAACAAAGTGAGCTTATGGATGTGAAACTCCTGTAAAAACAGATTGTTATGCTACCTAGATTTTAATGTTTTTAATTCATGTAATGTCTACTAAATATCATGTCACTCTTTCAAACCAGTGTGGTTTATTTAAAATGCACCACAAAAGCGATAGAATCAAGTGACAATGCAAATAGGTAAAATTTTGTTATATTAATTTTAAATACATTTTATGTACGTCGCAATAATTTACACAATGATGTGACAGTACTTTTTCCGGCCAAGATTATTATAGCGTCCGCAAGTTTCAATAGTTGAGGCAACGGTTTTTCTTTTCATTAATATTCCGTTAAAATCGACCATATTAGTGTTTTTACTATTATACTTCATTTGAAAAATCTAGCAATATCAGTATTTACAGTTCATTAATAAGAAAACAGAAGAAAAAAGCAGTGAGCAACCACAAACGATGCCTATAATCTCGTTACATGAATTATGTACCTACAAGTATTATAGGATAGGAGTTTCATATCTTCCCCATTACTATCTTCTGCCAAAGCTGTCCTCTCTATAGCGGGTAGTTCTGCAAGGTTCGTTAGGTCGCAAAGTGCACTGAAAACCGCTAATACGTCTTTAGTGCTCTTGTAAAGCTGAATTTTTGGTGCTATTTTATTGTAAGTTACCCAGATTTTACCCACTTTCGCTGTGTTTACAGCTACTTTTCTGCCAAATTGATGTTTTAAAAGGAAATACTAGAACCAATGAAAGCAGTTAGGTATTTATAATTTATACCATTCATCTGGTGCTCATCGAAATTGTCTCTGTCTCACGATTAAGACAGTCAGCGTTTAGGTGTAAACTGGAAGCTTTCTGTTATTCTGAAACTATGTAATATTATAAATGCGAAAGTTTGTGAAGATGTGTGGATGTGACGATGTATGTTTGTGCCTCAGTCACGCCGTAACGGCAGAACGGATTAGAATGAATCTTTGAATATCATAGTATATGTGCTGGAATAACAATATAGGCTACTTTTTATCCGAATGTTACGCGAGCGAAGCCGCGGGCGAAGGCTAGTTCTGGTATAAATGATTCTAACTCTAATAATACAAGCTACGCTATGTTTAGCAGATGCCGCTGTGTGGAATGTAAACGCATATTTCTAGTTACCTACAAGTTTCCACCCGCGGCTTCACTCGCATGGTACCTAGATAAAACGTAGCCTATACGCTATTCCAGGTTCCAAGATATGGAATTCCAAGTTCGGTTCAAATCCGCTTAATCGTTTAGGATTGATTGAAGCATAAACATGTTCACATGGGTCACATCCTCACAAACTTTAAATTTTTTGTCACATTATTAGAATGTATGTCAGGATCGTAGCAAATGGCGATCCGTGATCTCTGCCTACCCCTATGGGAAACAGGCGTGATTTTATGTATGTATGTATTAGAATGTAGGATGTGTTTTGTAAGTTTTGTTTGGTAGGTGAACAGTGGAGCTAAAAGGCTACTTTGAGCAATTCATCTTGACGACCTCGGCGGGCGAGTGCTCGGATGAGACGCGAGAGGCGCGGGTTCGATTACCGCTGCGCGAGAAATGTTTGCATACTTTGCAAATATTTCTGAAAGTTAATGAAAAATATTTGTGAATAAATAAAAAGTCTATAAGTATTCTATCAGCCATCAAGTTCCCATAGTACAAGCTGCTGGTCGAACAGCGGAGGCGTGGTAATAGGGTCCCGTGGGCACCCTTTGGGTACGGAACTCTGAAAAAGATTATTATCTCAGCATATTATCAATTTCATTATTATATCCTTTTACCTCATACGTAAAGTAGTACCACAAATATTGTGCGACTCGGCAATTTTCGTCTAGCTTTTGAAATACGAACTAACGCGATGATGATAATGTAATATAACTAGAATAAATGTTACATTAATTATCTAGATACTTATTTTTTAAAGGGTTGGTTCCAGTTATTATTTTAATTATATACTCGGACAAATTTGGTTTTTATACAAAGTACGAAGTTTGCCGTGGCGCACAATATTTGTGGTACTACTGTAGGTACTTATGTACGTCCTTACTGAAATACTAAAGGTATTGAATTTAACAGTGGGCATAATTGTTCGTTTCTCATCTGGGCCCATATCTCGCGTCGGCCCAAGTGGTCGGGCCATCCGTCTGTTTGTCCTAATTCTAATTCTGTTTGCTACCCTCCGCGCCGCTGGGTTCACACTAGGGATGGGCCACGTGATTTGTTACTGCGTTATTTGGAGGTGAAAATAACAGCTGAAATTGGAGCTACTATTTTTATTTTATGTTTCAAGAGGTTGCTCGAGTCCGTCAATTATTTATCTTATCCCTTTTTTGTACTTTACTCTATTTTTTTACTTCTCTACTGGACTGGGAGTAAAGAAAAAACAGAATGCGTCTAGCTGCTTTTCCCCCGAGCATGTCGTAAAAGTCAACTAAAGGAATGATGGACCTTTATGAGCGATGGTCACCTTTCACCATGGTTCGCCATAACCATCTTGGGACTCTTGGTTCAAGAGTGGCTGCAAGTTTTCAAATGATTTCTTGTGGCTCTGCCCACCCTGTTAGTGATACGGGCGTGTTTTGAAATTACTTACTTTGAAACAAAAACTGACGTATTCGTAGGTAGATTACATTCTGAGTAAGTAACAATGTATGCTCATATAAAAATAGTTTCAAAATATCGCTGCCAAAAACAGCTATTCAAAAAACCCGTTATCTTACTCGATCAAATAGCTGGTATCTGCGTCTCCCAGACCTAATCCGGTCTCAGCGGATCCACTCGTCCCGTAACACCACAATCCCATTAGATACCTTCGGAACAATTGATTGCTCAATTCTGAGTAATGTCTCCGTGAATAGTTTAATCCTAAAGAGACGGGCCGGTACCCTGAGCGTTTAACAAAAGAATCGAGAGTGCGCACTAATGAATAGGTCTTTCGTCCTTTAGGCGTATTGTGAGAGCACCTTGTGGTCAATAATCAGATTCAAAGAGTAAAGTAGTAATTCAGTAATTAAATAAATAACATCCAATAGTTCATAGTTCTGACCCCACACTAGGATTCCCTGTGTCGTGGGTATCAGAAACTACGAGTACCATGGAACCACAACACCCAGACCCGGAAGAAATATTTACAGAAGTTTGATCAGCCAAAAACTTACATACCTAATAATAATTATACTCATTGAAGAGCAAGGAATCATATAAAATTACAGCTGGTAATAACGTGATTCAAAACTTGGTAGAATTTGTTCCAAATCTGATGCAGCAAGCTAATATCTATTTGCTTTGTAGAAACCAGAAACTATCAGGGCGACTGATTCACACTGTGATGTAACTGATATGGAAGCTGTAACAGCGAGGTCACTCACCCCGAGCAGATCTCCAAGTTCGAGACAACAGGAAATCATACGAAATGTAATCCAGTCACCCCTTGAGCAAATAAAGCTATGAATATACAAGCAGTAATGAAGGAAATAAAGGTTATTCCATTTAAATATTTATAAGATTTCGGACTGCGAGTGTGGAAGGGTGGTCCAACACCCAGGGCGAAGAATTCGAAATGAAGAATTATTTGCATATTTCAAAACCAGGAAAAAAATTACTACGCACTCTCTTAAAATATATACTCTACCTATTATGCTTCTAAATCCCACTGCACACTGTTTAAAAAGCAAAGAAATAAGGCCAAACTTGTTGTTCCACGATTAAGCCATGGAAAGTGTTTACACTTCTAAAACTGTAACTCCTGTCACTAATTTCTTTCAAACCAGTGTGGTGAAAGGTTTAAAGTTCGCATCCAACAGGCTCCTTTCGTGAACTTGACATATTCTACACATTTTTTTTCTTATTTTGATTTATTATTTATGTTTAAGTACCTACTACCTATCTGTTGTTACTAAACCTTTTTCGTATTGTGTTAATAAATTCTATTCTATTATATTCTTACGAAGTTTTTTAGGTTCACCTGTTATTATTGCGCAACCGTCATTTCGTTAAACCTAAAAAGTTCGATAAACATTTATCAAATGCACGAAAAGAGTATTGGTTGCGCATTACTACTTACAGTCCGTTTGATAATGACGAGTTAAATATCAGTGAAAGTGTTTAGATAGTAAAGGCAAGTGCACATCGCTCAGACCATTCAGTCAGTTTGGAGCAAGCCGTCGCACGAACTAATTGCTCGTCCCTTCGTCCCGCCGCTCTAGTGAGCACTCAGCATTACGTGCTGATACCGATATTGGATAATGTGCACTGATTCAATTTGAAGTTAGAGACGTGTGGGTTGTGTGATTTTGTTTGTATCAACGCATTTTGCATCGTTAAGTGGCGCAAACTAGACTTTACGTGAAACCGAATGCAACGCCACTAAAAACTATCCACACACTTACAGCTAGTAAGTGTTTAAAATACTTGAAGTAGGTACCTACCTATTTGGTTATAAAAATTTGTGATCCATTTTTTTTTGGGTCGTGAATTTGACGAGCAAGTTCGTTTAACAATTCAATACAAGCGACTATCAACACGGCCAATTATTTTTGTAAATGACAAAAAAAAACTTTCTAACAATACCGCATAATGATCGTCTATTGGGTTTCTTTAACCCTTAACCACCTAACGGCGGTCACAGTGACTCCAGCGGTTTTTGTTTTTTGAATTCTTCCGTTATTATGCGAGCTATGCGTCTGTGGGTTCATCTACTTTATCCCCCCGCTCCTCGGTACACGCTGTGCACTCGATCGCTTCACACGTTCGCGCGTTCAAAAGTTACAGGTAATTATACTTTGTTTCCGGTCATGGTGACCGCCGTTAGGTGGTTACGTGATTTTTAATAAATCAATTCTTTTTGATTTTGTAGCTTTATAATGTCTGATGAACGATTAAGCTGAAACATTTTGGGATGGTTCGAGCAAATTTCTGATTCAGTGACGGAAAATGAAAGAAATGAGCCAGAACTGCCAACAACAAGCCCGGTTTACGTCGAGAACTTCAAGGTGCTATTCGCCGCATACTGAAGATAGAGCAAGAGCCTAGCACGTCCTCAACGGCCAAAATCGAAAAGTTTGAAATCGGAAAGACTTGCTCAACCTGTGATGCTAAAAAAACAGAAAACATATCACATGTGTTTTCAATATAAAAACCCCATTTGCTTTGAATGTTCGCAAAAGATGTGCATAAACTGCAGTCAAAAATTTAAACTATTTACCCATTGTAATTTTATAAAAAAAGTGATTTGATTGAGCCATTAATAGTTTTATATAGTAGGTTATATATTAAAGTGACAAAAAATAAGAAGATTTTATTAGGTTTCACTTATAGTTACTAGTCTAATCTCAGACTTTTTACAATGCCTAGATTTTGTACTCAAATGTTTAAGTTATATAGAAGCATTGATTATTAATATGTTTAAGTGTTCTTTTTCAAAGTTTAATATCGTCATTAAAATAAAAAAATAATAAAGGTTACAATCTGTCTTTCATTTTATGTCATTATCATTGATTTTTTCATATAAAAAATAGAAAATAATATGCGGTCACCGTGACCGCCGTTAGGTGGTAGTGTAACTCAAAAACACGTTAGGTGGCTAAGGGTTAAAAAAGTAATGAACGTGATATTTTTTAGAGTTGAAATACAATATTTTTGCTGCAGGACATGATTAAAGTCAAACCAGAAACCTGAAAAAAAAGACTGAACAGAAAGCTAATCAAAACCGAAGGGTTTATCCAAGAGTCTTTCTCTACATTCTTGTAAAATTTTCAACCCAACAAATCGGCGATTACGGCTCACATAACTATAACGGTATACATCGCCGGTTTATGTTTTAACAAGGCACTTTGCATGCGTTGTGAGCGCGCAACGGACTCGTGTTTTTCGCGAGAGAACGCGCCCTGCATATTTTATTGCCGCTTAGGCTGAGTTTACGTAGAAAGCGGATTGCTCGTATTTATGCCATATTAAATTTATCTGATGAAAAAAAATTAGTACACAAAATGAGCCCTTCTGAGGAGCAATAATTCTTTCACAGAAACAGTGTATGTGCTTCGAACCTTTCATCAGTTGACCACCAAGGGCTGAAGTGAAACTAAGTTAGATACGTTTGCCGCATTTTGCACGACTTATGGGTGAGGAGGACCACAGAGTAAACTGAAATGATCTACAACGCGATGTAGGGAGGTCGAATTCCAAAATTATTATTGCATTAATTATTTTACCTTCAGAATTGTACCAGTGCTCTCAAACGGTGAAGTAAAACATCGTTAGGAAACCAGCGTAATAGAAAAAAAGTCGATAACGTGCATCAAGTGCATGAAAAGAATTTGGAAGAATTAGGCGATTAGGCCCACGGGTAGTAGAAGTACTACGAGTATTAATTGAATTTGCAAGATCTGTCTGCTTCTACCAGCTACCGTTAGCCTGCCAAAGTCTGCCTTTGCCTGCTTTTTGTGTAAATTCGTGTTTTTATCGGTGAAGCGGATGGATCCGTGTTTGTAGTTCACTCGTTGATTGCTTCTTAAAAGGTTGTTTTGGAAAATACTAATGCACTTTAAGTTTGCAGTTAGATTGGAAAGTCCGAAGTAGTTTAGATTGGTTTTAAAATCTCGTTGAAAAGGGATATAAAATAAAATCTAACTGCTTTAAGAAGTTTTACATACTATAGGATCATTTTGATGAAACTTGGCTAAGATTTTATTGAAATTAATACACATCGTTTGTGGCACACAAAATTAGGCTACCTACTTTTAATCTGATATCAACCTGCGAGCGGAGCCGCGGGCAGAACATGAGCACTGGTCTAGTTGGTAGTGAGCCCGCCTTCCAATTCTAAGGTCGTGGGTTCAAACCCGGTCCGAAAAATTTATGTGAGTGTTCCTCACGATGTTTCCTAAGAACCAATGATTATGTCTAAATTGTTCAGCTAACTACTTACTACCTTACTTCTCTGCTGGACTGGGAGTAAAAAAAAAGCATAGAATGCGTCCAGCTGCTTCTCTCACTGAGCATGTCGTAAAAGTCGACTAAGGGATATTATCCTCTCCAAAATGACGGACCACCTATATGGGCGATGGGCTGATCACTTGTCACCATAGTTCACCATTTTCATCTTAGAATTTTAAAACAGAAGTGGCTGCAAGTTTTCTTATGTTTACTTGTGGCTCTGCCTACCCCATTAGGGATATGGGTGTGATAATATGTTGTTCAGCTAAAACTGTTTGGTGGTTTAGAAATGATTTGAAAAGATCGCGGCGCGTGCTTCTATTATATGTTTCATGTAGGTACTAGTTACACAAATTGATGTACTGGCCCGACTGCAGCCTTTGTACAGTTGGACGAAAAAGTTGATTTGAACAGGCCTTTTCACCATTGACTAAAAATGATATTTCATAATAAATCCATCAAGGAGCAAGGCTATAACTGAATGATGGATGAGGTATGGCTACAGAAATGTGAGTCGTCTGTGTCCAACAGTGGGCAAAGATAGGCTGTGGATAGTTAACACCCATCAATTACATCATAGTTTAGATCCCCCTTTATCGTGGGTATCAGATACTATGATTATCTTAACAATACATACATACATAATTTTTCATTTCAATGGAAACTTGTAATTGGCCTCCAGCATACCTTTATACGTGTATTATATAAATTAGTCTTATTTCTGTACTTAGATGTAGGTTTTCTTTAAATAAAATAAAATAGATAATATCACGCCTGTTTCCCATAAGATTAGGCAGAGATCACGGATTTCCATTTGCTACGATACAGACATACTTTTAAAAAAAAAATACTCTAAAGTTGAACATTGACAAATTGTCTAAAAATAAACCTTTTCAAAAGTTTTTGCACCTGACTGTACCGTACTTAGTATTAGATAGCTGTGCTGTGACACTAAATTGTGTTTAACCGTTGGATGCCGCTGCTGTTTTACGAGAGAGCTAGTTGTGTGAGTACATAAAGCATAAAGTTAGGAACTAAATGTTTGATTCACAAAGATGATATAGCCGCCATGCAGCGAACAGTAAACGGGAAAAATAAAGTATTGTAACAAAGCGTGTATTGAGTGGTAGCAGGTGTTGATATTGGCTGAATAATTAAGTTTTTTTGTAAATCCTATCCTACTAATATTATAAATGCGAAAGTTTGTTAGGATGTGTGGATGTGACGATGTATGTTTTTGCCTGAATCACGCCGTAACAGCAGAACGGATTTGAATGAAACTTGGAATGTGTGCTGGAATAACATATAGGCTACCTACTTTTTATCGGGTTACCGCGGCAGCGAAGTCGCGGGCGGCAGCTAGTATTTGTTTGTTTTCATAACTTTTATATATATAGGTGTATAGGTGTATGTTTTTTTAGTAATTTAGAATCATAAGGTGTATAAACCTCATTGTTTTAAGGTTTTAGGTGTAGGAGACGTTTCATTCGCAGGTTCTTCCATTGTGACCGAGAGGTCAAGGTCGTTCTTAGCAGAATAGGATTCAATTGTATCCCTTATTCAAGTCAATCAGGTTGACGCTAGGTGACGTCACGTACCGCACGGCTCGACGGTCGCGCGACAAACAATCGCGACAAATGTTGCATGCGACTGCCTCTGTCGCCCCACTGCGCGCAATTGTTTGATTTTTGTTCGGAAAGAGTTATATTGTTCGATAGAAATAAAGGTAATGGTTCAGTGGGTCTGTATGCTTTGAGTTAGGTGGCGATAACTTTTTATGGCGAACGAAACGGGCTGTGATTGATAAGTCGATGTTTGTCGATGGAGACAAAACTGCTGTTTTTCTTTACGATGATCTACGACTTATTTATACAGTTTTATTTTTTCTGTATGGCCGGTGGGCTGATCACTTGTCACCATGGTTCACCGTATCCATCTTAGGATTAAATCAGAAATGGCTGCAAGTTTTCTTATGTTTATTTGCGGCTCTGCCCACCCCATTAGGGATACAGGCATGATGATATGTATGTATTTGCAATCTATCCACTAACTTTTAGCCATTACAAAGTGTAGTTAGTAGTTTACATGACCCCATTGCAGGACACATGGCTTCCCTTACCGAAGTCTATAATAATAATGATCGTTATTTTATAACAATTTAAAAAATCGCATATGATTTGTTTCATTATGTCATACTCCCTGGACTACTTTACTGTATTGTGATATATTTTACATGAAAAAAACTGACCATTTTATATCATAACTAGCTGCTTCGCTCGCGGCTTCGCTCGCGTGGTACCCGTATAAAAAATAGCCTATATGTTAATCCAGTACATGTACTATGTATATTTCAAGTTTCGTTCAGATCCGTTCAGCTGTTTAGGCGTGATTGAGGCACAAACATCCAAACATCGTCACAAACTTTCGTACTAGATGGTAACACAGGTAAAATTAATACGCGCTATCGTTGCGTTTTGAGCTTTACGCTGGTAATTTTAAGCAAACTAAGACTTTTCAATTTTATAATATAAGTAAGAAGTAAGATTTATCAGAAAATATTAGTATTTGTGCATAGTTAGAATAGTTTAGTGGAAATCATCATGGAATAGCGGTGCCGCTGTAGAGCATACTTCCTGGCGGACAATCCTGTAGAGCATACTTCCTGGCGGACAATCATTTCATTTCTATTTGTATTTAAAAATGTCTACAATATTATCTTTTGAATGCAATTATTAGCGTGGCGATGCGGCCTGCGTCTTGGGCACGCTTCCACCGTCTGATGAGCTGGATCAGGTGAGCTATCTATAGACCGTTTGCAACGGCCTTTAGATAGCCCGACTGTTTCTTTTGTATTTTGTAAATTATATTTGTAATAATTGTAAGTTTCTTTTTGTTAATAAAGATTATTATTATGAAAAGTCATGCAAACTGAAGCCTACAATATAACATTGGACACACGCCGTGGAACAAAGTGAATTAATCCTGTGCTCATGCACCGTGAGTGATAATCGAATGAGTTTTCAGTCAATATTATTTAAAACTTATTTGTATGGGGACAAATTGGCAGGACTTTATTATTTCTTGGTTTATCATTGGTTGCACGCGACTTCATTCGCATTGTGTATAATAAAAAGCTATTACATAATATAGTTGATCATTTATTTCAGATCATATTAATCCATTAAACATGATTACACACACACTTAGGTAAACTACATAATACAGCACAATAAAAAAAAATAGAAACTATGGAGTGCAAAAAGTGCGGTCACCCATCCTAGTACACAGTAACATTTGTTATCTCTGTTCCCCAAAAACTTTCATCCTTTATCTCTATGAGTGTTTTTGAAAAAATAATAGCCTATGTTCTTCTTCAGGATGCAATCTATCTGCTCGCCAAATTTCATCAAAATCTGTTTAACAGTTTAGTCGTCAAAAGGCAGACAGACAGAGTTACTTTCGCATTTATACTATTTGTATGAATTAATGTTGATTACTGATATTAATATGATCATAATTATATAATACCAAGAAGGTTTCCCACGGTTGGATGTGGGCTTCCCTTTGTTCTCGTCTTTCCCACGGGTCCTGTGTTTTCCGCATCCAAAAACCATGATTGAACATGTTGTCAACCCATCGCTATAACTAGTATAAATTAATTAGTGCGAAATCTTGCATAATTAGGTGTCATGTTTGACAACCTCGGCTTGGCTTGGCGCTCGAGTGTCCGGCTTCTAGTGCCGCTACAGGGTTCGATTCCCGCGTCAGAAGAAATGTTTAAATGCTCTGCAGATGTTCAGCATACAGTACTCGTAATTTCTAGCACCCACCGACAGAGAATCCTGGCATCGATCAGGATTTTATTTGTAACTGTTTGGTGTTTTCGTCGCTAAAATATAATTTAAGTTTGCACATTATCCAGAAAAGCACCTACTTACAAAATTATAACAACTCAGCAACTCGATAAGAAGATTAAAACAAACTCAACAAAACACGTCAAACAGATAACGCGGTACACCCTTCATCACAACACTCACTTTATCAGACCGACGCTTGCTTGAACAGCTGACAAACATTCGCCGCCAACTGTACTCAAGGGAAGAGGTGATACGTCCCCATATCTTCAAGCTTCAGTGGACTTTTGACAGGTGTATAGGGGAAACTTAGCGGGACACTTAACATGCCAAAATCGATCGTATCTCTCCCGTAGTAACGTTCAAAATCAATTAACAATGCTCTAAATTTGACAGTTACTTCAATATCAAGCCTTTCAAAAATAAACCGTTGTGTAATTGAATTAGGTTGAAAATTGAGTGATGGGAATCATTGGCCGATTTAAGAGGTTACTCGCGTTAGAAGTTTTAGGGTTTTTGAGGAGAATGAGCTTTTGTTGTGACGTCCTTTGTGTGTCAGTGTTTTGGTCGAAAAGGTCGAATTACCCGGATTCCTATGATTTATTTGAACTGATTTTTTCACAAAATGGCTTTGGTTATTATTTTGTACCTAACTCTCTTTTTCTCTTCTGTAAAACGTTACTTCAACAGATACAATCAGCCAACAAATAAGCTGTGTTTTTTGAGTTGCTGAAAGGAAGCTAGTAATAATATAACCTGCGGCTTTTCTGACATATTACCGAGACAAAAGGTACCTACGTAAAAATGTATATCCTAATTTTAAATTGAATCTGATCAGCCGTTTTATTTTATTTGATTAGGACAATAAACAGCAGTATACAACATAATGCGAACATAATACAAAATATGCAGGAGGATAATATTGTAGCCTAAATGCAAATTATCTCTATCGTAATATCCACACCTAAATTTACGGAATTCACATAAAGCATGCCACTAGAGACATACATAAATAAACAATAAATAAAATATACCACTTAATGAAAGTTATTTAGAATTAAAATGATAAAAATTAAACTAAAATTAAAATATTTAAGCATCATCATCATCACCATCATCAACCGGTTATGCCTTGTATAAGGCTCGACCATCTTCACTTCCTCATACACTTCGGATTTATTATTACATAGCAGGACCAAATAGAGCTTTAGACATAATCCTTTTGTCATGTCATAAAGGCCAGTAATTCCAAATAACACCAAAAACACAATGAGTAATTAACCCCTAAATGCCACAGTGTAATGAAAGTCCAGAAATATCACGTCCAATCTCATTAGTTCGTCGAAATGTCAACTACCGGTGACATTCACTAATGGCGACCGAGGCGCCACGAGAGGAAATTAAGCCTTCATTTTTGTCTGCTTTGGTCGAAAAATATTGATAACTATGCAAATTAAATGCATCGTGTTTTGTACAAAGATAATATAAGACGCACTTTGATGATTTCACTGTCATCATCCACCACTTGACTTCACCTCGGCAGAGACCTCCCTTTGTGCCAGCCATCAAGATTTTGTACAAGTCTCGTCCATTAAAGACGCTAGTTCTTTTATTTCCATCATAAAAGGTTCATAATATCCATCCTAGGACTCATAGATCAGTAGTCGCTGCAAGTTCTTATATTCAATTGACGAGCTCGGTGGCGTGGCGGGCGAGTGCTCGGCTGAGATTTAAAAGACGCGGGTTCGATTTCCGCTACGAGAGATTTTTTTTTTAACTTCTGCAAATATTTCTTCCTGGTCTGGGTGTTAGTTTGGGGCTAGATGGCGCTGTGTGAAATGTCCACAATTTATTTATATTTATTTAATTACTTGTGGCTTTGCCCACCACGTAAATGGATACAGGGCGTGATAATTTGTATATACATACAAGGGGACCAGCCACTAAAATTGTCGTTTCCATAAAATTGTATCTTATGAATTTAGCAACACCAGTACCGTTTCAATGAAATCAATAACTTGTAAGAGAATTCATTTAAAAAAATTGTGTTCATAAATTGCTCATACGATCGAGCCGTCTCGCCTCATGATGGATAATTTATGAAAGCGTCTCGATCACTTAGCCAAATGAAACGTTTGCCTTTGAACTGGAGGAGTTAGGAATTGGAAAGTATCCTTGTTGAAATATTGCCAAATCCTTTCATGAAAACCTCTGAAAGTGATAGGACTGGGGAAATATATTCGAAGATTTATTTTAATCTCATACTTTAAACCAGACTTCATAATTCAGCATAGAATACTATTCAGAATAGTAAGTAGACAGTGAACTTTTGTAGGTGGAATAAATGTTGAAAAATAATTCAATAAGAAGTAGGTTTCATAAATTTAACTCTCAAACATTTGAAACGATGAAAAAAGAAGTAGAAGCAAAATCCCTTACCGTTTTTGTAAGTTAAGCTTCAGCTTAATATATTAACCCAGCGAAAAATCCTGTTATAGAAAATCTCGGCATGTAAATCTACTTCAAAAAGCCATAAATTAATGTCTCCATAATAAATAGTCTTGCCCATCGAATCATCACAAATCCGACGTAAAATGCAGCCGACGATGTTCTGCTTTTACACCCAACACCTATAACTTAGCCATTCTATTGTGTCTTCTAAATGAATAACAATAAGGTGAAATTTGAACGCACAACATACTTTGCCGGGTGAATCTGCAATACAAAAGTTTCAACTCCGTTGCGGAATTTACGACCTTATGACCTTAATATTATGAGTAAATGTTAGAGTTTATAGAATTTGGCGTGGAAAAGTCTATGATAAACTTGGGTCTAGACTTACCGACGCGGTCTGTTGGGTGTTTTGATGTATGGAGGTATTTTGCGGACGTTTTACGGAATATTCCCGAATGGGTTATATTGGAAGATGCAGTTTCAATCGGTGAAAGGAATAGTTTGTATGTCTTTTTCTACCGATTTCAAGACCTTTTGAAAGTGTTATGGTTTTGTGCTCACTGAAGCGTGTATAGCAAGAAAATTCAGTATTTGTAATGAATTTATATTCCGGCGAAACTGTACATAAATGAAAACAAACTCTGAACTGAAATTATCATATCACTTGAGAAGTGTTCTGAATATCAAATTCGATATTCTTATTAAAATTTTCATTCGATGACACAGCGAGTGCGACCATTTCAACAAGTATCTACGTGACTCACATGCAAACGATAATAGAGTTATGAAATGAAATCAAACTTTACACTGAAACTTCGACCATTCATTAATTTTTTATCATTTGTTGAAGCGAGTGTTTCAGAAGACTTAAAACTTGTGCCCCGTGTTGGGCGCCACTCTTGAGATTCTGTTGTAATATTATTTTTTCTATTCTATAAAGCACTAATGGTCTAGCTGGTAGTCAGATCCTAAGGTCGTGGATTCAAATCCGGTTGTGTACCAATGGATTTTCTGTGCGAAAAGTTTATGTGCGCTATACCAGTAAAGGAAAACATCGTGAGGAAACCCGCGGCTTAGTTAGCTCCGCACGTATTGACCATGTCTTTCCTGTGGATAAGGCCGACTAAGCTGGATGGAATAGGTGCTAGGAAAGCCTACTCCATTTTAATTCGTCCCGGAGTCCCGTTAGTGAAGGTAAAAATTGCCTCCTGACGCTGTATAAATCATTTACTAGATAGTAAAAGGCCTTTTGTTTATTCTATAAAACGTTCTAGTTCTATATTTTATGTGTAGGTAAAAATAACTGCATTGCTAACAGAATCTTAAGAAAGATTTACCCCACGTTGGGCGCCAGTATTTTGTACACAAATATTTCAACGTCCAAGTTTGATAGTAAGAAGGCATGCTCCAAACTTAGCATCACGTCTCAAGGGGTCACAGATGCATGAAATGTAGTATCCACAACGTTGTAAAGCTGCTCTGTACCAACACATAACTATCTGTTATTTATACATATTATCACGCCCGTATCCCTAATGGCCACACTAAGGCCTTTTACCATCTATAGTAGATGATTTATACAGCGTCAGGAGGCAACTTTTACCTTCACTAACGGGTCGCTGTAGTATCAGGGACGAATTAAGATGGAGTAGGCTTGCCCAGCACCTATTCCACCCTCTCGGCTTAGTCGGCCTTGTCCACAGGAAAGACATGGTCAATACGTGCGGAGCTGATTAAGCCGCGGGTTTCTTCACGATGTTTTCCTTCACCGTTGTGAGAGTACTGGTATAGCGCACATAAATTTTTCGCACAGAAAAATCCATTGGTAGACGACCGGGTTTGAACCCACGATCTTACGATAGTAAAAGGGACGTGTCATAGAACTTACATTCCTAAGAATTGTATTAATGTTTTAAATTGTCAATGAAAAGGAACTAACCTAGGAAGTAATATAATTTAGTACCCGCTGTGGTATCACGGATGTCTCGCCTTACTGGCGCCAAAAGGCTCATGTCTGTCTCTAAGATAAACTATTTGAAGGAATTCGATTTACTTCATCATCATCATCATCATCCACAGCTTGACTTTACTAACTATTGGGTAAACACTTCCCTTTGTTCCCTTTGACGAACTCGGTGGCATGGCGGGCGAGTGCTCAGCTGAGACACAAAAGGCGCAGGTTCAACTCCCGCTGCAGGAGAAATGTTTGCAAGTTCTGCAAATATTTTTTCCGGATCTGGGTGTTGTAATATTGTATTTAATAAAAAAGTAAAAAAGCATTCTATCAGCCATCTGATTCCCATATTACAAGCGTTGCTTAGTTTGGGGCTAGATGGTGCTGTGTAAAATAACCACAAATATTATTTATTTGTTTATGCCAACACGACTTGCAATGTGTCCAGCTCAACTCAATTTACTTCTTACAAAACAGTTAAAAAAAATAGCAATGAGCGTTCTCATTATGGCAGCATAATATCCCATTTTAGTATTCAACTGTCTCATTCAATTCGCAACATTGTTTTCAAACGAATTCTAATCCGGCAAAAAGGCCGATCCAATTTCCCAAATGAGATTCTAAATTCAGCATTTTTTCACCCGCAAAGAAATTACGCGCAAAATTCCCACATTTTCGTAATATTGTGCGTGACTTCGTTTTTAGTTTATAAACTAATTTAGATATTGAAGTCAAAGGAGCTTAATTTAGTTAACCTGAATACATCATCATCATCATCATCTTTCTACTCTATGTGAGGTCGGCACAGCATGTTCTTTATCAGTATTATGGTCAGCATGATCCCCCAAGAACCTACGAAATTTGTATAAAATGTATACCTAATTTATTAATTCATTATGTGTGCTATATATCCCAGCGTCTCATAACATATACAAAGTGCACGAGAGAAGCCTCTTCGAGGTTCACTTAAATTCTTTCACCGCACCTGTTAGAAAGAACTGGTCACACAAGTACCTACTGAAGCGCTCGTGGCGTAGTTGAAGCGCTTGTTGCGTAGCTGAAGCGCTCGTGGCGTAGCTGAAGTTAAGCAACGTTGTGCGCGGTTAAAATTAGGATAGGTGACCGCAAGTGGCATTACAAGCTGAGCGCTTCCGTGCTTCATAAGGCACGTTAAATTGTCGGTCCTGGCTTTTAAGTCGTTAAGCCACGACAGAGGCCTTTATACGAACTTGCAAGTACCAACATAGAAAAAGATAGAGCAATATTTCAGACAAGTTTTATCAGTTAAATCGAGTGTGTTCAAGGGTTAAGCTAGAGTTGCGGACTTGCCGCAACATGTTAGCTGCACGTCCGTCAAGTGCGGTCTCCCCCGCTTTATTAGCGCGGTCTGTCAGACCTCTAATGAAAGGGGTTAACTTTGAAGACGCTGTGTTGTGATGCGTTGTACGGTTTCTGCTTCAAGTTACAATGCCAGTACAATATCAAATGGCCGTTATTATGAGCATGTAAGACATGTTAATGAACCTAGTGTTGCTTAACTTCGATGGTCGATTACAAACAGCAAACATTTTTTTTATTACGGTTCTTGAGATCCAGCCCGCTGACAGACGGTCGGACGGACGGACGGACGGACAGCGGAGGCTTAGTAATAGTATCCCGTTGACACCCTTCGGGTACGGAACACTAAAATTTAATATTTCATCTTAGGACTTTGAATCAAGAGTGGCTGCAAGTCTTCTTCTAATTTAATTACTTATGGCTCTGCCTACCCCGTTAGGAATACGGGGGTGATAATATGTATGTATGATATTTACACTAACAAATAAAAATATACATAAAGCTTTTGCTGGTTCCACATTTCAAAGCATTTCCGTTTACTTTAGAACTCGTTTTATCTGTAATCTGCATGGTTTTACATGTTCAAATTCAATCGGTTGACCAGTGTCCCTTTCAAGCTTATTTGAACATGCCTCGAAATCAATTGACCCCTTCTACCCTCGTCAAGCAAGCGTGAAGATAAGAGCAAACTCATTACAACCCTACAGGGGTAACTTTAATAATTCATCTCATCAGTGACGTAACCTACCCCTCAGACTTGATAGGGTGTCAGGTGTCAAGTTTTTGACACTCCATTTCCGGAATGTTTTTCTCCCGTGATAGGTAGAAAGTACCTACTTGTTTGTTATTTATAAGATTGTGTTCAGGAAGCTTGTCTCTCAATCATTGAGAGTGTTATTTCTATCTCGACCCTATTTCCATCTCGGCCACCTACTAATTTCCACGTTATGAGTATAATGCCTATTTGACATGCACTTGACCGCTTTTATTTTTCATGCAATCCTGTTATGTCTTCGCGGAGTTGAATTTCGTAAATTTTCGTAAAATTAACTGGTAAATAGCTAAAGCCACCATCTTTTCCGTTCTTTTTCAAAACAATTCCGATCCATTAACTCATTCATTTAATTCTTTTTCCTTTTTAGTTAATTTGGTATTTAATAGTTGTAACCACAGATAGGGTCGCCACTTGTACAGGTTGCTTCGATATACCAAAATAAAACATTGATTCAGTAACAAATCCACACGTCCGACTCACGCGCAGCTCGCGTTCCAATGAGTTGTATGGGTATGTATGTATGTTCGTATGGGCTAGTGGCCAACTCTAGTGACCGAGTTTTTAGGCCGCTTATAGGCCTCCGTCATGGCTTAACGACATAAAAGTCAGGATCGACTGTTTAACGTGCCCTTCGAAACACAAAAGCGCTCGGCTCGTAATGCCACTTACGGACACCCATCCCAATTTGTGACCGCGCATATCGTTCCTTAACTTTAACGATCAATCAAGAACGTCTAAGCAAGCTACGTCACGTGCGCTTTGCGTAGGCACATTTAATGTTATACACTACATGTTCATTTATCAGTTAGTTGCGTAAAAGTGTATGTATTTAGATTTTTTCGAATCAAGAGTAAATTGTAAGTACATTATCAATGTCAATCATTATCGGGCTCATGTTGCCCGTACACTCTCGGAGCTTCACAATGAACATAATTACGCGCCAGCCGGCCCGGGGCCCTCCGGTACCGGCCCGGCCCGGCCGTCGCGGCAATGACACGCACCGGAGCGGGACCGGGCGGGGCGGGAATCAATTCACACCGCGCCGCCACGCAGTGGGACCATTAGCAGCTGGTGATCTTATAAAATAGAGGGAATACTTGGATCACCAATAATAATAACAGCCAACAGTCACATACATAGTCCTGACTCCACACTAGGATTCCCTGTGCAGTGGGTATCAGAAACTAAGAGTACCGCACCCACCAAGAGTATCGAACCCGCGCCAATTGCGTCTCTGCCGAGCAATCGCCCGTCACGCCACCAAGGCCGTCAATAAGACCGCCGACCAATAAGATTAATATAAGCCAAAATCCTTGTATACTACGATACTTAATTGTAGAAGCGAGTAATTATTGGGAAGACTAGACTGTGAAACTAGAGTGGTAGACCCACAAAAGATATTACAAAGAACTCGTTTTTTTATGTTTCGATAACTTGTACCAGCTAAATTGGATGGACTGTGTGAAAGATGACATGAGTAAGAAAGGAGGAGTGATGTGATGACTTCTGACAAAGGGAAATGGAAGAAGAATACATGTGCCGGCCCCACATAGAGTGTGAGAAGAGCAGGGAAATGATTATAGCTTGTACCAGCTGTTTAAAAAACGGTGTCACTCAGAAACTTTTTATATTTACCCGGCTGACTTTGACGAAGGGAGGAAGTTTTGAATAAAACTCTCCTCCGGAAAATAGTAGACAATTTATGGCGCTCCTGGCCTACTTCACGCTCTGATTTATAACACTCTATTTATTTATGTACTGTAGGTATGTATTTGTGCACGAAAGAACCTGTGTATTAAATCTTGTCTTGTTTTTGTTTAGGATCTACATGCCCCAGCCTTGTTTATTATTAGAACCTTGAGGCATTACGGGGGCCAATGATACTTTTTTCACAACGGCCCTAAAAGTGTGCTTTTCTGCTGGGGCCAATGAGAAAAAAGGTCTGGTAGACAAATCAGTAAATTTTGGTCTATTCAATTCTATTGTATATTATAAAGAAAGAGAAAGAAATAACATCTAATTAGCACACACAAAGTAAACAAATTAAAAGCGGAAAAAAGACAAACAAATAGCGACTAAAAATATATACTACTAGCTGCCGCCCGTGGCTTTGCTCGTGTGGTACCTGGATAAAAATAGCCTATATATTAATCTAGCATATTTTCTATGTACATTCCAAGTTTGATTCAAATCCGTTCAGCCGTTTAGGCGTGATTGAGGCACAAACATACAAACATCCTCACAACCTTTCACGTTTATAATATAGTGGGATTACAACCTGCCACCTGTCCCAATTATGTAAAAGGGGGGCAGTTAATAACATATTATCAGTAACAGTTAGTACCTTCCACAACCATGATCAACTCTGGCCCTCTTAGGCTTTAATGGTTTCATCTACTTCCGGGTCAACAAATAATTTCCCGTATTTTCTATTGATGCGTAAAGTTTTATCTTACCTAATAAGGCTACAATGAATTCAACTGATTACATGCCCCAGGGGTTAACTATTTAACCCTTCAGCGATAACCCTTACCACAGAATTATAAACAGTAACTAAGCTGAAACTGAATATAGAAGTGAAATTATTTCACTACTTACAAGTATTAACGACCACACACGATGGTTTTCATCCTGTATATATGTTATTTGGGACATCATGTCCACGGATTTCATAGGTTGATGATGATGAAAACTTAAAAGTAAGTAAGTTCGTATGAGCTAGCGGCCAACTCTTGTGACGGAGTTTTTAGGCCGCCTAAAGGCCTGTGTCATGGCTTAACGACTTTTAAATCTGGGACCCTCGGATGCACTCAGCTTGTAATGCCACTTGCGTTCACCCATCCAATTGTGACCGCGCACAACGTTGCTTAACTTCATCGATCAAGAACGTCTAAGCAAGCTACGCTTCGAGCGCCTAATGTTGTGACTGTGAGTCCCTCTTCTATGCGCTTGTCTTAGCCATTAGCGTGGAATAAGCAAGTCCCCTGCGGTCCCCCCGAGTCGAAAAGGGGCCTTGATTTTTTGCATAGTTGCAGAATTTTATCCGCTCTCATCTCTCACTAAAACTTGAGAATATTTCAAAATTTCAGTATTCAGTATTCAGTATTCAGTATTCAGTATATTTATTTTTCATCTCATTATTTTTCAATACTATTTTTCATCTTTAAGTTTAGAGTCAAGATTTTTTTAACCATTGACGACCTCAATGGTGTGGCGGGCGAGTGCTCGGCTGAGACGCAAGAGGCGCGGGTTCGATTCCCGCTACGGGAGAAATGTTTGTATGTTCTGCAAATATTTCTTCCGGGTCTGGGTGTTGTAGTATTATAAAGTATGTATTTACCAAAAAAAAGTATATAAGTATTTTATCAGCCATCTGGTGCCCATAGTACAATCTTTTCATACAATTCATCCTTTTCTTTGGCCACTTTTTCCACTTTTTCTTAGACTGACCTCAATTTTTCTGAAAAAAGTAATCAAATCTTCAAATAATTATCTTTTAAATCTAAAGTAAGTTTAAGAAAGTTTGTTAGGATGTGAATTGTTTGTGACTTAATGATGCTGTAACGGCTGAACGATTTGAATGAAGCATTGAAAACACCATCAGATGCTCTAATTAACGTTACAGGGTAGTTTTTCCTATACATCGAGTTCCTATATAAATTCAGTTTCCCACGCGAGCAAAGTCACGGGCGGTAGGCATACACAAAATAATATTCCTTTCCACGGAAACCTGTTTGTTTTAAAAACAACAAATATCAATGTTCATTTTACAAAATAAATAAAAACATGCGGTAGCTTATTTCAGTTCTAAAACAAATTAGCATTTCAAAATTCCAGTTAAATATAGCAACAAAAAGTTTTCCCCGAATTCGCAAACAGCGCGATGTTCACGATAAAACGCAACTTGTAACGCCGACGTTCTGTAAGTAGATCCGATCTTGGATTAACAAGACTTAATTTAAGTTGTATCTGAATTACAGCTAAGGTCAAACTGCCGCGGGACGCCGCTCAGACGTGAGAGTTTATACCGACTTGAAAAAGTTAAAAAAGGAGGATGTTCTAAATTTGGTTGTATTTGTTTTTTTTTATTTATGGCACATGATAATCTCCTATAATCCTAATTAATATTTTTTATACTTTTCCTGAACTTAAAATATCAACTTGGGCGCCCTTGAGGCATACTTTAAATCCTTTCACCGCAATGGTTCGAAAGAAATAGTGACACTACCGGATAGATAGAGACATGCTGTAACAATTCATTGGGTACGATTTCAATTTTATGTTTCAATCGCTGGTCTATCTGTTGACAGTGTCATACTAAAAGCGCACTGCACGCACTTCAACTAAATACCTACCCGTTAGGTACAGAGATGATTTATACAGCGTCAGAAGGCAACATTTACCTTCACAAACGATGAGAGATTGAGTAGGCTTACCCAGCACCTATTCCATCCTCTCAGCTTAGTCGGCCTAGTCCACAGGAAAGACATGGTCAATGATTGACTAAGCCGCGGGTCACCCGTTAGGTATAATAAAAAGAACATAGAACAGTTCCAAGGAGTTTTATCATATTTTTCATGCACGTTAATTTAATGATCATAACAACGACTTTATAATGAATAAAAAAATGTGTCACCGACGCACAATGTCCCGCTACTTCTCAATAACTTCCTTCGCGACTGTGTTGGTGTGGCTTATTGCTACTCGCGAGTTGTGTTGAAGTACGACTTAAGTACATTCAGCTACGTTAAATGAAGACGTCCAACAGTTCACTTTGATTCGTGTTCAAATTCCTTTAGTCAGTAGAAACCTTCTTGAAATGTTGACCCTAATCAGGTGGACAGAACCACAAATAATCATAAGAAAACTTGCAACCACTCCTGATTCAGAGCATCACGATGAATATGTTGGAAAATAGTGAAAAGTGATCAGCCTATCGTCCATCATGTTAAAGAGGATACCACCCCTTAGTCGACATGCTCGGGGAGAGAAGCAGTAAAATTTAAACACTTTCGAATATTTTTGGTCTGACTAGAAATTAATGAAGTACAAAGTGTTGTAAAACTTTAGGAACTTTTAATTGGAACTTTGAAGATTTTTTAATTAGTGTTTGCTTGTCATTTATTGGGTGATTGTCCCTTTGTGGCGAATCAATTTGGCCACATTTAGCCGACAAGACAAATTGTTGAGGTAAATTTTTTAAAAGTTACGCTCCTTGTCCAGTACTTGGCTGAAATTCATGAGCATTCGTAACACGATTCTCCAATATAACTTTTTAACGTGGACTTTTTCTATTACGTCTACTCAAATTCTTTCTGACAAAAAATCTTTATTTTCGTTTTGTGACAACCGTGGTGTATTTCAAATGAATATAATTTTTATTTCTAATTATTGGTAGGGGAAAAAGTTTGACTGACGATCGGACTGACGTCCTGCGGTGGGTTGTATTGTGCATTATCCAGCCCTCCTCATTATATAACCCTCTCTTAGCAAGCCAGCTACTCGAAGTACCAGAGAAGGACTTTGGGATGTTGTGTTCAGGTAGCAGTGTTCTAAGTACCCTCGATAGTGTTCCGGCTGTTGATGTAGATGAAGTTGAAGATGCTGGGTAATTCTATTTGTGTCTTATTTCGTTTGTTGCGGAGCAATGAAGTGTTACGTGTTCCACAGTCTCTTCCTCTTGGAAGCATCCGCGACAGAGGCTGCTGTCCGTTACTCCTATTTTGAGTAGATGGTTTTTCAGCTCACAATGTCCTGTGATGATGCCCAGCATTATCCGAAGGTCTTCACGTCTCATTTTCAGTAAGATTGATGTGAGGCGTTTTATTCGTTTGGATGTGTCTAGGTACATTATATAGGTACTAAAGTAAATTATTGGAACGTTCCACGATTTTGTCCATGAGTTTTTTATACAAATTTAATTTTCCCGTTGCGTCCTCTAAAACTTAAATATCGAGAATTCCTTTCTTAGTGCACTCTACACCATAATTATGACTAAAAATTTTATTTATGAATTACCCTCACTATTAATACCCAAACTTGACTTATGTCCGCTGTCAATTTGACATTGACAATCTATAATCTAATCGGTGGCGTGGCGGGCGAGTGCTCGGCTGCGACGCAAGAGGCGCGGGTTCGACTCCCGCTGCAGAAAAATGCTTGGATGTTTTGCAAATATTAGTCAGGTTTAGACCTGGGTCACTTATTCCAAAAAAATGCTATGATTCGGCTGTAAAAGTCAAATATGGTAAGCATAGCTCAGTCTGGTTATAACCGGATCCCGCGGCGGGACCATTATCCCAGACATTGGACCCGGTTTAGGGCCATCCGATATCCCGGGATTGAACTAAAGTGGGTCACTTATACCTCTCGTGACTTTATAAATCAATTGAGTCATTGACATTCATGTGTGATTTACATGCCATGTTAAGTTTCCTTGATGTTACCTCCATAAAGTCCACTGTGAAAGCTATTATGTATTCCCACCTATACTACAAACCACTCACATAGTCTGAAATTACGCCTCTAGCGTTTTATCCAATCGCTAAAAGTAGTACTAGTGGGAATTAAACTACCTACACTGTTTGAAAATGGTAAAGCGATAGCCACTGACGTATAAAAAACATGGAAATTGGAAATTTAATTAAAAAATTAACGTTCGAATGTTTTTTTTTACAGGTAAGAATGCAGAATAAAAACACAATCCCGCCAAGAGGAAGTAAAGCGAAAAAGCCGTGAGTTCATCAGCTCGTAACGGGAAAGTCGAAATGAATTTCATGAATAGCTCTCCATCATAACCCTTTGGTTGGAGTTCCTGTCTGTCCGCTCGTGCGGAGAAACGCTGCCAGCAGAACTGCTACTGTGAACAGGAACGTGTGAGGGTTAAGGAATTAGGGAAATATTGGTTATTTTATTCGCTTGCTCAGTCACCATTAGGAGTTTATTTGAAAATGATTTATTGCAAGTACTCAATGAAAAATTGAATTAAATAAGTGCAAATCTTTAGGTATTCTTTACCCTACGATAAATCAAACGAAAAACTTATGTTACGTTAATTTTCTTTCAAAAAACTGGCTATTTTTGATATATTTTAATATTGCCTAGTTATTTTTAACTTTTTTAACAGCTTAGTTAAAAATTTTATACTATTTTACTTATCTAAGTAAAGGAAATATGTCTACTCGCCAGTTTTTCTAAATCAGATCCATAATTTAACCATAGGTACCTATCTAATACACCTAATCGTGTATCTTCACAATGCCATTCTACTAGGCCCGTATTCCAAGCGGCAAACAATACGAGTCTAATGAAACTGTCTGTCTGTCCAAAATAAAAATTGCGAAAGAAAGAGAATCAAACGGCGGGCGGTTCGATTTGGTGCGAACTCTCGAGTGGGATAGGGACGTACCAAAACTTTACTTAAATATAGCTAAAATGTAATAGTAAAAATATATTCTAAAATATTATTATGAGTAAGGAATAAGCCTTCACAATAGGATTTGTTCCAAAAGTCACCTGCCTACTTCATCATTACTGAGTCCACTGTTGGACTTAGCCCCCCAGGACAAACAATTTAGAGCTACCTTCATCCGTCGACATGTCGTAAAGCCGACTAAGGGTACTCTCCAATATGATGGACCATCTATATGGTCGATGGGCTGTTCACCATATTCATCTTGGAATATTCGCCCTGTCTCTATTTGTCGCTTTCAAACAGAACGGGATAGCACTATTTTAAACGTTGTTTAATTAAAGTTTTATGAGGTTTATATTAAAAGAAAAACTCATTGCGGCCATAAAATATGGGTAGTTCCATACGGTTTGAACAGCATAAATCCCTCGTACCACATTATCGTTCAGGCGTATGCTTCGATAAAAAAAGTTGAATTGGGAATCCCAACAGTTGTGAAAGTTTACCCCATCCCTCCGTAAGCAGACGCTGATAAATAAAACTTTTTCACAATCGATCTGGGGCGGCTAAGGGCCTGTACTCTGTACGCCGGCGGCGCCGGCATCCCAAAATATGCGGGACTCAGAATGGTTGGATTACCTTCTTTTCACGTAGATTATTGTTTTTATATAACACCCACCCCGCTAGGAGTAATAGTGTTCTGTGCCCACCCAACACCCAACAGTCACATACATTATAATGTAGTAGTAACACGTTGGTAGGTACCAACATGTACAATTCAAATCAGTTCATTTATTTCCTATTAAAAACAATATAAAATTGTATGTGAAAATTTAAAATACAAAAACAAATTATTTATCAAACTATTAAACAAATACAAAACAGAAACAAAACATAATTATGACTTTTCAGGATTTACAATTAAGAAGGTCTAGCGACCCCGATGAATGTTTTTTTTAAATTAAGAAAGTAACGCATGAGAAAAATAAAAAAAAACTTTAGTTAAATGAAAAAAGTGTGCCATGTGCACCAAGAAAGGCTCACTTAAATCATTCCATTACACTCGTTGAAAGAACTAATGCCACACGTTGTACATCATCATCATCAGCCTGGCTTTACCCACTGCTGGCCACATACTTACCTCTGTTTGTGCCATCCTATATTAGAAAAAAAATATTATAGGTAATTATTACAGTATACAATGAACTTGAGGTTTATTAAACCCAAACAAGTTACCGTTCAACATTACATCACTCCATTTTTATAACGCTCTGCGAATTACAGGAAGAGAGTGCTTTGTTGGATTGCAGTTGCAATGCTATTACAGTAAGCAAACTGATCCGTAGAACTGAAACTCACTAGTATATATATATATACGCGCATTTTATACACAAGGCAATGAAGAGAGCTAAGCTTGAGAATTCAATTCCCTATCGGATAGAATTAAAAATGAGGAAATTCATAGAAGTTTATTTATTTAGTTGCACCAAAAAAGTGAACACCATTACACACATGCAATATGACAAAATTAAGTGCCACCTTCGCAATTATAGGCGCAAACCACAGTCAATTAGATGAATACAAGAATCAAATTAATTAAATATAGACAAAAGAAATTGATTTACAAGATATTTAGACAAATTTAATGAAAGTCAGTAGATTATTTAAAACTTTTGTCTAGCTGGGAACATTTAGTAGTCTGATAAATATGATGATGACATTAAAAACGTGCAAACATTAATATTTTTAATTATTTCATATCTACATTGTAATATACACAGTGTAGTGGCCCGCAGTGCACTCAGACGACAGACGGCTCATTACGTGCCCAGCGTGTTGTCGATACAGGAGTTCAACCCATTCAGGCTGAACTACTGCTTAGTTCTGACAAGTAAGTTCTAGGTTTTATTATTTAATGTGAATTGAAATGGTTGAATTTTTTAATAAAGAAACATAGTATTTTTAAAAAAATCAATGAGATTAAACCAACTCAAAATTAAAATATCAAACAAACAGTTCGTAAGGACTTTTCCATATTTCATTTGGAAATCCAATTTGAAAAAAAAACTTAAATAGTGTCATTTATTATGTTAACTTAAATTAGTTACCTAATCAAAATTAAGATTAAAATAATTCATACCTAACAATCACAAAAGTCATTTCGAATCGTCAAACTAAACTGATACCTGATACATACCCATGTTACCTGATAGCATACGCCTGTATTCCCAGTGAGGTGGACAGACCCAAAAGTAGTCAAGAGAAAATTTGCAGCCACTAAACTGAATCCATAATAAATGCCTGTTTTTTTACATTTATATGAGTTACTTTAGATTTCCCTGGATCATAATAATTTTATTTTGAAGATACTAGCCAGCAGCTACTGCTACACTGCCATCTGTTGAAAATACTTCAAACTTTCATGCAAAAGCCCCGAATTTCGTGCAGAAATACTGTTTACTAAACAGGAAAAGCCGACAATGTTAACTCACTAGGTGGCGTTCTACGTGATATAGTATTTTCACCACCCGTTAGATGGCGCTCTGAAACTTTGTGATGTTGAAACAGCGCCATCTATTAAGGTAATCTTGAACTTGATCTACAACATCAGAACCGTAAGCGAGGTTCGAGAAAAATATTTACCCGAGGGTGGGTTTTCATAGTTCGCATTAGTAAAAGCAAAGTTTTCATAGTTCGAATTACTTTGACTAGGTGGCTCTGTTAGGAAAAACATACAAATTGTGAAGAGTTTTTGTTATCTTTCAATAGATGGCTTCTTAGGCAGTTCAGGCATGAATCCATGAAAACTCAACTCTCATAATTTTTCAGATGATTTTTGCCACTGACTTAGTACCTATTAATATTAATTTAAACAAAGTTGATTCCCTGTTCTCAGTTAATTATCCATCCAGTTCGCAAAACATCTAGAAAATATGCAAGTAAGCCTTGCATTATCAAAATTTCAATTTGATTTGATTGTAAGTTGGAATAATTTCAATTGCTATTTTTTAAATAGAAAGAAACCTACATACCTCATAATCTTACTTATATTATAAATGCGAAAGTTTGTGAGTTTGGATGTTTGGATGTTTGTGCCTCAATCACGCCTAAACGGCAAAACGGATTTGAATGAAACTTGGAATATACATAGTAAATGTGCTGGAATAACATATAGGCTACTTTTTATCCGGGTAGCACGCGAGCGAAGCCGCGGGGGGCAGCTAATAGAAATATAATTTACAAAATACAAAAGCAACACAGTCTGGCTATCTAAAGACCGTTGCAAACTGTCTCTAGATAGCTCACCTGATACAGCTCATCAGATGGTGGAAGCTTGCCCAAGATGCTGGCCGCATTGCCACGCTGAATGGCTATTTTGCTACTTGTTAATTGATATATTTTAAAACCGTATGCCATTACAAACGTCGAGGTCGTTTGGCGAGAGGTGAGGGTTCGATTCCCGCCTCAGTAGATGTATAGGTTAACACCCAGAATTTTGAAGCATCATAGTACTTAAGTACTCGTAGTTTCTGATACCCTAGTACAGTGAATCTTAGTTTGGGGTCAGGTCAGGCCTACATAGTGTAGGTATGTGATTGTTGGGTGTTATTTATGTATTGAAACAAACAACTGCAATAAACAAACACCAGAAATAAAATTAGCTTACAAAGAGAAGGTTCAGGAACAAAATGCCTACGATATTACCCAGCGTCGTCATTTAGCCGAAATAAATTGACGCTGATTTGAATAAAGTTCGTATTTGTCGTGAACCGGGTGATTACCAAGTCTTGGGGTTTTGGATCCCCACTATTGGAACTCGTGAAATATTTCGTGATTATAAAATGCTACCAAAAATGTTATATTATTTCCAAAAAATCTTCCTGATACAATGATGATGATAACAACAATGATGTTCAAGCTCCGTCTCAAACTCCCTTATTTTTGCTAGTTATTAAAACTTTTGAATCATACCGCGTCAAAGAAGCATTTTTCGACTAGAATCAGCAAAATGCTATAACCAAGGCATGGTCCGGAAACCAGCTAAGTCCGAAAATCTTAATAACCTAGGCACATATTTTATACTCAGTTTTACACTTTATATGCCGTTTCGAGATTCTGTATTAAATTGAAAAGAAGTTATTCAAAATCGAGATCCAACGGTTAGGATTCGTAGCCAGTTTCCTTTCGACTGCCGGTTCGGGGGCGACGTATCTGCTGCAGATGATGAGATTTTAATGATTGTAGGCTCTTCGCAATCTTCTGGGTCGGACGTGAACATTTCACGGTATTTTAGCAAGTTTTTTTATGATCTTAACGTTTGCGTATCGAATATCCGTGATGCTACTACTGAACGAATTTTAATGAAACTAGGAATATCCATAGTTTATAACCTCGAATAACATAATGAGCTTCTTATTATCTACATGCGGAACATAGGTGGGTGCTAATTTTTCTATAACAAACGAACGGATATTTCCAATGGAGATGAAAAGAGAATAATAAACACTTCGAAATATAGTCGGAACCAGGAGGGGTTTAAACCCTAAAGTCACCCGCCAAATTTCCGAAGAAAACTGTAATTAAATAACAACCCCAAATTGTTTCGAAACTTCCAAACCTTTTAACACTCCAAAAACTTGAAATCAGGTCAATTAATAAACAAAATGGTAGAATGTTACATTCTTAGCCGACCCTTGCGGGGAATTACCATAATCTCAGGGTAAGGCCAAGAACTTCACAAATCCCCTCAGCGAAGAGATAAACTTTCTTAGGGATTGAAATAAGTGGGCCGGGGGAATTACTTATAGTGTACCTAATGGGGTGATTAGTTCAAGTAGCCAATCTCTGGTTACTTATGTGACCAAATGAGGTTTATTGTGTTTACTGGTTTATCTGTAGACGTATTTAGAATCTCTGAGAATAGCCTGTTCGGCCTGTTGACCTTGGCTTTGACGAAGATTTAAGTATGTATTTGGTTTGTTTTTAAGGGCTCCGTACTCGAAGGGTGCCTAAAGGACCCTATTACTAAGACGATGAGAGTCGAAAATTTCACATTGAGTGCGTATTTCTATTGCCGCTATAACAACAAATAATAAATACAAATTGGGGCCCCATATAAGAAACATTTTTAACAATATGGTACGGAACCCTTCGTGTGCGAATTCGACTGGCACTTGAACGGTGTGACGGGACGATAACGACCCGTTCATGGAGCGTTGTTTGTTTGCGTAAACCTTGGAGAAAGAAACTCAAACAGTGAAGAAATGTTAACTACCTATATCAGAGTTTCAAGAACTAGACTAAAACGTCTATAAGTATCTACCTAATCTATATGTATAGGGATACATAAAGGAGTACATAAACACAATAAGAGACCTCATCTACCAGGCTAGGCTGCCATTTGAGCAATACCTTGCATCCATCGGGCAGGCAATACAAACGCGGTTGTAAACCGGCAGATGGCAGAACTGCAAAGCTGGTGAGCCTAAGCCACGCAGTCTGAGCCCCTGCTCTATGGGTGTTACGTCCGGCCGCATTTGCGTCACAGCCAGGCGCATAGCTTGGCTCACTACGTGCACGGTTTCTCGTTGATAGCTCTGAGTTTTGCTTGATATCTTACCTACCAGGCCACAAACTGTGCTACCTGGCATCCATCGCCCATAGGCAATGGATTGTAAACCTGCAGCTATCAGAGATGCAAAACTCGTAAACCGAAGCCACGCAGTCTGTGCTCTATGGTTTACGTTGGCTTAATTTACGCCATAGCTTGGTTTACTATGTGCAAGTTTTCTAATATTCCTCGATTTCTTTTAACAGTTAATGCTCTGTCTTCGTTTTATAATCAATCAGTCAGAAAATAAAAACAGATTATAATTTATTATACCTACAGAACGAGCCAAAAAAATGATTCACTTTTAAAACACGTGTAGAAATAAAACTAGAAATGTAATGTTAAAGATAATTTTATTTAATGTGATAAAAATCTATAGCAATTTGGTTTTTTAAAATGGCATCTTCGAGATGTGCCCCGTCTCCTCGTTGGCACTCGTGCAATCGATTACGCAAACTTTGGAAAACTCTCTGACAGATGCTGGAGGTATCGCGGTTATCACCTCCATAATATTTTGCCTCAATTGGGGTATAAAAATCGCAAGGTGTTATTCAATTCGAAATAAGCGTCGTACAGTAACGTTCCTACGCTGTTTTTGTAAAACTGTATAATACAAAAAGCACGGCTGTAGTCCTGTGAAGAGCTCCATCGTGACTAAAATTGCATGAGGTGAAGTCTCCCGCCCCCCCGCGCGTCCTAACCTCTAACGACTTTTGTAAAACTCAGTGTTGCTATTTGTAAACATTTTTGGCCCACGTACAAACTCGATGGCGTGGTAAGTGTCCGGCTGAAACGTGCGAGCTGCCAGTTAAGTTCTTTCTGGTTGGGGTGCTGTGATACTCGTGATTTCTAATACTCACGACGCAGGGAATCTTAGTTTGGAATCAGAGAACTAGGTATGTAAATTACTGTTGGGTGTTATTTAGTTATTTTCAAAGCGAAAACAGGTCAGCTTCACAAAGTAACCCAGCTGTTCCAGCAGGCCGAAGTCTGCACCGAAGAGGCCTGTGGGTATTTCAAAAATTCAGCACGTCAATAGCGCGCGCGATTAGTATTCAGGGCTGCCAGCTCGCAGGTGAACAAAATCCCTTCAGCCGTGCCATTTGAATATGAAACATGTACGCATTTTGCAAGTAATTGATTTTTTATCCAGCCAATGTTTTAACAATAAGGTAAGTGACCCTGAGCCCCTAGCCAAGCCGCTTTGCTTTAAACAAAGTTGAAAAATGGATTTTGTATGAGATCGAAATAACTTGAGGACAGCTTAGTAATGTCAATCTCATTTTTTTTGTAGTAACGTCTAGCGACTTCTTTAGACGCTAAAGCGTGTTTGCTATGTTAGAGAATTTGGTTTATTCATCATATTGGTATTGCCACAATCACTAGTAACATGACTCGCGTTGCGCATTAGGAAAGCATGTATAACCTAGAACTTATTTATTAGTATACCAGCTTCTGTTCGCGGCTACGCTCGCGTGCTATGAAAAGTAGCCTAGGAATATGTTATCCAGTGCACTCGTTTCTAATTCCAAATTTCATTCAAACCCATTCAGTAGTCATCATCGTCATCCTATAGCAGTCCATTGCTGGACGTAGGCCTCCCCTAATGATGGCCATCGCGTTCTTCAGCTTGACGCATCCAGTCTCTGCCTTTCGCAGATCGTCACTCCGCCTAGCCTAGTGGTTTGCCGAGTCGTGGTCTTCACAAGCACTCGTTTACCCCATGGATTGTGAGATCTTTGACATATATGACCAGCCTACTGTCACTTCAGTTTGCTAACTCTCTGAGCTATGTCGATGACTTTGGTTCTCTATCGGATAACATCGATACAAATCCTATCCTTCAAAGAAACTCCGAGCATAGCTCTTTGAGCGACTTTCTATCATCTATCTCATCTAGTAGCATTTCGCCATTATTTTCGACAACTTACGTAAGTTTTTATGAATAAGACCTGAAGTAATTTTTCCCAGAACATATGTAGTTGAAAAGCACTTGAATAAAATGAAAAGCTTCTGGAATATTCAGGGAATTTTTCGTCACGTCTGCGTGTGACAGCCCTAACGTCAAACTAAGAGCGTGTACACAGCGCTGCAATATTCATGCCTTTTCCAATACTTGCATCTCTCGGTAATGTGATTTGCAGCTACAGAAATTGTGAAATAGTGAACATTTTAAAGTTATGACTTTCAGAGATACATGATTATTGTGAATCGTAATATCTAAACATATTCCTATACAGCCACCTCTGCGGTGAGGTGCGAGTTCAATTCCCGGGCGGTAGAAATGTTTGCATGTTCTGCGGGTCTATGTACCTATTTATATTTATATTTGTGCTTGGATACTATGGTACCTACGTACCTACACAGTTTCTAATACTACTTCACAGGAAATGTGTGGGTATTCTGTCACGTCTATGTATGATTGCTTTTATGTAACAAATCATCATCATCATCATCATCTGATATGATGACCATGATGCTAACCGGATCCAGTGCAGTGTATTATAATAAATAACTGTTAATTATCAAATAGTAATAAGTATTCAAAAAAACTTACTCACTTATTCCTAAATATACTGGACAACCTCTCAGATCCCCAGGATTTTTAAGTTCCTTTGGCATGTATTTTACTCAGGTTTAGAAAACAAAACCGATTGCAACATTTGGGCCCTGTTTATAAATAACCGACAGACAGCTGAGGTGAATAATGTTTTGAGCTTAAAAGCTTATTGAAATGAGGCTTGCCTGTAAAATATCCGGGAAATATCCCACGGTCCACAAGCACGCTCGTCCCACCGCACTTTGACAACTCACGACTTCCAATTGAAGGTAACCCGGCCTATACCTGTAGCTAGGGATACCTACTTTATGTAATTCTGGTAAAAGGAAATCTAAGGAAATAGAATAGAAAAGTGTTCTTCTGGATTCAATCCTTTAAAGGTTTCAAATGTAGTTCGATAGCATTGTCTGATCAAAAACTACGTAAACTTTTTCTTCCAGTTTTTGCGATCATTTGGACTTTGTACATGGAAGTTTTTATCTGTATATACAATGCCTACAAGTGCCTGAATCACAGCTTATAGATAGTTCGAAAACACTAAGATTATTTGTGTCGTGGATATCACAAACTGCACCCAGTATGGAAGAAATATTTGCAAAACATCCAGACTGTAACATTTAAATTGAACCACATTTTATGCAATAAATTTTATTTCATTTCATTACAAACATTTCTTTTGCCGCGGAAATCTAGCCCGCACCTCTAGCGACTCAGCCAGACATTCGCTCGTGATGCCACTGAGGTCTTCAATAAATTCAACACTTTAATTTAAGTTGAAATAACCATGACTTATTGCTTATACTTTCGGATACAATTCGTCCAGAAGCTAGTGTGCTCACCTTCGTTTCCGGTGTGCGTCAGTGGAGTGGAGTGTTTAAGTTGGTTCTATCGTTAGCGCTCGTTATTTTGGCAGCGCGCGGTCGAGAGCTCCACAAACACTCGTCTTTGTGTGTAATGAGGAGTGAGTGTTGCTCCCTGATTTTAGACCTATTTGGATTGCTGACTACTGAACCGTTCGAGGGTTTTGTGTGGAAGCTTACTGAAAGAAATAGAAAGAAAGAAATAACATTTATTTGACACACACAAAGAAAACAAATAAGAAGCGGTGAAAATTTTAAAAAGAGGTACAGAATAGAGAGAGCGAGAAGACAGACAAAGCGACAAAAAAGTACCTATAAGTTATAACTAAATCTAGTTTAAACTAATCTAAAAACTACAACTTATAACATTTAACTATATACGCTAGTGTTGCCCAAATGCAAGAACAAGACGAGACTTAGCCAGTCTTGGTCTTGGTCTTGCGCCAATACACCTGGTCTTGGTCTTGGTCTTGGTCTTGCGCTCCCAGTCTTGGTCTTGGTCTTGGTCTTGCAGCAAGAGTCTTGCAAGTCTTGCAATTACCTATTAGTCTATTACTATTTATTAAAGTTTACTTTAAATCTTAGAAAAACGTATTAGAATTGGATTTGCTATTTTTTCTTGTAAAAACTTAAGAAATATAATGACTAAATGTACAATAATAGTACCTAAGTAATTAGTTTAAAACCATATAAGTAATCAATATTATAATATATACTTACTAGAATGAATTAATATGACATCTACTACCTATCCTTACCATTTTATCCTAATCATAATACTACTTGCGTGATCAGTATAATGTATTCATTTTCATTCTAAGCACTCTGAAACTTATTTATTCTTTGGAACACCTGTAGGTACTCTACTAGGAAATTATTTTGCATGAGTATACCTACGCCCTATGGCGGCAATCAAATAGTGTCAAATGTTATGATTTCGGCGTGGCGGCAACGATTGTTTTAGATTTCAAAAGAAGCCGCCGGCGCGTGTATCATAACCATGTACTTCCGAAAAGCGGCAAATTTCTTTGAGAAGTAAGTACAAAACCTTTGATGCCGCATTATCAAAGTGCCGATGGTTAAAACATAACTATGCATGCACTCAGTTTGATTTTAATAGATATTTTTTTATTCGCTATGTTTATGGTATTAGTCGTAATGCGCATAGGTCCAGTTTTTCATATTCTTTGATACAGTTTTTTGCGTCTCATAGAATTCCTAAGCGTACCTACCTATACACCGAACTGTTACACCTAACTACTTAGTGAAATAGCGCTAAGTCCTAGCTGCAAGACGCAAGAGTCTTGCAGGCTATGTCTTGTTCTTGCTCAAGTCTTGCACGGTCAGTCTTGGTCTTGGTCTTGCTAAAAATACGCGGTCTTGTTCTTGGTCTTGGTCTTGCAAAAACGCAAGAACAAGACCAAGACTGCAAGACCAAGACTGAATTTGGGCAACACTAATATACGCCTCTAAATCCTTTCCGCGAACGAGTCGGCGTTATAGTGTGGCCAAATGGGTTAATTCTCAGCATGTGCTACATCCAGGTTTAACTGGAAGTAGCGCTGGTTTTCGGAATTAACCCTCAGGGTGACTATGCGAAAACAGCACGCAAAATGAATAGATAAAAAAACCTACCTGGTGCAAATGAGATAATAATAATGTATTATGTTATGTTCTTTTCGATGGATATTGACCTATTAGAAGGATTTGAGTGGCAACTTAGTTACCATATTATTTTCGGTGGATTACATAAACAAGGTCGTTATGTTACTTTGGCAAGTTTCTACGGCTTTTATCAAACAATACTCAAGCGAGTGTCTACACTCTATTATGGATTTTTCCACAGTTTTTGACGGCTTGATTCACGGTTCACGCTTGATAGCTTTTCTTGAACGAGTCTCAAGACTAGCCTAACTCACAGATATATTGAATCTGTAAAAGCAAACTGGATCCCACTGCTGGACAATGACTATCTTTCCATTTTATCTGTATCTATATAATATGTTTTTTTCATTCACCTAAATAGGAACGAAACAGAAGCCGTTTGTAGTGTTTTACAAAATACTACGATCACGAAACCAGCAATACAAAATTCGTTCCTCATTAAAAAGCTCACAATAAACCCGCATGTTCGCTTGCTCATCGACGCGTAAGCGTGCGCCGCGCCAGCGCCGCCCATTGCGAGCCAGCGATGTGGAGCGCGCTGTTTGTTTTTCATCGCGGGGTAATTGCCGCATAATTGCCCACTATTGCGACTGATTAATTTGTTAGCAGATTTCAGATATGAATGGCCATAATTTCAAATGGTTTAGAAATTCAGATGATCAATAATTATATTGTATTCAAATTATTATGAACGTTTACGTTTCATAGATATAGATCTCTATAATATTAGACACTACGTAGATTCTCACTAAGTAATTACCAATTACATGCAAAGTTAACGATGAAATTAGTTAAATTTATTGTCCAGTTTCATTAAAAAAAAAACAATTACATGAAAATATCTAGCTCAACATTCAGTTAATCACAACCCACATTTATTTCATTTCGGGATTAACTCCCAAATGCCAAGAACTCGTCTGAGTGACGTCCCGTACGGTACCCCGCAGGAAATGACACCCCTCGCCCCCCGACCTAGCTAAGGATGATACACACAGTCAGACAGTGCAGCATACATTGGAGCCAGCAATTAGGCCTGTCACCCTATTAGGCCCAGTCTGAAAACCAGCGCTGTCTCTTAATGTAACTGAAATTGGATCAAAAAGACGAAAGCGAGAGTTATGGGAAGGTACCTATAATTACACTACTAGCTATGCCTATTATACTATAACTTAATTTCTTTAATAGGTGGGTATCTACTCTGACCTACCTACTTACTCGTTTTTTAGTTGTTATTTAATTTTAAGTAGGTCTGTAAGTTACCAAACCTTTTTTGTGTTGTGTGGTTAATAAACTCTATTCTAATACTATTATTTTCTATTTAATTCGTTAACAATTGCGCCATCTGTGTCCAATAAAAGGAACTAAGATGCGTTTGAGTGACGTTCTCCTAAACGAATTGCAGAAAATCTTTAATATTTCTAGGTAGATGTATTGTAAAGAGTTTTCCTCCGACTCGACCGCATTAGCTACAATTTGTATGGACAACTAGCTGCCGCCCGCGGCTTCGCTCGCGTGGTACCCGGATAAAAAATAGCCTATATGTTAATCCAGTACATGTACTATGTATATTCCAAGTTTCATTCAAATCCGTTCAGCCGTTTAGGCATGATTGAGGCACAAACATCCAAACATCCAAACATCGTTACAAACTTTCGTACTAGATGGCAGCACAGGTAAAGTTAGTACGCGCTATCGTTGCGTTTTGAGCTTTACGCCGGTAATTTCAAGCAAACTAAGACTTTTCAATTTTATAATATAAGTAAGAAAATCAGCGCCATCTATTGCATATCAACTATCATCTTTTGAAGTGTCAAAGCGTTTGAGTAGGTAGAAAAACTAGCACTGAGGTATGTTACAAACCCAGTTCTATCCTATCCTACTAATACCTATTATAAATGCGAAAGTTTGTGAGGATGTGCGGATGTAACGATGTATGTTTGAGCCTTAATCACGCCGTAACGGCTGAACGGATTTGAATGAAACTTGGAATATACATAGCATGTGTGCTGGCACATAACACATATTAGGTGTAATGTGTAAGACTATAACACATTATTAGGCTGCTTTAGGCGAAAGTTAGTAAAAGTAGGTACCGGCTCAATATTACATGAATCTCATTTTTACTGGTGTGAGCTATTTTTCCCCCCTAGGTAGGAAAGGATGCTACACAAAAATATAAAGATTAAAGTGTTGATTATCAAGTGTTTATTACAGGAATTTTATTACCAGAAAAGGAAGAAAATCATCGATAGGTTTTACAGTTCTTTTTAGCCGCATCTATTACACACTACTGTCCTAGTTACTATGAGTAAATAAATAAAAGATAAACTTATTGAAACGCTTACAATTCATAGACGAGACTATTACAAACTACAACGCCGTCATTCACAGTACATCCACCGTTCATCTACACAATACTACTGTAATTTACCTTCGTCAGTCAGCTCTGACATATCCCACGATCAAAAAATTACACTCCAACACTTGGTTCATCACAACGGGTAAAAATTAAAATGTAAATTAACAATAAACGGGTTTAATGACCTGCCCTGATCTACTCTGCCTTGTAAATCAACCGGATGCCCACTTAGTCACGGCCTACTCAGGAGTATCAGTCCACCGCACCTCACCGCTGATTCAACGATCCACAAAAATAGAGTTTTTGGTTATATTTGGTTTGTTAAATTCCGTAATTGACGAAATTCGCGCGAGCGAACCTACAGGAACGCTTGATTTAACGACCCTATCAGACACACTCACTCGACTGACACCAGCCACCACAAGGTCACAAAAAGGCAGGGAAACGCCACACCAGGACTTTCGGTCTTGTCACAGCAGCACAGCAGGGGACGCTGGCGCTCTGGACCCTCGCCGACGACAGCGTGCGCCAGAAGGCGGCAGGTAGAAAGGTTGCGACACGTGCTCGCCACGTGGTCGCGCCCGTACGGAGCACCTCTTTTCTGGAAAATTCATAGCCCGGCGTAAGCGAAAGTGCTCTTTAGCCTGCGAAGCGGGGTGCAACCTTAGCAAATCTGCCCTTGTGTATTCATGCACAGGGTTGAGGATGTCCCACGAGCTCCGCTCGGCAATCGAGGAAGACCAAAAATCAAAGATCAAAAGTTCAAGACTCTTACCAGAGGCACAAAGCTGATAATACGCACAAAACACGTGCGCCCGAAGGAATCACACGCGTGGGTTCTCCCGTGGAGGATTCCCGCTACGCCAGACACAGAAGCCAGGATATATTAGCCAGCAAATACGATTTTCATCAAAAGCTCCACGCCACGTTCTCCACATCGATCCGTCAAAAAGATCCTTGCCCTCTCGCTCTGACCGAGCGAGACGAAAGAAAGAACTCAAACGACATTGACAGTTCGATCCGTCTTGAGAGGGACACTGACACTCACAAATCGCCCGTGCCAAGCCAGAGTGTGACCAGCAAAAACCAAAATTATTACCTATCTCGCTGAACGGAACTTTCAAATAAAAAGGGGGGAAAAATCGAACGTTACAGCACCCCCTTTCCCGGGTAAGAATTCACGCAGGGAATTCTTTGGACGCCCCCGTCCTTACCTACTCCCGGAGGAACAAAAAAAAGAAAATCAAAAAGCAACAAAAAAAAACACCTAACCGACGCCATCTGGCAACACCTCATGTTTTCTACGTACAAAATCTGCCCGTTCACTGCAAAACCTATCATAACAACCCCAAAATATAGACGCACTCGACGGTAACCAGCTACCGGTAGAGGGCGCTATGTTGATCCTCAGATCGAGATAGTATATTCGGTCGAATATTCTATTCCAGAAGATCGCCGGGTCAAAAAAAAAACAAAAGAACGAAAGAAAAAAAAAAGAGAAAAAAAAAAAAAAAAAATTTACTTTTGCAAACTCACTACCGAGCAGACATATATTTTCCCTAAAACTGGGGAAAATTCCTGAGGTGGCTTTCGCCGAGAGCCCATGCAACAGACTACAAACTGTGTGGAACAGGAAAAAACATAGAGTATAACAACCATTACTACGGGAACAACAAAAATTATACCTATAAAATAGGACTAACGCCTACAACTAAAATAACTACTTAGTAACTAAAATTAGTAGATAAATGGAAAGAAAAAATAAAATAAAAAAAAAATGGCCCCTAGGCCCCATAATGAGCAAAAATGTATACAAATAAAGGTAAAAAAAATAAAAAAATAAAAAAAACACACAAACCAAATGCTGTTCAATTATGGTCAGATAAAAACGCGCCTATATCCGCCTCCTACGGAACACCTGGACAAGTAACGGTGGGTGGCCTATTCTAACCCCGGGTCCCCACGGGGAACTTAAAAGTGTTAATCTAAATGGGAATCTACACATTTGAAATCCTTAACATGCCATTTACCTAGAGATTTGCCGGATTCATTTTCTAACTCATAGACTAACGGTGAGAGTTTGCGAACCACCCTACAACGTTCATATTTAGGGGCAAGTTTTGCTGCAAAATGTTTATGAGCGGCGCTAAGTTTGTAGGTACGTTTCCAGACATAATCGCCTACCTGGAACGAAACGTCCCTGCGCCTGCGATTGTAATACTTTGCGTTTTTACTATGAGCCTTTTTAAGGGAATCCTGTACCTCTCTAAAAATATCTCGCAATGGACTCAAACTAGCAACATACTCGCTGCGGGATTTGAAAATCAGCTCCTCAATATCTTGAAAGTCTTTATAAATGCTACCGTCTGTGACCGCCTGCCTACCATGTACTAGCATGAACGGCGTAAATTGGGTAGAATCATTTACAGCCGTATTTATCGCAAATTGGACCTTATGAACGTTTACGTCCCAAGTTCTATGGTCGTTTTCTACGTACGACGCGAGCGCGGTCATAATAGTACGATTATAACGTTCAACAGAATTGACCTGCGGGGAATAAACGGGTGTTAGGTGGACCTGCGGTACTCGGTATTTTGAAAACAGATCTTGCACGTCATGACCGACGAATTGAGAACCGTTATCCGAAATAATAGTTTGGGGAATCCCATGTACTAGAAATACGTGATCCTCGAGACGCTGGGTTATAACCTTCCCAGTGGCTCGCCTCAGAGGAAATAACAAACAATATTTAGAAAAACAACACACCACTACAAGCAGATAAGTATTCTGTAGTCGCGACATAGGCAGTGGGCCAACCAAATCGATGCTGATACACTGGAAGGGGCGGCTGCAGATTTTAGGTTCCCCCATAAAACCTGGAGTTGCTTGTGTGCTGTGCTTATAGGCATTACAAACAGAACAAGATTTAATAAAATTCACGGTATCCTGGTACATACCCGGCCAAAAATACCTCAACTTTAAACGTTTATAAGTTTTAGCTACACCTAGGTGAGCTGCAACAGGTTCAGAATGATTTTCCCTAAGTATACTCTCCCTACATTCCAAAGGAACCACCTCTTTCCACTGGAAATCTCCATTGAGCCTATTACTACTCTTCGTAAAACGATAAAGTCTACCATCGATCAATTGAAAATTCGGACACGCGTTCGGGGTATCTATACAACGCTTAAGAATATTTCGATACCACGTATCAGCGGTATCCGTCGTATTCAGGGAAGCTACAGGAACAGCTCGAGACAGCGCGTCGGGGACAACATTTTCAGCCCCCTTTCTATGTTCGATAATCAAATTGAAAGGGGATAACCTACAACCCCATCGCGCCAGGCGACCGGTGGGATTTTTGAGATTGAAAAACCACTTTAAACTAGCATGATCCGTCACAACGCGGACTGGCTTACTACCCTCGATATAAGGACGAAAATGCTCAACTGCGTGTACTACGGCCAACGCCTCGCGCTCGGTGGCGGAATAGTTACGTTCGGTCGGGGTCAGAGACCTACTATAGTACGCGATCGGATGTTCCTGACCGTCGAGAGTCTGCGTGAGAGATCCTCCTACTCCGAAATCTGACGCGTCGCAGTGCACGGAAAACGGTAGGCTAAAATCGGGACACGCCAAAACCGGTGCACTCGTGAGAGCTAGCTTTAGATCGGTAAAAGCCCTTTCTGCCTCCGCCGACCAGCTAAAAGGTGGGGCACCCTTCCTAGTAGACGTGAGAGCATTCAATGGTCCCGCCCGGTGGCTAAAGTTTTTAATGAATCGACGGTAATATGAAGCCGTCCCCAGAAAACGTTTTACATCCTTTCTACAGACCGGCGTAGGGAAATCCACGATAGCTTTAACTTTATCGGGGTCTGTACGCAACCCAAATTGATCAATGACATGACCCAAATACTTCAATTGCTCCCTAAAAAATTTACATTTACCCATATTGATTGTAAGTCCAGCATCACGTAAACGATCCTTGACTCGTACGAGTAAATCAACATGTTCCTCGAAGGTAGGGGAAATTATAATGATATCATCAAGGTAGATAAATACTTTATTGCTGAATTCAGGACCAAACAATTTATCCATAAGACGCTGCTGTGTACTACCAGCGGACGTAAGACCAAAACACAATCGCTTGAAGTGGAACAGGCCCCGGTTCATGACGGTGAAGGCCGTCTTCTCCCTGGACTCCAGGTCAAGAGGAATCTGATGATAGGCTGCCTTTAGATCTAGCGAAGACAGATACTTGGCGTCGCGCAGCTGGTCCAGAATATGGTTGACGTAGGGCAGCAGGTACGCGTCATGCTTCGTTACCTCGTTCAGTTTCCTGCTATCCAAGCAGAACCTGAAGGAGCCGTCAGACTTCGGCGCAAGGGTCACCGGGTTATTCCAGGCGCTATTGCTAGGTTCGATGACGCCGTCGCGTAGCATCTGGTCGACTTGCCTGTTGACCTCCGCCAGCCTTTCCGGAGACAGGGGATAATAGCGCTGTTTAATGGGAGGATGGTCTCCTGTATCGATTTTGTGTGATACTAGTTGCGTCAAGCCTAAGCCTTTCTTCTCGGCTGAAATGTCTTCAAATTGCTTGATCAAACTCTCCGCCAGCTGCTTTTGTCTATTGCTCAGAGATTCGAAATCACGGAGGAAATTGTCCGTGGTCACTATGGCGTCTACGCGGTCTTTCAATGAAAAATATTTACTATCAGAAAGTAAAGAAAGAATGTCTGGTGCTATTTTGAATGCCTTCCAGAAATTTATCCCGAAGATGAGCTCAGTGGAGACCCCAGGAACTACATAGAACTTGACGATGGACGTCTTCCCAGCAACCGTGACGGGCAGATACACATAGCCTGTAACGGGAGACAGGGAGTCGTTCGCCGTCCTGATATACTGCAAATCAACGGATCTATGCAAAGAGACCAGATTCACAAAATGCCTAATCGCGTCGCTACCTATAATTGAAATCTCAGACCCTGAATCCATGAGCCCTCTGAACTTCAAATCGTAAACTGATATGGTTAAAAAGGGGCGTTTGTCATTGTTATATTCTACTTCGTGAACCAGCTTAGAAGACCTATTGGCAAAGAAGTCTTTGATGAAACCTAACCAAGATTGCCAATCATCTTCAGCCTGCCCCTGGCCGCTAGGAGCCACCCCAGCACGAAAACGCTGGTTCACGCTACAGAGTTTTTTGGAACCGCAGACCCTGTGGTTATACCAAGAGAACAGTTCGGACAATTTTTCAGAGTTACGCCCTTACCCCCGCAACGGTAACAAATTAAAGTGAAAGGGGCTCTACACTTGTTGAGACTGTGACCATTGATCCGACAACGGACACAGAAGTCATCCTTACTCGACTCTACTGCTGCTAGTCTGAGTCCAGAGCGGTTATTAGTATGTTTATAACCCAAATCCGGAGCTATGCAAGAGGTAGTTGTTTTTGGAGGCTCAGAAAACAATTCAGAACGTTGTTTAGCACTTTCTAAAAGCCTACATTTCTTTTTCAGATCTAACCAAGATTCAGCTGGGTTCAGAGCCAGTTGTTTTGTGTAGAAAGGTCTAATGTTAAAAAGGACAATATTCAACTTCTCATCATCAGGCACGGGCTTAGATAAGCGTGAAAAATAGTTCTGCATGACACTAAGATAATTTACAATACTCTCATCAGAGCCCTGAGTGCGGGTTCTGATTTCCTGCAACAGTCTGTAATCATAATCGAATGGTAGGTATTCATCGAGCAATAAATCTTTCAAACTGGTCCAATCTTTCACCTCTCTATGAACCCCACGATACCAGCATAGAGCTTCATCTGTGAACAGCTCTGCTGCAGAGTTGAAGAGTTTAGCATCAGATATACCTCTAGATAAAGTTAGTTCTTCTAACCTTTGAATAAAAGCTTTGACACAAGACTTTCCATTAAATTTCAAGTTAAGTGTATGAATAGCTGAATGCTTGCTACAACTAGGATGACTATTCTGAATACTAGTATCCAACTTTACCCCAGGACTAGACTCTGTGTTTGAGCTATCATCATCAGCTTGGGTAATGCTACTTTTGAAATTACATAGGATCCTATCCAATCTCCTAAGCAATCTATCTAGGCGTTCTTGTAGGTTAGTATAAAGTGAATATAAGTCCTCTCCCTCTTTAGGAAGGTTTAGTCGACCCAGTCTATGAAAGAGGTGATGACCCAAAGCTTGAACACGATTCAATATCTTTAGAGAGCAAGGTTTCTGTGCAGCCCCAGATATAAGATCAGAGAGACTCTCTAGCTTGGCTCGAACGACCTCAAGCTCCGAAGCAACCTCTAATTCGACTGATACCACTTCATCGGATGGTATCTCTTTGTTGAGAGCACGAACCTGAGTCCTAAGAGCAGCGACAGTATCAGCAGTAGGCTTGGCGCCGCGGATCCTAATCTCATACTCTAACTCATCCTTAGCCAGCACATTGAAAGCAATAGGCCTTTCTTCCAACATGGTGCTGAGTGAAAACAATCAAAAAAAAATAAAAATAAAAAAAATAGCTAAATTATTGTGTAAAATAAAGGAACAATTAACCCCAGCTACCCCTAGGCAGTAATAGAATCGAGGCAAATCACACTTACAAGCATAAAGCTAATTCCAAACCCAAAAACAATTGAAAATTAAGTTTTCTTATAAGTGGCCTACTCGGCACAAAATTATAATACAAAAAATCGAAAATCAGCTAGTAAAACGCCCACTAGGGCTCCCAGCTAGTTCTAGAATGACTACAGGGTAGATTCCCCAGTCTAAACCTAGTCCTAATATCAAAATAAGTTAAAACCAAGTTACCATCCGGTTGAGGCGAGAGAGGTCAGTCTTCACTGAGCGAAATAGACCAGAGAATAGACAAAATTTTACCTTATGTCGGCAGGTCACCGGTCCCTGTTCGGGCGCCAAATTGTGAGCTATTTTTCCCCCCTAGGTAGGAAAGGATGCTACACAAAAATATAAAGATTAAAGTGTTGATTATCAAGTGTTTATTACAGGAATTTTATTACCAGAAAAGGAAGAAAATCATCGAAAGGTTTTACAGTTCTTTTTAGCCGCATCTATTACACACTACTGTCCTAGTTACTATGAGTAAATAAATAAAAGATAAACTTATTGAAACGCTTACAATTCATAGACGAGACTATTACAAACTACAACGCCGTCATTCACAGTACATCCACCGTTCATCTACACAATACTACTGTAATTTACCTTCGTCAGTCAGCTCTGACATATCCCACGATCAAAAAATTACACTCCAACACTTGGTTCATCACAACGGGTAAAAATTAAAATGTAAATTAACAATAAACGGGTTTAATGACCTGCCCTGATCTACTCTGCCTTGTAAATCAACCGGATGCCCACTTAGTCACGGCCTACTCAGGAGTATCAGTCCACCGCACCTCACCGCTGATTCAACGATCCACAAAAATAGAGTTTTTGGTTATATTTGGTTTGTTAAATTCCGTAATTGACGAAATTCGCGCGAGCGAACCTACAGGAACGCTTGATTTAACGACCCTATCAGACACACTCACTCGACTGACACCAGCCACCACAAGGTCACAAAAAGGCAGGGAAACGCCACACCAGGACTTTCGGTCTTGTCACAGCAGCACAGCAGGGGACGCTGGCGCTCTGGACCCTCGCCGACGACAGCGTGCGCCAGAAGGCGGCAGGTAGAAAGGTTGCGACACGTGCTCGCCACGTGGTCGCGCCCGTACGGAGCACCTCTTTTCTGGAAAATTCATAGCCCGGCGTAAGCGAAAGTGCTCTTTAGCCTGCGAAGCGGGGTGCAACCTTAGCAAATCTGCCCTTGTGTATTCATGCACAGGGTTGAGGATGTCCCACGAGCTCCGCTCGGCAATCGAGGAAGACCAAAAATCAAAGATCAAAAGTTCAAGACTCTTACCAGAGGCACAAAGCTGATAATACGCACAAAACACGTGCGCCCGAAGGAATCACACGCGTGGGTTCTCCCGTGGAGGATTCCCGCTACGCCAGACACAGAAGCCAGGATATATTAGCCAGCAAATACGATTTTCATCAAAAGCTCCACGCCACGTTCTCCACATCGATCCGTCAAAAAGATCCTTGCCCTCTCGCTCTGACCGAGCGAGACGAAAGAAAGAACTCAAACGACATTGACAGTTCGATCCGTCTTGAGAGGGACACTGACACTCACAAATCGCCCGTGCCAAGCCAGAGTGTGACCAGCAAAAACCAAAATTATTACCTATCTCGCTGAACGGAACTTTCAAATAAAAAGGGGGGAAAAATCGAACGTTACACTGGGTAACTAAAATGTTCTGAAAAAATCAACTGTGAGTAACATACAATATTATGAAATATACATACATCTGCTCGTGCAAATGTTCATAAGCGGAAATTTGAGAGCAACTCTTCCGACAGATATATTAATTAAACGCTTAAATAATTTGCACAAATAGAATGACGTTTTAAAATGTCCATGATTGGTACACTGCCGTACGCGATAAGTTACTTTGTCTGTCTGTCTGTTACCTTTTCACGCCTAAACTGCTGTACAGATTTTAATAAATTTTGGCAAGGAGATAGGTTCCATCCCGGGGTATGACATAGGCTACTTTTTATCCTACAAAATAATCTCGAACTGAAAAAATGATATAAAAGGATAATCTGGATAACGCATAAATACTGCTTAGACATTAATTTATGACAAGACTGTTACCATTTATAAAATTCATTCTTTTTGTTCAAATTTCATTTCAAAAGAAATTATCAACTCATTCGAAAAAATTGATCAAATAAGAGACCAGGTCGACTGTGTTTTCATTGCAGCTAAAAAAGTTTATTTTAAAATGAATATAAATATTCGTAAATCAATTTATAGGACTCGCGTGTGCGATCAACCAAATGAAACGAGATAGATAAAGAGGTATACTTTAATATTTTAAATATTTTCTATTGAGTTTGATTTTTGGTGACAGAACAACATTACAAAGAGCAGGTTTGTAGCTATTAGTTTCACGAAATTAATTTAGTTAAAGTCCATCTCCTTATTTCATTGACCGATCCCACCAACTGGAAAAAATCTCCTAGTTCGATTGATTGGACTTAACTGTCACGTGGTCACAGTGAACAAGCTATTAGTTACTCTCTACTGTGTAATAAATAAAACATCTGATTTATTATAACAACAAAATCTCTTTCAACCCAGCGACAACATACAAACATAATTATTGTTTGTTGCATTGAATCGACCCTTGTGATTGCGCCTTTACAACTCCAGTTAAAAATATCAATTTTTCTATCAATACCGGTTTTAAATTGAATCAAAGAGTGGAATGAAAGCGGTATGGACTGAAATCCCGGTATTAATTGATCGAACAGTTGGCTCGTGGAGGGTGCTACAGACGACAAATTGGCTTCATCGCGGATTCACGAGTACGCTAACTATTTCTCCAACTGCTACATTGAATGGTGCTTTTTGTGAAAACAACTAACTACAAAAATCTTTAAAGAAAACAATGCAGTCTAGGATCTCAGAAATATTTTGAAATAAATAGATGTAAGATCCGCTTCATGAAATGGTAGAATTTATTTTCAAATATGAAACCAAAAGTGATAGAACTTCTGATACTTTTAGCTATGATTTTGTATTACAATGCAATTAAATAACTTGTTTCTTGTATGCAGATGGTACCGTTATGGACTCCGATTCCACATTTTTCAGTTTCTCTTGATTTTAAAGGCTTAAAATCTACATTTCAGTAATTTGCCTCGTTGAATCAATTAATCAGTGCCTGCACTAGGCACATTGCGTATAACAATGTTGATCATGTATGGGATTGGCATAAGCAATCGCAATGTCACCTCGTGACTTAGTGATGTACTTAAACAAGCTACACTGTATCCATTGATATTAGCAGTAGAGTTTAGCGACTTGGTTTAACTCAAAGTAACTTGGTTAAGTCCCCAGGTATCATATTCACCCTTTTCTCTTTCTCCGTAGTAATTTTAGTCAATTCTCTTGATGTATGCAGCGTTCCCCACACACGGCTATGAACCTCGATTGAAACTTTAAACCAGCGATCTCGTAAATATTCACCGGTGTCCCCGACGCCTAACAAAGCCCCCGCTTTCAATCCCAGCTATCTGAGTCACTTTGAGTTCAAGTGCAAAGTAATATTAACTTTACTGTCATATTGACTGACTATCTCCCATGCTTTTTGTGATAGGGGAATGATTGTAAGGAGTTTTGTTTCTGACAGAAACTGATTAAGTCAAAAATGCATAATTCGCCATACAGTATTCCACTCTATGTGGGGTCAGCACAACACGATCCTTGGTTCATGGTGTAAGAGTTTTGGCTAAGGTGATTTATGACCGGCCGCCTGCCTGTCGTCAACCCTTCTTGGGAATACTTGCTTATTGTATCTCATCATGTTAGAGGATACTATCCCTTAGTCGACTTTTACGACATGCTCGGGGAGAGGAGCTGGACGCATTCTGTTTTTTCTTTACTCCCAGTCCAGCGAATAAGTAATATAGTATAGCCAACTTAAAACATAGTGTCATGGCAATTTCAGTAAGTTCTGTCGAAGTGATACAACAGTCGGTGAGTACTTTTATATAATCCATGTAAAAACTGCAAATCTTCCAAATCGATACCGTTTTTAATACCGTCAAAGGATTCTTTGGAAGCTCACGGTTCCGGGAATTGCATATCGTTTGGACACGACGGTTCAGAATCTACGGGAAATTGAAGAAATAAGAAAATGGCTGTAGAAAATATAAAAGGATTTCACTTTCGCTACGGACCATATTTATTCCGTAGTTAATAAAAACGCTACATTAGAGCTTTAATACAAAATCCGAACATTCTTTTCAATCTCGTAATAAAAATAACTTCGCAAACAATAACTATTATCTTCAATAGTTTCACAAGATATGCAGACCGAGCCGCGGGCGAAACCGATGTTAATATAACCATGTCGGGTTATTAAATCAAAAGAATCTGCTCCCAACCCCCTAAGGGGGTAACCGTTGGTTTTAATCCTTTTTGGTGTAACCGATGCACTTTTAATATTGAAAATGGATTTTATTTTACAGTCTCGGGATATATAATATTCTTGTTTTAATAATATTGATTTGTGGTAAGAATACCACGTGTTTATTGGAACAGAATCTATTAATCTGGATTATTCATAGTTTTGATTTTTCTGCTTTCTTTCTGTGTAAGAGACAAAAAAGGTTTTTTACGATAGCCTGCGATAGACTAGATTTGAAGGTAGCCTAATGTTTTAGTAATGTTAGCCTAAGTTAGCCTAACCTAACGACACTTTATTTATTGCCAATAAAATAAAAGAACTACAAAATGAAGTAAGGCTCGTATCTCTATTGGCGATTTGTTTCCATAATACTAAAGGTGCTATCCACATTACCCCTCGATAGGGGCGATAAGGGGGTCGTGATCGATTTGCAGACTTTATGGGGATTCGTAGGCACTTCAGAACTCGCTGAGTTTGGATTTGGGGAAATAGTTGTGGAATGGATTACCTGTAGCAACTTTGTTTTAGCTTTATTTTTCGTTGCCATTATGGTTTCACGGTTTTCCATGGAAATATTTTTCTTTTTGAAAATATTAAAAAGTCTCTAATTTTCTGTACACCATCTGAAATACTCTCTAATAATGTAGAGCTCCAAATACTTACTATTTCGGTTGGGAAATAATTGATGTGGTGAAAAGATGCAGTTAACCTTACAAATATTCTAATAGGTAAAGATAATTATATAAGATTTGTGTAATGTTATATATTGGAAAAAAACTTGCCTATAATTATCCGATTTCAATGTTATAGAACGAATTTCTCAAAATGGGAAAAAAGCTTCTCTAAATTTTACTTTCACCATCTAACATTACTTCTAAATGAAGTAGATTTTGCTTAAAATACTTATCTCCTTCGTCAGCGGCGTTGAGAGGATTAATTTACTTAACGCACTGCCAACATCAGCCGTTTGTTAAGAAAGGAGATTTGGACTTGACCGGGCCTACCACCACTCACAGGAAAACGAAGAGAGAAAACCATGCTTAAAGACTTAGCGCACGTTTAACCTTTGACGCACAGCTCTTTAAATAATAATCTTTTTTATAACAAGGCTTAGCCTTTTGACGTGATGCTCTTTAAAGGGTTTATCTTTTAATTGGAGTTTGTTTGTAGATGTAGGATGTAGGTTGTGGATCGGTAGACTATAAAAAATACTTAGAACAAATTTAATCGATGACTATTGACTCTGAAATACAGCCTTATTTCGTCATTTGACTTTTTTTGTTATTGTCATCACCAGGTAGAAAAAGTTGGCTTTCATAAACTAAGGCGAATAGCCTTTACAAAGTCAACTTTACTAAAGTTTATGAAAGCCATCTTTTTCTTCGAATACCTTTTCTATATAACAAGGTATTATTTTTTGCTTTTTATTGCCTAACTTCTGGAGATTTTCAATTCGAAAATAGGCACCCAAAGTGCGGTTATTTCAATAGCATAATGGTAGCCCCCCGAAACTCATAAAGCTCTCGAGATTGACCAAAAACTCACGAATTATCTGACTGTTCCAAAATTTTCCGAAATTTACGGAAATTGTGAAGTTTCCGCTGCGCTTGTTTATCTTGTTTATAATTACTTTCCACTTCGGATGCTCAGCTCATTCTGAATCTCATTAAATATTCTGCTAAAGTATTTTGGTTATGGTTTCGTGGTAACACCCAAATGGAATGTTACTTAGTATTTCCTTGTCAGTTGAATATAAATACGTTGAGAGGAAAAAAAGATTCATAATTTAAATATTTTGAGACGAACTAAAATTAAAACTACATAAGAGTCTAAGCCCATTAGCCTGTTTTAATCTGAACCGTTACAGTCCCGCACAAAAACAGAGTTTGCTTGTCAAATCAGAACCCTATGTTTCACCTTCGTCACTTCCTAAACTGGTATGACTTCAAAATGTGTTCATATCCTAAACCCTATAAAATATTGGCATATAGACTAGATTATAATGTAAATATCGAATTCTAAAAAACTGAATAGGATCTTGAACAGATCGCATCTGAATGCTGAATGCTGCAATTACAGGCGCACAATGCCGCTGTAATCGATGTGCTGGATATTGAGTCGATCCGTCTGCCGCAGCGGCGCTATTGTGGCTCAAAAACTATTGTACACTGGATGTTGAGGTACAAATGCTCCTCGTGTCTTTTGTTTCGACTCGTAATGATGTTGGGGTTAGTGCGTTTTAACTTCAAAAGCAAAAGGAAGGTTTTTGTTAGCGAGGATGGAAACGGTATTAGATAGATTAATGAATACTTTATTGTATACAGGGAAAATTGGAAATATTTAGTATAATGGGCGGCCTTATCGCTTTGGTGTAAGGTTTTCTTATTCTTCTTGTCAATGACTTGTTGAGATATAAGGTTTTTAAATATACCATCTAACAATTTGTTGTTACTTCCAACAAAATAACTTTGAACAATTAATTTTTTCACGGTGTTTTTTTAACGCGCGTAAATAAGTTTGTAAGACTTTCTAACTTTCTTTGGCTTTTTTATTTGTTTTCGTCAACAATCTTTTCAGAGTGAACATAATTTTAATTAAGTTAAAAGCCAAGTTATTTTTCCCACAAACAGAATATCAAACAAAAGTAAATTTCGATAGCAAATACACAAAAACGCCCCGAGCTCCTCCAAACTTACTCGCGCAGTCAACAAAAGGTCTTTCAACAAAGAAAGCTATTATCAAAATTAATATATCCGAGATATAAAAAGCGTTCCGATGATATTCGTCTGTGAATACATTAATTTCTAAGAAAATCCGTGATTCGCTGGAGAATTCTTCCGTTTGCGAAGCTTTTTTCGCTTTTTCGCTCTCAGCTCAGAGGCGACAATCTCTTGGATGATTCAATTGAAGAAGGTGCAGTGCAGTGCTGCAGTTGTAACCTAGCATCACCCCCCTCCCCCCTTTTTATCTTATTTGCAGGACGTGTGCTTTCAATCGGATCGAAATTAGCCGGGATGAAAATGGTGAAGAAATCCTGGGATTACATTATAGGGTTTCATGGATTGTTCTTTGATATTATTACATTCTGGTTTCTTCGATATTGAGCCAGCTTGGTTGGAAATAGTTGTTTTACAAAAACCTACTACGTTTTTATTCTTTTGTGGCCAACATTTTCAATTTATTTTTATGTGAGTGTTCAACTTAGCTAGATATTTTATCACTAAAAATCCACACCCGATCCAAGCAAGTTTATATTATTGAACGAATTTCAAATCGAATTCCGAAGACAAACAGAGACGTATGCCATCGCGAGAAGCGAAAAATACGTAAAAATAATATAGTTCTAAAATTCTCTGTTGCGGCGGCGCGTGGAGAGAAAGGAAATTTGATTTGTTCGCACGAACTAAGTAAATCCCGAGAAAGGCGGGAATGATGAAAATTGTTGCGAAATAATGTCTTATTGTTTTCGGGACTTTGTGTGTCAAAAAGTTATGTGGAATTCAATTTCGGAGATGTGCCAGCACCTGACGCCTCTCACCACTTTAAAGGACTCCGCGAATGTTTTCCATAAAAATATTAAGCGTGTGGAGACATTTTATATTTCAAGGTGGCGAAAATAACGAAATTTCACATAAAACAAGATGATGTTATGTCATTTTGTAATTTAAAATACGAGAGCCTGCTTTTTGCTCTCTCGATCCTCACCAACTGTGAAACAGTCACATAAATTAACACAAATGAATATCAGTGTTCGAAAAGCAGTGAATAAAACAATGGAATTGAAAAAGTCCACCGAACAAAAGTTGGGCGATCCATCGCATCGACCACATTAATCTATCACATAAATGGAGTGCAGCGAGCCACTGACTAGTCATTACACCCGGCGTCGCTCGTACTACTAATTATCTTTACGCGCCATTTGCCACGTCGATTAACAATTTCCCGATACGGGCACAGTTCCATGGGAACGGCTGGGTAACTTTTAGAATTGGCAGACTAAGTCCTATGCACAATTTTATTTGTAATCTAGATAGAAGTGGGCTACTAAGATTAAAAAATATGTACTTAGTTGAAGTAATGAACCGATAAAAAAATCACTTTTGGGGAATATTTTTTTTTGGGTTGCATAACATCCATGCGCGGCTCCACTCGCGTGATAAAAGTAAGTATATGTATTTCAAGTTTAATTAAAATCTGTTGAGCCGTTACTGCGTGATTTAGGCAGTAACATATGTACAAACATCCTCACAAACATTCGCATATACTTACAATATTTAGGGTTGATTTATTAGTCACAATTGCAAAAATATCTATCCCATGTAAATAGAACTAGTTACCCTTTAGCAAGTGAGCTGTGACACGGTCTATTGTATCGTGAACCCTTTGTGAGACGTTTAGGGGTCCGCCGGGAAGGCGATAAGGAAAATGGCGGGAAAAATTGGAATTTATCGACGTAGACGAAATTAATGGGATTTTTGGGAAGTAGATAAGTAATTAATTTCCTTATACCGTGATGCAGTAATTACTTAAGTAGTAACAGATTTCTATTTACTGTTATCTCTATCTCTCACTATCTTTGTCTGTTTGTGGGCTCAATTCTTTTACATGAAATACACAACGGATTTTCATACTATTTTCATTATGGTTCTTTCTTTTGGAAGGTTTATTTGTAAAAATATATGCATATTATGTTCATATTTATATAATAAAATCTCTCGGACACTTATACTAAAAGCTAGGAGGTATTCCTAATAATATTTATAAAGTAAAAAAATGCTTTTCTTTCTCTCGTGTTCCATCTAAATAACCTGACTCCCCATTTTTGCAAGCCCGGGCAAGAAAACCGCGTCGACCCAAATATTTTGCAAAACAATTTGTCCGGAGCCCTTAAGTTCCGTCCCGGGCAGTCGCATAATCCCACTGAGCCCTGAGCCACCTGAGTCCGTCACTGTCGCGGCCCAGACGGATAAATCTCCCGACTTTGCCTGGACCCTCACTGGCTCAGACGTTACAAACAATTTACCTTTAGTGCATGGCTTATACGGCTGAATCTTTGTGGGATAAAGCTTAGAGCACCATTAAAGATTCCTCTTCGTGCGAGTGCTTGCATGCTATATTTTGTGTACAGGAGATTTTCAAATAGTCATTTCCAAACCGTAAAAAGACAAGCATAAATTTCTTTATGTGCCAACTAGGTAGGTAGTTTAAAATAATTTTACTCAGGTCATAGCAGATCGTCATCATTCAGGCACAAAAATCAAAGTCCAATGAAAAGTCATTTACTTTGCTTTTTTGTGTTGAACGATGACGATCTTGTACGAACACTTACATATAGCTACAATAAATAATAAGAATAATAATATCTGTGGACATTTCACACAGCGCCATCTAGCCAAACTAAGCAAAGCTTGTACTATGGATACCAGATGGCTGATAGAATACTTTATGTAGTTTTTTTATTGTTACTAATAATAAGTATTACAAGACCCAGTCCCGGAAGAAATATTAGCAGAACATAAACATTTCTCCCGTAGTGAGAATCGAACCCGCACCTCTTGCGTCTCGGCCGAGCACTCGCCCGCCACGCCACCGAGGTTGTCAGCTGCAAATAACCTCATAAGAGAATAGTACCTGAACAATTTGAGTTCTGACCTAGTTCATGAAAGATGTACACATTCATTTCCAAAGCTATTCCCGAAAGGAAGCGATCTGGCGGAGGCACGGAGCACGGAGCACGGAGCCCGGCACAGGGGCTAGTGAAGACGTCCGTCTGACTAATCTGACGGCAAGCGTGTGCCTGACAATTTAACGCCAGCTCATACGACCCTGGATGGTCCAAGACACCAGCTTCATGGAAAAATCTACAAACCGACATAAAAAATAACAAGATAAATTAACCTTGTTGATAACCTATTTTATTTAAAAAACTGACATCGAAATAAGGGGTTCTTCAAAAAGGGGGTGAAGAGATTTTTGCAGGGTCACGCGTGAGTGATGCCCTGGAGTTGCAAACGTCAATAGTCTGTGGTAACCGGTTTCCATCAAGCGGACTGTATATCTGAGTACCAGCTGGTGTAGTGGTATAAAAAAAACATGACATTAGTACCTAGTATAACTATGTATTTGAGTCTCTGTTTCGGTTGGTTAAATGACACTTAATTACATGGTTAAATTTAGTGAAAGGTGAAAAAAGATAACATATATACATAATTATCATACCCCTAATGGGGTGAGCAGAGCCACAATAGGAAAACTTACAGCCACTCCTGATACAAAGTCCCAAGATGGTTATGGTGAACAATGGTGACAAGTGATCAGCGATAACAAAACTTACTTGCGGCAAATAAATACAATAAATATTAGGTAGAGCTAACAAGTATTGTAAATCGCTTCAGCTCATAGCATGTCCCACAATTTCCACCTTCTCGCATCAAAACTAAATTCCAAACATAAGTTTTCAAACTCTAAACTAATGCATATAAAGTTCAAAATAGTGTATCTTCTTAGCTCGGGGCTTTAGGTAAATGTGTGTTCCTGTCAACGAAAAATAGAATCAAAGTTATCTTCCGGTCTAGCTTTCGGTTCTGCGAGTACCTCTAACAAAATGGAAATCACAAAAATCTACAGAAGTAAATATTAGGCTAAATCGAGCCGTGTACACGGCGCCTCAAACTAAGCAATTATTTGCAGAACATGCAATCAGTTTTCCCGCAGTGGAAATCGAACTCGCGCCTATTGAGTCTCAGCCGAGCACTTGCCCGCCACGCCACCGAGGTCGTCAAAATACGATAATGTATTAGAAAATTATTGGTTTGCCATTGTCTATACTGTTAGAAATCCAAAATGTACGCATACCTTATGATTTAATAATTAAAGCACGTCTTGGATTTCTTTCCTATTAACTATGCATTTTGAATGGATAAAAAATTAAATTGACGGACAACAAAAAATAAGTAATGGCAAAAAGGGACTTGACAAAATAAGAACTTGACGAAAACGAAATTTAATAAAGTAGCAACCAACATAACGAATAAAGTAGAAATTGGCACACCATGGTATTTAACAGAACCTTAATATCTTTTCAATATTATTTCTAGTACGGCTCTTTTGTGGCCATTTACATTTGCTCCAGTGCTAAGCGCTTTCGTTTCCGGGTAGAAGTGTTGAGAGCCGGTAACTAGGCAACTTTCAAAATGCAGCGCCGGCAGATTTCGTAAGTTCACCGTTCGTGGATATATTTTAATAAATGCATTGTAATGGAATCATTTTGGTTAAGCTTTTGGATAGATTATGGATTCTTGCGACAGTTTGCAAACCAGGCAGATAAGATTTTAAGAAGAGTACATAAAATCACAATACCCATATAAATTATTATCACCAACAATATCACCAATTACCACCAATAATTATCACCAGCCACTGTAACCCATGTTTCGCAAATAAAAAAATCTGAATCTGAAATTTATGCTTCTTTCTCGTCGAAGTTGAACGAAAATAAAACATTTATTTTTAAAAGTATATTTTTAATAGTATAAACAAAGTTGTGAATGTTATAGGTTCAACAACAAAAAGATAAACAAAGCAATAAAAATCCAACATGGCCAACTCCGCCCTGCGTTCTATTTTATTCCAACAATATCAAATCTCAACAATGTCACATATTACACGCGCGAAACCCGCCAGAACTCACATGTTTGAAAAAAATATACGAATAAATAAAAATAGCAGGTGGAGTTGGAACTAGTAACATGCGCCTAGCGGGCCGCGGTGAAAAACCTTGTTTTTCTGCGCTTTTCCGAACTGCTGCAAACGCTTTTACACGGCGTCGGCTGAATAAAATATGGCGGTAGTGCACTGGTTTCGTGCGGCCTATCTATGATTTTAGTGCACTTGCCTGAGCGTTTGTTTTTGACGTGGGAACATGAATTTTCAATCGGCGCGGTCAACGAGCTAGATACTGTGAAAGCACGCCAATAGCGCTAAATTATACCTCAAAGGTGAAAATGATTTCGTTGAAAAGGTGAGTTCTAGAAAAACTGGGGTTCGCGGCAATTTTATTTTCTCTGCAATTTATCTGTTACCTAAACGTGTCTATTTGCGACTATTATTTAGTGAATTTAGTTGAAACCGCCGGAATAGCGGCCATTTCCCACCGCTGAATGAGCCTCACGTACGTTTCACGCTATTCAGTTCTTGCCACTCGACTTTCGACTTTAACTTGACGGAGTAAGGTTGAAGAGGTTGGCTGTGTCCGTGATTATGTTGTGTACCTACCTTCTGAAGGTTTCACATTTTGGGAGAAATGTGGGGATTTCTGCTGCTCTAAGGTTGTTGAGGTGCGAAATGATTACTTTATCTGTCTTTTATAAATGCTGTGAGAAAATTGTGAACTTTACATTTATCTCCACAAAAAATCAAATGGCCAGCTTTTCAATTGGTAAATTCACAAGGTTCAATCAAATAATATAAATACAAATACAAATACAAATATTTTATTATAATATTGTTGATATACCAAGAGTTTGGAACTCAATTAAAATAACTTGAATACTCACTATTTGTGTGACAGAATATCATATTATTATTGTATGATAGTATTCGTTTGTTTACTGTCTGAACTAGTCTGAACGGATCCACACATCTAAAAAACATGGCCATTTTATGTTCTTAAAATAATATTTCCAATAACGCTACTCAACCAAGTTGTCGGAATTCCAGAAAAAATATTAAAAATACTTAAGTCGACTCTACATGTATGTTCGGGGAATATTAATAATTCTGAAGGGTTGGAATAATATTGGGTTTGCGGGTCGATGCGGCCCCCGGGCTCCGCTGAGCGTTACGCCCTGTATTTATCTAAGGTCCGTAATACATAAAATATTATGGTACTTTTGTACGAATACTTATTGGTTGAAGCCAGAATCTTTATCATTTGATTGCCGATTATACGTTTGCTCGCAGAGTTGTACAGTATCTACAACATTTTGATGGTGTTACTGCTTGCTTACACCATGATTTTGTAATGATTGTGTGAGTAAGTTTCTCTATGCAGAATCAAAGTTTTAACGAATGACCGTTTGAGGGTACAAAAGGTTTTCAAATATTGAAATCATTCGAATGCTGTTTGACCTGCCTTTTGCGCCTTATAATTCTAAACTTACTTTTGATGAAAACGCTTAATGAGTTCTCAATATCTTTTAATGTCATAATTAAATTTCAACGCTTTGGCTATATTTTCGTCATAAATTCACCCAAGTATCAAAAGTTTCAAATGAGCGCGATAAAAAAGTAAAAACCATTGTTCTCCGAGGCTCGATTAGGCCCTAATTTAATTAAAAAGAAGTTAACGAACCAGCTATCCTCCGCGCAAAATCAATTCAAACTTCGAGGTAGGTGTAACTTTTTCATTTCGTTTCAAATGCGCGAATTGGGAGTTAAAATGATTTGTAAAACGTATAAAAATAGTCTACGCTATTTTGTAGCATAAAAACTTATTTTGAAAAAAATTGCCACTATATTTTTTGAGAGAATTGGAATTAAGGAGGCTTTGCTTTGCAGAGTCACATGAAAATAAATAATTTGTTTGAAACTTGTACTTAAAACATTGAAGCTGTGTTTGTAGGGGTATTCTATCGTTGCGTCTTACTCAAAGACATTCCAAGTCTGAACCGTCTTAAAGTCAAGCTCGTTCTTACAAGGATTGATCTCTCAATCGAGTATAGATTGCATTCGGGGTGCTCACAAAGCATCCTCACAATGGGACATTTGTTACGGGTACGTGACGACTCCGTAACGACCATGCTCCGACAGAACTTGGTACCGTGCACCAGTTTTGATGTAATCGACTCACTCGCGAAACTAACGCCGCCTTTAATTAGCCTTCAAAGCAAATATAAACATTTCTCCAAACTGATTCGAAAGAACGACTAGTAACTACATAACTACTAGTAGCTAAATAAGTAATTAATACAAGTCTTATATTCAAAATTAAATGTCGGGTGTGAAATACCTATACTTAATTATTATTTTTTTCGCTGTGAGCGAATGGGTTCGTATGAGCTAATGGCCAACTCCTTGCCCAATGCTGCTTAAATGGGGTCGGCAGCGGCACAACACTTTTTTTTCTTCCACTCCGCTCTATTAGCCGTCATCCCAGTATTTTCTACTTTCTTAATCTATTTTTCACAATATCTCACTCTCATCTCTTCTTTGATCTTATCTTTTCCCATAAAATGCCCATTCCACGCTGTAGCGTGGATATATTTCTGCAAATATTTGCAGAACATACAAACATTTCTCCCATAGCGGAAATCGAACCCACGCCTCTTGCATCTCAGCCGAGCACTCACCCGCCACACCATCGAGGTCGACAAAAAGGATTTTTAGAATTACTCTACAAATCCTGGTTTAGTTATGTTAAAAACTAGTGTTAACTGCTTGATAAAGTGCAGCAGGAAGCTTTGGATCGGTTCATCTTTCATAAATCTTCAAAGATCTTGGAATAATAAGAATAGATGCATTTGGTGGGAAGGATATTCGATTCAAACGATGTTGGAGAGAAATCTTCTATGTCGATATTGTAATTGTGGATTTAAAAGCCGATTGTAGTCGCTATAATGGGACACAGATAATTAAAAGTTACAAATACAATTATAATTGTTCTTTTGTGTTAGTTTAAAAATGTTTAACAGTAATTTCAACAATAAAACACAAACAAACAGTTATTGTTTTTTTTACTTAAAGTTTATTTATATATTGTGCAGAACTTGAATGTATCGTTTTTATCTCGTAAAGCTTCTCAAAAGAAACATTCCTCAAGTCGTTTCTTCAAATCCATTCCTGAACGAACAACCAGAAAACTTCAAAATGGAAGCTCCAACAAGATCAAGATCTAAGCCGAACAATTCTTCAATACCGCACAAAAACCCTCCCTCATTTAAAGCTATCGATCGAGGGCCATTATTTTGGGGCTTAGTGTCAATCAAATACAGACTTACGCTCTTCGCAAGAACCGAGTCAGATGGAGCTAGCACCGGTTACAGCTGCTTATCGGGAACTAGTTATCAGGCGTTTTGACTCCACTGTGTCAATGTATTTAGACCACAGTGACGTTTCTTTGAATTTTTAATATCCTGCTTGTATTTATATAAAAGTACCTACATAAAAAGACCTGGGTGGCGTGGTGGGCGAGACCTCATCTAAGACGCAAGACGCGGTTCAATTCCCGCTGCGGGAGAAATTTTTGCATGTTCCTGCAAATATTTTTTCCGGATCTGGGTCTTATAATAATTATGAATTAGAAGTAGGTGTGTTTTTCTAAAAAAAAGTATTATAAGTGGTCTATCAGTCATCGTTCCCATAGTACAGTAGCTTTGCTTAGTTTGAGGCTAGATGGCGCTGTGTGAAATATTCAAAAGTTCAAGCAAATATTTAATAATAAAATTTAAAACTGAAGAAATTTCATTCTGTTTATTTATGAAATTTAAAATGTAGATCGATGCGTTTATGTACTTACTAGACTAGCTAGATACTATTGGAGCTCTAAAGAGGACCATGTTTTAGTACAATTAAATTAGCGTATGACGCGTCTATTTGTTATAAAATAAGTATTTTAATCTTAGATAAAATAAGTATTTTAGTTCATTCTTTGGAACACTGATCTTGTTCTGTTCTGGAGGCGGGCGTTGACTCTGCTACACAGTTTCTACTTTTGCAGTTGTCAACGTGCCATTTGTTTTTTACGTACCTATAATGTTTTTGTTCCGAAATAAAAACTTTTGAATTGAAAATTTGAATTGAATACCGAAAAAACCACTGCTAGCTCGTAGGCATGGGTGCTGAAGGCAAAGATTTGAGATCTCACAGAACCGGATAAAACCGGCCCTAACGAGTCCCACACAAAGGCTCTCGATTACTCAATTATTCGACCGATCGCGAATCGAGTCATTGTCGGGCCGACTCCATACGCCACCCGACAATAGGGTATGGTATCGAGGGTTGTATTCGAGGGGTGATTTTCTAACTTTTAAAATATTTCTTACTTTATAAGGTGACGGTGATTATAGATTGAAGATGGAGGGATAATCTAGATTTTCATTTGAGCGACTGGCTTATCAGCGAAAGATCGAGAAATGTGGAAGAAGGAAGCAAGGCCGTTCGTTATCCCGCTTTAAGATGATGTGGGCTAAAGTAATACCTATCTATCGAAATTAGATCATCATCAACATCTGCGGCCAGATTGCAAACACTGCTATTATAGCAGTCGGACCGTTAAGAGTGGCAAAGGGAGGTCTATAATAGACCTCCCTTTGCCACTCTTAACGGTCCTGCGCTAGCCGCATCATGACTTTTACTGATCTTGTTCGACATTAAATCAGTTAAAGTTTTTTACCCTTTTTCTTCTGTATTTTGTGTGTAAGTTCTTCTTTTTCACTCACCACGGGCAGCGACCAATAGTTGGAACTAAAAACGGGAACAACAAATTAAAGGCAGGTTCAACACGAACCGACGGAAAGAAAGTCTTGAAAAGACTCGGTCTCGTTTAATCCGTTTTCTTTGTTTGGAGACAATCGCGAACAGATTGAAACGTGAGCCGCGTTTACACGAGGCCAGTGAAGGACTGAGGCTGTTCCAGGGTGGGCAAAGCAGTTCCTATTCACTACTGAATGTACGTACAAGTAGACCGAATGTTCAGACGATCCATAAACACCATCTGGAGTGTACGAATAAGAAGAAGTACCTCTAGGTGGATGCTATCCATACCAATATTATAAGTGCAAAAGTAACTCTGTCTGTCTACTGTTACCTTTTCACATCTAAACTGCTTTTCAGATTTTGATGAAATTTGGCAAGCAGATAGATTACATCCCGGAGAACATAGGCTACTTTTTTCTTCAAAAATACTCAAAAATAGTGATATAAGGGATGAAAGTTTACGAGTACGGTATATGGGGAATCGAGATAAGAAATGTCATGCATCACCGGGTGTGGTCAGTACTTGGATTACCGCACTTTTTGCACTCCATAGATTTTTCAATCAAGTTCAAATTTTGAAAGTCATGTTCAATGCGAACGAAGTCACTGGCAACAGCTAGTTAAAAATAAAAATGGCAATAGATATCCAATTGTATTGATGTGTGGTAGGTAATGGTAGTCTAATACTGAAGTAAAAACCATCTGGACTAGTAATATTGAGGACTACTCATCATCATCCACAGCCTGTCTTGTCCAACCGCTGGGCATAGGCATCCTTAAAAATATTTATCACGGAAACAGGTTTAGATTTGACTATTCTTCTCACTTATAGGTACATAAATAGCAAGAGAGTACCTACTAGAATCGCCTAAACGCAGCACAGTACTCCGAACGCAACACGTATACAGGCTGTGCTCAAATTCGACTTATTGAGACGGATTATACGACACCCTTTGTATTTGTATAAATAAGATGGATAAGCCGAGATACTTAGAAAAGCGTTACTGGGAAAAGATTGAGGCTGAATAAAAAATGAAATAAAACTTTGAGAAAACAAAGAGGATTTTATCTTAAACATTTGATAAGGATTTTTATTAAAAGGAAAAATATTTAAAGAAAACCTTTTTTATAAGGACTTACAATCAACATGTAGATCAAGTTATAATAAACCATAACGGTTTATAGGAGACCAGTGTGAAAGGCTTACAGCGCATTTAAAAAGGTTAATTTCGTGCACTTGACACATGTTTTTGAACTTTTTAGATTGTACGACATGCCGGTTTTCTCACGATGTTTTCCATCACCGTTTGAGAGTACTGGTATAACACACATAAATATTTCGAACATAGAAATCTAAAAAGAAATCTAAAATCCGTTGGTGCACCGGATTTGATCCCACGACCTTAGGATCGGATTCTTCTAATGTCCGTGTCTACTACTGCATAATTTAAACATTAATAACCACTAACTACTAGTCATGTAGCATTAGTATCTTGGCTCTGCATAAGTAATATCTCCCCACCGTTTGCCAATTTGGCCGCTTGCTGTATCCTACTTACAAACATGAATATTCCCATCTAAGACCGACGACCTAGTGGCGTGGCGGGCCAGTGCCTAGCTGAGACGTGAGAGGTGCGGTTCGAATCTCGAAATGTCATCATCATCAATAGCCTGCTTCAACCACTGCTTTTTATAGGCCTAGAAGTGTTGTCATGCTCTGCAAATATTTTCCTCCAGGTCTGGTGTTATGATACCATGATTCTCGTATGTTCTTACCCACCCAGGGAATTCTAATATGGGGTCAGAAGTTCAGAACTGTGTTATGTAGGGTGCTATTGCTGTTGAGTGTTATTTATTGATTATTAAGTTCAACGGGTCATTGATCTCTATATTATTCTCAGATTTATTTGGTAGTGGTCCAGACAAATCCACACATCATTTGTCAAAATTCACCTTATTTCGTATATACATAGGTAAGTCTAAGTATACTATTAGCCATCTGGTTCACATAGTACAAGCTTTGCTTAGTTTGGGGCTAGATGGTGCTTATTATTATTATTACACCATTATCCAAAGATCATGCTGGATGGTGCTGTGTAAAATATCAGAAAAATATTTATTTATTTTATTTAATAGGTCAGTCACGACAAAGTCTTATATTTATTGTGATGATTTATTCAGCGTCAATGGGCAATTTTTGAATGCATAAATGGACGCTGTAATGCCCTCTAACGGTGACAGTAATTATGGCGAGGAAGCCCGCTTCGCCAGCTCCGCGCATATTGACCATGTCTTTCTTGTGGGAAACCGCTGACTAAGGATGGTATAGTAAAGATGCTGGATAAGCCTATTTTATCCAAATGTATCCCTTAAAATGTTACCTTTCGTCGTAGTAGTAATAAATACATACTATTCTACCAACATAGATAATAAATCCAACTAGAACAGAACATTATCTAAGAACAGAACGGAACAGTCTTGGAGTAAATCGCAGCGATCTGCATCTAAGCACATCGTGATTAAAACATAATCTACGACGCTGTGGGAACTAACACACATTGCGGATAGGACAGCTGGTTTAGTCCAAGCATTTTACTATTATATGCTAGTAGCTTCCGCCCGCGGCTTCGCTCGCGTGGTACCCGGATAAAAAGTAACCTATATGTTATTCCAGCACACATACTATGTATGTTCCAAGTTTAATTCAAATCCGTTCAGCCGTTACGGCGTGATTGAGGCACAAACATCGTCACATCCTCACAAACTTTCGCATTTATAATATTAAGTAGAAGTTGGATATCTGTCATAATTTTTATAGTTGGAACTGATTTAAGTAAAACCCAGACCCAGTAAAATCAAAGTATGTCTCACTTCTTTTGTTTTTACGCCCAGCTTTGTTTAAGTACACAACGGATTTTTATACGGATTTCATTATCATTATCATTTTGAGTATTAATTCGGAGGGCATAAGGTAATAAACGCGTAATTTATTAATAGGAATTAGAAAAAAAAACAAATTAAACATGCGAACTCTATGTTTATCTGTAACGTTTCTTTCCACAAAGAGGACTAGCTATTCTTTCCCGCCTGTGGCCAACTATGTAATGCATTACCAAATTGAATATACAACACTTGCATATAGATCTTAATGCTTTGACATAGAGTCAGGAATGGAATGACAATGTCGCAGTTCCGCAATGAGAATACATGCCTTCATTGTAATACGCTTTCCAATTTACATGCGGTTCTTGTAGCCCCTATCACAAAAGCATAAGGTTCAAATATGATTGATGAGTGGTGTAGTAAGTTTGTAATCAATTCAAAGGCCGATGAAAGGCCAAGATGCAATTTGGAGATGAGTTTTGTTAATTCTGCTTATGGCTTTGCTAAATGCTGGGATATTGCATTTGCAAGAAGCAATATTGCTTCGTTCGTTTGATCCGTTGTACTGGTTCTGACGTTATTGGACAAGACGTTTCAACATGATCCTGGTGATTTGCAGTTTCATGATCGTGATAGTCAGGAGTAGCTAAAAGCAATTTAGGCAAGTTTTGATCCGATCATAATGCTATGCCAACTTCGAGGGACTGGTCTGACTTAAATTTGAAATCAAAACTCGAAACAAAACAGAAGTGTCAAGACAATACTAGCATCGTACCGCGACATCACTTTGTACACAGCACATACGTTATTTAAGACCACAAACTATGTGCATACATACATATTATCATGCCCGTATCCTAAAGGAGGTGGGCAGAGCCACAAGTAACGATAACTTGCAGTCACTCCTGATTCAAAGTCCCAAGATGGATATGGTGAACCATGGTGACAGGTGATCAGCCCATCGCCCATGTGGCTGGTTCATCATGTCAGAGAGGGTACTATGAATTATGTATATGCCAAGTTCAATTTAAATCCGATTAAGTTTTTTGCCGATTGATTCACAAAAATCCTCACATCCTTTTGTATGGTAAATTATATTTATAGTTACTACATATTACTACATGTTTTCAAACTGATTAGGTTCCACGCCATGCCGGTTTCCTCATGATGTTTTTCTTCACCTTCTGAGATTAATTACTGTTATATACCAGTCCACCAGTGCTCTCAAATAATAGTAAATTAGCATCAGTGCTGTTGGTGCTGAATGTGAAAAACCTCGGTTTTCGGATAAAGAGACAGAAAGTTAAAGATAAGATAGCTAATGAGCAGCAATTGCCGTATCCGCCGGTTAATGGGGTGGGTGCCACCGATTTAACCACCGATTAAAACTTTAAACTCGGAACTTGCGAAGTTGCGGAGTTTTTAACGGCAGTTAATAGTTCCGTTTGAGACTTTCAGCTGAGGTTTAAAAGTGTGTTGCGACTTGTTAACAACATCGACTCAAAGGAACTTTTGAGTTTCGGATGTCATTAAAAACTTGAAAAATATATTCAACTTAAAATCTGTAATATGTTATCTTAAGTAGGTACTAAGTAAGCTCGTATGAGCTAGTGGCCAACTCTTGTGACGGAGTTTTTAGGCCGCCTGAAGGTCATGGCTTAACGACTTAAAAGCCGGGACCGACCATTTAACGTGCCCTCCGACGCACGGAAGCGCTCGGCTCGTAATGCCACTTAAGGTCACCCATCCTAATAGTGATCGCGCACAAGATCAATCAAGAACGTCTAAGCAAGCTACGCCACGAGCGCTTCACGAAGTAGGTACTTAAATAAATATTTAAATAATAAAATGAAAATATTGGCTTAAACATCTTACTTTGGTCTTCTATTTTTTCCCTAAAGACCATAGAAAATGCAAACGAATTGAGATCGTAAGTCAAACATAAATTCACAGTGAACTTGCTGTATATCTTAGCGTGAAACTTTCACGAACTGTAGTCGAAGTTGGGGAGCTGACGCTTGTTGACTTACACGCTTAATATCTGAGGTTATTGGAACTCGACTATTTTAACTACATGAGACCAAATCACATCTATTTGAAACTTTGGTTTTATTGACTTTTAGTAGTTATGGTTAACTTGGGCTTAAGAACGTCTTGAGCTAGAACTTCGTGACAATATTATCTACACTATTTCACTCAAATTCAAAATACTTTACGCGCTCAGACCAAATAAAAAGAAAAGACGCCGCGCCGCGAACAACTGGCTGTTAAGTAAGTAAGTTTGTATGACCTAGTGGCCAACTCTTGGCTGATAGAATACTTATATATATTTTTTTTAATACATACCTACTTATACTTATAATACATAATATTACAACACCCAGACCAATGACACAGAGCATGCAAAAATTTATTCCTCAACGAGAATCGAACCCGTGCCTCTTTCGTTTTAGTCAAGCACTCGCCCGCCGCGCCACAGAGGTCGTCAAATTAGAGCTGTGGTGCCAAATACACGGAAATAGCCTGCCGTGGATTGTGTAATTTGTTCAGTAATTCCTTCATATTCGTGATGTTTGCACAAATCAGGTACACCCCTGTCTGTGCCACAGGTACACGGGAGCAGCTGATACACTCTACACTTCTGCACTATTATTATACACTAGCCTACCCGCGATTGTACATAATGTACATATTATCACGCCCGTATCCCTAATGGGGTGAGAGCCACAAATAAACTTAAGAAAACTTGCAGCCACTTCTGATTTAAAGTACTAAGATGGATATGGTAGACCATGGTGACAGGTAATCAGCTCGTCGCCCATATAGGTAGTCCATAATTTTGGAGAGGATACTATCCTTTAGTCGACTTTTACGACATCTTTCGGGCTTCCAGTCCAGCAGAGAAGTAAGACCCGCGACTGTCTCCTCGTTAAAAGGGATTTTGATTAAAATATTTCAAATCCTAACTAAATATTTAATAATATAAATATTTTTATAACCTTGGCTATAGGATATCCAATAAATGCTTACCTTAGTAATTTACCCAGCTTCACCATATCTTTAATCCACAATCTACATCATTTATTCCAGCTTGCTCAGTGAACATGACTTACAAGTCTACTCGCCCCCTCCCCCCCCTCCAGCCCACTCTCCCATGGGACCCAGGAGCCTACTAAACTACCCAGTTCATTACAACTCTCAGGGGATAGACAGACACAACTGGCTTACCCCTAGCTGCTGTTGCAAGAATTCATTCGTAATCAATAGACATCATCACTCATTTATTTTGACTTTTGCTCTTCTTGCCAAGTGAGCCTAAATTGATCATCGAATGCCGGGTTACATTATTTTACTAGCGGACAACGCATCTGTCGAAAAACGTCATACTTGTTTTGATCAAAAAACAACGTTGCTATGGTAAGAACATTCGTAGTCCGTTGGTAGTATATTGAAACAGGCAATTTAGTTTTCTACCAGTGAAACAATTTTCGGAATAGATTCAGTAGTTTATGAGATTACTCCCTAACAAACATACAAACTTTATCTTTTAAGACAATGTAAAAGACAAAAAATGTAAGTAAAACAATATGAAATAACAATTTAGGTTCTGTTTTTGTATTTCTATAAAGAAACATAACCATTCGTTTTATAAGCTGTGCGCATACGTAACGTTGTTGTACGAACTCTTGTCTGTTCGCTGTTGTGTGCACAGCCGTGATTAATAAGCGTAAGCTTTATAGTGGAACGCGTGGCTCTACTGCGAGCGGACAGCGGTTGTATCCAAAATATGAGGCGACATAAGTGTTAGGAGATTTTCTATATTACTATGTACGGCGCACAATATTTGTGGTACTACTGTATCTATGTATTTGCTTTATTTATGCCTTAATGATCATATAAACCAGATTAGATGTAGATATTTGAATTCTTCATAGTTATTATCACCATATTATGTAGACTATTGCAAGAAATAAGCCTCCCAACTGACTTCCAGGACGAAATTCTGTGCTATCTCCATACACAATAATCATCGGTCAACAGGATGAGCAGCCTTTGTGGTAGGCGAGTGCTCGACTAATACGTAAAAAATAACAGTTCAAAAAGGTTCAATTATGAAAATATTTCGTTTTAGTCTAGAATGTTAAGGTCATAGTACTCGTAGCTTCTGATGCCCTCACAGGGAATAGGGATAAGGGATCATGACTATGCAACTGTTGGGTGTTACTTATAACCGCTAGCACTACACCCCCGCCCTATGTTTGTGTATCTCATTGCGGATCCACCCACATTTGCCTACTAATTACGCTTTACACGGAATTTCGCTATCGACAACTTTTTGTAATAGTGCTCTTGTATAATTAACGCGTTTTTTTTTCTAAAGTATGCAAAAACATGCGCTATTACATGGATGTTTTTACGATATCTAGTTGCTAGTGACCCTGCTTTTCGATCATAAGGTCGTGGGTTCAAATCCGGTCGTGTACCAATGGATTTTTCTATGCGAAAAAAGTATGTGCGCTATAATACCAGCACTCTCAAATGGTGAAGGAAAAATTGTGAGGAAACCCACGGCTTAGTCATCTCCGCACGTATTAAAAACGTACCTAAATGAAAGCGTCCGAATGGAATATGTAACGAGTACAAACGCTCTAAACAAAAGCACTAAGTCTAATCCATCCACATGCCAAATGAGCAATTTGAATTTTAAACAATGGAACGAACGAGTACAGCCGGCAATTACATTAACCGTCAAAGGAAAGGTCACTTTTTCAGACGTATCTAATGAACGAACATAATTTATGCATATGGATGTGCGGCCTGTGGTTGAAGGTATGAGAGGAAGCGATTTTACAGACATGAAAAAAAAAAACAATCAAACTAACTGATTTTGTGTGCTTCTCACAGTCATCGATATAAGATTGGTAACCGCAATTGGTTTTTACGAAGTATAAGTTTACGTACCTACAAGTCAAAGTTGAAAATATTACGAGTCATGGTACCTCGCATGGTACCCTTAGTACGTAGCATACAAGAAATATTACCACAGTTACAAAGACAAACTATAATAACATTAAAAACTTTAAGGTAATCAGTATAATAATAATAATAAGAAATAAAAATGAGCTCAGTTTTTTATCTGAGTTCGCCTACAGATAGAAAACAGAGCTCAGATCACCGACCGCAGGTAAGGTCCCCAAAAGACTGGCGACGTTACCTCGTTGGATAGCTATACTTATCCTTTGTCCGAGGTAAGCGCCAGCCCTTTGGTCATTGGTCATATCTACTAGCTTCTTGGATATCTCCTTGAAAATAAAATAAATTAAAAATATTACGTAGAGCAATACTATTTAAAATTGAATTACGTTCAGCTATTCTGTGTATAAGACCCACTGTCCACAAATGGAACCGACATCGTTCCGGCGCAACCATGGTCAAAGTTTTTACCCATGGTCTTACTGTTTGTACAGCTGGTAAGACCACGGGCAATAGACGAAAAGGACAGCAAAAAATTTGATTAGCCAACGATCCGTGCGACGGTCATGTCCTGTTAAGAAACTGGCTAATGGATGAAAAGAAATAGTACCTACACTCAATAAACAGATTGTTTCTCGGACCCGCTACATCTCATCTCCTACGCCACACAACCCGTTAACAAGTCGAATTCGCAACGAATACGTGCGATACAGAGCCACAGTGGAAATGAATTGCCCCCTCCCGCACACCGCTCCCCTCCCCGGACCCAAGCCTTGGAGGTTCCGTAACTGGACATCGAGAGCCTGAAAACAATATGTATTTTTTTAATGAACGGCTCTTTCTTGGGTGACTCGATGTTGGACAAACGTATTCTTTGGTCGTAGTGCTTTTTATGGACTTTATCTTCCACCCATGTGGAGCGGAGACCCCCAATTCCCGTCAAAACACCTTCACAAAAATTATTGCATAACTAATTGTAGTATTCAAATACTCACTACGTGTGTCATTAGTTCTTTCGAACCATCATTGTGGTGAAGTTCTTAAAGGGGCTCCTTTTGTTCACAATGTTTTAGAAATTTTGTAGTTTCTGCGACATGCCGCTGCTTGTTGCCGCTGTTCCCTCACGCTGTTTTTCTTCACCGTTAGAGAGTCCAGTGCCGAGGTGTCCGTGTGCAGGGCGCGCGTTGAAATCAGCGGCCAATATTAAAATTGATTTTCACAAGAGGTTTTATTGCATTCGACTCTGACGGCGATTGCTCGCTTTGTTCCAATTGAAAAACCGCCAAGTGTGATAAATATTTTAATGGAAAAATGCAAATTTACAGTAGAATATTTATGTTTTTACTGAGAAGTAAATTATGAAAAACGTACGTATTCATGTATTCAACTTTTATGTAAGTTTAAAATGTTTAAAGTTTTTTGTCAAGTAGAGGCTGATAAATGTTAACAGAACGCAGGTACCTGTACGTTTTATTGGTAAATTCGAATGAACATTGCTGATGTACATTTATTTGTAAAAATATCAGGAATATTCATATTTATGAAAACAAACTAACCTCGACTTGAAATTGAGTTGTGGATTACCACTCAGGGAATAGCTCAAGGCGAAAATATCAGCTCACTCACTTCGTAAGTGTAGCTACTAATTTATAAATATTTTTTTTAATCGTGTGTGATTGATTGCTTTGTTGTGGCTCTCTTAATCTATAAATACCTACTATGCAGTGTAAGTCACGTTATGCCTAGTCAAAACGCGAGCTAGGCGTATTGGAAATTAGACCTATTGCGTTTGAGTTGATAGAGCGAGCGAAGCGAGCGAGATCTCAGCGGCAACTTGTGCGATTTGGCATTGTATGTTTGTATGTCTATTAGAGCATAACTTTCAAACCGTTAATCCAATCTGTATGAAACTTGGTAGATCAATAGATTGTGTTATGAAAATTTGTTGGGAAGTATAATAAGCTTAATCGGTGTAGAGGTTGTGAAGATATTGGGTTCCCAAGAGAGTAAAAAAAATTTACAAATATTTCGAGTAAGGCCGTATTATGGAAGGGCTTTATAATTTGTACATTCCAAATTAGTTTTTGTTTTGTTTTTTTTTTAATACAAAGAAAAAGTAAAAGTTAAAAAACCGTTGTAACCTGAGCTCCTTTTGGTAGAGTTTCAACGTCTTCGTAGTTCAGGTTAGACTGGATATTTGTTAGGTAGTAGTAATATTCAAAAAGTTACGAGTTGACACATAAAGTCTTGATTTTGTACTGTAATATTAAAAATAAAGTGTGTAAGTACAAGGAACCTCAGTTCAGGGCAAACTACTAGTTATATAGGGAAGACTGGATATTAACTTCTGACTGTGTCGATGAACAGAAATCTATTGAAAAAATGAACAGTTAACCAGCGGTTCTTCCCGTACTGTGCCCTCACAATCTCAGGCAGAAGTAGGCAAATAAATCTGATGTCGAGTATGACAGGATGGCGTGATGTTTTGTTTATTCCCACTTTCTGAGGGGAGCGAATCCCACGGAATTGGAAGATATCGAAAAGGTGTTTGTTGCGAAAAAATATTACACTATTGAGGGAGAAATTGTATACCTGATTTATTTAGGTTCAACGACCGTTGTACAATTTACAATGGTAAGGAATAGTTGTTACAAAACATCGCTAGCAAAAAAGGTGACAACTCAAAATTAAGTTTTGTCCTATTAACGCGTTGATTTTGATGGTGCAATAAAATAAAAGAGATGTTGAATGATTCAGAAAAAAACATAATGTATGGGCCAAAATTATCTTGTTTGACAGATACTGAACTTGAACAAAACATCTCTTAAAGCCCTTGCTCTGTTCCCGTTCCATAATCGAAAAACAACAAAAAAGTATTGGAGCAAATTTTTTGTAGATTTTTTATTTTTTTGCGACCGGACGCTAAATGATCTGGCTATGAAAGATACCTTCATAAAGAAATAACCATTGCAATAAAAGGATGTAAAAGGAAGTTTTCTTTTAAAATTATTTAGTTCTACCCTCTCAAGCCCCATTGAAACTATTCCAACTGAAAACTCAGAACTGAAGTTTAGCCTTAAAATATCTTCGGACTTCATAAAGAAGATGAATGGAACAAGTTCAAACTACACTCAAATACTTGAGCTCGTTTTAAAGTTGTACATTCCTCAGGCAGTCGCCTAGAGCATTCATTCCGACGCTATTGGTTTGCTAGCGAGTTGGTCAAGTTCAATCTTGACCAATTCGTCTTCAGCAAAACTTATCCTAGAAGTCTTAAAATCTTAAATCCTAATAAAATTAAACAATAAACCTTATCGATTTCATTAAATAAAGTAACTTCGTATGAGCTAGTGGTCAATTCTTGTAACAGAGTTTTTAGGCCATCTGAAGGTCTTGGCTTAACGACTTAAAAGCCGGGACCGACAATTTAACTTGCCCTCCAAAACTTAAAAGCGCTCAGCTTGTAATGCCACTTGCGGTCACCCATCCACATTAAGACCGCGCACAACGTTGCTTGACTTTAACGATCAATCAAGAACGTCTAAGCAAACTACGCCACGAGCGCTTTGTTAACATAACACAAATACACAAACAAATTAACTTCTTAACATAATTTTATTTCCTTTTTATCACACGTTTCTTTGCATTTAGGTAAGTACGTGTTATTAATATGTGGCCAGCATCCAATCGACTAGATGGAATTAGATGAATGTGATATTACTATGCTGTGTCTATTACTATAGTCAAAAGACACGTTTTTTAAAACACAATCGAATTATATAAACTTCTCACAACTTTACCTAATTTGTTTCTTTATCAATCTCACTGACAACGTAATCTGCAAACAAGTGCTTAGTTCTTTGCATAGTAAGTTCTCGGTTTGTTTTCTTACACATTGTTATTCGGCATCATTATTTTCTTCAGCGGAATAGTTTTAACGATGTTCTCATAAAGTCTAGATACAAGTTGAAGTTTACTTATAACTTAGTCTAAGAAGTTATGACGAGGTTAAGAATAAATAAATTACATTCAACATTCATTGCTCCTTTTCTTCACTGAGATTGCTTGTATCGTGGGTATCAGAAACTATGAGTACTAAACATTCAAACCTTTCTTCTGCCGTTGGAATCGAAGCCGTAGCTCTTGCGTCTCAGCCTGACCCATGCCCGCTATGTCACCGAAGTCATCAGTCTACCCAACAAGTTCACCTACTGAACGCACCTTAGCCATTTTATGTATTGCATTATTTATCACAGATTTTCTTACCATTACTCATTATGAAGTTGGTCAACTTCACAAAAGGAATGACATGCCCACAGGAATGCATGGTCACCAGAAGTTAACCACCCGTAAATTACGCTTGTTTCGTACAGAACGCTACATAATCACATGTCCCTAATATATTATTCGAGATCAGATCAGTGCCATGAATTACAAGTAAATGAGGTCCGAAGCCCTAAGGCCGATGGCAATCTCGCGATGGGGTCCCACGGACGGCACCCGGCGTCCGGCTCCCGAGGATCCTGAGGGTTAAGTTACTAACTGGTTACTAAACGTTGTAAGGTGTAATCGCATTGTGAATGATGATGTGATGGCACTGGTTACTTCTTGATCAGCGTTGAGGTGTCTAAGAAATTAAACCAGTAAGATTGGAAATTATCATAAACAGGTAAAAGTAAGTTCGTATGAGCTAGTGTCCAACTCTTGTGACGGAGTTTTTAGGCCGCCTAAAGGCCTCCGTCATGGCTTCAGATGATTTCCCAAAAACAATAAAGCTATGTAATAAAATATCAAAATTATTTTTGTTGCAGCGTTCTTAATTGATCGTTGAAGTTAAGCAACGTTGTGCGCGATCAATTGGGATTGGTGACCGCAAGTGGCACTACTAACTGAGCGCTTACGTACTTCGGAGGGCACGTTAAATTGTCGGTCCCAGCTTATAAGTCGTTAAGCTATGGAGCAGGCCTTTACGCGGCCTAAAAACTCCGTCACAAGAGTTCGCTACTAGCTCATATAAACTTACTTTATTTTAGTAAATAAAATAAAAAAAAAATTCGCCAATAAAAACAAGATACGTATAAAAAACTGTTTCCGCTGATTCTACAAATTTCGATCACAGAAAAGCACGGTCAAAAAAATAGGATTAAAATGTGGCTAAAATAATAGAGTATTTACAGCGACGACGCCGCCGACGCGCTTTATCTGACTTTCTGTCGAGTACTGGGGCTTTGCGCCGGTTCTTGGTGTTATCAACTAGCTAAGTTCATTGCAAAGTCGCCTTCCTTCATTGTTACACCACTGGGTTTCGTGCTTATTTCAATTAGTTTCGCTTCAATCAACTGATAAGGGACTTTGACTTGTGAGCCTCTTTGAGATGTACTATAATCTTTGTAAATTAATTAGGTAACTAAATTAAGAAACTGAAATTTTGTGATATAAGAAATTGCTATATATTTCACACAGTGAATAATTATGCGAAACTTAATAAAGCTTGTAATATGGTACAGGTGGCTGACAGCTCTGTATGTTTGTGTGTCTATAATAGTGTTGAGATATTCTTAATAAGTGTAGGTGGTATTGAATTGAATAAATACATTTTTAGACATTTCACACAGCGCCATCTAGCCCCAAACTAAGCAAGGCGTGTACTATGGGAACCAGATGGCTGATAAAATACTTATATACTTTTTTTTGTGAACACACTTATAATACATAATACTACAACACATACAGAACATACAAACATTTCTCTAGTAGCGGGAATCGAACCCGCGCCTCTTGCGTCTCATGCGAGCACTCGCCCTCCACGCCACCGAGGTCGTCAATTTGCAGTAGTAGGTTAATAATGAATTCTTGTCGCAAAACGTGCAGAAATCAGCTGGAGTAAGTAATATGCCGGCACTGTGGCCCTTCTTATCGGATTAGGATGTTTGCAGATATTTGTGTTTAGTCGGCGTTGGCCCCGAGCCTAACGAACAGCTAATGCAATCGTTCGAGCGCACTTGACGCGATATTATTTATTTGCAGGGTTCCGTACCGGATACAAACAAAACCCAAGGTATAATTTACACACAAGAATTGTTTTATAATCTTGAGCCCACATTTGACGACCTCGGTGGCGTAGCGGGCGAGTGCTCGGCTGAGACGCAAGAGGCGTGGGTTCGATTCCGGCTACGGGAAAAATGTTTGTATATTCTGCAAATATTTCTTGGTCTGGGTGTTGTAGTATTATGTATTTACGAAAAAAAGAAGTATTGTAAGTATTCTACAGAACCCTCGACGTGTCTGAGTCGAACTTGACTTGATTAAGGTATTTTGTGAATTTGAAATAAGGCATTTTATCTTTTATGTAAATTAGGAGATAAGTTACAAAACCTCTTAGTAAAAGCCTTTAGAGCTCCGTAAAGAAAATTACGATAAAAAATTTAAGTACCTATTAAATAAAAATACCTAATTGATACATAATCCTCTCGGGCACTACAGCTACAGCTTCCTTTGCTGTAGCAGGAAGTTGCCTCTTGACGCTGTATTAATTCTATATACATAAAACTCACACTACTGACTGACTGACTAAGTCCTAAAAGTCTTGAAAGTTGGAGTATAATTCCTCTTATCTAGAGGTGCACTCAGAAAGGAATTCTTTAAATTCGATTGTTAGAGAGACGCACCAGGAGGATGAAGAAAGAAAATAAAACTGCGTCTAGATATATTTCGAATCAAAGTAAAGAGATAGCGCGACGGATTTCGGGTGTATAAAAGAAAGACAGAGAGTGAGACCGCGGAAAATATTCAAATCAAATAATAATAATTGGTAATTACAAGAAAACTACATAATGAATCAAAAAACTGTTTTCAACAACTAAAGAAATAGTTATTACCAACCTATCAAAGTAAAAATCATCTGAAAATAAGGTAGGATCCCCGAGATCTAGATCAAAATGAACGCGAAACATGGATTTTTCATCGTGTTTATTTTCTCTTATCGTTTTTCACTTTGAGGAACCAAAGAAAAAATGTTGAAACTTCATTTTCTTATTGAATATTTTTTATTAACTAATAGCAGAATTCTACATCGATTTTGGTAAGCAAAATCCGCTATTGCACACTCTTGAGATTGAGAAGATTTAGAATGGTAAGGCCTTGTTTGTTTAGGCACTCGTGTTTTTAAAAGACCAGTTGCATTAGATAATAAGATAGTATAATGAGGTCCTCCGACTCCGCCTGTCGCTCGACGTCGACATAATGTGACGACGCCCGAGAGGGTAGTTTCAAATCTACTTAGTGATCTACTATTCCGAACTGATTGACAATTTGAATAGAAAACGTTTTCCATTGCCAGACGAACAAATCAAAGAAAATACATTTAATTATGTACTTTAGCAAGAGCACTGGTGGTCTGGTTGGTAGTGACCCCGCCTTCTGATCCCGAGGTCGTGGGTTTAAATCCAGTCGTGCACCAATGGATTTTTCTGTTATGTGCGCTATATACCAGTACTCTCAAACGGTGAAGGAAAACATCGAAACCGACATGTCGTAGAATCTAAATTATTCAAAAACATGTGTCAAGTGCACGAAAGGATCTTTAAGATGCACTTTAAATCCTTTCACTAGTTTGAAAGAATTATTGACACGGCTAGATATATAGATTGCAAAAAGTTTAAAAAAATAAATCAATGTATCTTCCCCATCTTATTTCGTCAAAATTACGTAATATTAATAATTTGGGACGGTACAGGCCACTTCTGGTCACCTAAAGTCTTCGAAATTAAAAATAAAAGGAACATCATTGACAATGTCGGCAAGTGTCACGCCGAATTCAATATGAGACTATGACGTCTTTTAACGAAAAAGTATCAATCCAACAGAATTAAAATATAGGACAATTTTGAAACTGTCCTTTACCAGAGAAAAAAACACATCAGTCAATTAAAGTCAGTGTGACATACATACAAAAAATAGGTACGTAATACCTACTTTTTAAAGTAGATTAAAGGAAACATTTTTATTAGGCTTCAGGGCGTAACCAGCCCGCGGCCCTGTGGGACCCCCGGGACTCCCGGGGCCGTAACGTTTTATTTCAATAGCCAGTTCAATTTGTGACGACTCTAGTGATTGAGGTATATTTATATTTACGTAGTCGGCTTGTGTTGTTTAGTTCTGCAAATGAAATGAATTTTCAGTATTTTTCAGGGTGGTTTCTCACGGTTTTAAAACATAATAACGGCTTTTAGGGTACTTGAAGTCCTAAGAAAACCGATACAAAAAAATAAACCTAATCTTAAACCTGAAATATAATGTAATCTGAAAATCCTACATTGCACGTTGTCCGACATGCGTTCGGTCATTTTATTTATTATAATTACAAAAAAAATACAATAACCAAAAAATAGATAAAAGGATAAATAAATACAAATATTTGTGGACATTTCACACAGCGCCGTCTAGCCCCAAACTATGCAAAGCTTGTACTATGGGCAGCAGATGGCTGATAGAATACATTATTATATAGTTTTTTTGTGTATTTACACTTACGAGTATATAATAACACAACACCCACGCTTTAAAACGTGGATTTAAGATGTATGATCCCCGTGATTTTGAGGAATAATAAATTTTGATTTTGACTTTGACCCAAAGACTTTCCCGTAGCGGCAATCGAACCCGCACCTCTTGCGTCTCAGCCGAGCACTCGGCCGCCACGCCACCGAGGATAAACAAAAAATCCTAAAAAAAACTGATTCGTATAACATGAAATAAGCTCAAATAAACTACCGCGCATAATTACAACCCTTTTTAAGAAATATCTGGCAAATTATTTGTTAAAGAATAAGAGTGACAGCAGATGATATCGTAGGCATCTCCAGGAGGTGGCAGGGAGGGGGGGTGGAGGGGGAGGGCATTAATATCGTTCAGGAACATTGTTTGCGGAGGATCGCCGCGATTTATCGTGCGGCGTCCGCTGAAAAAACACGGTTTGCTTAAGAGATATGGTTCCGTATACGTATTTACAGTTTAAATTAATTGAATGATGATATTTTAATATATTTATTTATTTATTTATTTATATTAAAATGCTTACACACAAATGCCCACTAGAAAACTTTTTCAAATTAAAAAAATGTATGTACATGTAAAATATATAATTCATATCCATCTTGGGACTTTGAACCAGGAGTGGCTGCAAGCTTTCTTATGATTACAATCATGTGGCTCTGCCCACCCCGTTAGAGATACGGGCGTGATAATATGTTTGTATGTAAATGAACTGAATTGTTTTTAATTAAATTATTTTTATGTCCGTACATTCCGAACACAATCAATAATTTATAAAGAATATACAATGCAATTGTAAGAATTAAAAACCTTTCTGCTGCACCATAAATATACAATTTTCTTTATTAAATATCGTTTGAAAAAACGTTATAAGAAACAATAACTTTATTGAAATCACTGCATAGTTTTACGGTTCCTTTTAGCGAGCGGAACCCTAAATCTGAATGGTCTATTTAAGAAAGCTTGAGTCTCCTCAGCTTACAAGCGCTTTTGAAATATTTTTCATGTTTTAATTCCACTTCACTCTTATTTTCTTAAACTTATTTCAGTATTATTTTTATTCACCATTTTCCAGATGCCTTCGAGAACGGTCTGAGTTATTGTAATATATTCTAGACAGAAAAGGATTGTCTAGATCAAGACACAAAGAAAGTTAAAATACATTTTATTTTCTCCAAAAATATTTTGATTTTTCAAGGCAGACTTCTGCCCGATATAAATTATTTTTAACGCTTAAATCCTCAAAGAATATTTTAGTAAAATTATTATAATAAATGTAGATGGTTTTAAGAGGCGCACCGTCCGGTTGAACTCGGTTTCCAACCGGCTCTATCCGGTTTAAGCCGCCGCGATCTGGTCCGGACGAGCGAGCTCCTTCACGGATAAAACAAACAGGGAGTAAGTGATTGCTTTCTTAGATCATTTAATAAGTAAAAAAGTAAGTTCGTATGAGCTAGTGGCCAACTCTTGTGACGGAGTTTTAGGCCGCCTATAGGTTTCCGTCATGGCTTAACGACTTAAAAGCCGGTACTGACAATCGAACGTGCCCTCCAAAGCACGGAAGCGCTCAGCTCGTAATGCTACTCGTAATTATGGGCTCAGTATATACTTTACAATAAAGAGTGTGCCACCCCGTCAGCAGTCGGGAGCGAACTGAGCAATGGGCCATTGTGTGAACACCGCGGCCACCATTGAAGTGTGTCGAAAAACCGTCAACTCGCCATTGCTCCCCACGATCCACTGTACACAATGGCGAATGGCCTGTAATGGTCGGGCTTTTGTGTACTAGGCCCATGACATAATGAAGTAACCGTTATCTCCTGCTCTAGGCCGGATAGGCTTATAATTAAGGAGGTGCTTAAACGTCGAGTGACGGCCTGCCGGCACGGCCGGCGCCGGCCCGACCGACGGTCCGACGGCCTGGTGGGGATTACGTAGACTTGCTTATTCAAATTTTGGCAGTGGATCTTGTTTCATGGCAGGTTCTGCGTCCATATTACAGGAAGATGTTTGGAAAATCATTATTAAGATGTAATGGGGTTTTTGAGCTCAATAAAATCACCTAATAAATACATTATAATACGGATATTTCACGCGAATTTAAAAATATAAAGTCAAAAGTCAAAAGTCAAAAATTTTTTATTCCATAAAATCACTGGGATCACTTGGACACGTCTTAAATCTACGTTGCATTTACACCTGTTCGTAACGCGACCAGGCGTGGAAGATACAGGCAAGAAACCACGCTTGGCTATTTTTTTGGAAAATGATCCCTTTACAATCATGTTATAAAAGGAGTTGGAGCATTCAGTCCCAAGCATTTTTATCTTCTATATAATCGGATATTTTATAGTAAGCTTTTTTATACAACTTTTGTTTTATTAGTGTTTTGAATTTATTAACTGACAAATTTGTCATCTCGCTTGGGACTTTGTTATAGAAGCGTACACATTGCCCTTTAAATGATTTATTAACTTTACCTAGCCTAATCGTGGGTACAGCAAGTTTATCCTTATTTCTAGTATTAACACTATGATTATCACTATTTTTCTTAAACTTACTAACATTTTTATGTACGTACATCAAGTTTTCGTAAATATATTGACAAGGAACAGTCATAATGTTTATTTCTTTAAATTTATTACGTAATGAACGTATGTTTCAACTAGCATTCGCCCTCGGCTTAGTTTACGTTATACCGATAAAACGTTAGCTATAATGTTATTCCAGGTCAAAGACTATGTGTGTTCTAAGTTTCAGCCAAATCCGTTCAGCCGTTACGGCGATACAAAACTTTACACAGACTTTTAAATCATTTTTAATTGTCGAATGCATCTTAAGGGGTATCAAAATGTATAATATTTATCCTCATTTAGAGATATACATATAATATTTTTTGAGAAAAACCTTTGATCACAATATAAAAGCAGCTTCACAAACAAAATGTTAAATTAATTTTGAGAGTCAAAGAAACTACAGAGTGCAGAATGGAGGCTCTAATAAGGCAGAGACCGCCCCAATTAGATCGTGCGGTAACGAACGGACAACCGGAACACGGACTTACTTAGATGTACTTCTTGGAATAACTGCTCTGCCAGCAATTTTTGGTCACCCAAAAATAGACCTTATTTTCAACGCACTAAGTCATTATTTAGGTTGGCGTAAAAATTCAAGGTAAACGCTCTTGAGACGGACAGGGAAAATGCTTTGTAGAAATAATAATGCTTGTTTAGAGTGAGTTTTTAGGGCTTCGTAATTTTTGTCGTATTTTGTGCATACTTACCGGACCTGATTTCTGTTTGCCACTGATAAATGGGAGCAGTTAGAACACATTATTATAATCTGCAACCGTGATCAGCTCTGCAGAGGTTATAGTTATGGGCTAGATATCCCCTAACTTGCTTAAATAGGAATTGGAATCAATACTTGTAGATGACACGGCTAAGATCATCCACTCCACACGTTCTAGAAACAGATGATAACAGTTGGTACTGACATTACTTATATCTTTAAATTAAAACAGTAACAAGCAATAAAATTGTCACATTGAATAAACTGGTAAGTAAGTTCGTATGAGCTAGTGGCAAACTCTTGTGACTGAGTTTTTAGGCCGCCTAAAGACCCCCGTCATGGCTTAACGACTTAAAATTTAACGTGCCCTCCGAAGCACGGATGCGCTCGGCTCGTAATGCTACTTGCGGTCACCCATTCAAATTGTGACCGCGCACAACGTTGCTTAACTTCAACGATCAATCAAGAACGTCTAAGCAAGCTACGCCACGAGCGCTTCCTAATAAACTAGTGACATGAAAGTGCTGAAGTGGCAGGTTCCAAGGCTCCTACAGGAAACGTGTCGTTTGCAACGCAATTACGTGTACGCAGTGTCGCCAGGTATTGTGCGACGGACGGACAGCTGCTAACAAGTCGCTCTATAGTACCTAGAGGAAAGGGGGCTGCTCACACCATTAATACAAGAGCATGTCTTTGTCTAGACTATTACGATGAATTGGATCTAACATTCACCAGCGATAAATGACGTTGATTATTCAGACAGATATAATAGAACCGTATTATCTACAGCCCTAGTGTATGGTAATGGGCTACTCAAATTACACGCATTATATATAGATATGAGTTCATCGTTATGGTCTGAAACACGATGTATTAGTAATGAACTTTGACTATTAATTTATATTAATGGTAATATTAATTATTTCTATAGGTAGCTGCGCGAGAGTCGTTGGACGTGAAAGAAGATGCTTATTTTTTTATTTCGGACGGTTATTATGCTGTGGTTCGCGGATGACCGCTGGCAGCGTTACCGGGCTTTGGTGAGCGCAGAGGGCGCGATACCGAGAAAAAAGAGGCTGCTCAATGCTGGCGCTCCGATTTTTATATGAAGGAAAAAAGCGCCATCTCGCGGCGGCGGGTCGAACTAGCTCGTGAGGAGGCTGGCGTAGACACAATAAAATTGTAATAATAACAATCTTCATTTATTTTATTCACATAAATTATTTTTATTTATTTTCAATTAAACAAAAATGTTTACGCAAATTCAAATGGAAAATCTACGATGAATGCATTCGGCACAGATTCAACTTAGATTTAAGACATTTCAAAGTGATCCTTATGGTTCTACTGAATAAAAACGTTTGATTTGATTTCATTGCTCGATATACAGATACTCGTAATACAGTGTCAAGTGATCACATAATGCGTGATTATCGACGTCTAACACGAAGGATTAGCTCGAGTACAATGATTGTGGAGTTAGTGTGATGCTGTAGGTATTTAGCGCTGCGCTGTTTATCTCTTGGAGCAGTGTTTGATTATTCGTGGTCAATACAATCGCAGTGAATTTATAAGGAAGGACCACTTCTATGAGATGCTTATTGTTATGCGGGTTTGTGATGATTTTGGATATTTTTAAACTTAAACTTCTCAGTTTAAAAGTGCCTTTTTATAAATAGGACAAGAACGGGTTCAGAAGCTCATCGCCCACATAGATGATCCATCATGTTGCACATAGCTAAAATAAAATATGAATACACAAGTTACATGTAGTGTTAATTGAAAAACATCAGACTTCATTCAAAAAAGTGAGATTCCTCAATCAAATTTAGCAGAGAATCGAAGTAATAATTTATTCCCCAATAATTATCGGCGTTTCACGTCAACGCGAGCAAAACGAGTATCGCGGCAAAAAAATTAAATAAATCCACCGAGAAAAATGTAAATTTACTTTAACGAAGTTAATTTCTTCTTGTTTTGCAGCCTGTTTTGTTGACCGCGAGTATAGGCTTTGCGACTTTTCAAACTCAATTTGTTGGTACAAAAGGGTGTCCTAAGCTGTTGTGATAGAGCTTATTTTGGAATGCAAATGCATTTCTCTGTGAATTCTAATGCGCTAGGGTTGTCTCGATGTTGTTTTCCGTTTATTTGCCAAGAGCCCGCCGTCGCCGTCTGTACATTTAGCATTAGTTTCTGATGTTATCGAATCGAGCAAGTTCTGGACCTCCAAAGAGAAACAAACTCTCTAAGCAAATTATTTAATTATGTTATCAATTTTGACGAATAATATGTCTGTAATTTAATGCATTAGGTAATGAACCAAAAAAAATAGTCAAAACAAATCGATTTCGACAAATGAATGTTGTTGGTACCAGCTTTTAAGTCTTTAAGCCATGACGGCTTAAAGGGCTTTAGGCGGCCTAAAAACTGCGTCACAAGAGTTGGCTACTAGCTCATACGAACTTACTTAAGACCAAGGTTAATTTAGAATAGTCTGTGAGAGTTGTGCTGGGAGTCGTGGGCACTTGTAAATTGATACAGCGCCCGCCGGTCGAACAAGACATTATTCGTTGTTTTCTTTGATTCCGAGATCAAATACTTGAGTGCAATGGAAGCGGAGTCCGTTCAAGTCGGATTCATTGGGTAAATGTTTGGTGTAGTGTAGGTATTTCTCCGATCCGATGCATAAATATTTAGTGAGGCGGTCGGGACACTGATTTTGTTTGCACTACAATCAATGAGTAGCAGTGATTCAAAGGAATGTTTTAGTAAGTACGATAGATTAAATTAATATTAGATTCTTTTTATTTCGTTGTGTCGTGGACTTGTTAAGACAAGTCCACGACTTTCACTTTCTACTAACGTTATGCAATTACGAATCTAGCTTGGTGATGTAAAAAAATATCATATGACAGCCTCGGTGGCGTGGCGGGCGATTGCTTGGCAGAGACGCAAGAGGCGCGGGTTCGATTCCGGCTACGGTAGAACTGTTCTGTATGTTCTGCAAATATTTCTTATGGGTTTCGTGGTACCATAGTAATCATAGTTTCTAATACCCACGACACGGAATCCTAGTGTGGGGTCAGGACTATGTATGTGACTGTTGGGTGTTATTTATATTTAGGTATTTATTATATTACGTAACCAATACAAAACCATACTACCTTTAATTCTGATTTAAACTGTTCTGTTGTGAGTACGTTTTAAAAACACAATATAAGTATTTTAATTTGGTACATTTTATATCCACGCCGATGACAGAAGCAATGTTGATAGTGATCATCAAATAGTAAGACCGCTATTAACTCAGGCGCTTCTGTGAAGGTGCACTGAGATGTCAGCTCCAATGACACAGACGTTCAAGTGGGGTAAATCGGTCACCAGGGCCCGTCCCCTACAAGTTGAGTTCATTCATATTCCCCCAATATCCACTAATCATGCAGGGCCAGATATCGGTCAAAGCCAAGAGTCACTATTACACGAGATTAACCCTCTCGTTCCGCCGTATAATAGGATCGAGCTCATCGCATAGTATATGGAACAGTGTTGCATCTGCAGTAAATGTTAGAAATATAAACTTTACTTATAGTACGATAGTATCCTCTTCAACATGATGAGATACAATAAGCAAGTTTTCCCAAGGAAGGTTAACGTCAGGCAGGCGGCCGGTCGTAAAACACCTTAGCCAAAACTCTTACACCATGATCCAAGGCCAAGGATCATGCTGTGCCGACCCGATATAGATTGAGTTATCCCAGGTAGGAAGATGGTGATGATGATGATGTTGTTAGAAATATAAACTAAGTAACATGTAAACTGAAGTAATAAATGTTATAAAAAGTAGCCTATATGTTATTCCAGCACACGTATTGTGTATATTCCAAGTTTTATTCAAATTCGTTCAGCCGTTTAGGCGTGGTTTCGCTACAAACATCCAATGATCCTCAGAAACTTTCGCATTTATAATATAGGTAGGATTTAGGAGGCGGGCGTTGACTCTGCTACTCAGTTTTTACTTTTGCAGTTGTCAACGTGTCATTTGTTTTATGTACCTGTAATGTTTTGTTCGAAATAAATTTAACCAAAAAACAACTCACATTTTATTCTACAATTCGTTGAAAGCTTCAGGGCAATGAAATAAATACTTTTATTTTATTCATGGCTAAATAAAATACCTATTGAAAATGCTTTTGCTTTAGGCTGTTTTATACAGCGGACGAGTTTATTATTAGGTTCTGATAATGTAGTTAGACCTGCTATTTTACCTTGGAATTTGACAAGATAGATAGATAGATAACACTTTATTGCTTACCACACATCATTAAACTTACAAAATAGACAAAAATTATGGTAAAAACAAAGGGTGGCCTTATCGCTAAAAGCGATCTATGCCAAGCAACCTAGGATGGATTGGATGGAACAAAAACATAGCATAGACAAGCTCGGTTAAATGAGTAGGAAATAGTCTTAGATCTGTATTTGCGCTGCTTGTTGTAAGCCAGACTATATGCGCTAGTTTATCTTACGCAAATAGCGAGCGCTACGCCGATCCGATTATCTGGAGTCGGGTAGATAGCGTAATGTTATTGGATGTGCTTTAGATACGCGATCCGAGCTTTTTTATCGAGCCATCATATTATTTGATTAGGTTTCGCCTGAAGGGAACAATGGATAAGGTTCTTTTGATTTAGATACGATAACACTGCGATCAGTTTAAGTTTATCAGGAGTGCGTTTTTCTTGCTATGATTAGAGTTCAATACGAGCTTTACGATTTTAATGTCTTCAGAAAAGGTTTTCAATTTGGTTATATTTTTTTTTATGAATATGTGAATATGATATGATTTCGTGCATAGAAATGCCAACTACCTGTTAAGTGCTGTATTGGCATGGCTTCTAGAAAATCATTCATCATTAAAGTCGTAGTACCATCATCGAAGTGTTCGTGGCTAGCTTACTTAGACGTTCTTGATTGTTCGTTTTGCGCGGTCACAATTTGGATGGGTGACCGCAAGTGGCGTTACGAGCTGAGCGCTTCTGTGCTTCGGAGGGCACGTTAATAGGGTTTAGGGCCACTAGCTCATATGAACTTACTAATTAAAGTCGTTTTTTTACAAAACTGAATTAACCAAAAGTGTAATCGAGCTACATGGTGTTTTTAACAAGAAATGGACTGAACTGGACAATGAGCCTACAGGACATCTTCTTTTTCCACGCTTGGTCGCGTTACTAACACCTGTTTGTCATGACTCACCAAGACTTGGGCACGTCTTAAATCTACTTTGCATTTACACCTGTAAATGCAACGTAAATTTAAGACGTGTCCAAGTGATTCCAGTGATTTTAAAGAATAAAAAAAATGACTTTGACTTTGACTTTGATTGGTAGGTACAATGATGACACCCTCCAGTGACAGTGAAGTTTTTAAACAAACGTACAATGAAAGGTCTACCGCACCACCAGCCGTCATCGTAAGTGAATAATGAGCGAGTGCGCACCGAGCCGCGAGCACTCAATCAATCAGTGCGCAAATTGAGTGAATCGAGCGTGTTTGAGACGTTACCGACGATAAGTCAATATTGAGCTAACGCGAGATAAGGGAAGGACTTGGTATCGGGACCTTATTTTCACGTAATAGGTTGACATAAGGCCTCATTAGATACATTGACGAAACGGGAATATTTTGGCAATTTTTTGTCTTGTAGTGATGAGGATTGAGAAAGGTATGTTAAGATGGTTCGGTCATGTAGAGAGGATGAATGAAAGAAGATTAACGAAACAGGTGTATGAGGCGAGTGTGAATGGTACCGTCGGAAGGGGAAGACCTCGGCGCACGTACCTGGACCAAATCAGCGACGTTTTGGAAAAGGGCCAGGTCAAGAGTACCCTAAACCGACGAGCATGCATGAGGAATGTGATGAGAGTGAAGGAAGCAAAAGAAGTATGTCAGGATCGTAGCAAATGGCGATCCGTGATCTCTGCCTACCCCTATGGGAAACAGGCGTGATTTTATGTATGTATGTTTTTTGTCTTATCTAAATAAGTATCCTTGAGAATCAGGCTCTAATTGGGTAACGTAAAAATTGGGCAATTTTACTGTTCTTTTGTTGACAACTCATCTGTCACATGTATTTTTTTCTTGTCGTGTTACTAGTTCTTTCGAACCGGTGTGGCGAAGATTTAAAGTGCGTCTCAAAGGCTCATTTCATGCACATGACTCATGTTTTCGAACATGTTACACGTAAATTAAAAGACCATCATATTTCTTGTCTTATTATTTTTTGTATTCACATTCTAGGCAGATACCGTTTCTGGGTAATAGACGTGGTCAACGTCGATGAAGTAAGCAATAAAGTAAGTCATGTAAGTAAATAATGAGGGAATGCGCGGCGAACCCTGGCCACTCAATCAATCAATGCTCAAATTGAGTGAACCGCGTGTGAACCGGCTTAGATAAGTCAATATTGACCGTGAACTGATGATAGTGGTATTTTGTGACCAGCTGCACCACGACACAGGGTTACAAAATACTATCTCTATCGACGACAAACGAAAAAATGAAAGTAAAAACTTGTTAATACCTAAGTTGTAAATCAAATGTAGGCATTATTACCATAAAACGTGGATGAGACAACACTGGATTATAATATTTATAATATTAGTGAAATAGCACAATATTTCATTTTGAAATCACGTGTTTTGGTTACAAAATGTTAGCGCTTTGGCATTGTGCAACAACGTTTTTTGCTGTCTCAAAGAAATAAAATATAATAATGTAGTTATGGATCAATTTCGTCTGAAGGTTACTCACAATCAGATTAGGATTTGCACATAACAAACATCAATAACAAAATTCTAAGATAGGTAAAAAAATACAAAAAGCCGCGAACGTCATTGAAAGCACCATCCATCACATCTGAGTAATGAGCAAACACGGCGGAGATCTGTCAGCCAGCGGCGGCGGCGGCGGCGGCGGCGGCGCTGCCAACTCCACCATTGTACCAAAACAGCTCTTGAGGGCAGGTTGATATGAAAAATCTCCTGAATTTACACATTATCTGACGATAATTGTTAAATGTTTGTTATTTTCTTCGAGATTATTAGGCAGGGTTCATGAGATACAGCCCACTGACAGACGGACGGATGGACGGACGGTCAGACAGACGGACGGATAGCGGAGGCTTAGTAATAGGGTCTTTTACCATCTATAAATAATGATTTTTACAGCGTTAGCAGGCCACTTTTACCTTCACTAACGGGACGCTGTAGTGCCCGAGACGAATTTAAAATGGAGTAGGCTTGCCCAGCACCTATTCCATCTTCTCAGCTTAGTCGGTCTTGTCCACAGGAAAGACATGGTCAATACGTGCGGTCATAGTCATAAGACGCGGGTTTCCTCACGATGTTTTCCTTCACTGTTTGAGAGTACTGGTATATAGCGCTCATAATTTTTTCGCACAGAAAAATCCATTGGTACACGACCGGATTTGAACCCACCTTAGAATCGGAAGGCGGGGCCACACCATGCTCTCAACCAAGAAAAATGTCATCCTATTACGAGAGGAAAGCATTTGAAAATATTTCTTGTGATTTTACTTCATGACTAACTAAACTACGTGGTACAAACGTGGTTCAAATAGTCATTTTGCGTACAATTTAATGTAATTTGACTACTAATAGTGACTGCTTTGTCATGGGTACAGCGTCCCAGCTCTTAACCTAAGAGTTAGTTGTGTGACTACCGAACTAGGCAATAAATGGTAATACGCTCCGTTCAATCAGCTAAATCATAACCCGTATAATTACACCAATCAATTCTGGCAACAGTGCAATACCTAGCCCTAAGTTCACCAAAACCAACGGTCACTTGTTCTGAAAAACCAATCTCGACGTAATCTACGTTATTTAGATCAGAGTACACAGACAATTAACCCATTTTTTAAATGAGTAGGAAAGAAAGAAGACGGAAAATAGGATAAAAATCCAAAAAATAATCAGGTCTAGTACCTTTTTTAATCTTTCGCAGTCCGTTAACATAGGTTATGAATGATATAACTGAACTAAAACAATAAGGAACTAAGTGATCTAGTTCCATTATAACTTTTGAGTTTCGTATTCGTATAACGACCGGTTAACTGTGGGTGGACATTGGCCGTAGTGGAACAAACTAATCGCGCCTCGCGATCTATTTGAGCAATTCGTTTCCAATCAGTAATTAATAATCACGGGCATAGCTCTCTCGGAACAGCTGATGCACTCAAACTACGACCACGAAAAGTCGCTGAGTTATACCCGGCTTTCTATGTAAATCGGGTGCACATAAGGCGCACTTGTAGTTGTATGTATGTCTAGATGTTCTGAAGATCAACTGGGTTAGTAATTCTACCATGTAAGAACAAGAGACAAATTTATTCGACACACACATTCGTCCGAGACATTAGACACACACAAACATGTGTAGTCATACATAAAAACGCTTCCTTATAAGAAAGTCTAATTTTGAAAATGCCTAAAATGTAAAATGATTATTTTGCAGAAAGCCTAAACAGAGAAATGACTAAAGTTCCATTGTGCCTAAAATATAATGATCAAAAATCAACACGGTAAGATTAATATTATAGTTTTTGGGTTAATAAAAATAACATAAAAACTGCACGTTGATCGCAATGACAATTTTATTTACTTTGGGAAATCCCTGAAAACATCAGACCCTGTTCATCAAAACAGAGTAATTAGCCTGCTGCTTCTCATGAGCCTGTGTCACGCGCGGCCGAAATATGAGGGCTTTCATTATCCTCAAACAGAGACATGTTTGTGGATAAAACAATGTAATTTGCTCACAAACGAGCCGACTGCACATTAGGATTGAACTTCTGAACTGAATTTGCTACTTGTATGGTCGGATGTGCCTCTGAGTACTTCCTCTTTTGCGGAAACTAAGCATGTAGGTATAAGGAACATTTTTATTTAACTAAGTAGTCATACTAACCGAAAAAAGGAGGCCTTTTCCATGCAATGCGCAGTGGGACAAGATAGGTTGAAAATAAAATAAAAAAATAAATTTATGATCTCTTTTGAGGCGCACTTTAACCTTTTCACCACATCCTGACACAAGTAAGAAGTATTCAATTAATAAATATTTTTCGGTTCAAAATACGGTTTAATCAAAATAGCGTTTAAGAAATAAATTCTACTGTAAGTATTCCAGAGACGTATTTCCCCTCAATTAATTTTTCTACAACCAAAACAGAAACAAATCTATTCAACAGTTTCTTTGTAACATTTAATTCGACTCCCGATCCACAATTACAGAGTCAGTCCCTTTCGGAGTTCTGTGTCAAAGCTACGGCCCCCAAATGTAACCGGGATTAAAGGGATGGCGGAATGGGATGCCTAGATGTCCATTGACGCTTTTGTTTCAATGAGGTTTGTACTGGGAACGATGAACCAGCAATGTGTCTGTACCTACTCGTACTAGGTAAGGTTGTCGAGGGTAGGGTAAGTTACGGTTGTCGGCTCGAATTTATCAGTTTTGTCGCTTTTCAAAGCTAATGTATTCGTAAAGTTTGACAAAGCCGCTGGTATGGTTCGGAACGGGTGCCTTATGGAGACAAGAAATTCGTCAATGAGATCATTAGCTGTACTTATTTGTTGTGTCAATGTTTACTCAAGCCCTGTTTGCACGGCAACGGTACCCTTTTTAATTAAAATTATCTATCTTGCTGTCATCCAATTAATTATGTTTGCTATTAAAATTGCTATCAGAAGATTATTCCTACTCGTAGTGTCGAAGCGACTGTGAAAGACTAACGTGGCATTATATCGGCATACCTTGACAAATTCTATCAAGGAAGTTTGATTCCTGTCCATAACGGAAAAAACCTAATACTTAGCTGTTTACAAATCTATACTAATATTATAAAGCTGCAGAGTTTGTTTGTTTGTTTGAACGCGCTAATCTCTGGAACTACTGGTCCGATTTGAATGATTCTTTCAGTGTTGGGTAGTCCATTTATCGAGAAAGGCTATAGGCTATGTTTTTTTTCAAAATTAGGCATCCCTAATAAAATTGCTATTTTGTAAGACAAGGTGTAAAATCGAAAACCTATTTTTACGTGCGCTGCAAAAACTATTGACAATAGAACAAGATGATGTACTACGGGTTTGTAGATCCCATTAAGACCTACAAAAAAGTCCGCGAGAACATATATCTAGCTATCATGGTTTAATCACAATAACCGATTTTGTGTTCAAAATAATTATTAAACCGTCTCAATGAAAAAAAAAACTACGTTAAATATGTATCGTAATATTAATCTTTATCGAAATTAAGCATTATGTTATCAAGAGTATTTATGTAGAAGTAAAATACTTTTTGTTTCATCTCAATCGGATATTTCGTTTAAAAGTCATCACGTGTGTAAGATGTTAAGAGTTGGAACCTATTAATGAGTTATGAGCCATAGAGTTTTTTATCAACATAAAATCCTGTAATAATCTTTTTCGAAATATATTTGTTGATGATTGTAAGTATAAGATCTTTTAAGAGTATAATAAATACATTTCTAAAATAACTCTGCTAAGGAAATCCACGCGCGCTTGATGCAAGCAAGACGAGACGCTGGCGGCGCGGCGGCGGGCGAGACGAGGAGGCCGCGCTTGCTGGCCGCCTGTGAGAAAAACGCGGGTGAAACCGCGGGGCACAGCTAGTAAATAAATATTAGTGGACATTTCACACAGCGCCATCTAGCCCCAAACTAAGCAAAGCTTGCACTATGGGCACCAACCAGATAGCTGATCGAATACTTATGTACTTATTTTTATTACATACCTATAAATTATTTTTATTACAAACCTGCACTCTTGCATCTCAGTCGAGCACTCGCTCGCCACGCCACCAGAATCGTCGAAACAAAAGTAGAAACAATTACGTACGCGCACTAAAAGCATTTTGAACCGACTACGAAGAAGATAATGTTATATCCAACACTTCAGTAATCGTATCCTCTGCACTACTACAAAACCATTACAAAGCAACATAGCAACATTATTACACCATCTTTTGTTTCACACAAAATCTTTAAAACCATATCCTTTGTAACGCGAAGCACAAACGAAGTTAATTCAATACCGAAGTAAACACTCGGGGGGAGACTGGGGAAGGATTACGCGATCTCCTAATTATTTGCCTGAATTACTAAATGGATTATACAGACACGTGGGGAATTTCGTTAATGAGTGCGATTGAGCGCTCCAAGGGTTTTGTGTAGACCTTTTGAAGCAAGCCTAGTTGTTTTTGGGTTTTCAGGTTAATCCGTAGAAGTAAGTCTAATAGGTTTGCTTAGTTTGTGGCCAGATGAAATGTTTATCAACAAAAGAGTCACCTATAGCTCTTAGAAAGTTGAAGCAATGAGCGGATTGAATAGCTCGAAGAAACAAATAACGTTCTCGCATGGCAGATCGTGAAATGAAGTAGTTCAGACGGGGCCTATCTATCGGATGGGGGCCCAATGAAGTTTATTGTATTGTAAAATTTAACAGAATTTACAAGTATCATGGTACCATAACTCACAGACTATAGAAACATTTGCAGAATCTGCAAACATTTCTCCCGCCAGAATCAAAACCACACCTTTTCTCAGCCCGGTACTCGCCACTGAGACCAAAATGGTTGCTTTGGCGTCCTTAGAACACGGCAAGTCAAATAACATTCGCAATAACCGTAAATATTTCAAGACAAATTGGAAATTAGTTAGGAACATTAAGTAAAGGAACATGACTTCGGTTGCGGCACTCAAAAGTTCCATTAATTAGCTTCTGAGTTCGAAACGAACGCTTTCAAGTCATGTGAGCACTAGTTCAGAGGTTATCAACTCGTTTGTGAGTTGGTTTGTGCTACTTTTACTGACTACGCGAAGCAAGTGTTAACATGAGGGATCATTTTTGAGGAGTTTGAGCAATTAGACTCTAAAAAGTAACAATTTTTTGGCACCAAACTGTCACCTATCAATATTTTGGGAATGTAAAAACATAATAATTCTCCCTAATTTATTTCTTCTTTTAATACATGCTAAAGTAATTCACGTTGGTCTGTTACTATACGATTTTTAGCTAAAAGTTGATTGGTAAAAGAATTCTGGGAAAGGGAGATTCTGGGGAAGTAAATATTATTACTTTTTGAAGGACGTATGTTAGGACTTCAATTTGTATGAAAGTTAGTTAGTTCGTATGAGTTAGTGTCTAACTCTCTTGTGACGGAGTTTTTAGACCGCTTAAAAGCCTCCGTCATGGCTTAACGACTTAATCGCCGGGACCGACAATTGAACGTGCCCTCCGAAGCACGGAAGCGCTCAGCTCGTAGTGCCATTTGCGGTCACCCATCCAAACTGTGACCGCGCACAATGTTGCTTAACTTCAACGATCAATCAAGAACGTCTAAGCAAGCTACGCCACGAGCGCTTCATTCCGTAATATTTATAACTGGCTAATGATTCGAAAACGTTCGGGCCAGTGCTAAGAGGATCACAAATATGACAGAGTTGGTATACGAGTGAGTGTTTATGCAAGTTTTATGAGGTTCGGCGGAACGTGGGTGTCTCTGCATTCATACCGCGCGATGTACACAATAACTTTTGGTATGGTTGCTTAATTTGCTGAATCAACGCAAAAGACGTTTCAAAATACTTCTTGAAAAAACTAAGGCCTTTTACCATCTATAGTAGATGATTTATACAGCGTCAAGAGGCAACTTTTACCTTCACGGACGCTGTAGTGCCCGGGATGAATTAAGGTTGAGTAGGCTTGCCCAGCACCTATTCCATCCTCTCAGCTTAGTCGGCCTTGACCAGGAAAGACATTGTCAATACGATGTTTTCCTTCGCCGTTTGAGAGTACTGGTATAGCGTACATAATTTTTTCGCACAGAAAAATCCATTGGTACACGGCCGGGTTTGAACCCACGACCTTAGGATCGGAAGGCGGGGTCACTACCAACTAGACCACCAGTGCTCTCCCTTTTTGAAATCTTTATGATTTTACGACATCGAAATATTGATTCCAAATTGTTAATTTTATATGTTTGGCTGTCCTAATGACAACACGAAACTAAACGCAGCTTTACTGTTTTTTTCTTAGGATGTCAGGGAAAAAGCTTAGTAAGTAGATATAAGTAGGCACTCTAGTCACTTGTAAGTTGTAACAAGTTGCCCAACTGCTGCAGACTTGTCGAGGGTTTCTTTTTCAATCTCACTTGGATCATTAGTTGCAGAAGTTGATTCTTTGTGCGAAACAAGTTTTTCCTTTGACTACACTTTCAAGTTTCTTGTTCGTTTAATACTTTTATGTACAAAATACACGGTCTAATAGTCACTACTCGTGTCACGAGGCCTTTAGGCGGCCTAAAAACTCCGTCACTAGAGTACCACTAGCCACTAGCTCATACGAACATACATACATACGAGATCTTTCATACCAGTGTGGAGAAAGTGTTAATATCCGCCTCTGCCATAGGCTCCTTTTGTGCACTTGACCACATATTTGTTTTTTTTAGGGTTCAACGATATTTTCCAGAGGGATAGTCTTGTGAACAGGTACTGGTATAGATATGAGGAACATAAGGACGAACAAAAAATCCCGTATTCAAACCCAGGACCACGACTGAAAAGTCACTACTAAACTAGACGGTGTAATGTCGATTTTACATAAAAAAGACATCATTGGATTTTTTTACAAATTCATATTTTTCTACAGCTTGTAATCTTTTAAGTACTTAATTTAAATAACATTAAAATTATACTTCTACAAGAGACTTGAACTTTTTATGTCCAAGAGGCCCTTGTCAGTCGTAATCGTAAAACCTTAACGTTTTGCTCGTAAAAATTAGAGTTAAAATAACTCATCATTTTTGTCTGATGTATAAAGCCAGCTTGGAGTCACCGAGAACAAAAATGTAATAAAGCTTATGATATTTTAGGCACTGAAAAATAAAAGTCGTAAACATAATAAAATGTGGTCTATTCATCTTGGACCAGTGAGGCTTTTGGGATAATTTTTACTGAACCGATTATAAACTCGACTTTTACTAATAAAGTAAAGCCTTTTTAACTATAATATTTATACTGGCAATTTCATTAATCTGACCTCCTAGTGAAGAACTCAGTAACATCAAACATGTTTTGATATGTCAGTGAGAACAGAATGTTGTATTTTGTAAGGCGATTTCAAATATGTACCTAACAATTTTTTGTCAAAAATGCTAGTTAGTGCGTTCTTTACTAGGAGTTTAGTTTGTAATCTCAATTTTTTTTCTGTCATAGTATAGGCTAATTTATATCTGGATACAACTTGACCGAAGCCGCGGGCGAAAGCTAGTTTACTTATATTTCGCAAAAAAATAACCCCGCGTGATATCACGCTGTCGTTTGATAATATCACGTAATATTGAGGGAGCCGTCCCGCTGGACGCACCCTCTATAAAGATAGCAGATTTACCGACGAAAGCTGATAAAAGCCGGGCCGTGTTGGAGCTCTTTACGGGCCTCCTGCTAGGCCATAAAGCGATTCTAGCCTGTAATGGCGATAGACGATACAAATATTCCCACAGGATATAGTAGATATCATATTATCTACTAGTCTGAGAGTAAAGAAAAAACAGAATGCGCCCAGCTTCTTCTCTCCCCGAGCATGGTCGTAAAAGTCAACTAAGGCATAGTATCCTCAAACATGATGGACCATCTTTATGGGCGATGGGCTGATCACCGTAGTTCACCATGTCCATTTTGGGAGTCTTGGATCAGGAGTGGCTGCAAGTTTTCTTATGATTACTTATGTCTCTACCCACCCCGTTAGTGATACGGGCGTGATAATATGTACCTGTGTATATTATACTTTTTGTGGCGCCATTAGTTATTTTCGAACCATTGTAGTGAAAGTATTTAAGTCAAGGGGTAGATGTTGAGAAATCGTGAGTCAGTGCTAATGAATTTCTCGACTCAACTGACGTACTACGTGCTTTCAAATGTAGAACGAGAATGGTCACGATCACGAAATAATTCGACACTTCGCTGCTTTGGCGAGAGGCTCATAAAAAGGTCATAAACATCTCATTGTCTTCACAAACGTACGCTTTGTGTAACATATTTATTTTTAAATCTATCCGTCTAGTATTTGGGAGCTAAAATTAGCATAAATAATCATTTACTTGGTCGGCAAATTTACGATCTAGATATTTCATAGCGCATTCAAAACTTAAGTTTAAATGATTTGGAACTATATCGTTATAAAATAATGATTAATCTAAGTTACTGCTTATTTTTGATGCGTTTACTTTAGCTTGTACATACATGCAATAGAGTGCATTATCTAGGCTAGGCAGATTTTGAAACTTTCAGATTACCAAGCGAGGTGGAAAGAAAATACCTACTCTACTAAAACTAACATTAGAACAGGTACTTATCTGACAGTAGTGAATACAAATTGTCCAATTAAAGACAGCTTAAGAAAAAAAACTGCTCTAAAATAGTTTAAATCTCGTTTTGAGCTGCCCGTCTGCTAGTCTAACACTTCCATCACTAAAAGTGGCCTTATAAAGGCTATAAAAATCCAAGTTAAGCCCGATCCTTCCTGCGAACCACTTTAAGGCTTAAGTTAGTTTTATTTTGTGGAATTCCTTTGTCCCTCGGGGTCTTTGACCCTTGTTAATTGAACGTACTCGCCCGTAATTGTTTGAATTCCAAGTATTTCGATTCTTGTTTCGGAAATGGCTTTATTTCTTAAAATATCTGTTTGAAATCTCGACCGAATCTGGAGGAATCAGGATTTCTGATTTACATTCATTAATACCGAGCTCCGCTAATTTTGGTTCCCGATTTCCATAGAAACGAACCATTGAACTAACTTACAAAGATTTTGAATCAAATATTCGCGGAAAATGTCTTCTTTTTTGCCAAAATATTTCTTGCTTTGCGCTATTGCCTAAATCAAATGCCTGCCATAGTGACATTATTATTTATTCCACCAAAATTGCATTTTCGGCACTAGATCAAGCCTAGTTTATTTTCCTGTTTCTTTAATATCTTCCTCTTGTTCCAGACTGCCTCCACTTACAGCTGTACCGCGACCCAAAAGACCGGTACAAGAAGGGGCAGACTAAGGCTTCCCTCTCCCTGCAGCACTTCCTCGGCTTCGAGTCGGGCTTCACGCTGGACAAAGAGTCTAACACCATCGCCATCATCTGCCAAGACGTGACCGTGGTGCTGGCGTTTGAGACGAGGGAGCGACTCATCTCGTGGCAAGTCAAGGTGAGGGCATTTCAGTTAAACTTTGGAACACTTTCAATTGGCTTTCAAAATACTTTTTCTTATTCTATTATATCGTTGCATCACACACATTATGTAAAACTGGGTTATTGGTTGGTATATTCTTAGTCATTTTATTTATGGTCGAGTCTTTTTACTTTTCTGCGCCAAGGCAGTCTAGGGTTGGTTTACACAGATTTTGTTAGTGGCGGGAATGTAGGAAAGACTGGTTCGAACATGGAACCTATGTCTCCTCTAAAAACTTGAAATAAATTATTCAAAGGCAATGAGGTGCGAGGGATCAGAGGGAAATACACGTCATGCCACGTCCCCGTTAATTAACCGGCATTAACCGGATCTGAGGCCTATGTTCTTCTTTTCTCTGCCATCAGAAACAGTCGTGAGTTGGTTCTAGTGCGTTTTCTAATCACACCTCTCCTCAGGTCGGGACGCAGCTGGGCTCGTCTAAGGAGTTCCTGGTGATGATCGGCGGCGGCAAGAAGCTGCCGGCGGGCCCGGCACGGCTGCACCTCCAGGGTCGGCGGTTCGCGCTCACCAGCGGCGTGCCACCCCGCCTGCTGGGGCTGTGGGAGCTGGCGCATTTGAGGTAACCCTTCACTTTTCCCAGTATTAAGGAAAAAGTGGAACTGTAGAGCGAGAGGCTATTAGAAATTATATTTTTTTTTTCCTCCTGCCTTTATAATATACCGGGGAGACAGACTCACAAACGTTAAATTTCGTATCATAATAGTACTCTACTACTCGTATCATCAGTTCTTTCGAACAATTGCTGTGGAATTGAAAACATTGCTGATGGGTTCGAACTTTTCAGGTTCTACGACATATTGGTTTCCCGGCGATGTCATTTCTTGATCAGACCCTTTAAGGCGTACTTGAATCCTTTAACCATACTGACTCAAAAGAACCAGTGACTCGAGAAGTTGTGTAGAAAAAACAAATAAAACGCATCAAGCACTCATAAAATAAAATAGCATATAAATAATTCGCAGCACAAGACTCTAAAAGTAGATAAACCAATAATAAAAGCTGACATCAAAACGCCATAATCAATATAAAATAAAATTACGCATACAGCAATAAAACATTGCCTTTAAAGATATGAGCCGTAAACTGAGTTCAGTCGTAAAATACTCGCAGATTACGTCGCATCAGGTCACTTCAGTCTCGTTAAACTTATTTTAGTAGCGAGCCGCCCCGGCTTCGCACGCCTGCAACGTACTAATGCGACGTCATAAGTCTTATAGAGATGACAATGATAAACCTTCCGGGGAAAATTCTCTAAAACATAATGAAAATCTTATCAAAATCCATTGCGTGGGTTAGAAAAACTAAGTGTACAAACAAACAGATGCGAACAGAGACCCAGGTACATTATGATAAAGCCTTTAAGCAGAGTAAAAGCTCTTTTCGCCAGAGATAGCCGCTGGCTCATGCGAATTTACTTTAGATTATTTGAAATCAGTACAATTTTGGCAACAGAAGCCCACCGGATCCGTAAAGTACAGCATGATGGCAAAATCTTTTGGCAACGAAACTACATCCTGTAGCAGTCGCCGCGTTTATCATTTAGAGAATACCATGTACTCCACATCATTTCCACAAATTTAAATACAGACTGACTGACTAATTGACTGACAATCAATGCATAGAAGCTTGATTCTTGAACGGGATATTTATTTTATGGAGTGGAAGAAAATAATATTAAACTAAGAAAATTATTCCCGAAATCAAACTTCTAGAGGACGCAGTAGAAATATGAAGTTAGTATAGAAAAATCTTAACCCGAACGAAGTCGCGGGGCGTTGCACTAGTGTTAGAATATGTGCCTTTAATTCTTTAGTGGGATTCCTGGTGGTTTATGTGCAGCGCCGGCTGGGCGCGGGTTAATGGACAACGCTTCCTGTCAGCGGCCATTTTGTCTAGAGCTGCCATTTTGAGGAAGCATACATTGTGATTATTGTTGTAAGCGTTTTGGTAGATAGTTCTATAGCAATTAAATTTAGACGTTTTTTTATCCTGATTTCTTCTTATCCTCTTACCTTCGTTTATTTCAAATATTAAAAGCAAAATCGATGAAGCTTTTCCTCCTAAATATAACACGAAAATAGCTGCAAGAGAAAGTCAAAGTCAAAATTTTTTATTCCATAAAAACAAGGGGATCACTTGGACACGTCTTAAATCTACGTTAAGATAAGCTATATTTAAATGTTAAACTCACTAGTAATGTTTTGCACGATTCAGTAACCGGTATAATGCTTTAGTAATTTCCTACATGCGGTATTCAAACACAAGCGTAGTCGTGCATAAAATACCGAAGTTCCGGCAGCGCAATTCATAAACGTCTAATGATATAACGGCCAGCATAACTTGTAACTCTACATAAGTGGTCGGACCGCACGCGCTGCCCTCGAACGACCGGTGGAATAGTTGTGCATTTTGTGCCACCGAAATGTTTATGAGAGGCGAAAAGTTACATTGCACTAACGAAGAATTTATCGGGCTTAGAAGCGCCCACAGTTAGTTTGAAGTTACACTTTAACTTACAAAAACGTTATTCATATTTGAATAAAAATTTGATAAGATGACATAATAAGTAATTATATTTCTAGTTCGGAACCAACAATAGCTATAGTCTGTCTACTAGATAGTTAGAAAAATCATCTTTGATATAACTGTTTTCTTATGTCCATCAGACGTTACGGTGTTGTGGAAGGAAGGTTCTGCTTTGAAGGCGGCTCTCACTGCGGGAAGGGTGAGGGTTTGCATCTCCTCATCACTGACCAGGCGCAAGAGATCACAGACGCATTCAACTCGGCAGCTCGAGGGGACTCTCAGCAAAGAACCCCAAGAAAAAGCACAGGTACGTATTATACCAGTTTAAATATGAAGACTTCCCAAATTAGGTTTTTAATTACACATTTTTTACAGACAAAGGAAGCAAATCACGCCCTAGTACGAGACTCTCAGACTTCAACGCGGCTGACGTATCTATGCCCGACACCACCAGCGCCCTCTACGAACAAAACTTCTTCGGAGAGGACTGCGGAGAAACCTCTCCGTACTGGCCTTCGGATGAAAGAAGATTCGATGAACACGACCACAGAGCAAACGACGTCGAAATAGCAAAACCGCCCTGGAGCGGCGCTGACCACGTCACCTTAGAGCGATGTAATAACTGCCTCACAAAACTAGGTGCCTCGCAAACTTCTACGGTGGCGCTTGATTCTGGACCGCAGTTCAACCCAGCGTGGACGATGGAGCCGGTACCCGAGAGCAGTTCTGATAACTCCTCGAACAGCACAGAGTATCTCACTCCTCGAGCAATAAGGAGGACCTTAGAAGCATGTCAATGCAACAAGCCCCCTGACAGGCCCCCTAAACCGGCACATTTGGACCAGAGGAAACCACCTGCACCCCTGCCTGTACAGGGCTATATGTGTGGGAACGATAATTACCCCATTAACAACCCCAAAGTAGGCCCTTATGAAAATTACGATGTTCCTAAAACAACACATACCGAGGTAAGCACAACAGAAATACCGTACAGTTGTTTAATTAATGTGGCACGCGGCACTTTAGCTCTTAGATTACGTACAAAGTCTGAATTAAATTAAATTATTTAATTTTGTTCGATTTTTTTAGGTGGATAATGAATATTACGACACCCCAAAAAGACTAAAGCAAGCACTAGCAGATGACCTTTTTCAAGTTACAAAACCTTCGGCTCCCGGGTCACTAGTTTTGAAGAAAAATTGTGGATGCATTCTAAAATTCGCATCGAGGAAAAAACCAGTAATAGTCGAATGTGATGAAACCATACAACCCGTGGAATGCCCTTGTCAAAGGGTTACGAATTGGGCAAACAATCTAATTAGTCTTCCATATTGTAAACGTAATAATGAAAATGTGAACACAGAAATATTGAACGGACAAAAGCCAGACGATATGGCAATATATGCCACTGTCGACGTGTCAAGGAAAACGAACAGACAGAGTGCAGCTACTGACAAAGATAACACACCTGAATTTGAAACTCAATTTATGAATTATCAAAATGTTGAGCCCAAAGATAAGGAATTTGAAGGTCCTCACGCAAATTATGAGAACCTAGAGTTCGCGTTGTCTCTTGAATATTACGAGAACGCTAAAGACTTACTGAAGAAAGCTGGAGTAACACAAACTGAGCTAGACGCTCTCAGTGCAAATGTGGAGTTCGCTGCCACAACATTACCAAAAAAGATGAAACTTTGCTCAAAGTGCGTTCAACCAGAACCGTCAGATTGCATCAAAAACAAACAAGACGAATACTTACTAATGGAACCTGCTAAGCAGGCTAAGCCAGATACCGGTCATAAAATGGGAACTACCACGGGATATACACCAATGTCGCCAAACCCGAATTGGTCACAAAGTTTGAGACATCCAATGAACAGAGTCCACCGAGCAGAAATCGAAAAGTCTCTTAGCATACCTGCTCTGGTTGGATCAAACCTTCCAAGCTACATAATAGGGAACAACAACAAGGAGGCGATGCAGAAGCGATCCAGTTCTGTCGACTCCGCGAGGCTTCTAGAAGATCTGAAAGAGTTTGACAGTAGCATCGGAAGTCATGCAACTTCATCTTCTTTGGAAACTTTGAGGAACATGGCTCTTGAGAACAGAAGGTCGACATCACCTTGCGATAACGACAGAGAGTGTTACGATTGCTGCAAATCATCTGGATCAGAGAACAAAACTCCTGACAGTTCGTCGAAAGACATGCCTCCTTTACGAAACAAACATATGGACAATGCTCAAATAAAGAGGTCATCTAGCGTCCCTTGCAAGTCTGGTGGGAACAGGGACTCCTCCAGCTCAAATGACTCGGGAGTGTCGAGCTGTTCGCTAAAACATGGCCCAGAGTTCAATGAGTTTGAGATGCCATTGACCTCAGGTCACTCGAAGTACCAATACATGATGCATAAGAAGATGCGAGGGTCGTTGGCAGGCTGTGTGCACTCCTCATTGCCGAGGAAGTCCAAGTCTTCGGATCCCCTGAGGGACATGTCGATACAGATACACAAGGCTCACGTGCACGCGAAGTCTTCATCTGCTGAGGCTGAAATTCCCGTTTTGCCTCCAAAACAGTCCAAAGGTAAGATATTTTAATACCTTTCAAATAAACACAGCAAAGTGCTAATTCGCACTGAGGTTTCCGATCTATCAGATTTTTTGTTTTTGCTAGACTTATTACCATTTCAAAATACATAGGTCTCGGCATTAATTGGTTTTCCACAAAACAATGATTGTAATAATATTACCAACTCGCAATATATTTTGATAACCATTTTTACAGTCGTAAATCAATGATTCTAAAAATCAGATTGCTCAAGTCTTTAAGAGCTTTAAAATATAACTGTACGAAGCCCCGTTGTAATATAAAATTGTTTCAACACCGGAAATGACGTGACCCTTTTACGATACTAGCCCGGAGCTCAAGTGTAATTGACCGGATGTGACGAGCTCTTAAATGTCACGGAGTCATTACTGATTACATCTTTACGTCTTGTTTCATTGCCGACCTTCAGTAAAAGGGCTGAGATGAAAGGAAAATACTAGTCACGTAAAACATTGTGGAGAGGTTTGAAGTCCCACTGAAGGTGGCCGGTACCCAGTTACACAACCAAAGCGTATTAAGGCCACCACAGTTACTTATAGAAACAAAACTTAGAAAGACTTAAACTGATTCTTGAATAATGCTCCAACTCGTTGCATAAATATGATTTTGAGCTACTGGCTATTGCCTAAAGCTTGTTGGTAAGTACAAATACAATTTCCAGGAGTAATGGACACTCACAGCACGTCGAGTGGTACTTCAGATATGTCAGACTACATCGAGACGCTGTCGCTGACGTCATCGCACTCCTCGTCCGACGCGCCCAGTGGGCTCAGGTAATTACATTACTGTTATGAAAGATCGTGTTCACATTATACTCAGTCAGCTGATGACAGGTCGAGAAGGCTGCATTATAAAACTGATGGCTCAGAGTAAGCCTTAAACAATAAACAAAAAAATAGATAGGTAAGTATATTCCGGAACGATTGCATGCATTGTATAATATATTATCACGCCCGTGTCCCTAATGGGGTCGTACAAGTAATCATAAGATAACTCGCAGCCATTCCTGATTCAAAGTCCCAAGATGAATATGGTGAACCATGGTGACAGGTGATTAGCCCATCGCCTATACAGATGGTCCATCATGTAAGAGAATGCTATCCCTTAGTCGACTTTTACAACATGCTTGGGGTGAGAAGTAGCTGAACACATTCTATGTTTTTTCTTTACTCCCAGTCCAGCAGAAAAGTACTGGAATGATTACCAAATATAATTACAAAGCAAAACTAAACTCTCTTTAACAGAAATAGCAGTAGGTACAGTTTTCGTTTTAATATGCCTACAAAGTGCATTTTTTAAACAATATGGGGCTAATGCAAATTATTTAATTTCATCTTGAATAGATTTTGTACGTCTGTATTAACGACTTCCAAAATGTGATCATATTAAGTCAATTGTTTGGATTATTTTTGACTGCCCTCTTAGGCATTACCAAAGAACCTTGATGTAGTTCGTTGTTACTTTCAGATTGAGCCGGCCGCCGACGAACACGCTCCGGCCGCGCTCCGGCAAGGAGTACCACAACATCGACCCCATCATCACATCCATGTACAAAAACGGGAAGGAGCTCTCCAACTATACGAACATACCTTAAGATATACAAAGATACAGAGGCTCTATAATAAGCTCTTCCAGACTATATTCTCTAACGACTGTAGTACAAACACTACCCGCCTTCTTCGCGGTCGGGTAAAAGTTATGTGGGGGTGAGGTTCAAAGAATCGTCAGGGGGCGTCCTTCTATCTGCTTTGTGGTGTTGTACATGTTAATACCTACATTTACTGCAGTCGCTATTGTGTATAGTATGAGAAAACTCATGGTATAGCTACTTAACTATATCTAGTCATTATAGGTACCTATCTAGTCAGTCTGTTTAGTCTACTCGTACTTAGAAGGATTCATTTTAGATTGTGATCTTCGTACTTGACTGTAGGTTATTTTTCTCTTTTTACCTCCATTTAATGACTATAATAGTGATTAGGTACTGATTTACGTACTATTATAACGATGATATTGTATTATGAGCGTACTGAAGAGTTTTTCTTGCTCAACACGGTGACAAAATGTAATATTTGGCTGGATTTGCCTCTAATTACCCTCTGAGACATCGTTATCATCATCATCATCAACAGTCCACTGCTGGAGTTAGGCCTCCCCTAATGAGCGGCATGGCGCCCTATCTTCGGCTTGACGCATCCCGACTCTGCCAGCAGCCAGCAGCAGATCCTCACTCCAGCTAGCTGAAGCCGAGTACATTACGTTTACCGAGTCGCGGTCTTCACTCAACAACCCGTCTGAGACATTAAATGATCTCGAAAGCCCAAAAATCGGAGAGTAAGTCGAAGTAATTGTTGTTAATAAGTTTATTCACCTACTATTTTAATTACCTACTTACTTATATCCATGTTCAATTTTCTTTGTTTTATTATTAAGATAACTTATTACTATCCTAAAATAGTTTTTTTTATTACAAAGACTGATTTTTATATTAACTTTATTATTTCTAGTCTGAAACCGATATCAGAAAAACTTTTGTAAAAATAATTAAAATGTAAAATTGTACATTTTGGTATAGACAACGATTACTCCTACAATGTTTAGTGGTTAGTTGGTACTCGTAATAGAAGTTAATATAAAGCCATTTTATACGAAATTTTAATAATCAAATATACCCAAATTGTATAAAACCTCCTTTAAACTTTACGTATCTACAAGTTCCCGAATAAAATGTAGGTATTATGATTGAGTGAGTTTGGATTTTATGAACGTAGGTTGTTTGGAAATATCATTATTTGATTGATTGAATGCATCAAAATAACTTATCTATTCACAATTTATTATTGAATTGGATGTTCTACCTGACCTGGGGAATTGCCATTTGCCGGATGATAAATTAATAATTGGTCGGTATAGTGACTGATCGATTAATAATATAATAGGGCGACGAGTGCAATATCATGTAAAAAGTAATTTTCTATACCTACCTATTATATCAGTAGTATTTATGCTAATTAAACCTTACCTAAATATCCGATACCATCTTGTATCCCTTATCTATGTACTTCTTATACATAAATAAACATTATAGAGATTTGTAACTATTGTTTAATTTATAACTCCATTCGTGTAATTTTTGTAGAAAGGCACTGTTTATTTGAAATTAGCAACCTCTTATTTCCAACATTCTACTAACGTTGTTATTCATCGAAAAAGTCGTAATTTTTTGACAGAAAAATAACGATACTATGTTGATGGACGATCCGTCGTCCGATAGTAGAATATAAGAAACACGCATTAGTCACCGTGCAGAAAAATTTAAAAATAACGGAACGTCCAAGACAAACTGGAGTTTTCCCCGAAATCCCGTTTCGTTTGTCCAAGAATTATGCAAAATCAACAACGCGGCGTTCATCATGTTTTTCCTCAAGCCGTCAAAGACATTGAGAAGCAACAAGGCATCCGCCAAGTTACGACAGACATACAATTAAGTCCTCTCACTTTGAGGGCATCCAAATTTTACAAAGTCGCCTCATCAATTCGGCCAGCGATTCGGAATTTTATATCGCTTTAAATTTTTAGGGTTCAACGGAAATTGAGGAGGCGGAAGCCGTTGTACATTAGTAAGTGGGTACTCGAATACATTCAGAGTTTTTGCATTTTTTAGAATGAATTTGGCTTCGACGGGCGCGTTAATGCTTAATGGATTAACCTTTTCAATTCGAGATTGACAATTTATTATGTTTCCTAACAATTTTATTTACCCCTACATAGATTTTTGTGGCGATCAAAAAAATCAAATTTAAATTATAGATTCTGATACCCAGTCTAGGTGTATAGTGATATAGAAACATCGAATAAAACTAATTTCAATTTGAAGAAAGTTCTGAAAGCTGCGAGAAAGGTTATGTAATCCGAAATGATTTTTAGATGACATTATTTCGTAACTACACTTCTCTATTGGACTGGGAGTAAAGAAAAAGCATAAAAAGCATCCAGCTGCTTCTCTCCCCGAGCATGCCGTAAAAGTCGACTAAGGGATAGTATCCTCTCCAACATTATGAGATACAATCTTGGACGTTTATTCGTCCAAGGATATACAAGCAAGTAAGGGTTGACGTCAGGAAGGCGGCCGGTCCTAAAACGTCTTAGCCAAAACTCTTACAACATGATCCGAGGAACTTGCTGTGCTGACCCCATATAGAGTGGGATAAGGGCTGGAAGATGATGATGATGATTATTTCGAAACTATAATATCTACCTATTCACGTGACTAAATACTGTCACATTTTGTTATTAAAAATTATAATATTTATACACAGTCATATTTGTCCTAGATTAAATTCATAAAACTTAAATAATCTCACGTTAGAATGTTTCATACAGCCAGCGTAGCTTGCAACTCCTCATTTCCCCATACCTCGTGCGAGTTCGTCACGCATAACCATAAAGTTTTTTAATCTCACGGGACCCTCCGCGGCTCGCTACTCACGCTCTAGATATTTTTAATAATTCCGGCGGCAGTGGGCCACATTTGCATTACATTACCATCACAATGCTCTCATTGTTGCAAACAAAGCGAAAACAGAAACCATAAATAATTATTCTACTATTTATGACTTTTGCCGTTTTTGGAGTGTATGAGCTGAATGGGGTTATGAACTGAAAAGGTTCTATTGTCACCTGGGAGTACCTTGAACCCATGCCAATGAAAAACAATGTTTGAGATTTTTTTAATACTTAATAACAGAGTCTGTTGTTCTTAAGTTACTGTTGAACCTCCGCTATGGGAGCGCCATTAGCCCTAGCGATGCCAAAGCTTTCTTTGATGGTCATCATCTTCCTGCCCTTATCCCACTCTATGTGGGGTCGGCATGGCATGATCCTTGGTTCATGGTGTAAGAGTTTTGGCTAAGGTGTTTAATGACCGGTCGCCTGCCTGACGTCAACCCTCCTTGGGAATACTTGCTTATTGTATCACATTATGATGGAAGATACTATCCCTTCGTCGACTTTTACGACATGTCGGGGAGAGAAACAGCTGGACGCATTCTATGTTATTTCTTTACTCCCAGTCCAGCAGAGAAGTTTTCTTTGATGGTCGTGGATTTTAATCCCGGCCGTACACCAGAGGTTCATTTCGAAAAAATGTGTTATCAAAAGGTTCCTCCTAACTTTGTACAAATAATGTAGTAACTATAGATAGGTCTTAGTGTCTGTTTTCCAAAGATATTCTGAGCCTACAAGGAAATGCGCGCTACATCGGAGCACGGCAAAGGCGGGGCGCCGAATGTTTGGCTCGCGTGTCTCGCTCCTGCCTGCATTCCCCGAACAGCATCCGCAACACAAACACAAGGCAGGCTCAGGAATAGCCCACCTAAATTAGTTTGGTGACCTGTATAGGAGTAAACTAAACATATGCATACGGATAATAACTTGTATGCGTTTTACTGTATAAAATATCGGTGGACTTACCACACAGCGCTACTAACTCCAAAACTAAGCAAAACTTGTACTATGAAAACATAATGTTAAAAATATTTCAAAGTGAGTTTCAGACTATTTATAGCTCAAAATCAACATGAAAAATATATTTAAAACTAACGTCCGCACGCGGCTTTTCTCGCCGGATCAAAAGTAACTTACGAGTACATGTTATTATAAGTATCATGTTTTGGTTTCATTCAAATCCATTAAGCCGTAACACATACAAGCATTTTAAAATTTGAAGTTTTCTATTTAAATTGTTAATCATTAGTGATCGACTCGACTTGATCTAACTACCACTAGGTATTTACAAGCACTTCAAGTAAGTATCAATTGGCTGCAGCTGACTGATCGACTCGAGTTCTCCATGCCTCTCTGAGGCTCTCGGCGATGGCTCTCGATTAGGACTGTTAAGGAGAGAGCTCTCAAGCCAATGCTCGATAATTTAACCATTATTGAAATTGAAATCTCGAAGTCCTCGGTTTTTGCTTTGAAATAGTTTGAATGTGAACAAAGCAGTTTCACTCTGAATTGAATGTTATTGAATTGACTTTTTCTGTGAACCTTGGAATGCGATGGTGGGTGAGTTGTGAAGTGTAATCGCGATTTGCTGACGATTTATCATCGTAAATGCGCATTATAATGAAAAGTTGGGAAGTGATTCCATAAATCCATCTGTGGGTTCCATCGAGAGTCGGGAGGCTGCGTCTTAATTTAACCAATCATTACCGTCCCATTTAACTTGAACTTCCTGAATTCTATCGTTTCTAAAAATCTCCATTTTAATATCCTCCTGAGAAAGATAATTAAAACTTTCTACCCTAATTTCAGCCATTTTCAGCCCTTTGAAGGACTTTCTGAACAATTTTACTCTATTTACGCTTTTTTGCGGCTTCAAAAAGTTGGACATTGAAATTCTAATGTAAAATTAGGGTGATACGGTTTTCCTCATTTGGGGTGACAAAGAGACGGCATAATAATATAATTTGCACCATTATTCAAAAGTTATTTCAAAATCCTTTTGAGAATAAAGCGGCACTGGTCAAATACTCGTAGATCCAACTTGTAACTTAAAATTTTCAAATGCATTTTCTCTAAAATATTTTCCACGTCTTTGGTTTACCCACACGGATATAAGAGAAACAATAAATTATGAAAGTTCCATACACCAAAGAGTTCAATAACCTTTATTTACACATAAAATCATATAGAGCCACTCAACAAAACACAGATTAAACACAACTCCCCCGCAGATAAGTTAAAGCTATAGATAACAGTTAATAGATATTTAGCGTGAAAACAAAGGGGCAGATAATTTATGGAGCAAAAACAAGATGTCGCCAGGAGCCAGATCGTCTCCCACATTGCGGCAGTTCCGGCCGGTGACATCGCAGCGCGATTATGTAAAAAATTAAGTGGAGATGTCGTAAGACTAGATGCATCATGATACAGAATGTACCAGAAATGAATCTTGCAAAATTGCGGCTGATCATGACTGTCACAGCAGATTGGGGGAACTTAACAGTGAAGGAATGGGCGATAACTCAACATGAACATTTCTGCCTTATGGCCAGATTGAGTAGGGTACACTGACTGAAATACCCTGGAATTCATTCGAAACATTTCACTCATTTAGAACTCATTAAACTTTTAGTAAAATAATCAAATCATCATTAATTTAGTGCACCCATCTATTTATAAAATCTTCCGTACCTAAACGACGACAAAGACGATGATTAAAGATATTTTTAGTTCGCTGTTGTAGAATTACTGTATTTTCTGACCATAAATTATCCAGAGTACTTACTCTTCATGACTTTCGCACTACAATCGCGTGCAATCTGAGCTTCCTTGAAAAAGTTTAGAGCTCCGTGTCGTTTCTCATTTCTCTTCCGACTGTCAGAGCCTCTTCAGTGGGCAGCACAAAAAGCTCCGAAGCGACCATTAATCAGACGCCCGAGACGCGGCGCCTTCGAGACGAGGCACAGACTACGACGTACTTTGTACTGCCTTATAGTAGAATATTGACAGGTGCCATAGAACGTCATGGGTTTCTGTTTGATAAAAAAAACAAATATGAATAAACCTTTGATCCCTTCGTTGAAAACCAATTTTCAAAGTAAAAGTCAAAGTAAAAAGTATTTTATTCATAAAAATCAGTAGAATCATTCAGAAACATATTCAATCTACGTTAAAGGAATTGGTTTCGAAGGTCCTTACAATTTTACTGACATATTCATCAACTTACAGAAATTCACTGCTGGACCACCGACCACCCAGACGACCACCCAGAACCTCCATAAAGTCATCGGTCCAACGGGTGGTGGGTCGTTCTACATTTCGTTTCTCGGTCCGAAGTAAATTTTAATTAAAAAACATACTATTTCCATAACATTTCGTTTTCAACACTGTAAAATAGGATCAGATATTTTTTGTAGCAATTCGTAAATGTTACAATGCTTTTAAGAACATCGTTCTATGGAAAACGTACAAGAAAGGAAACTGGTCCGGAAATATTTCCATACGTAATACAAGCAGGTACAGTCCAAAAATCATGCCTCCAGAAAGATGCATACATTGTCTACGAGACTTTCAAAATATTGTTTCAGCAAAATATATACAAACCAAAGCACAGACATTCACAGAGCAAAAACCATTAAAATAATTTCAAGGTTTTTGAGTATATCTGTATCATTGTTGTATGTTCGTATGAGCTAGTGGCCAACTCTAGTGACGGAGTTGCGTTAATCTTATGTTACTCTGATCAGTGATTGTACCATCCTGACTTAACTTTTAGAAGATTTGACAAACATTTAAAATACATACCTGTTATTGCAGGCGAGTGTACCTGCAGAGCACTTCTTGCGCAAAATGTAGATTCAGAATTTCCATTTCTCAGAATCAGAACATGCATTCAGATTTGAGAACTCCTTCACACACTCTGAACTTAGTTACGAACGTCCAGAGTGAGTTGTCTTGATTTCTGGAAATAACCAGGGAAACTTATAATAAAAGTTGTTTTATAATAAAATTATTGAATTGAATAGCGAAATAATAATTAGTACATTGAGTTCCCAAAGAGTAAGCTTTGCTCACTTTGTAAAAAGTCCATCAACATGATATTTATTGCTGGACATCTGATATCGATTTATTTCGTTAGTCCAATGTCCAAAACCTAACCCAAATTTATATTCGGGTTAGTTAACCTAAGTTCTATTTATGGCGCACAAAGCACGTGAAGATCCAAGGGCTCGAGATCCATGGCAGTATCTATAGATAGAGTTCGTAACCCACAATAAAGCATAAACTAGACTCCCCAAAAACAATGCTAATAGCGAGAAAAACAGCAAGTGGTAATAACTTGTCCCACTCGAGCGAACTCGAGGGTCCCGAACAAAAAGTACCGTTGACTATAATTTTACTCGCAAGCTACGCACTGACTACACCAAGATTTGTGTTCTAACTTGTCGGAAAGAGACGGGTAGCTCTCGCTCTAACTTTAGTGAGCTAGATTACGTGATGGCGGATTTGCACACAGTTCCGTCATACGCCACCATAAAAAAGCAAAGCAAACGGTCAAAGTCAAATGTTAAAAATTTGCTATAAAAGTTGTATTTGGCTTGTTCTACGGTCCACCAGGACGGAGATCCTGAAATATTTAGCATTTCATTTCAAAATCTGCGTTTGTACCATTAGAAAAAAAAAAGACTGATAAAAGTACTAAATAAATTAATGAACACTTAAAAAACTTGAGACTCCAAGCATCATATTCAGTATGAAATTGATGCTGGATTCCAGTAGCGTCGTCGTCCCAGGTGTGAGTGTAGCCATGTGTCGCAAGTCGCCTGGATGTGGGTCACAGTTTAATCCCATTAGTAGGTACCCGCTGACCTCAGAGGAAAACGGCCCAGTTGATGAGCTCATAGAATCACTCGTACCGGCTTTATTAAGATTTTTGTAAAGTAAGGAAAAAGGAAGGAAAGCGTGGTAGTGAACATTTTGCTTTATTTATCGTTGCTGGTTTTTGTGGATGAATATTTAAATAAAGACCTGCTTTGCTTTTTGTGTGTGTGTAAATAATAATAATAATAATAATAAATTCTTTATTTCAGGCATCTTACAAACAATATACTTAAGACATATAAAGTTGATGGCCCATATTAATAAATACCTTATAGACTAACATATATATTTATAATAAAATACTTAAAACTAACACATAACATTAGGGCACTTTTTTCATTTGCGGCACTTCCCTATACCGTCTGTATACGATTCCTGCTGACCAGAAGTCTGGAGCGAGGAATACGTCCTTGTGCTTGGCACTCACTCGCAGCACGTATGACTTGAAGTTAGTCTCCCTACTAGATTCTAATCTCTTCAAGCCATGCACGAGTACTGCTTGCGGCTCCTTGATTCGGCATCGGCTCCTCTCTTCCACATACTGGAGAATGTTCTCCCCGGTGGTGGTAGGGTCCAAGCGGGATAAATAAATGGAAATGGTAGGCTCCACTGCCTGCAGAGTGAGCCCGGCAGAAAGTGAAGCGGTACCACGCCGGTTACGTGACTGTTTCGGTCGACGTCTCTTTTCCACGAGAGTGAAACCTTCCTCATCGACCTTCCGCGAGCCACCGTTGGGCTTTCTTGCTGGCGCCGGTCTCGTTCGCCGTGTGTCGGCGCTGGGCGCCGGGCGCGGCGGCTGAGGCTGGCGGGACATCTGCGCGTAACTCTTCTTCTGCTGGCGGGCCGGAGCGCGGGGAGCAGGAGAAGGCGCAGCAGTCGCAGGCAGCCGTGATGCCGTCCTAGAGGCCGAGGTCGTTGGCGTCGGGCGGTCATTCGCCTGCGAAACGGTGTCATGTGTCGCACTATCCGTTTTGCTGACCGGTGTTGTTTGTAATCGTGTGGCACCTCCGCGCCGCACGTTTACATTTAGCGCTGACTGAGGTGAAATTGTAGACACTGCATTTTTGCGTAATGCCTCGAGTTCCATTTTCAATTCGGAGACCGTTTTCTCCGAATCCTCCAGCTTGGCGTGGATGCTTGTGACTTCAGCCTTGAGTAGCGTTATGTCCTTCAACAGCCGCGTGACGTCGACGTGGTCGAAGGTCACGGGGGGCAGTTTGTGGAGATCACGAGCGACGTAAGTGGGGACGTCATCAGGATCAGTCTCCAAGAACACCCTGAAGATATCCTCGATGTCTCGCTGGCGCGCCCGTCCATCGCGTTGCCTCGTGACGAGGCGCACGGTGGTCACGGCGGTCTCGGCGAGCACCTTCTTTGCGTCGAGTATTTCCGCCTCCGTGTAACTGGAAGTCAGGATCTGGGTCAGACTGACCTGATCCATGGTGTCCAGCTTACATTGGATGAAGGCAAGAGCCTCGTGGACGATGATCGTGTCCGAGCGTTTCGCCATTTTTGTCGTGTTGACAAAACGCGAATAACTAATACAACATTGAGACAGCCGACTACGAAGCGACTGTTCAAGCTGACGGCGCGATTGCAACTTGACGGTTGATTATGGAAAGGCGTAGTAATAATGATGACCCTACCATATTATTTTAAAGCTACTCTATGTGAGTTTATTCCGTTCTATGTAACAGCTAGTACAATCTTTATTTACGTTCTTTGATAGAAATTGAGATGAAATAAAAACAAAACATTCGACATGAGAAACCGGGGTTTCAAAAAGAAATACAGCGGAAAAATAACGTATTTTACAATAATTCTAAATAACAGGGGATTCATGCTCAAACGTGCATCGATTATGATATCACACCTCCATAAAACCGCACCATCAATTTCAGTGGCTGAATTTTATAGGCACCATGAAAAAATGTTGAATTTCCCCATAAACCTTTCTCACCACCTACCTGCAGGCTACCTACCGCTTCACCACAAAGGCGGTATTTAAGTTCCCGTTTTGTAACTTATAAAGCGATGCCCGGGATTTTACGGTCATAATACCCAATCCTTGTAGATAGAAGATATAATGTGGGTGTAGAAGCGAAGCTCAATCAAAATTTATCAGGTTCATTACTACTACATACTTACTCGTCTAACTAGTGCTTTCGAACCAGAAAATAATGAGCCTTAAGCTTAAGGGGGAAGTATACAATGAAAGTATACTATGAATTGTATGAATTTGTCTATTGGCCTACCAAAAGGACGGATTAAAGAATAAACATGTGTGAAAGAGTTGTCAATATTGGGTTGTATAAAAAAGGCATTAAGAAAATCACTCTACTCTCTATTTAAGACAAGATAAGAAATATAATATTGGATACTAGAACATTATGTACCTATAATAAGCAATTTTAGCTCAGGTGATGAAATTAAATTTATGTTCTACCACTCTAGTCAGGTTTTTGTGCTAGGAGTTTCACCTCTGTAGTGATTATTTTATGGCATAGGCAAGATTATGTAAATTTTTCGAAGGTTCAATTGGGAGTATTGCGGGGGCCTAATCCCGGTCCCGCGGGAGGACGGGGGGGGGGGTCTAGTGGTAATTCTATAAATCAATCGGGTTCAACCATTTTTGTGAAAGCTACAATACCCGTTTGTTTGGGTTGGGTGTGCTGTTTTGGTTGTGACGTATTGCGTAGATTTGATTTATTTTTACAAAAAAGTACAATATTTGGCCTTATAAACTATTTCGAAGTTAGTGCAATAAAAATAAGTTTTTTATAAAACCCTTTCAAACTGATTTACCTATCATTCATTAGCTATGTATCTGGGGCCTGGTCCGCCAAGACGAGTCAGAAGCGCAGCACTATCTCCCTTTTCTGGAAGCGTTTCATCGTATTTTCAAACCATCATAATTTTGATCCAGAAGATCCTAGAAAGCTAAAATTTATAGGATATTTGTTTATCTGAAATCAATAATTATTGACGGCCTTGATGGCGTGGCGGGCGATTGCTCGGCAGAGACGCAAGAGGCGCGGGTTCGATTCCCGCTGCGGAAGAAATGTTTGCATGTTCTGCAAATATTTCTTCCGGGTCTGGGTGTTGTGGTACCAATGTACTCGTAGTTTCTGATACCCACGACACAGGGAATCCTGGTGTGGGGTCAGAACTATGTACGTGACTGTTGGGTGTTATTATATTATTATATGGGTGTGATAATGTATGTATGTTTTAAAATTTATTTCCGCGTAAAATAAGTACTCTCTCCGACATGATGGACCCATCATCATCATGATCGCCCACATAGATATGTGGGCGATGGGCTGATCACTTGTCACCATGGTTCACCATATTCATCTTGGGACTTCGAATCATACGACGACCTTGATCACTTGTGTCTCTGCCCACTCCATGAGGGACAGGGGTGTGATAATGTATGTATAAAAAAGTATGAATGAAATAGGTACCACTTATGATATCTTTCAAATACAAATTGCAAATAGAGTAAAGTACGTCATTTTATGGATGGATTAATTTCTTCATACTGTTGTAATCATAATCCTTCATAACAGAGGGAGAATAGTAAGAGAGGAAGGTATATCTAGTCATAAAAAGTAGTCACAGTTACAACCATTTAGCTAATAGCTAGAAAAAGAAAAGGGTTTACATCCGGAGCGTCCGGATGTCTACAGGGAAGCGACGGATTTGTACAAATGAAATATGTACGAGCACTCCAGACTTTAAAACGTCAGCGAGTAGCGCAAGCCGCGGCCGGAGATGTTCCCTAACTCGAAAAAACTAACACCTTTTGCCATCCATAGTAGATGATTTATACGGTGTCAGGAGGCAACTTTTACCTTTACCAACTGGACGCTGTAGTGCCCGGGACGATTTAAGATGGAGTAGGCTTACCCAGCCTACCTATACATCCACTCAGCCTAGTCGGCCTTGTCCACAGGAAAGACATGGTCGCTGACTAAGCCGCGGGTTTCCTCACGATGTTTCCCTTCATCGTTTGAGAGTACTGGTATAGCGCATATAAATTGTTCGCAAAGAAAAATCCACTGGTACACGACCGGATTTGAACCCACGACCTGAGGATAGGACGGCGGGGTCACTACCTACTAGACCACCAGTAGCTAACTCAAACGCCAGTTAAAATGTATCGCACCATTCAGTTACATAATCAGTGGAACAGAACACGGAATAAAGTTTGTTCCTGGAACCCTAGTAGGTATAAAGTGTTGTAACGTTGTGGTTGGTTTATTTTCTTTGCATTTGCAGGGTCAGTGCCGGTAATTATGAAGGAGAAACTCCAACTGAAGCGTTTTTTTAGGGTTCCGTATCCGAAGAGTGCCAACGGGACCCTATTACTAAGGTTCCGCTGTCCGTCCGTCCGTCTGTCCGTCCGTCCGTCAGCAGGCTGTATCTCATGAACCGTTAAATGTAGACAGTTGAAATATTCACATCGTGTGATACTAAAAAGGGGAGGGGGGCCATACAAGAACATTTATGTACATGTACGATGGTACGGAACCCTACTAAGATGAAAAAAAAAACCGTTTTTTTGTCTTAGTGTATCAGATCAAATATCATTCTACGATCTCTGTACTGCTCCACCACCTAGAAGTATATTGGGGAGGTCCGAGGTCTATGTCCATCAGTGGACTACAGGCTGATGATAATAATAAACTCCTATCTGGTGCAAATGTTGATGAAGTCGCCTACATTATCTCCCTCGGAACTAGCGACGAGATAGAGAGGGTTTTTGCTTACTTTTCAACGAGGGATGTTGCTAACTCAGTTTTATTTAATACACCGTTTCATTACGAGCTGTAATTAGATTGAAACTGCAGTACAACTTTGGTGACAACTGGCTGGGTCAATGACCTGCCAACTGAATAAACTATAAATTAACAGTAATTTAAAGCCGTAGACTAGTTTTAAATAGCTTTGTTAGTTAGCTGGCAAGAGAACTAAGCAGTCATTCATATTTCGATTTTATAGCAAATCCTAAGCGACAATCAAAGAAACAATAATTTGCGTACAATACTCCTAAATTGTAGGTGTATTGTACGCAATTTGACTCATATTTAGTCGTAAAATGGTCGGAATTTTGGTACGCAATTCAATTCAACAGCAGATCAGATAGTGGCCTTTTTAACCCACCGGTCTACTGTACAAAATCATTTTATACAAAATCATTTATTTATGTAACTTACATACTATTCACAATATATTTTAGTTTACTGTGTTACTAGTTAACTACAGAGTATAATTAAAAACATTTGGCCAAAACATGGAATATCTACATAGTTTGTGACAAATTGTGTCGTGGTTATCAGAAACTACGAGTACCACAGTGTCACAATTGATACGGAGGAAATATTCACAGAAATTGCAAACATTTCACCCGCAGTGAGAATTGATCCCACATCTCTTGCATCAGCTAAGCACTCGCCCATTGCGCCACAGAGGTGACTTCATGAACTAACCCAGCCTTTGTTTTGGCTGTGCCATTGCACTAAACATTTTTCTCCATAAAACAACGCGGATAGTAAGTCGTTGGCAGCTCGCCAGCACGCACTCGACCGGACGCTTTCAATCGTTTCCTACCACCTAGCACCGCCTTCTAAGGCCCATAGATTTTGGATTGATTTTGGATGCACAACGAATGGCGGAAACAACAGGAAGTCTACACTCAACAGTGGGACAGAACTGTGAAAGGATTTAGGCGACTTTTTAATCGACCTTTTCTGAGACACTACAACAAGTAATGATTCGTCATTTCAATCTGAGTTAAGTCATGTAGAAATCTAAAAGACGATCCACATCTGTAAATGCGCACGAACTGCGTGGTTTGTATGAGCTAGTGACCAACTCTTTATTAACGGGGTTTTAAGGCCGCCTAAAGGCCTCCGTCGTGGCTTAACGACTTAAAAGCCGGGATCGACAATTTAACATGCCCTCCGAAGCACGGAAGTGCTCAGCTCGTAATGCCACTTGCGGTCACCTATCCAAATTGTGACCGCACACAACGTTGCTTAACTTCAACGATCAAAGCAAGATACGCCACGAGCGCGGTTCGTGCGCACTGCACGCGCGTTAGATCCAGACCCGGCCGAACGCCGTGCGCGGCGCGTAGCGTGCGCGTGCACTGATGTAGATCCTCCTTTACACAGGGAATCGAACGGGCACTTAGAACTAGTTCAGCGAGTGGTGCTAGGGGTGCAGTAGTTTGGGTCTGCTTCGTTCGGAAGCTGAGTGTTTCAGTGCTGTTGAACACAGTGATTTGCTGAACTCTTCGTTCTACATATTTCTTTTTAATGTTGAAAATAAAGCGTTAGTTTTATGTGCCACTAATATCCGCTCGCGGCTCCGTTCACATGGTACCCAGATAAAAAATAGCCTATGTGTAGTTACAGGCAAATCCGTTCAGCTGTTACAGAAACGAATGGGAACAAACACTCACAAACATTCGCATTTATAATTATACATACATACATATATATCACGCCCGTATCCCTAACGGGGTGGGCAGAGCCACATAAGTAATCATAACAAAAGTTGCAGCCACTCCTGATTCAAAGTCCCAAGATGGATATTGTGAACCATATGGTGACAGGTGATCAGTCCATCGCCCATATAAATTGGTCCATGATGTTGGAAAGGATACTATCCCTTGACTTTTAGGACATTGTCGAGCATCTATGAAGCAACTGGACGCATTCTGTTTTTCTTTATTCCCAGTCCAACAGAGCAGTAATATCCTACTATATTATAAATGTGAAAGTGAGGATGTTTCTATGTTTGTGCCTCAATCACGTTTAAACGACTGAACGGTTTTGAATGTAACTTGAAATATACATACGTATTACATGTGCTGGATTAACATGTAGGCTATTTTTTACCCGGGTACCACGCGAGCGAAGCCGCAGGCGGCAGCTAGTAGTGTTATATAATATTAGAATGATAATCTAACATGACATTTTAAACTAAAGCGTTACTTTTACGTTTTATAAACAAGAGACTTATATTGATGTTATACTCTATACAAACCGTCACCAATAAGTCTTACTCCCGAATACTCAAACGCATCTCAACTTTTTTGACATTAACCCACGAATACTCAAACAAGACTCAGAGTTGAGCACGTCTCAACACACGGTTTTTTGACAGTTTCTGATGAAAATCCGTTAAAAAATCGTCATTTAAAACGTGCTCAATTTTGAAATGCGTTTGAGTATTCGGGGGTTAATCTGTCAAAAACTCGTCACTTGAGATGTGCTCAACTCTGAGATGTGTTTGAGTATTCGGGGGCTAGGTAAGTTTTTTCAATCGTTATGATGTAAAAAGATGTAACATTCCCACTTTTTTTATTTTCACAACAGGATTGAGAGGTATAGTGCAGGATCCCATCCGTTCTGTGGACGTCTCAATGCAGGTCTCCGGGGGCGAGCTCATTGATTACTCCGCGGACGGCGTGAGTAATGAGCTGCTGGAGGCAGCCGAGGACTGCCGTGTTCTGCTGATTGCCACCCACCTCGTAAATAAACTATTGTACAACTGGCCAACTAGCTTCTCCATGTGGCTTTGTTCTCACAACCCTGGATAAAGGAGCCTGTGTTATTTCAGTACAGTACTACAAAATTTATGTGAAACGAATGTATTCGAATGTAAAATTGAAATAATAACTGAACCAACCCTTAAAAAAATATAATGTATCTACAATATTATTGTAACATCAATATATTAGATACATAAAATATCATCATCGCGTTAGTTCGTATTTCAGAAGCTAGACGGAAATTACCGAGGCGCACAATATTTGTGGTACTACTGTACTGTGTAATTCAACATCGATTCAAATCAATCAACATTTCCATGTTCTCACAAACTCTCACATTAAATTTACTAGACTGGACTGAGAGATACTTGCACAATTTCTTTTTTGTTGCAACTTGTGTAAAACCATTACTGCTATTTTTACACTTTTCATTAGTTCCTTCGAGCAGAGAAAGGATTCAAATTTGCCATAAAGAGCCAACCCATTTCCACAATTTAAAAAATGATCCTACCACTCAAACATTGTGTAAAATATAAATAATTTTGTCCGGATTTCGGATTAAGAGAGTATTACAAGGGATTAATTCTGCTAAGCTCACTGAGCGAAGAAAAATTCCGAGGGAAATCTTTCGTCTTGTTTATTTACTTTCCGCTTCGGCGACTCATTAATAAATAAATTCCTGCTCCATTGATTGGAATACCTTTCTTCACTCTTGTTCGAGGGGCAGGATCCTTTTGTATATTGTCGTGTGTCTCGTTACAATGTTCCTGGAACAAGAACTGTGAACATGATTTTTTTTGTAATTAACTTCACTTTTCACAATCCTACTAATTATATTGGAAAGTTTGTATGTTTATGCCTCAATAATGGCTGTACGGATCAGAAATAGAACTTGCAATTAATTAGCTCATGATTTGGAAATACAAAGGCAACCTTTTATCCGGGTATAAAGCGTGCGAAGTTCCAGGTTGAAGTTACCCCAAGTAATATTAGTGTTAGGGTTCCGTACCCGAACGGTGCCAACAGGATCCTACAACTAAGCCTCCGCTGTCCATCCGCCTGTCTGTCCGTTCGTCTGTCCATCCGTCCATCTGTCGGCAGGCTGCATCTCATGAACCGTACTAAATAGAGAGTTGAAATTATATAATAACTAGCTGCCCCCCGCGCCTTTGCTCGGGTGACACCCGGATAAAAAATAGCCTATATGTTAATGTATATTCCAAGTTTTATTCAAAGCCGTTCAGCCGTTTAGGCGTGATTGAGGCATAAACATACATCGTCACATCCACACATCCTTACATCCTCATAATGTTTCGCATTTATAAGTAGTAGGAAAGGATAAAAAAGGGAGCCCAATTCAAGAATCATTAATGTACAATGTATGGTGCGAAACCCTTCGTGTATGAATTCAACTCGCACTTGATCGGTTTTTTTCATGTTTTTTTGTATTCATTGTTTGAAAAGCATTTTTGATATAAGATCATAACAAGATTTATAATATTTCTAAAGGAATATGTCGCACAGCTGACAAATGTAGCATCAATTCTTAATGGCTTTCAAATAAGCAATTAAAATTCATAATAACGCCAGCTTTGTGTCCCTAATTGGGCAAGATGTGTTATCGTAGTACAAAGCCCCTATTACACCCTACGACCCTTTGTGCCCCGCGGACGTACCCCTAACTACCCCAAGTACCCGAGCTGCCTTTGTTCGCCTCATGTTAATGTTTACGGCCATGAATTTTTAATGTAACCCGAAAATTGTGATCCGGAGGGATTCGAACCCGCACAGCTATTTTCTGATGTTCCGACCAATTAAGCAATGACAATGAATTGTGGAGACAGGTATTTTTCTGTTTGACTTCGATCGTGATTTTAATCACCTACCTATAATCTGAGGTTGATTATTCTATCCTACTAATATTATAAATGCAAAAGTTTGTGACGATGTGAGGATGTGAGGATGTGAGGATGTGACGATGTTTGTGCTTCAATCACGCCGTAACGGCTGAACGGATTTGAATGAAACTTGGAACATACATAGTATGTGTATTGGAATAACATTTATAGGCTACTTTTTATCCTGGTATCGCGCGAGCGAAGCCGCGGGTGGAAGCTATTAGCCAATAAAACTCATATTAAAATGACAAAATATGCAAAGGTCAACATGAGAAAATAAAAACGGCCAAGTGCAAGAGGATTTTGCACACGAAGAGTTCCGTACCATTGTACATAAAAAAATTATTTACTTGAATTTTTTTAATGATTTTTATACTTCTTTGCTTTTTGGTGCCTTGATGGAAATCCTGTTATGGGACGAGGTTGTGAGCAAAAACCCCATCGAAAACCGAAAATACATTGTACATTCACTCGTACACACTCATGATTCCCAAACAAGCGCATAAATGCTTATGAAATGTCCGCGAAGAAAGCAATTCCACTAAAACATAATAAATCACTTCTCTCCGCTGTGTGTCCATGCGCCAGTGTAAATCATTTCACGCCGTTCTAAATCACCATGCTCCACAATCACTATTCCATTGAATTGTACGCAGCGTGATCGCTGTAATGGTGGGACTTGATGGCTCCAGCTGGGGATAGACAGCTACTACACTTCACGCTATGAGATTTTCTCTCACTATACGCATAGAATATCACGGAAAAATTACTATACTAGCTAGCGACTGCAGTAAAAACTATGAATGTGTTTAGCCACCAGAAAGCAATCATCATATTCCCTTATCCCACTTTATGTGGGGTCGGTCCAGCATGTTCTCTTAATCTATTCCTTTCTGTCAGTCATCTCTGTATTCACTCCTGTAAGCAATCAATAATACTAAATTCAAAATGGATACTGATCCTCTCAAGTCAATTCGTCTTACCTCTTCCCGCCCAAACTTTCGTGTTTCTTCCTAGGGCAAAACTAGTTAACGTCACTCATGTCAAACGTCACTTATATCGAACGTCACTCACGTCGATAGCTCACGGTAGAGACGCGACTCTATCCAAGTACCTACGGTAAAAATTGTGTCTGATTTTCAAGCATTCGAGATTCTTTGTTGATGTGAACTGCAGTACTTGATAGCGTTCTAAATGAAACATTCACCAAAAAACAACCAGTACTCTTAAACGTGAGGAAATCGGCATGTCGTCGATCCTAAAAAGTTTGAAAAACATTATGTCATGTGCACGAAAGGAGCCCTTGAAGCGCACTTTAAATCCTTTCATCACACTAGTATAGTACAACTAGTAGTTCAAAAAGCTAATGTCGCAAAAATAAACCAGCTATTCTAAGCGTAATATCATTTCGACAGCATAAAGATGCAGCCCTTGTGCAGTGAATCACATTACCGGCCGAGACGTCAGATAGTCGGGGGCGGTTATCGAATTATATCGCTTTGAGTCCCTGCGTCAAAACTTCAGATTGAATTGAAATCTTCGAAGAGGGGACTCCGCTTAGAGTATGTGGAAACACTATTACAATAGAAGATAACAATAAAATGGATTCAAATAGTTTTGGCTTCAATATTGTATTGTGTACGTTTTGTTTGAGAGTCGTCATCCGCACAAACCTACTCTATCAAAAACAATACAATACTTGTCTCATGACGTTGTACCTATAAAAGTAAAAAATAAAAAAAAATCATCTAGGCCTTTTTGTTTTCAGAAGAAAACAAAATGTTACTCCTTGCTGTTTGATTTGCGATTTAGGTATTATTTACGTATGCGGGTCTCAAAATACGGCATCCAAACCGGTCATGTAATATCCGAGTCAAATAATGCAAAAAGAGCCTCGCCCTAAAACTATAAAAACCTTCTCTTATCGAGATTTATGAATCGAAAGCAGAATACGTGATAGTCACTGAGGAGCTGACGGATTTGAATATGTTACGTGACTGATAGAAGAAGGGGTGCACAAATAATTTAAATATTCCAGCAGTTGTGTAGGTATTTTTGTATATATTTGTGTATAAGAACTTTATGTACCTACCCGTACAAAAAAAAACCTAGATAGGTTTTAATACAGGTCACGTTTGAAATCGTATCAAGTATTCACGAAAAGAGTCTTGAGGCGCACTTTAAATCCTTTCACCACACTGGTTCGAAAAGAATTAAAATCTGCCGAGCGTGTTAAATTCCCACCCAGAAATAATATGAACCCGCTACCTTGCCTACACTATAATACTACCAGGTTATCCCGTCTTGGTCAATTTTCTAGAAATTCAGATTTAATTTTCATTTCCAATTTGCGATCAGAGAGAATCAATGGAACGCATGCATTGTTAATCCGGACTACAAGTTTGTTTATTAGCGCAAGTGCACACACGCCATGTGTTTGTCCGCCCTGAGAGATCTAGATACCCAGACATGTCACTTGAAGCCACCTTGCAATGCAAACTGAACTGTATTCCACTGAACTAACATTCAGTATTGCGCGCAAACGTTTCGAATATTGAAAGCATTACGATCTCAAATGATGGAGATCTGTCAAAATGAATCGAGCTGTCAGATGTCAATCGGGTTGCCTGCATTTGAGAATTGCAGGTAATTTGAGAATTGCCTTGGGTGTGTGACCACCCTACCACTCAGAGGACTACATTCTCCTGATATTAAATGAAGAAAGCCTAAAACCGAATTAAACTTAGTTTTAGGTTTTTTTTTACTTGCAGACGGTCCCTGTGGGCTTTTGCCAGATTTAAATTAATTATTTTAAAGCTCAATTTCTCTTATGTACATCTTCTAAGTGAAAGTTCAGTACGTATTACTATTATTGCTTCTGAGTACTATTGACATCGCTCTAAAGCTTTGGTTCGTTGAGAAGTGGCGACCGTCCACTACAAAGACGACGAAAATTACTATTTTGCCGTATTTGCTTTGAAATACTAAAACATTTTTTAAAGAGAAAATCGAAGTACCTATTTGATTTATAAAAAAATATGCAACTATTTTCAAAGAAAATACCCGTGGCTTTGCTTGGTGCCCGGAAAAGGAAGTTACCTAATGTTATTTTCACAAACTATTAACTAGTTTGATCCAAATCCGTTGAATAGTAACGCTATGATTTATTTCTAATCATCCTCACAAATTTTATCTATGCCACTGGATCATAGTAGGGCAGTTAGGACAGTTACATACATTATGCTTCAGGTAAATCACCGCTATTTGACGGTGATCGATTTCCAGGTACGAAAACTCCAGGGGGTACGTCTTGACTTGACTCAGCTCAACAAACAGAGCAGTTTGATCGTGTGGACTCCTCGTGTAACAGATTGCGAGCATCCCAGCCCAGCCCGGCGCGCTGCCAGACATCAATGACATTGTATCGATTTAATTGTCAGCTGTCGTCCCTCAGGTGACTTGTTATCATATTTCCACAATACAATACAATGCAACACAAGCCCTTATTAAAAATACGCAAAAGAAACAAAATAACAGGAAATACGGGTAGCCTTATCGCTAGCGATCTCTTCCAAACGATCGTCTAGAATACTAACGTATCTTATTTTAAAGATTGAATCCAACTGCCCGTTATATAACCGGACAGTCACTAGCCTGGCACAAAGGAACAGAAAACCCGCCAATTTATTTCCTGTATTTTTATATAGGTACCTACGTGTTGGCTGTGCTTTAAATAATACCTACTGAAACTTTAATCCAGACCTTCGATTATTTTTAATATTGTAGACTCAGCATTTCACCTATCACTACGACTCCCTTACTCAGATCGTAGACTCAAAGTTGGTCCAACAAAATAAAATCGTACAGCGACTCGCCAGTGTGTCCCAGCTTTACTGACCTCCCGGTTTAATGAACTGCACTGGCCGATATAAGTGAATAAGCACGATGTTTTATTAGTTTATACTGCTGTGTGCACTCGGCCTTGATAAGAGTTCTTTTGTTTAAATTGGTTGCGCTCACGACTTTATTTGAAACCTTTATGTATGACTTTTGTTTTTATTAGCTTGGGGACTGTTTTTTGGATCAAATAAATCAGAAATCTAGTTGCCATTTCAATAGGTTTTAGAATTCGTAGTAATCGTAGTGGTAGCCTTCTAATCACAAGGTTGCGGGTTAAAACCCGGTCGTGCAACAATGAGTTTTTCAGTTTGATAAATTGATTTACGCTACACAAATACTCTTAAACGGTGAAGGAAAACCCGCGGCTTTAGTCAGTTGACTTTATTTTATTTGTGTTATTTACAGCTACCTTACAGAGTTATTTATGTATTCTGTAGTGTGGCATTTCTTCAATTATCCAAAAAGATTACAGTTTTTTTTTATTTCAAGCCCTGTTAGCATACTTTTGCTAAGCAAATAATTGACAAATAAATCATTTTCATGTAGGTCAATAATGACTAATGAGTTACACTCGTTTAGAAAAAAATCCCAAAGAGTTAGAGTGTGACTCGTGGGTATTACTGGTTGGAATCCAACATCTTTTTTGATCGACAGGAGAAGGGCATCTCCGGTGCAGTGGTGAGTTTTGTATATTCTATGTCCAATGGCCGCCACAACTGATCTTGCCCCCTTTGTGTGGATCTAAGCTCGTTATTTCACCCTTGCCCTGTTTTTTGCTTTATTGTTTGGTGCAAGACAAACTGTTGGACGTACCTAATGTTAGATTTTATTATATTCTTACAAATTTTATGGATGTCTCTCATAGCTTGGTTTACAAGTTCTTATGAGACTATTTAATGATAGAAGTAGATAAGAAAGAATTTCGTCGGAAGGATAAATATTAATATTTCTGAGTATTCTTATAATTTAAAAGTGTATGGTAATATTAAAATAAACTTGTTTTCATACAAAACACAAATTCAGCAGTTTTAAGACAGGTTTGAGCCCCGCTGTCGCCCCTGTCTTCGCCCGGCATCGTTCGCGCGATGGATTCCTCCGCCTCGCAAATGATATTACATCGAGAGTTAATTTCATTGCCAGGTTCCGACACCGATTCTATTTTATTTGTTTTCCTCTTTGTTTTATTTCCCTTGCTGGAGGCCTCCTATTTTCTCATATTTCGGAAACAGGCATATTTTTATCCTAACGTGATAACAGTTTGTTTATTGTAGAATATTTTATTGTGATCGGTAATAAACGAGTCTACATTATAAAATAATATATATTTACGTCTTTTGTGACAAAATATTAGTAATTTTAATCAATCTGACAATGATCTGGATCAATTGAGATATATTGTTTGCAGCCCTTTTTCAAGATAAGATAAAGATATTATGTTCACAGCATCACTTATTCAAGTAGTAAGTACATCAGAAATTACAGTAAGTTCATATGAGCTAGTTGCCAGCTCTTGTGACGGAGTTTTTAGGCCGTCTAAAGGCCTCCGTCATGCCTTAACGACTTAAAAGCCGGGACCGACAGTTTAACGTGCCCTCCACGAAGCACGGAAGCGCTCAGCTCGTCCAAATTGTGTCCGCGCACAACGTTGCTTAACCCCAACGTTAAATAAAGAACGTCTAAGCGAGCTACGCCACGAGCGCTTCACAGTAATCCTGTAAAAAACATTCCAAATCAATGCTGGATTCAAAATCCAGCATTGTAAAAACTAACTCCAAAATAGCTGCGGCTCAAAATAAAATGTCCGTTTGGCGGCAGTGGTGGAAAGTGGCCTGATCGGCGCGGTTCATCGCGATTATCTAGCATTCCCGACACGTTTATTCAATTAGACTCAAGTGCCGAGGCCGGCGTCCACCGAGGCGCGCTCAGCCGACGGTTCTACGTGAGTAGCCAGGATGTTATCTCAATGAAAACGTTATCTCATATGACATGCAATCTTCCGTCACTTTTATCTAATTCGGTGCGGGTTCAATTCTCGTTTCCCCTCATGTCTCTCGCGTTTCATCCGAACACTCACCCGCCACGCCACGGAGGTCTCCCATGATAATCACAAACACTAGTCTTACCGGCTACCTACTTATTTTTATATTAAGACCTTGGATTTTGATTGCGTTGAGTTATTTTTACACAAAATTTATCTTCTCGCTTATTCTTCTTAAAGTTTAATTCCGATAATTCCTTTTTTAGTGCACCCAAACACCATAAAAGGAATGAACTCTCCAAGTTTCATGGTTCTAAGACTCTGATTTAGGCTGGGTGTTGAACGTCAGTCAGCCAGTCAGCCAGTCAGTAATGAAAAAGTTTTATATTTCAGTGGACAGTGGAGTTTGCCAAGTATTTAGCGGGCGGAAAGGGACGTAATGGGAAAAACGTGGCGTCTATTTAAAAATTCAAACCGCACCTGCTCCAGGTTTGATTTAGTCGGCTCCGGGGTCACTCCCGCTAGCCCCCCCCCCCCCCCATACTGATAGAATACGGCACATTATCTTAACTCAACTACACGAATGGTTACGAGTGTTTAGCAGTCCATGTCCTGTATCAGCCAATTAATGATCTGGATCAAGTGAGCCATAAATTAAAGCTCTCTTTAGATTTTAAACTTTAAATCCTTTCCCCACACTGGTTCGAAGGAACTAGTGACGTGTCACTATTAGTGGTAAATTAGTGGTGGTCTTTAGCCTGACTTAATCTCTTGTATTTTTAAATAATATTTCTAAATACTTCTATTAGTTTGAAGTTCCTACAAAGTAAATTTTATATCAATGAAAAAATAATTACTAATTCATTTGAAGTGACAAGAAAATAATTATACTTACAAGGTCTTGTAGCAAAACTTTGGACAGAATGTAAAATGATGTAAGAATTCGCCGGCTGGTAATTGGTAATTACTTTCGTTTCGGGCGGGGCGGGGACATGGGGGGGGGGGGCTCACGTCTCTCATTAGTGCTAATTATTTGAACAACTACATAAAAACTAAAACCCGACTACATAAAAGCTATTTAGAAGGTACTGACTGATTCAGCTCTTTCATGTGATATCATACAGATTTTTTTTGATGTCTCGCATTTTCTTAGGTACCAGGACTTTACCAAATGATGACTGGCGCGTCCTATAGCTTATGCCGCTTGCTTTTTGACAACGTTTGTCATAATCTGGGTGAGCAAATATTGCATACATAGAATTCTTAACACATAACCCTCCTTTGGGTTCGCGTCGTCGGGTAAAGACTTAGTTTTTGCCTGCTAGTACACAATTCTACTTCAGTACATAAGTATGTAGTGATAAATAATACAAAAAATAAACAATGTAACCAAGTTTACAAACGGCAAGCTCCCCTCGGTCTGGAAATACAATATTTCCCTCCGATTCTTCAGCGTCAAGAATCGAAAATCCCGAAATAACCCTTCACTAGCGGTGGGGCCTCCGGGACCGATATGACGTGACGTGGGTCGCGTCACAGTGACGTCGTGAATTTATCACCGGCCCTTGTTATTGACAGCGCGACAAGTGACGCGAGCGTGACGCTGCTTTTTGTTGACTGTATCTATTGTGTCATGCGCATTTATCATTTTGTATCATTATTTTTGGTATTCCCTAACATAGTAGTCCTTTTTGAACAATTGATGCAGGAAATAATAAGGAAAAATGTCGATCGTTAGGTAAAAATTGTACAAGAAAACACCTACAGTTTACCACTTCAATATAATTTCGAAATGGAAATTAAAACAATAAGTATTAAAAATATGCAAATATTTATAAAAAAAAGTAATTTATTTTACCTCATAAGATATTCATCCAGCACAAGGGAGAGTACACAAACAGATGATTGCTCTCGCGAGCAGACGCTGTTTGTCTTACGTTACGGAGGTGCGCCTCAAAAACCGACGTGTTGTTCCATAGGGGAGGCTCGCCCGCGGCGACCACCTCGCCTGTCTTCATTATTACAGCCAAAGTGACCATTAAAATTCATTTTTTGACCTCGGGGTCTGTTCGACCCCCTCCGTGGTCGACACTGCAAGTCCCTAACTATATAGTGTTATAAATAAAAGCGTGCTGAATGTTTGTTTACTGGTTTGTATGTAGGTTTTTTTAATTAACTGGTTCGTTAGTTTTTGAACTACATTTTTTCTTCACAGAGATAGTTAATAGGCTGGAGAGCGAAGGCTACTTTTAATCCCAGTACGAGTAAAGCCCTGGGGAAGTTAGTTACTTATAAATTAGTTGAGCACAAGGTATCGTGCCGTTCAGTTTAATTTGGCCCGTTCAGCTCGACACAGCACAAAGCTGGATAAATCCGCCGGCCAGCCCGGCCACCGTCCTATTATTTTAATCGGACTATGTTGATGTGGTTGTTCAGTGAAACCGCCACATATTTCAAATCTGGTCTATATTTTAAAGCATTTAATATTATAATTTATTTAAAACTGGTTCCTTCTTTCGTCTCTGATTTGTTCACTTGGTACCTGGATAAAAGGTAACCTATCACTCTCTTGCCCATAAACTTATCGAAGCCTTTAAACTGTTTATGAAAGTTTATGAAATAAAACTTGTCAATTCGTTGCTCTGTGGCTATCTGAAAAAAAAAACATACCAACAAATCAACACTTGCCCTTTATGATTACTATGATTATATGATTTTTGATACAGAAAATCATTAATTTCACAAGTTATTTACCACAGTTAATCACAATTTAAAACTTCGACATTCCCCAATTGACCTAAATTACAAAACCAGAGTGAAAATCAACTACAGTCCGGCGACAAAGTGCAAATGAGTTGTTAATGGCAATAAGCTGCGAGACGAGACAATCGGGCGAGTCGCCGCGGGCCGCATTTGCATCTCTCCTCGCCCCTTTTGCGGCACCCTGGAAGCACAGAGCACTTGTGGTCTAGTAGTAGCGGCCCCGCCTTCTGGATCCTATGTCTTTGAGACGCACTTCGAATCCTTTTACCACACTGGTTCGTAAGAACTACACTAGTGTCACGACTAGTAGACACTGGAAGCGACTCATCCTCAGCAGAGTAAATTTGAAAACCTGCGTTGTCAATATCAAAACTTCTGACAATAATCTGGAACAGAATTTTGACTAATTATGATAATAGGTAAGGATATGTTAGTAGTAAATTGTATACCTATCTAAAAAATCCTAGTAATTGAATGAGAAACTACGCCTCAATTCAATGAAGCAATTATAATGTGCTTAATATAAAATAACCCAACCTTGTTCAATTCAGGCTCACATGAAGTAAATATGTATAATGAAAAACTACGACGAAAAGCAATTCGTCTGAGTATCTTTGCAGTCTTGTTTTCTGTAACCCGCAGCTATTCAGAATTCATTAGGCGACCGCTAAGCCGACCCCAGCCTCCTTTGACGCGGCGTCACTACGCTCAAAGCACCTTAAGTATTTACGAAGCCATTTGCTAATAACGCGATACTGGTTCGATGTAAAGACATTTAGTAGCAAATGTGCCGATACTCGCTACGAGGGTCTACGGAGCTACGCCGTAGCGGTTTCTCGTTCTACGAAACTTAGATATTGTTTGAAGTATCCGAAAATTATTCAAGTATCATTTAGAACGTCAAGTTAGAAACCAGTTTATTCTCACATACTAGAGTTTTGATTTCGCTTCTGTAGTTTGAAGATGGTATAAGTTATGAAATTTTACAAACAGACAATCAATACGCCGTCGTCACTGCACTATGTATACTCGTATGTATTAGCTGTGACCCGCGAATTAGTATGAGCAACAAAAACTTATATAGCACCAGCTAGAGATCCTAACCCACAGCCCTGCAAGAAAATGAGAGCAGCTGACGACCCGATTGATATAAATCAAATTGACAATTGTCAAAATTTTATAAATGTTAAATCAACTGTTTTACTGTGTTATAAAAATTAATGTCTAAGTAGGATTTATGGGTTATCTTGTTTATCCCTTTACAACCTTAGGATCGTTTTATAGGATAAAAAGTAGTCTAGGTTCTTCTCCGGGATGGAATCTATCTCCTTGCCAAATATCATCAAAACTTGTTCAGCAGTTTAGGCGCGAAATGGTAATATTTGACAGAAACTTGTAGGCTAGGAACATTTTATATGATTAATTGTCCATTTTAGTTATTATTATTATTTAATGCATTTAGACCTAATCCTAGTGCCTATGCTTATGGTAAATTAAGTAATTGTTTATTTTTCTAGTTTGGTAAATAAATATATTTGTATTTTTTGTATTTATAACTTTCCATTTTATTCATTTTAAGCAAGTATTCCCGAGGAGGGTTGAAGTCAGGCAGGCGGCCGGTCATAAAACACCTTAGCCAAAACTCTGTGCCGACCCCACATAGAGTGGGATAACGGCAGGGACATGATGATGATAACTTTCCATTTTATTGGACAAAAAAAGGACTGTGTAGTAAGAACTAAGCCTCATGATGTTTCACAAGCGAGATCTTTCGATACAATAAGCGCCTTAGCTCTATTTGTGAAGTGTAAAGTATATCAAGCAATGTAAAATGAACCCTATTGTCTAAGTGTTGGAGTCGAAATGTAGTAAAGTGATGCGTCGCGGCAAGTTGCCGAACATAATGCGTAATTTGTGTTTAGTTCGGTTGTTTGAAGTAGGTGTTGGATTGTGTGTCGAGTACATACACCTCTACATAAACCAATGCTTATTTAATAGTTTACTAACGGATGAGCTGCAAGTGTTTCTTATTAATAGCTTAATTTTATATATATTGGTATAGTCAAAGTACAAAATGAACAGTAAAAACATAAAAACACTGATGCAACAAAGTTTTGAGACCACACTAACACCTGGTTCCAATATCCTACCAACGGGAGCATGATCGTCCATTACCATAACAATGTTGTTATGTGTGTTGAAAAGCGCTATACATTTTTTAACAGGAGAACAACGTTGCTATGAACAATCCGTTATCCGCTAGTAGAATATTGGAAGGCGCTTAGAACAACAATATACAGATACGAACGAACTACTTTCAGATATGCTAACATTTATCTCACTGTGCGCATCGAACCCGCATCTCTCTCAGCCGCAACCCTCGCCCGCCACACATGTGACATCATTTTTAACATGCCGGTTTCCTCACAATGTTTTCCTTCACCATTTGAGACTAGTATGGCTATTTTACTAGTTGTTTTGAACAAAATGTTTTGAAAGGATTTAAAGTGCGCCCCAAAGGCTCTTTCGTGCACTTGATACATGTTTTCAAACTTTTTGGGTTTTACTTCACCGTTTGGGAGAACTGGTATAGAACATATTTTTCCTGTACAGCTACTAGTGTTGTAAACAAAATATTAGAATTACAAAGGAACTGTTAAAAGAGTAAGGAATGTATGAGTGGTGAGCCGGTCGCGCGGCTCCGGCGGCTCTAATTAGAGCACTGGCATCGAACCGAGATGCTCGTTTGGCTGCAATCGCATCGGCATTTAGCTAGGGAGGTGTGTTAAACACACCGATGTACGGAATCATTTACGGAACTTTTCCGTAGCTGTGACAAAACCACGATAAATTAACGACTATAGTAAAAATAACGAAAAACTTAAACTCGTTTTTTTAGAAACATTTAACAGTTATTATTTCCTTTCAATTACAGACATTTCTATTATAACGAATCTACAAGGAAAACTCAAAAGCCTTTTAGAAGCGTTCGTTGTTGTGTGACTCATTACTATAACACATTTTTGATAATCTTAGGTAGGAATCCTTTTCCATTTTAACATTGACATGAAGACTGCCCATCACTATTATAGGCACTTTAAACTCTTAGCCGTTTATAAAAGATTGAAAACATAGTTTAGTTCATCCATATCCATATTTATTGGACACTTTGCATTAACCCAGCCCAAGTACTACATTTCGGAAGTATACCCTATTCATTAAAGTACCTACATAAAACCTGTATCATATGGTTCAAGTTTTCCGTATCCGTACCCATCGCAGTGACCCAGCACTAGGGTACTCTATGTTGGCTCATCGCTCCACACTTGGCAGCGGGCGCGGGCGCGCTCAGAATCTTAAATAAAACCTCTGTGGACGCTGCACGTTACTTGATTGCATTGCCGTCTCAAATGCATGGATGCTGAGCGCCCCAACTATTGTACCCATTGATTGCTAATGCGATGAAAGATGTATGATCTGAATATAAAACTGACGGGGTTTATAATCTGTAGACCTTTAAGAATGTATCTGGATAGTAGATACCTAGGAAAGAAATGAGGACGATAGGAGCCTTTGAGGCGCACTTTAAATTATATTTAATAATGATTCGAAAAACCTAGTGACACAACAAGAAGAAGAAGAAAACCTGGTGCGACTTGGTGATGACAGGTGGTGTAACACGTTGAAAGAATGGTAGCCGAGGACTGACAAGTGAAGCATTAAACTTCTAGCAGCACAATGGTACGACGACATTGCCAGCAGTGACAGGTCAGACTGAGAAGTGGCAAGAACAAAGGAAGGCCTAACCCAGCGGTGGGTGCAATCTGGTTTCGGACGATGATGTGGATAATAAAAGCTCAACCACTTTCAATCAAAGTTTTACAGCGCGCGTTTAATGTTAAAAGTAAATGAAAAACTATAAAAACAGCAACAACTATTAATGTCGCACCTCTAATTAAATTCCGGGCACAGAAGAACGTTTAACTCAAATGAAGGCTCTATTAAAGCACGCCAGCAAAATTACACCACACACAAACTCTAAGGCCCGGGGCGTACGAGGATAGTATTTCAAGCTAGCCTAAATAGACCTGGTAAGCTCGCATGCTAGTAACTCGGGTTTCATGTCCGAGCTGGTTTAATTTCTAAGTTAGTGAGAATGTTAGTAATTTTGTAAAAGTTTATTTTAATGTTGTGCGAACAATGGCTTACTTTCTGTCTAAAGATTTGTGAGAGTATCTGTAATTGTCTTTTATAATAAAAATATTAAATTCATTTTCTAAAACAATTCATTTTACACCATAAATCGGAATAGACGAAGCGTAGGCACGTACGGTGTGTCCTTTGAGAGGGATATGAATCAGCGACCTAATGAATTCAACTATCTCAGCTTGAATGATGAACTACAATAATAGGTTATATTATAGGTTACTGTAACATTTGCATACTAATCTTAGTAGAACATGATTGAGACCAAAATAGTTATAACATCTGTGTAACCTACATTGTGTTCAAGCAAATAAAATGTCTTTATCTTTGTCTTTGAGATTCTCGCTTACTGACTTTCTCACTAGCCTACGAATTCTATCTTAAAAAAAAGAAGCTAGTTCTGTATACGTTAAACTAAAGTTACTAGCTTACTAGGGCTAGCTGTCCTCCTAGCTTGTATACTATCCTCGTGTATTTCAGATGAAGCAAAACGAGTTGAAATACTGCGCCAGGAAACAACCAAATCTGACTCTTATCACTTTAAAACAAAGTTCAAAGCCGTGTGAAGCCTGTTGTTATGTGTGCGATAAATATTGCACAAGGGTCGTGTCTTACGGCCTCTTGTATGTAATTTCAGGTGGCGGCACCTGCCCACTTGATAAATGTAGTCGTGTCTTGGGATTTTTGGAATTGACAGAATCGTTATCCTAAGCCTATATCTGATTCGATTGAGAGAGAGATTACGACAAATACATACGTTTTCACCCCACTTTAGGGGCAATTTTTTTTAAATCTGTGCTATATTTCAAAATATTTTCTTTATGATGTAGAGCTGCACGAACCTGTCCAAGTTTCATGCTATGGTTTAGATAAGACAGAATTGAGTAAATGGGTAGGACCAAAAAAATAATTATCATTTGAAAATTCGTCAAGCGATGTTTTTTCTTCTATTGTAGTATGCTTATTCTTTAAACAGCTTTATCAACATAATAATTGATCTTCGATGCATGCAAACTGTTTTCGATGCGTATTGAATAAGGTACTTAAGAAGCCTAGTTATTGATGTGTTTCCAAGACTAGTTTGAGAAGCTAAGTAGGTGAGGTGAATGAAGAAGATAGGGATACTTAATACTAAGAGGATTCACATAAAAGGCGAAGAATAGGCCGTAAAAGTAATGACCGATGCCTTTATCCGTAGCCACTACGCCGTAGCTGCTACGCCGTAGCGGACTGCTCGTAGCAGTAACCTACTTCCGGGTAAACGACCCGTTGAATGATCCTTTTATAGCGGGATTGTTACATACCGTTGATTAGGCGCGTTATCTCTCAAACAAATTACCACAGGACATGGACCAATTCCATTAAGCTATTTTCTTACGTAGTCTGGTCTTCGCCCACTACTGTGTTTCAAAACCAAGACGTCAGTGTTCCAGCACAAAAATGCAAAACAAATGGTTCTGGGTATAATTTCAAAACACACGTATCGTGCCGGAGACCTTTGGATTATTACAATCTATAATTATAATGAATTGAGTAAGCATAAAGTTTGTACGGTTGTTGGTTTGTATTCATATAAAAACCGTAAATAAAATAACTTTCAAAAGCTCTCTTCAAATAATCATAGCGATCATACTGGCTTATAGAGGGCGCCACTTGACAGTTTATAACCCTCCGTGTTCATTACGAGCTGTCATCCCGAAGCTTACATTTAATATCTGTTTTTTGTTTGTTGTAAATTAAAAATAAATTTGTTTGTTGTAAATTAAAAATAAATATTTGAACCCTGATGAGGTTCGCATGCTTTGTCTGTTGTCTGCGAACATCTTATCCAATTATGGTAATTTTAATTTAGGAATAATACAGTTTGTAACAAGAAAATTATTCTGTTGGATCTTTTCGATTTGGGAACAGGTTTTTTCGGCTTAATGTCGAAGGCTTCCTCGTAGCTTCGCTCGCGTTGAACCTTAGAAAAATGTTTATGTTATTCTAGTCTAAATGGATCTAGTCCCACACAGAATGAAAGCTTAGCCCAGCAGTGGGTAAAGTGGGTCTGACATACAAAACTAAAGCCTTTTACCATCTATAGTAGATGATTTATACAGCGCCAGGAGGCAACTTTCACCTTCACTAACGGGACGTAGTAGTGCCCGGGACGAATTAAGATGGAGTAGGCTTGCCCAGCACCTATTCCATCCTCTCAGCTTAGTCGGCCTTGTCCACAGGAAAGACATGGTCAATACATGCGGCGCTGACTAAGCCACGGGTTTCCTCACGATGTTTTCCTTAACCGTTTGAGAGTACAGGGATAACTTTTTTGGTACTGACATACAAACATCCTCACAAACGTTAGCACTTTTAATTAGTTCAGGACAACTTTACGTAAGTTACGTTTTACGCAGTAATAAAATCTGAGCAATAGCGAAAGTCTCACAAGATATCCTCTCAATTTTTCCTCTCCCTATTTTTATTTCGCTTCCGATGAGAGATGCTCTACTTCCCCCAACTCTTTCAACAAAGGAGACGACACAAAAACATTTTTATTTTAATATCCTCGAGCGAACACCGTGAAAAATGGCCGAGCAATCTGTAACAATATCTTAGCACGTGTACATTACAGTAATGTCGCGCGACAAAAAGACGGTAATGGCGACAAAGCGGAGATTTATGTCGCGTTTTGTCGCTGCGAGTGGCGTGATGGATCGACCATGTCGCGTGTTGTGACGCCGTGACGAGCTTGTTTGCGGCTGCAGTCAGCTGGGAACCAGGGAACCGCACACTGGTTGCCGATAGCGATGGTACACCCATCCTGTCATCAGCTTATGGAAGTCTACTGCTGGACATAAGCCTCTTCATTATATACTTCCAGGACGAACGATTTTGCGCTGCCATGTTTTAATGGAAAACCTACTACAAACTACTATGTATTTTTTTTCCGAGAACTGTTATTTTAGCGGAAGTGACCCCGCCCTCCGACCCTGAAGTTGTGGATTTGAATCTAGTGATGCAAGAATGAACTCTTTTGTTTGAAAAAAAAAATCAAACAAAATTGTTCGAAAGACTGGATTCAAAACACTAGGATAAATAAGCACATCGATTAAACCATCACATAGTTTTTTTGAAGTGTAGGAAAGATTTGGCCCAGATTATTGGATAAGATGCGAAGGCGTATTCAAAGGAACTACTCCGAGGGTAGACAGCAGCGGGCGGGCGAAGCCGTGGAACTCATCATAACAACGCCATCTACTTAGCCTTAATTAAAACGGAGATTAGCGAGTCAACCGTTTACCGCCTAGGGCTGCCACACACGAACGATAGTTTTTGTAGGTACCTAATATTAATATTTTGAACCATTGAGCTATTATAAAGATGAGAGGATGGTAAAAGTGCTACTAGAGGAAAGTTTTGCCAACGCCATGGAGACGCTGCAGTGCACGGGACGGTTTTAATATGAGTAGGCTTGTTCAGAACCTATGAGATAATAGGAATGATAATATAGAATATAAGATTGCTATTTTCATAGCATAGTTATTATCTATCGAAAATCACCATGATTTTTTGTCAAAAAGCAACGTTGCTATAAATGACCTGTAGAATATTGGAATCTGCCATTAGTCAGTTATGTATTATTACACAAAGTTATTGTTTGGCGTGTCGAACATGATCTAACTCAAATCAGTCTGTGTCAGCGACAGATAATTGCATAACACAATGTGAGGTTAGTCTCGATAGTTCCCTAGTGTGAGCGCGCCCTCACCGCAACCACTAATCACGGCGCAGTGTAAACTTCAAGTAATAATCGCGCGGCGGATCAAAGATCCGCGCTCTAATTAATTGCCTTGATTAAATATTTCCATATCAGTCTAAAGCCCTCCCCCCCCCCTCAAGCTAGGAGGGAGGGACAGGCAGTCATAGTAGGAAACATTGCTTTTGGTTTGGGGAGTTTTTAAGGATGAGTTTTGTTGTGGATTTAGAAACCTACATTTGAATTATATTTCACTAGCTTCCGCCTGCAACTTTGCTCGCGTGGGACCCGGATAAAAAGTAGCCTGTATGTTATTCCAGCTCCAAGCTTCTTCAAATTTGTTCAGCCATCACGGCGTGATTGAAGCACAAACATCGTCACATCCTCACAAACTTTCGCATTTATAATATTAGTAGGATAAGTTCGTGGGGTTTCCTATGAAGAGAGCTATGCTCGGAGTTTCTCTTAGAGGATCGAATCCGGAACGAAGTTAACCCTCAGAGGCCCAAAGCTACTGACATAGCTCAGCGGATTAGCAGGCTGAAGTGGCAGTGGGCAGGTCACATATGCTGCAGAACCGATGGCCGGCGTGGGACAGACTGGTTCTCGAATTGAGACCGCGTATCCACAATGGTAGCAGTATGGTAACGTATGGTAGCAGTCTATGTCCAGCAGTGGCTTTTTACCAGTTATAGCGGGTTCGAGGTCGGATTGCTTGGATAAGAACGGTAATTATGAAATGGGGTAGAGACCCCGTACCATAATTACCGTCCATGCTACCGTCCCAGCACAAAATGCAAAGCAAACTGTCAACTGTGACAGTTTGCTTATACTACCGTATATCCACACCGTATGTTGTCCGTATGTTGACCGTATATCACTATACGGCCCGGGAGTGCATCGATGCTTACTAATACTAGTCGTGTCATTAGTTCTTATAAGCCAAGTGTGGTGAAAGGATTTAAAGTGCGCCTCAAGGGCTACATTAGTGCGCGACAGAATGTTCGAACTTTTTCGGTTCTACGGCATCGATGCTTAGATGCCTGAGCTATGGTTCGTCCTCATCCTTCTCTTTGTGAAGATTTGGTTCAAGAGTTAGATTTCAATTTCGAAGTCATGCACACGAAGGATTATACGCATGGCCAGTTTTTGTCAGTCGTGCAAGCTTATTACCCTCTCGATTGCTATTTACCCCGAGCAGCGGGCGGGGGGGAGAGGGTCTGGGGTGGGGGGTAAGGGGAGCACGATCAAAGTTTTATCTTGCTCCGATGCTCATGCATACTCAGCGGATTAATTTAATAACGCTATGATGAAATACTAAAATTTCCTTATAACGTAGATGTGTTATTGGTTTATTAAGTTCACTGGGCTGGTTTTAGAATAGTGGTAAATATGATGCCAGTAACTGATTCAATGTAAATCTGTCTTTAGTACAATAAAATAGCGAAAAGAACATATTCCGATTATGGGGTGGGCAGAGCCACAAGTAGTCATAAGAAGACTTGCAGCCACTCCTGATTCAAAGCCCCAAGATAGATATGTCGAACCATGGTGACAGGTGATCAGCCCATCGCCCATTTTTAGTATTAGTATGTATTAAGAAGATAATTCATAATTGAATACAACACATTCACCAAGTAATGTTGGAACAAGCAAACATTGGATTGTATTTAACGAACGAACATGGATTTATGCCGTTGGGTTATTTAGCTGAATTGATCGGTGGAGTGGGTAAAGGTAATGAATAGAATAGATCCGTAAACTAGAGAACTTGAATAGATTCTAAGAGGATAACATACATACATATTATCATGGCCATGTCCCATTGGGGTGGGTAGTAAAGGCAGTACAAGTATAATTATATAGAAAACTTGTAACCACTTCTGATTTAAAGTCCGATTGATTAAAAGATTCAAAGGGTCTAGTACACAATGGCCCATGCCAGACCACTACAGGCCATTCACCATTGTGTACAGGGAGATGGCGGGCAATTGCCAGTGGCCAGTGGATCGTGGCGAGCAATGGCGAGTTGACGGTTTTTTTAATCTTTTTCATTCAGTGATTTATATGAATCTGAGCCCGTAATTTGGGACCCTAAAATGCTAAATACAAGGTAATGTTTGCATTATTTAATATTATTTTCATACTAGCTTCCGCCCGCATGATATGTTGGTAAAAGGTACCTACAATATTGTCGGCGGATCCGGGCATCCGGCCGGGTGAAAAAATGTGTCCATCTTGAGTGGATCGCCAGCCAGCAATGAGCCTCACATCGTTTGTGTGGGGTTAATTGACCCTCGCTGAAGAACAGGCTCCCTGCATTGCCTGGCTTATCGTAGAGCATGGCCGATGAACGCCATTGTGCACTAGGCCTTTAAGTTGGATATGGTGGACCATGATGACAGGTGATCAACACATTGCCCGTACACCTATATGTCCATCATTTTAAAGAGGATACTGTCCTTAGTAGACTTTTACGACATGCTCGTGGAGAGAAGCAGCTGGACGTATTCTTTGTTTTTTCCTTACTTCCAGTACAGCAGAGAAGTATATACTATCTTGGGACTTTGAATCAGAAGTGGCTGCAATCTTTCTGCAATTGCTGCAATGTTTACTTGTGAATCTGTTCACCCCATTAGGAATATAGGCGTGATAAAATGTATGTATGTATGTAACCACACGAGCAGAGCTGGGGGCAAATGCTAATAAGCTGTATTGCGCTCATTGAGTTGAAATGCTAATTTTGTTGATTACCGTGGTGAAATAGTATATTCAAATTAAAATAATTACATCGTTTCAACGACCTTGATGGCGTAGAGAGTGCTAGTTCGGGTGGGCGCGAGAAGTGCGGTTTCATGTCCCGCATTGGAAACCTTTTTTATGTTCTACAAATATTGCTTAGGGTCTAGATGTTGTGGTACTCTGTTAGTTTCTGATACCCATGACGAAGGGGATCAGTAGTATCTATGTACGCGACTGTTGGCTGTGTAATACGTAATCTGTACCGCAGTAATATGATTTCTGTAACAGAGTTTAGCTTTGGGAATACAATTTAGGGCTGTTTGAGTTAACCCTAACCAAGTTAGGCTCCAAGCCGAGTTATGAAGAACATTGAATTCTTATCCCGTGAGGTTCAAGAAAATAACTATAAAACTTTTTTATTACGTATTCCAGACAAACTTTGTTGATAAGATTAAGACTTTGAACGTTATTATATTTTATAAACTCGATACACTTGATTTCAGTAAAAATATTTTTCAAAAACAAAAAATAAATGAATGTTTTTATTTTTTTCCAAAAAGAGATGAGATACGCGAGGGACCTGAGAGACTGTGCAGGACGGACATGGTACGGAGAGAGACTGTGCAGGTGTGGGGTTGCACCCCACTGTTGGGTCTAACAGTAGGTTCAACGGATGATGATGATGATGATGTATGTTTTTATTTGATGCTTTAGAACGATGGTAGCCCATGGTCTGAACAAATTATTCATTACTAGTTGTTGCCCGCGGCTTCGCTCGCGTTGTACCCGGGTAAAAAGTTGCCTATATGTTATTCCAGCACACATTATTATGTATATTCCAAGATTCATTCAAATCTGTTCAGCCGTTTGAGCGCGATTGAGGAACAAACATACATCGTCACACCCACACATCCTCACAAACATTCGCATTCATAATATAAGTAAGAGTAAGATTTTCAAATTATTAAATTTCAAATTATTTTATTCAAAAAATTGTTGTCATATTACAGACTATCCAAGGCGCTTTGTATCCAACAACCTTTGTTCTAGATAAAAATAACAATAAAATTTGGAAACAACTTTACAGCAGCTGTATCTCGCGAGCTCATCTGCGGGTAAAGTAGGAAGTATTCTAGCTGTACGTATACATTTCCCTTTTATTGATATGTTGTAATCAAATCCTATGCTATCATAGCTGCGGCGGCAACGGATTGGCGATTCCATTTGTGCTGTCTGTGGTCTGCAAACAACCATCAACAGATGGACGGTTAATTAACGTAAAGCTGCTCTATTATGCTTAGCTTGTTTTAATTTGACTATTGTTTCGGATTTATATACATACATGCATACTATCACGCCCATATCCCTAAGGGATAGGCAGAGCCACAAGTAAACATAAGAAAACTGGCAGCCATTTCTGATTGTCTTGAGATGGATATGGTGAACAATATCGGATTTATCTGCTTAAAAGAATCATGTATATATGGGAAAAGTTTCAAATAAATAGTGACATGACTATTTAATTTGAATAATTATTCCCCGCACAGTGGAAATATGATGTATAATCATTGTATTTATAAAACCTCTTCTACTACATCATTTCAAACCTGATACGAAGACTAGTAGGTACCTACTTGTTGTTGGGTTTTAAGACTTGGAAACTACTTATCCGTTTGAAAACAGTAAAAATATAAGAAAACTGAATGTCAGCATGTTAAAACGCACATACATTTTTTCATACAGATAATTTTTGGTGGAAGGATTCGAACCCAAAGCCGAAGGCCATTACTACACCACCAGTGCGCTCTATATCAGAATCCTTCAGTAGTCCGTCCCTGCGACACTGGAGCGCCGTGTCTCTGAAGGAGCCATTAGAAGCCGCGTCTCCATTGCAACGAGGCTAGGGGGCTAGTTACACCAACGCTCTGCGATTAGTGCGCTAATGTTTCGTATTCTACTTTTCGGTTCCTCGGCTGTTTCAAGAGACGAAGAAGAAAACTGTTATGCAAGCTTAAATTTTGGGAAAATAAAAATCAATGATCTAGGTTAGGATTATCAGATTTATCTAAGGCTTGTTCTATTTAGAAGTAAATTATTAGTTTTGATTGACGCATGATAACAGCTTTATGTAATCTTACAAAAAAATAATTGAGAATTTACTTCTCCACGTTTAATGCGTGAGGACCTCCATATCGCAAGTTATTTAAACTCAGCGTGGTGAAAGAATTGAAGTGCGCCTCAAAGGCTCCTTTCGTACACTACACATATTATCTAGTCAGTGTACAATGAGAAAATAGTTTTGAATGTTAGTAAAAACGTTTCATTCGACTTCTACGATTACTACGTTATCTTAAACTATTACTACGATACTATGATTCACCTCTTTAATTTGTAGTTAACCAGCCGTTAACCGGTCGTGGTGCAAGCGGGCCTCAAAGCTGCACTAAACAGGGCGCTACGTTTATCATACAAATAGATTTCCTGAATTAAAACCCGACTGCACTCATTTAGAGCTTAAATATAATTTTAATTACAGATTCTTTTCAGAGTTCCGTATTTATAACTGTAGCAAACGGCCACTTGGTTCTACTCGAGTGCAGAGAAATAATATTTTTGTTTATTTATTTTATTTCATACGTATGCATGGCGCTTTGTTTTTATGATTGCTTTAATTTAAAAATGAGTTTGAGTGGGAACGCTTAAAATAATATTATTCATGAAAAGATACTAAACAATGAGATGTACATTTTTTATTAGATACAGGGAAGGTGATTGTGGGTTCGAACCCGGTTGTGACACCAGTGAATTTTCTGTTTGTTATGCATGTAAAAACTGACAAAGGCAAAGGAAAACATCTTGGGGATCAAACTTTTGATAGCAGTTTACATTGCTTTTTTGAGTGGGACGTCGACAGTCATAACCAAAGAACTGCTCTTATTCAGACCACTATTATTATTTTGACCCAGTATAATTGAAAAATATAAGTGCACCTCTGAGAGGCTCCCTTAGTGCACTTAACACTTGGTTTTTGAAGTTTTTAGATTTAAAAAGGCAAGAACACTTCCCACATCGCAACACAATACCTACTCGCTACGCATAAAATGGGTAAATGATTATGGTATGATTTATGAGTGTAGTCTGTGCCAAGACGCAAAGGCGACAATAACAATGGCTCCCCCCTACCCCCCGGAACCTGAATAACTATCTTCCTTCCTCCAGTCATTTGGCAGGGGAAGTCTAATATTAAATCTTATTATTTTTATTGCTTTTTTAATGCGATTCGTCTTTCGAGTCAGTGGTTCTTTCTTATAACTAGCTGCCGCCCGCGGCTTCGCTCGCGTGGTACCCGGATAAAAATTAGCCTATATGTTAATCCAGTACATATACTATGTATATTCCAAGTTTCGTTCAGATCCGTTCAGCTGTTTAGGCGTGATTGAGACACAAACATCCAAACATCCAAACATCGTCACAAACTTTCGTACTAGATGGCAGCACAGGTAAAATTAATACGCGCTATCGTTGCGTTTTGAGTTTTACGTCGGTAATTTCAAGCAATCTAAGACTTTTCAATTTTATAATATAAGTAAGATTTATAATATAAGTAAGATAGGACCAAGTATCTAGGACTCTAGGTCCTAGGATCTTATATCTAGGAATTAGATTGTTAGTGAGGTTTTAAATTAGAGTTTGACATTCGTTCGAAATGAACATGTAGTAAAAAGTAAACTTACTGTAGTTGTCCAGCCGATTCATTATGATATTTTTTTTATAAATTAGTTTACTACTGGGTTTAATTAAAAGCATCTGCGAGTATTTTGAACTAAGCGCAGTCGACGTGATCTCTCGCATGATCGCATAAATGATATTAATTGCGAATCGGCCGCCGCCGTCCGTCAAAACATTCAGGATCACGAAACATCCTGTTTCCTAACAAGCAAAAACCACTCTTACCTCACTAATTTACAGTTCACTTTTCTTTGCATTCGTAAATTAACACTCTTTAACACCTTGCTCCTCTATTTTGAGTTCTAATACACCGAGATAAGGTTGTTTTCTGTTTAGGGCGTTTGCTCTAAGGCTCGGTACACACCGTCTCGTCGATCAAACAGCTTGTTCAATTACGGGGACGACTAGTGTCGACTAATCGGTTCACTCGCGACAAATGAGCCCTGTCCGTGTATACTGCGAATAGAGCGTTTGATAGAAGCTTCGTTTGCTATTTTAGATTAAAACTATTTAAATGAAGCAAAGTTTGTCCTATGCGAAAGAGATGACTAATTTAATAATTAGGTACATACTTTTTTTTGTAAGCGATTGAATTTTACAACCCCCGGAAGGCAGATATTACCGGCTTGTTAACTGTAGCTACCATGCGATTGCCCATGCCTCCTTGGGAACCATAACTTAGCCATATTACTATTACTTGCAACAGTTTGTGGTAGCTCTAAGATTGACACGTTGAATGCAGTATCAAATATATTAAATTAAATTGAATATTTGTGGACATTTCACACAGCGCCATCTAACCCCAAACTAAGCAAAGCTTGTACTATGAATACCAGATGGTTGATATAATACTTATACACTTTTTTGTAAACACATATACCCAGACCTGGAAGAAATATTTGCAGAACATACAAAGATTTCTCCTGTAGCGGGAATCGATGCCGCTCCTCTTGCACCTCAGCCAGCATCCATCCTGCGGAGGCGCTCGTATGGTAGCTAACCTACCTGAATACACTTTGTGTTGTTCCGGTTCATAAACTATGTATATTTATGTATGTACTCAAAGTTTAATTCAAATCCGTTTAAAAACTGCGGAAATAATTGGGAAGACATGCATACACACACTTCGCATTTATAATTAGTGTGGTATTAAAAAGAAATTGATCTTTATGAAGCACTGAATCAATTTTATGGTTATGTGAGCTATAATGTAGGCTTAACTTTCATGATCCCATCATTTTGGGACAAGTAATCCCAAATTATACTAAAACTACACATTTATGAGTAATGACTCGTTTTCGTGACATTTTAACGAGCTGCGAAAGGTCATTATTTTCCACTTAAAAATGGTTTTCATTCAAATCATAAAACAGATTTCCAGAATTCATATTTCACGAAACCGTAATTTCCGTAAAATGGAACCCAATTTTACATCTGAAAATTCAGATCTGTCACTCCAAATATTTACTTTTATAAAATGCAAGGCTTGTTAAAATATTACTGAAACAATTTATTATCAAACAACAACAGATTCCAATTACACTATCGATGTTGGAAAAACATTTACTGACAGTGACACTCGTTTTATCGCTTGACGGATGACCCGGCGCAGGTGTGTCGCTGGCCTAATAATGCTTGCTTACCGCACACTAACATCGGCTTTATTACCTTCTTATAAGGTTGATATTTATATAGCATGGTAGTAGATAGTAACAACTTGATATGGGCCCATTGACACAGGTATGTGTGATTCGGGATGGGGATTCAATACATGTTTGCGGATATTTTGAACCAATGCCGTCAGGATTATGTTTTGTTTTATACAGTTATCGACCATGTTGCGAGAGATGATAGTTAAAATAAGCGTTTTATTTTCAGATCTCCAATTACCGGAAGCAACAAATGAAGGAACATGATCGTAAACTTGTATCCTAGTCAGCTCCACACATATTGACCATGTTTTTCACAATAGACACAAGACAAGGCCGACCAATCTGAGTGTCTGTTCTGATGCTGTTAGCTAACTCTATCTGATATCGTCGCAGGTACTATGGCATCCCGCTAGTGTAAGAAAACCTTGCCTCGTGACTCTAAATAAAAAACTGAAATACAGATGGTAAAAATGCAGAATATTATTTAGAAACTCCACATCTCTCCCTAGTTATTGTAGGTAATTGCTCTATGCACATGTTGAAAACTAAATTTGTACTGCGTTAAAATTCGCGAAGGTGCCGCATCAGAGTTGCGTAAAAATCGACATCAACATAAAACATTTACCTCGGCCCCACCGTGCACGCGTACATGTTATGTAAAGCAGCCTGTACACTCAACACAAAACTATTCTAATGTTTTTTTGAACTTTCTAAGTTTTAAAAATCAATTTTAGCTGTGTATCTCAAAGAGTACTAATTTCTTGGTTCAAATAATTTAGAAATCATTGCAATTGGTAGGTAGTTATTAAGTAAGTTACGTAGCTCAGACCATCCCTAAGCATTTCTAGTGCGCAGGGCGAGAAGAAAAATAAAATAAAAATGTATACATATCCAGGTTTTTAAAATATAGTACAAAACGACGACAAAAAAGCTAATTTCTCTTTATGACATTAAAATAGACACTAACTGGCTATTCTGTAAAACGCAGTCAGTTTTACAGAATAGACTTTCAAACCTCCCTCCCTCCCCTCGCCCCTCGCCCCTCGCCCGCATCACTTCACGCAGTGTGTGGCCGCACGCTGCGTTCATCACTGTCATGCCAAAGGGGAAAGTGTACGGTTCCTACCTCTTTCAACTTTAAAACGACAGCTTTCATAAACATTTGTCATTAGTCTGCAAACATTTTACTTAAACATATTTAAAAATTTAGTTAGGAAGGTAACTTGAACTTAAATTTAAACTAGTTTAGTTTATAAAATCAGATTCTTCTTTCAATGGTAATCAGTAAATTTCAGAAAAAAAACCTGGATGAGAAACTTTTTCAACCCCCTATAAAAGAGCAATTTTTCATAATTATCAAAATTCACGACAGATTAAGCAGTAAAAAGTGCCCCAGAGCACAGTACTTCTCAGAACTTTTAGTTTATTATCATCACTGGGTCGATCTCCCCAACTTCCACAAAAAGTGCGTGTGTTTGTGTGTGTGTGTGTGGGTGTGTGGGTGTGTGTGTGCGTGCGTGCGACGTCATTTAATAAATCTCGCGCAGATGCGTCGCCGGCAGCGGTGGAAGGTAACCGCTATAAATTGTGAGAGCACCCTAAGAATGTGCCGTGGGTTTGGTGCGGAACACAAGCATAGCGCAGTTTACATCACTCAATACGTTACTGGTCTAGTAATGGACACCCTATGTATGGTGGCTGAAATAAGAATGAAATTATTTAATGGAAAATGTTTTAATTTACTGTAATAAAGTAGTGCTTTTAAAAGTCTACTAGTGAAATTAATAGAATAGACTATAATGGGGTAAATATATTTTTATTTCATTAAACAAGATTAATTTTTCCCTGAAAGTTCCTTGCATTTTAATATTAAAATTATAATGTGTCAAAACACGTCAGCGCTTCTCTCTCTCCACACACCACACTGAAAAGGATAACGATTGAAAGATTCGCGAACTCGCCGATAGGCAGTTAGAGGACATGTGTTTTTGATGGCCGCCCGGCGCCCTTCGCGCTCGCCGCTCGTTTTATGGCTTTGAGGAATTTCTTTGGCTTCAATGGGTACCTGTACAGAAGTAGTGATGATTTAAGGGAATCTTTGAAGGATGGGATTAGTTTTTATTCAGACGCTTTTTGGGAGCTTAAAAAACTTATTTTTTTTAACTGCTTGAAATTGAATTAGCTTGCCTTTCAGTATTTTATGAAAAAATAAGTTTTAGGCTTTATGTTACTAGGATAGGATGCATCTCACGACCTGAAATGGGCAAGATTATCTCTACTGATATGACAAGGCTCTAAGGGGACTTATTTGCCCAGCAGTGGGATACAGTGGTCTAATTTAAACAAAAAATGTAGCTTCAAACAATGTGGCCGGCCAATAGCCATAATCTGAGACTTTTCAGAAGATTTAAATAAAACAATTTCCTTAAGATCTACGTTGAAACAATAAAAACACCATCGCGGTTGTTTTAATAATTTAAATTGCTTTTTCAAGTAATCTTGCCAGGTATTAGTGCAGTTGGTGAATATTTCATTCCTTGGAGTTTAATATTTAAGCGTCTTCCTCAACTCTTAAGAACATTACTAATAAACCGGGACCGCTGTACGACGCCCGTCATATATCTAAAGAAAGCGTACATACTTAACTATATTCAGTCTATAGAAGTCCACTGCTGGACATACGCCTCACTATATTATACTTTCATCGACCATCCACAACCAAAATTACATCGGTCCATAGAGCGGGGGGGCGATGTTACCATAGCCATTATTCTAGAACCTTTCAAGAACTCCTCAACGGTTATCCAGTTTTTTCGAGCCAAATAACCTACCCATTAGACATAGACAAACGTTTATTCGCAGAAACTGTACACAACAACAAATACAAAAAAAAAAACAGACTTAATAACTAGACACAAAGAGTAACAAAATAATAACTAAACTAATTTCAGACAAGAGCAAGTACAACAGTGTATGCATGATGTGGAACGCTGCCGTGTACAGTTGGGCGAAAAGTCTTGGGCTCAGCGTGTGCAGTGAAAAAGTTCACTGCGCTGATTGTCAGCCCAAGGCTTGGGCGACGCACGAACGAATGAAGACTACCTACTACCATTATATACAACAAGTACATATTATATTTATTAAAGGATCATATATAAATAAATAAATAAAGAGCCGTAGTACCAACAAATTACAGATAAAGAGCAAAACAATAATAATAATTACAGATATAGAATTAAAAAACCTATTTAAAAACAAAAGATATATATGACAATAATAGCTTAAGCACTGCGCCACAAAGTCAACATAAAGGAAGGAGGGATCGACAGGATAGACAAACTAAAAAAAAAAATTGCCACTTCAACTTGCTCTTAAGAGCATTAAATATGACATACTTATTGATATTGTTATTAATAATGCGAGTTCTGTGCTAAGAAAACTTTGTGACATCTTTGAAAGGACGTTGGTTAACTTTTAGGAATGTGGTAAGGAACCGCCGGCGGTCGCCGGATTATTGCGGATGCAACTTACCTCGAGGAGAGGCGGCACGAGACAGACCAGTTTATGGACATTTTCACAAGGAAATAACGTTTAATACCTATATAACAGTATGCTACATTCGACTGACGCTCAGAAGTTCCATGTTTTATTTATTATTTTTTTGTTTTAACAATGCAAGTAGTCTTCAAAATCTTAAACTAAACTTAACCTATCACTTTAGAACACTATAGGTTTCCATCAGAAATGCCGGTATAACAAGTAGCTTCAACAAAAATTTACATACAAACGCAAACTTAAATTCTTTTTACGTATTTATAAATTCCGTAAACCCATTTTGTAAGATAATAATATGAGTGATCATATTTTACCCGGTGGTTCAATAAGCCCACCTCTCCTCTAATAAGCGCCGCAACGCTTTGAAGAATGTTTATATTATTCCAGAGCGAGTGGCCCACGGAACTCCTCACTAGTTAATGTCTCCGAGATTCACTGAAATGTCCTGCATAAAGAGTCGTCTCAAAAGCTCGCTGCAGTACGATCGCGCGGGGTAATTGATTTTGATGCTCGTCATGTTGATTCGTTATGTGGTAGCCCAGAAAGGTCATTGACATCTGTAAAATAAAAAATAGGAGATATAATAGTTTTTTTTTTAATTTAAGCATAAGGTAAGTTTGTTTTTAAAACTAAATAGTGAGTTGTGCCGTTTTGTGTTGTTTAAATTTTAAAATCGGAATCAAAATCAACAGTACTTACTCTATTCCTTAGTAAGTAAGTTCGTATGAGCTAGTGGCCAGCTCTCGTGACGGAGTTTTTAGGCCGCCTAAAGGCCTCCGTCATAGCTTAACAACTTAAAAGCCGGGACCGACAGTTTAACGTGCCCTCCGAACTTCCGAAGCACGGAAGCGCTCGGCTCGTGATGCCACTTGCGGGCACCCATCCAAATTGTGGCGTGGTCACGGTCACAACGTTGTTTAACTTCAAGGATCAATCAAGAACGTGTAAGCAAGCTACGCCACCAGCGCTTCATTCCTTGAAATCACTACTGCCATTTGGAGAAGGTTAAGGTCTCCAAAAAAAGATGTCCTTTTAAGTCACAGACATTTTCAACTGGAACACTGATGTCATTATCCTCTGTGAATGATTAAAGTTCGCGCAACTTGGCTGAGAATAGACTCAGTCTGTGAACTGCTGGTACAGTCAGCATTAGAATTTGATAATAGAAATGAAGGATTATGTTACTTCTTCTGATTTCAAAAACGATTGTAAAATCAACAAAATTATCTAAATCACTTCAATCCAACAAAAAATCGTAAACTCAACCTAAGATCTAATATTTTTAAAGTTTACCATACATTGTGTTACCATGGAGTACAGTACTTTTTGTGTAAACAATATTCAATGCGCTGGGCTTTAAGTTGTTTTGGCTAATTTTGAGGTTTAAGATGTGAAATTGTGTAAGTTTGTTTAATTGTGTAATGTTATAAATTAGGTAGATATTATTTGTATTTATTTATGTATAATAATAATAATTATTATTATTATTATTTTTCTTATAACATTTTTTCTACAATGCACTGCCTCCACTTTTTCTCCAAACAACACAAAGGTTAGCTGGAAGAAAATGCTAATTAGCATTAAGTTCGCCTATGTACATTCTTGTGTGCAATAAAGAATTTTGTATCTATCTATCTATCTAAGTTTGGAAGTGCTAATCCACTTCTGTGCGAGTGTACCTGCCCCGGTGCCGGGGGTTAGCGCGTGAACTAGTTAAATATTCTCGTCTCAGTTCGTCTGCACTCGTCGGTCGGGTTGCTCAGATCGCCGCCGAATACATTATTATAGCTTTCGGAGCATTTCTAACTGCCTCATCTACTTAGCTATTTTTAACCATTATATTTTTCAATTTTATGTATCTAGTCACGTCACTAGTTCTTTTAAACGTGAAAGTCAACGGTAAAAGATTTAAAGTGCACCTCAAAGGCTCATTTCGTGCACTTAATACGTGTTCGCGAACTTTTAAGTTCTACAATATGCCGGTTTCCTCGTGATGTAAATCCGATCGTACTAGCAGTACCAAATGTACTTGGTTCATTTATGTATATACACAGCAGATTATACTATACATGACCTGGAATAACATATTTATGGACATAGAAACATTATAGTTTACATTAACTCTCAAATTTCCACTGTCCCCACCAGATGCACTAAGCTAAGCTAGTGGGGAGAACGGGAATACGGCGTGAAGCCCGAAAATGCATAAACATATAGTAAGAGTAAGAGCCGAGTTAAGAGGAGAATCAATAGATAGCTCTACTCGCTCATCAGATAGTGCTAATAGCCTGTAAATGCGCCCCCCCCCCCACCCCGCGCCAACCGCGCCACATGCACCAAATAATGCACGTTCTATCCTGATTATAGTCTAATGCTTTTTAAAATGTAGAATACTTCTAACTATTAAATAATTATTATGTAAAACCTACTCGTATGTTACGTCACGCTACTACGTAAATTCGTAAATTTAGTGATTGTATTCAGTGACGTTAAATAAAACAAATAAAATCACATTATAATGGACATTTCACACAGCGCCATCTAGCCCCAAACTAAGCAAAACTGGTACTATGGGAACCAGGTGATTGATAGAATACCTAATATTTTTTTGTAAATACATATAAGCATCCATCCCCGGAAGAAATATTTGCAATCAGAATCAAAAACGCGTGTCTTGCTTCTCAGCCAACCACTCACCCGCTACGCTACCGAGGTCATCACAGTTGAAATCGTCAAATTGAAACAGCGGAAGGTATTCCCGAATATCCTCTAAACAAAGTTCCAAATTGTAATTATACTGTAAATAATACTATCAGTGTTGCAAAAACCTCACTTGTCTATAGTCAAGTGTCAAGGCACGAGGTATCGGGTCTTCGCCTAACGACTTCCGCGATCGTTTGACTGATCGGATCCCAGCCAACTACATAGTGGGTGGAGCTCAGTAGATTGAGGAAGTTAATGCATTAACTTATTTAATCATCCACCATAACACAAGTTTCTTCATAAATTTTATTACCAGTGTGGTGAATAGATGAGGTGTCACGTATTTAACCAAGTTCTTCATGTTTTACTCAGTATTCTACTAACAATCGAATCTACTACTCGTAAGTAATTGTACGAACCAGTTACGAACCTACTGTCAAATTGATGTCTTTTTACATTTTTCTTTACGTTCTCTTCCAAGATGCTGTACCATCTCTGCTATTGTCACTGATTCTCTCCAAGGTGGAAGGATTAAAATGCCCTTCCAAGAGGCTTCTTCTGTTCACTTGACACATTGTGTTCAATTACGATATGCCAGGTTCTTCACGTTTTCCTTCGCCGTTCGAGATTATTTACCACAGCACACAATTTTTTCTTCTAGACCAATGTTCTAACAAGTTTGGTGAAAGGTTTTAGTGTTACGATGCACAATAGATGTGTATGGGCACTTATATTCGCAAACCATTAACAAAAGGGGTCAATGTGAGCCCATTCGGCTTTATTACAAAAGGCTACTAAAAGCAGCCGTATTCGTAAACAATAACATACGAATGAAGATCAATCAGATCGATGTATGGGACCGGCGCGGCACTGTACGAAGTACAATTTGATGCATTAAAAGAGCTTTGTTGGCAAAGTGGGAGTTATTCCGACTTTTGATCCAGCCTTCTGAATCCCGGCCGGGAGCAAATGGATTGCTGGTTTTGAACCTATGCGCTATAACAAGCTATTAGATACATATTCAGCTCCACACGTATTGACTTTTCATATGTATAAGGCCGACTAAGTTGAGAGAATGGCATAATTATGTAGGTAGATGCAGAGCTGGCTTACTCCATCTAAAATCGTCACGGGCTCTGCATCGTCCAGTTAGCGATGTTCCTAATATTACACTAATACAAATACTTTAAATTGAAAAGTTTGTGTTAGTGTATTTGTTTCCATTTATCGCCATAACAGCGGAACATGTTTGACTATGTTACACGACTACTTTTTATTTAGGTAGATACTACGGGAGCAAAGCCGCGGGCTCATGTAGTTGTGATACAAGATATAAATACTGCCTCGACCCGAAACTCCTGATTTGTTTCGAAAAATGATTGTTTGTTTGTTTAATTTCGGCGATCGTCACAAGGGATTTGTTATCAGTGGCCGTCAGTGAGACTGTCAGTTGCATATTCATGCTACTTTGTGAAGCAAATCGACGCTGATTGTGTGGGCGGCCTTTAGCGAGGACCAGATTTTACGTGAGGGTCAGCCCTAATAAAATACGAACAAACACGAATAAGGTTAGTTTCAAAATATACATGAGTTACTACACATTTAATTATATGACTTGCTTTGGTTAAGTCTGATTATAATTTTTTTTGTATTGTTTTTTTTTCGTACCGGCACGGTGACTATCCGGTTACGGAACGGTGTAGTAGATAAAGACCTACACTTGCCTTCCTAACAACCTGTTCTAAAATACTTGTACCTTAAGCACTAGTTTCACATGCCGATAAGAATTTTGGCAGTCTGCAAGCCCGTTGTATCTATACAGTCGGTAAATAAGTGTTAGTGGGCATTTGATATAGCGTCATCTTATATAAAGTGCTGTATATCTAAATAGATATTTTTAATATATTTTTTTTTTTTAATATTTTTTATTTATTTTTTTTTATTTTCTCTCACAACAAAATTAAGATTAACATAATATTATAAAAAAATATATAAACAGTAAAATACGGGGCGAAAAAAAAAAACAGAACAGTAATCACATAAATTTTAGGCGGTAATTAGTTAACCTGTTTTGTGAGAGACTGGTGTCTGAAATAGGTATTAAAAACCTGTGCTACAGGTCACCAGAGCCCTACTCCGCTGATTTACATAAAGTACCTTGAAACTGAAATTTTGAATAAAGATGAAAAACTATTAAAGATGTGTTGATGGAAGTATTTTATAAATTTTTGAATACCTACTTATATAGTATAAGTGATTGTGATGTGTGTAATTCAAGTAAGACGTCGTAATGAGCGTAATTAGTATAATTATCACAGCACTTGACACGTGCTATATTACAGGAAAACCTCCAAAATGCACATTCAACAGTTTTCTCAAAGCGGCTCTACAGGGCGCTCCACAGTAACGAAGAGTCGTTCTCATATGACTTTGCAAACTTTGCTCTACATCCCGATCAAACGATTACCAACCTTATTTATATTACTTTAAGGTTTACAGCACCTGCGCAACTTTGTTGTTTTTCTCATATAACCTGACAATTTTAGTTATGCATCTCGATCGGGGATATTGACCTGTATTGCGATAGGGGTAAGGTCGAAGCCGGTTGTAGAGGTCTGTGGTGGAAATTCACACTTGTTACAAACGGGTAAGCTTGAGCGACAAGGAAACGTCGCCGTCAAGCAGGTATTTTCTTAAGGGCGGTCTGAATTTCACATTTTAGCAGCGAGTTTTTTTAGGACATCCGAGGACGTAATGTGTTTTCTTTCAAATTATTTTTAGTCTACTTACCTTTCATTACCATAACTCCGTATATACTTGCTAAGTGGGCTCGTGGTGATAAGCTCGTCTTTCGATAGGAAAGATCGTGAGTTTGAATCCAACCGTGCCGGATTATTCTGCGAGAAAAAAAGATTTTCGCAATGTGTAGGTATTTACTCTCTCTACTCTCAAAAGGTGAAATATGTCGCGGTAAAAACGACATGTCATCGAATCTACTAAGATCGAAGACACGTGCACGAAAAACCATCTAAAAGGCGAACTGTAATTATTTCTCCGTCGCTGTTTGAAAAAAGTATCAAGTGCACGAAAGAAGAATGCTTAAGATGCACTACAATCTTTTGATTCTAAAAAACACTTGAAGCAGAAGTAGTTAAATTCTATAGTTCAACTGTTCTTTTTAATAACGGCTGCAAATGATATAATTAAAGTAATTGCTGCTGACATTATAAACTTAGTAAGCACTATTCTATAGTTGAAGTAGAAAGTTGTTCACAGCCGGCCGGCCGGGGTTAGTGATACTACGGTATCTCAAACTTGACAAATCACATCACAACACGGCACACCGATGACGACCCACATCAAAGTTAGGACGCAAACAAACCTATGTAAATTACACATAATGGTCGAATTAATTCGTAAGCGGCAGCGGTGTAACTTGTGACTTGTAATCCCGGCAGCCATCCCGGGATTAGATCCCGGATCCCGGTGTCCGGGATAACCCTACACGTGCACTAGTTATGGAATTAAAACTTTGGATAATGGAGTTTTCGGAGGATTGTTTTTTGAACTGATTCTTTTTTAACAGGAATGTGGAATTTAAAATGCAATTTGTGAAGTGGCCTTTTTTTACCCGACTGCGAAGGAGAATAATGTTTTAGCTCATGCAAAAATTTCTCTATTTACTTTCACTTTACTTGATTCGCTAGAGTTTTTCGTAACACTATTACAAAAATGTGTTTGTAAAGCAAAGCTCGTTTTAATGTTAAGTAACTGAAATAATGATAGCCGATGACATTGTAAGTCGCTTGTTCTACTTGTTCCACTTTACTTTGATAGTGTATTAAACCATCTCTCGTTACTCTTCATTTGAATAAAACCACAGCGTCACAGACGAGACGCTGACGTCATGCTGACGTGACGTCACGAAATAAATAGCTAATTAACGTCAACTCAATTGGAGAGTAAATTAAGCGATCATTTTAGGTACATTTTGTAACAAAGATTCTGAAGCTATTGGCTGATGGAATATAAAATTTATTTTTACTACGTACTGCATTAATTCAGTTTAGTAGAAAAGTAAATTTTCCGACATGAACAAAAAAAAAGCTTTCTGTATTCCATGAATTTAAAAACTTTTAAACTAATGATATGACGTTAAAGTTTCAGCACACTGGTTCCTTCGTCAGCGCTCAACATCATCATCATCATGAGCCTATCATACACTACGAGTTTATTATCCACTTGCCAGGTGGATTGGTTATATGGACCGAAATGTGTATTTTTGTACTCATTTAATGTAGTCTGAAATAAAGCTTATTATGATTATTATTATTATTATTGGTGATTGCAATGTTGAGTACTCTGATGGATGCTGCTGCCCACTACTACCCACTAGTCTGAGTACCTCATAGCCCCTCTTACAACATCCACGAGAGGATATAACTTCTCCATTTGATTTCCCTATTCTGTTAAAAAGGCACATTTCATTGTGCCAGCCCTCGATAATAAGCACATCAACTCCAAATAAGATAGAACAAGATTTAATAAGTATTAGCGAAGTTTGTAACGAGAACAACTTCCTCGGCGTCGCAGAATATACCATAGTTAGTAGAGAAGTTCCTTCGCATCACAGGAGTACATAATAGTCTGTAGGAAACTTTATCAACGTCACAGATTACACAATAGTGACTAGGTAAATTCCTCAGTGTCACAGAATAAACAACTTTACTTTTATTTTCTGTTTGTTGTTTTATTTTTATTTATATTTTGCTATTTCATGCTTGACGTTTGCTATTATTATAATTTTAATTTTGTAAACTATAAAATTGCACGCTCATAAAGGGTAAATTACATTGAATCTGTACAATCTCTAAACTATAATCTTTTTAGACATGTGCTCAATAAATATACTTTGACTTTTAATAGTTAGTATATAATATAGATTTTTCACACAGAAAAATCCATTGGTACACGACCGGATTTGAAGCCACGACCTTAGGATCGGAAGGCGGGGTCACTACCAACTAGATCACGAGGTAAACTACTATAGTAGGTTGGTACTCGCAGGTACTCGAGTCGAAGGGGAGTGGTGGGATAACAACTTAACTAGCTTATATTGCTGTTTTGTTGGTTTCCTTGTGCATTACCGACTTCGGCCTGCGGGTTTGGGAACCTGTATCCCACAAGTTGATTAAACGGACTCGCTAAAATTATTACCGGAAAGGTTATTCCCGGTTTCCGTGATGCCACCTGCCGTGGTGGGGGGTAATGGTTCTACCGCTGATTTCCCGTTGTACCCGTTTGTAAAATTGGAATGAAAGCAACGGCCTCGTATTTTAATGGGTGATTCATTTAGAACATCTTTTTTATGTAAAAAAAAAAAATATTTTATGAAAGAACGATTCTTTACAATTACTTTTAAAAATAAAATGATTCCTTTATATGTCCAGCAGATAATTACGTCAACACAAAGCCTGCATTTGTGATATTTTGCAAATACAAGTAGACACGACATACGATAACATAATTTGAAAGAATTTTACAGTTAAAAGACGTGTAGCATCGACAATGACAAATAAGCGGCTAAGTGAAAGTTGGGTTGTGGGAAGTTTAGCTTGGTTTTTTTTTGCTAAAATCGCATCTGTTACTTTTCACAAACATCATAAGCTCGCTCAGTTTTCACCCGCAGTTTATTAATAATAATAAACTTTATTTCAGACAAATTGGGTCCATACATTGGATATGGAATCGATCCTGCTCGCAACTACAGTATATCATCACCATTATCATTTTTATTGTCTAGCCACTGATTTACAGAAACTCCTTATTAAAATTCATAATTATACCGAGTACGTGCTCTGCAATTAATGTTACTTCCTGCTCTGGAATAGGAACTTTTTTATATTTCTATTATTATCTTAGCATCACTTGAAAAACTTCGTATTCTGATGAAAGCCAAATAATTTTCTAAATAGAGGTGTTATAAATTCGTAACGAGCGGGAGCCTGTTCGTGAGCTTGGTACAAAGTGTTCCTTGTAATTATTTTAATTATTTTTTGACAGCTTTGTTTATCTTTAATATTCACGGCGGTTTTCCTCGAGTTTCTTGAATAACAGACGTTACGAGTTTTCTAATTTCGCGGCTAGATTTTTATCAAGATTGTTATTTTGAGCGAGTTTTTTGAAAATTATTGTAATGTATCTTCGTGACTAGAAGCGTTCATGAAGTAATCATGAATTCAAAATTCCAAGAACACTCTACAAGACTTCAACCCGTAACTCCACTCTTAGATAACGTCCCCGCATCGGCAGTAGGCACTATCCTACTAATATTATAAATAAGATAGTTTGTAAGGATATGTGGATGTGACGATGTACCTACCTATGTTTGTGTCTCAATCACGCCCAAACGGCTGAACGGATTTGAATGAAACTTGGAATATACATAATACGTGTGCTGGAATAACATTTAAAGGCTACTTTTCATCCGGGTACAACGCGACCGAAGCCGTGGACGGCAGCTAGTATAATTGTAAGTAAAATAATTCTTAGTCCATAACACTCTTTGTAATTGGGTGATGAAGTATGGGCAATACTCTTGGCTGACAAGTTTCTTTACTATTCGAGAGTTAATGTTGCCTAGATAAGTGAGCTTTTTAGGAAAAGTGCTTTCGGTTTCCCCACCCCTCCGTCGCATAGCGAAAGATTTCTATTCGTTCGGCTCTCAGCTATAATTATTCAATCTTGACCCGGTCGGGCTCATTAATGCTGATTTAAATTGAACATTTTAACTACTTTACTAGTCGAGAGAACTCTCAAATTGCCTTTTAAGGAATAAGTGGACTTTTGAAGATGGAACAAAGTTATGCGATGAAATAAGGAGGCAAATCAGCAAAGAGTCTTGCAAGAAAAGACAGGCTCTTGACGACGTCCTCAGATCTAGGCACTCGAGATGCTATCGTATTTTTGGGTTCTATTATTTATCACGATCACGCAAATAGTAGAGTTCCATTAAGCTGAAAGATATACGCGTTCGATATTACTCATAGGCCGGCTCTTAACCCTTTGACCGTTCGTTGATTGATATTTTTGACACAGCGCACAATACTGCGAGTTTTTGATTCCGGCCCAATAATGCGCGATATTGCCTCAAAGCGTTCCATCGTGTTTGTGCAGGCGGCGCCACCGGCGGGGCTTGTATGTCCGCTGCCGTGTACGCACTGGGTGCTTAAAACTCCGAGATCCGGATAAGGGGCAGACGGATATGAGCCACGCCCATGGCTGATAACAATTGACGCAATTGTGCGTAGCGTGACCTTGAGCCGCAGTGACGCAGGGTGCCTACCTTTCCATACAAAGCGAAACTAAATCGACGTGAGCTGCCTCCGCGTGCGCCGCTGTTGAGACGCACCTCACACCTATATTTTGCTTTGTAAAATACACAAAATGTTCATGGTCGTTAGCTAAGCTTTTAAAAAACCCGTCGCGTTGTTTATCCCAGGGTGTGTTGCGACTCTGTCGTTATTATTGCGGTAACAAGCGCGCAATCAGAGCGTGCCTTTTGTAAAAACAAACGCAGTTTTTGTAAACGGGCTCTTTGTTTTTACGGTCGGTGTGAATGCGCCTTTACGGCGGTGCCGTCCGAATAGTTTTGCCAATATTTTGCGGGAATTCAGAATTTCGTGGCTCTCCCCGGATGTCGGGTATTTTGACGTATACTTTAATACGTGCTCGGGGTTTAGCTATTTTTATATAGAGGGGGTTCCATCAGTACATAATGTTTGTTTAGTTATTTTATTTTGCCCTCACATTAATTTAAGCATCTATTTTCACAGAACATATTTTACATAGATACCATCACAACTATCTAAAGGCACCACACTCTGCCACCATCAGGCATATAATTGTATGAAAATAAAGCCAGCAGCGACGGTCTAGAAGCGTGTGCCTGAAGCCTGTGGGAGACTGCACTAGCGGCTTGTGCTGCCGGCTATTCCGCCAGAGAGGCCTCTTCGGCCGGACACCATAAATATTATCTCGACCCATATTCTGAGTCATAACAGGTTACAGCAAACAAAGTGCGAGGTGAAGTGGGCTACGAGCGAGTTGAAGCCTCCGCCTCTAAAATATCGTCGGAAATTATTAATGGGAGAACAAAACTAGTTTAACATTCAAGGGGGCCTTGTTGGCCAACAGCGGCAAAGGGTTGACTCGCGCCAGCGCCCGTAACATGTTCCTGCCTGATAGTTGTAGGGTAGAGGATGTGGACGTATTTTTTTCTTTTTAACTTTTTAGTTCTGCGACATGCCGGTTTCATCAAAACATTTTCCTTCACCGTTTGAAAGTACTTAGTAAAAGCGTAGGTACATTATTTTATTGACAGAAAAATCAAAATCGTTGACAGAAAAATTCACTGGTTCACGGATTTGAACCCACTACCTCAGTGAAAGACTAGACCATCACTAGATCATATTTATCTGTAAAAATTGGTATACATTCGCATACATTCCGCTACCATGTCTACCGATATGCCGGCGGTAGTTTTCTAGCAAAGAGAAGCTTCAGGCTATCGTGAGTTTGAAGTTTAAGAGGTGTGCATATTTAGTGAGCGTTTTATAGCGGCGCGGCGCTCGCTGTACTACGGAGTAACTTTTTCGCATTATCCAGAACATTACTACTACTACTACAACTTCTATCGAACTAGTGTGGTGAAAGGATTTAAAGTTTTCAAACTTTATTGTTAAGTTCTACAAAATGCCAGTTTCCTCATGTTTTCGTGATGAGAGTACTGTTATAGAACATAAAATACATTTTTCGCACAGAAAAATCTATTGATGCACAACCGATTTCAAACCCACAACCTTAGGATTGTAAGCCGGGGCCGCTCCCACTAAACCACTGCTCGATCCAGAAAATACAAAATATACATCCGAGCGCGGCTCCTCTCGCGTTGTACCTACCTAAAAGTAATGTCGTCTGGTTATGAAAGTCAGTGCATTCCAACTTTCAGTCAAATCCGTTTAATTACTGATATGTGAACAAACATTACACACTTAGATCATTCATAGTTTTTTCAAAAATTGTTAGGTACGCTCGTGCTGCCTCGTAGCCCTGACTAGAGCCATTTGGTACCGGCGGAGCACTGAACATTAATGTCGTCTGCCAAACATGGGTCTATCGGAGCATTGTCAGTCATACTCGTAGCTCCGCAGCCCGAACTTACCAGCTGAGAGCCGAGCGTTTAAGGGTGCTCTCCCACGGCGACTTTTCGTAGCTAATCAAATGGACTGCATGGCTACTGAATCGCGTTTGTCGCGCGTTGGTAGGTAACAGTCTACTCAAACGTGCGGCCCTCTACATCGCGTCTGAAACGGGACTGTAGCGCGACCGAATCGCAACTGTGTCGCGACAGCATCGCTAAAAAGGTCGCCGTGGTCGAGCGCCCTTAGAGCTGGATGACTCCATTAGAACGCAGCTCCAGTGCGGCCGAACAACGAGCGCTAAGCCGACATCGTTACATTCTACGTAAATTCGCACATTGTCCGCTCCATGTAATCTCTCAGATATACCAATTTGAACCGTATTATCTTATTCATAAGGCTGTTTGTGTTAGTTATTCGATAAATTGAATTTGCATGGCTTAGCGGGCCGATTATATCGCTTGAAAGGGTTAAATTAGTTTATCCATAGAGTGTTAATATCAAAGTGAATACGTTACCTAATATCAAATGGAAACTTTGATGCGGCATATAACATTTATATGAGAAAAAACATTTTATTTTAATTTAAAAATCGTTTACTCCTCAGGCAATATCGACATAAAACCGGTGTGCACTACATTGTGATTTTTGTGAATCCGAGCTAAAATAAACTAAGTACTTAATTCAATACAAAAGTTAAATGTAAAAGAAAGTTTAGAATCAGATTAAAATGATTCTCTTTAAACATTTTAAAGTAAGATTGAACGGAAACTAACTAACTTTGATAATAGGGTTAAAGTTATGAATACATACTTATTTGCGGATCAGAGAATGTAGCCACCACAATCGTCTCGGCTCGATTCACCCCCAATTATAATCGGGGTGGGTTCAATGGACAAGTTTCATATTAGTCGGGTAACGTCTACGCAAATTAGCGTTATTGAGCCTATTAGAGGAGGCTTGTCGAGTGCGCTCGCGCGTTCATTTGTCGGGATTAGAGGCGCGGGAACCCACTCGTGGGACCCGCACTATTTTAACAGGCTACTCCAATATTATTACACAATCCAAATTCGAGATTTATATGACTAACTGCCCAAGACTTTTTGCATATAATACAATCCAAAACGAGGTAATCCGTGGAACTAGATAAAGTGCCCGAGCTCTTGACTCAAGCTCGAAGAACAAATAACAGTTTGGTTAGTAATAGTTTTCAAATTATGATCAAAAAGTAAGTTTGGACGGCCTACAATAAATGAAAAATAAAAATGTAACTTGTATGGCTTTTGTTTTAATGATTTTTGTAACTAATTAATTATGTGCTCCTACTAATTAAGAGCACTGATGATCTAGTTGTAGCGGTCCTAAGGTCGTGGGTTCAAATCTGGTCGTGCCTCAATCGATTGTTCTGTTCGAAAAATCTATGTACACTAGTACTCTCAAAAAGAGCCTTTGAGACGCACTTTAAACCCTTTCACCACACTGTTCAAAAGAACTAGAGACACGGCTGGCAATTGTTCTACTAATATCATAAATCTGAAAGTTAGTGAGGATATTGTGTTCTGATTGATAGGGAAAGGTTTCATACGAGCGGGGCCGTGGACGAATGCTAGTGAAATTGTATGTCAAATAACAGACAGCACATTTGGAAACTTTTGCTAATATCGGTGGTTGATTACAAACACGAATTAAATTGTATTGTGGCTCATAATGAAGCCAAACAATTTGTTAAAATTAAATGTCTGTTTCCATCAACATTGACTTTGCTAATGATATTTAATTAAATTAACTATAATTATGAACACTGTCTGAATTTGCATAACAGACTATTTTAGGGCTGGTAATTTAGTTTTACTCTGGTCTTATATAAAGAACTTAGAAAGAGGAGCTTGGGGACAATGTGGATATATTTAACCTAATGGTTCACCTTATGTTTGGGATATTATAATTCTACTTATACTACTTTCACGCTTACAAAGCTCGTGAGGATATTTGTATGTTTGTACCTGTATCACGACGTAACGGCTGAACCAAATTTGAATGATATAAACATAGATTACTGTTAAACGGGTTCAAGCCGCGGTCGAAAGCAAGTGTAAAATATATAATCAAACCATCATTAAATTACAAATGAACCTTAAAGAACAACTAAACAACAAAGGTGCCTTAAAACAACTTAAACCATCATTTTCCATTTCACGTAACTTATTATTTAGTCCTTAACCCCCCCCCATACCCCCTCTCCACCACCCCCTACGGGGGAACATGTTTCGAATGTTTCCACTCGAACATTCCAGAAGTTAGCAACTAATCAAACTGTCTTAAAGAGCACCGTCGACATATCGACTGGCCGAGTTACTCCGGAGTGCGTTCATATTACGTGCACGCACTTCGAGTTCGAGCTAACTCAATAGTTTTGAAAGGGGTAGGTTGGGCTTTTTGAGTACCCTCTATGTGCTTGTTAAGTTACATAGAATATAAGTAAGCAGTGTAGGGTCTGTTGCGGACCCTAAACATAACTATGATAAAATTGATAGGATTTGATCAGATCGGGAAATGATAATAATAAAAACGAGCGCACGTTGCCGTAATGAGTTTTGAACTGGGTTTATTGTGTAATAAGTAAATTACTTGCTAAAGCACAATGCATTTTGTGCTGAATGTGCGAGATGGCCCGTACAAGCAGAAAGCATGTAGCTTAGGCGCAATAACATAAATAACTTCTGATAACTTGTCTGTAAAATAAAATAATAAAGTGATTTATTATCATCATCATAAGTCCATTGCTGGACATAGTTCTTCCCAAAATGATTGACGACAATGGCTGATAACAAAATGTTTTATAAGTAGGTGGTTATAATGTGTGCATAGCCCGGTCTCCCCTCGCAGCGTTTAAAGTTGTAAGTATTTAAGACAAGTCGTACATAACGCGTTACTTACGCCGAGGGAAGGCTTTAAGGGATTTTTCTTACGGAACTAGATAATGGGTTTACTCCTACGCCGACTATAATGGGTCGTCGTACACATTATTCTACAAGGTCCACACCTAGATAGATCTCATACTTATGCGATTTTGGGATATATATCTTTACCAAGTATCATTTTCAATTATTTTTAAATTGTATCCCACTGCTATTTCGCAATCGCCACAAAATCTAAGGATTGTGAAATATTATTTTTCATGATTGTTCAAGATCGATGTTTATCACACAAATGTTTGTCCTCGGCGGAATCTGAACCCACAACCCAGAGAACAGAAGGCAGAGCTAACTGAGCTAAGCTAAGTCGATTCGGGCGCAGGTGTATCCGAGGGCGTCTTATTGCGCCTCGCGGGTTGTGAGGAGACGCGGAGTCGCGCCGAGCGTGATGGAGTGCTCGCGACAGAGGGGATGCCCCGAATTCTCACTTCGCTACAAGTCATTTGTAAATGGTGCCTTAGAATTATTTGCATCGTGATGTTACCCGGCCTTTCTGGCCGTGACTGAGGCTTTTGTTCACATTTACGTCCAAAAGTCAATATATCGTCGATACTATTTTTGTTACTTTTAAGAGTTTAATTCTTGGCAATAAATTCAATTTTCAGCATATGTCAAGAACGTAACAAAAGGAGATCCGTGGTTACTGCCTACTCCTTGGCAAATAGGCGTGGTAATGTGTATGAACACATGTATTTGAAAGACAATAGAAGATACATCAAAGGCACGTATCCAGAAATAAAACTTTTTGAATTGAAGTTATGAAAGAAAGTGTTGTTTTTGAGTTTGCATGCAAATGAGCGGCGGGGAGCGAGTGCAGCGAACCGAATATTACGTATTTCTTTGAAGAATACGAACGGAACCGAATGAAATAAAAATAAGGTTTGGATGTGGAGTATGTGAATAATACGGCCGGATGTGCTAGTCAATAGAAATACCTTTTATTTGCAAGTACTTCTATATTTATTTATTAAGGACACCCTCGATGAGGACACCCAACGAAGAATTCACATGAAAATTATGAATAGAAGTTAATAAAATTACTTTTCTTCTAAACTGGGAGTAAAGAAAAGCATAGTTGTATGTTGTAAAAGTCGACTAAGGGATAGTATCCTCTTCAAAATGATGGACCACCTATATCGGCGATGGGCTGATTACCTGTCACCGTGGTTCACCATATTCATCTTAGGATTTTTAATCGGAAGTGGCTGCAAGTTTACTTAAGTTTACTTGTGGCTCTGCCCATCTCATAAGGGCATGATAATAATGTATGTATATAGTTCATAAAATCATCCGATCTGTTAAGTTAAGCTCAACAGACAATTAACGATTCACTCCTTATCTCGCTACAGAAATCAAACAGCAGCATCTCGCTTCTCACTCGGTCAGTCGATTGTCAAGCAATCCAGGTCTTTTATTAATTTAAATTACCGTTTCATTAAAGTTTTCGTTCCTACAAGCGGTTGCGTGTTTTAATGTTCATTGGAATCTCTTTAGCTCACTGATGCACAAACATAGTCACAAACTTTGATATTATTACATTTGTAGGATTTATGTAAACGGCAGCAAATAGGTTTAAGACGATTTAAAGTGATCCTTACCGATCCTATTGAATAAAGTATATTGAGTTTGAGTTTGAGTTTGATCCTTGTAAAAACAAGCAACGTTTTGCTGACGATAAACTAAACAAAAAACCGATAATCTCGCGCCCGATAGAGAAAATAAAAGCGAACCCGCTCTCCCCGAGGAGGCGCGGAGGGTCGGCGCCATTTACTAAATGTCCGAGGATTTTTGCAGAAACAAAAGCTTTCCAAGATAACCTCCAAAATCGAGAGCCGTTTAAAACACATGCTGGTTATAAACACTTTATTCGGACCTTGGTCCAGTTTCTGAGAAAACGGTGGAATATCAATACGGATCCGGAAAAAAGTAGCTAGCTAGCACATATACTTACTCGGTCGCTGTTCCGTTGCGGTGTGAGAGAAAGATGTTTATGTTGATTTGCATTATGCGTACAAACACACTTTCGCATTTATAATACCTAATAGTAAGAAAGTAGAATATCCCACAGTCATCATGGCTAAGAAGTAAGCGAGTACTGAGATGATATGAAAGAGAGCGGAAAAGACTTATGCCGACGCCATGTAGAGAGACAAGAGTATGATGATGATCCCCACACATTACTCTAAGTGTGTACATTACTATAGGTATAAGAAAAATATAGAATTGAACTTGTAATATCTAGTGATTATTATTATTATTATGAGCCCTCTGTATCCCACTGCTGGGCAAATGCCTCCCCCCATTCTTTCCATTCTGCGCGGTCTTGTGGTATATTGACCCATTCTTTTTTAAATTTATCAAGTTTATCGCGCCATCTGGTTCAGCAACGTTGTGCGCGGTCACAATTGAGATGGGTGACCGCAAGTGGCATTACGAGCTGAGCGCTTCCGTGCTTCGGAGGGCACGTAAAACAGTCAGTCCCGGCTTTTAAGTCGTTAAGCTATGACGGAGGCCTTTAGGCGGCCTAAAAACTCCGTCACTAGAGTTGGGCACTAGCTCATACGAACATACATACATCTGACACTCCCGCTCGAGCCCGGCAGCTTTCGTTGCGGCGTCCGCGACTTGTGATCGTGAGCGCAGCTCAGTCGGGAACGCGGTCAGTTAGCCTTGAATCTTGTGATATTGTATATATACCCTTTGATATGGTAGCTCCACTCGCGAGGTCTCAAAAATGTCTCCTCCCTTACTAGCATAGCAAATAATCGTATATTCCCCATCAGGATCGCTGCCGCCTGATTTAAGGGCATAATCTGACGGTTTCCGCTTTTCAGGAAATGGATTTATATCCGCATAGGAGTTTCTCGGGATTCTGGGATTTGGCCCCTCGCGCAGAATACGGAGTAGTCGCTAAGCACTCGGACCCTCCGTAATGGCTCCGGGCCCGAGGTACCTCTATAGGTGACAGATCAAAGAAATTCTTAGCGTAATACAATTTGCTGTCTTGTTTGGACTCGTTATTCAATTTCATGTTTTACAGGATTTCTATCTTTGAAGGGAGGATTTCTATATTCATAAAAGAGGCTAAAAAGTTTAGGATACCGTTTGAAAGGTAAAATAATCAACAAACTCTACGCTATGTATTAAAATAGATCAAAGTAAGAAAAGTAATGATCCTGTTCATCCAAAATATATCTATGTTACGAATTGCGGAACACGGAGTCAGTAGACACTCGTATACATAGCTAGGGGTCGGAGCGCGGTGCACGCGGCGCGGTCCCCTATCATTGCCCCATTACGTCCACACTCAATTAATCACATCGTAAAAGCGGAATCGAAAAATGAGCATCACAAAATCGATTGTCGGAAGCAAGTGTGTGGCACATTTGGTTTCGGGATTCTCGATCTCGAATACAAAATGAATACTTGGAAAAAGATTACGCCTCTCGACTGTGTCAACAAACTTTACCAATCTTTCTTTCATTATTAACTGTTTTCACATCGGAATGTGCACCTTAATGCGATGGGGGAAGGCGTGTTTTCGTTGTTATGATAAGATGGGACAAAGCGACATGTCTTTTCCATTTTTTCCTGTTTGCCTCGGTCGAGCGCCGACGCGACCAATAACAGGCTGCGAATATCTGTCGATAGGTTAATGTGCCAACTGGTTACGCGCACTTTTACGGAAATAACAAGTCAGCGATGTTCTGAAACTGTTTTACAGATGATTCCCACAAAATAAATAATGTTTGATTTGACGATGTTAATACGAAAATGCTGTTTTTTACCCGCACATGAAAGTTAAATAGATCCTTTTGGAAAATGTAGTTGTGATTACAAATTTTCAGCGAAATTGGTAGATTGCATATTAAAGTTTTGTTTGTATTACAAAGTAATTGCAGTAAAATGAGTCGGTGGCGGCTAGCGCGGCCACCAGCAAGCGGTAGGCACTTGGCAGCGGCGGCCTTTGTCGGCGTTACACACGCTTTTTAAAATAAGTTGTCCTCATTTGAGCTCATAGCTACACGTTCATTTTTCTGAGCGTTTTCGTGTTTTTATCATTTTATACGCTTCAAGAGAGGCTACGTATATTTTAAACCAGCTTCCGCTCGCTTCGCGTCGTACCCGAATGAATGGATATTTCGAGTCTCATTTAAGTCGCTACGCCGTGATTGAGTGAGGCACAGACATCCTCACAAACTTTTATATTTATAATACTAGTAAGAGCACGGAACTTTACTAACTTCTTCATTTGAAAGCGCAGAGGGAAGTAGGTTATTTATCAAAGGGAATTTGTGTGGATTTTAACTTTCAATAAATCGTGGGAGGCTTTCATCGAGGCCGGAATCGAGGCGATGCAGGCGTAGTCTCCGAACGCTCCCAACTCGCACTACACCTATATTCATAGAGGGAATTCCAAACTTTTTTCAGAGCTCCGTCGAATTTGGATTGCAAAAGGTTTTAACATAAGCTTAGGATGAATTTTACAGCCGGCGGAGCGGTCGCGAGGAAACCCACGGCGTACTCAGCTCCGAACCTATTGACGATAGAAACACTGGTGGAATATACCTATGACCGACTAAACCATGCAGACCTATTCTGTCTAAAATCACAACGTCATCACTACCACCAAAAGTTGCTTGACGCTGTATAAAACATCTAGTATATACGTTAAAAGCCTTTGTTATGTGTTTCACTCAGTTTATGATCTTTGTATAAAATGCTGTATTTGTAGCCGCCATTAAAGGAGAGCGATGAAGAGTAATGTCGAATAGCAGGGAAATGCAAAGCATTCACACACCGACGCGGCGGCGGCGGCGGCGGGGCGCGGCGGGGCGCGGTGCAGCGCTCATTACGGAAGTGGGACATTCCTGAATGCGATTACTGCGAATGGACAGTCCTCTGACACAGCATTCCGCATGTTCTGCTTTCAACCTTCATTGAGTAAGGCGTACTTTTTACACAAGTGTCGGGACGCAGTGTGGAAGTGTCTGACTATATCTATGCGCTAAACGGTGTTAAGCATTTGTTTTACACTGAAAACGAGTTAGACGAGAGATTCTTTTCTTCCCACTTAATTACCAGATCGTAAAGCGCCGGCACAAAAAATCTAAGTTAATGGGCAACGAGAATACATCCATAAGTAGAACATAATTAGGAAAGTAAGTTCAACATGTTTTCAGTTCTTTTCATATCCATTTAAATTTTCATCTCTTTAGAGTCTTTCAGATATGCGACCCAGTTTGTTCTCACGACTCGCGTGACTGTGGAATAAAATATAAACAAGGTAGCGGCGTTTGTACAACGTTGACGATATTTGCCCTGAAATTGAGAGTGTTTGTTCTCAAGGCTTTGAATTTGAAGATGTTAAGGGAAGTGCCGTAGCCCTTCGTAGCGTTATGATCTACGACGTAACACTCTCGTAGAGCTTCGTAGCACGAATAAATAGCATTGTGTTTACAACTACTTTTACCCGTTATCTAAATACCTACTGGATAGGGGATAATATTTGGGAAAAATTTTACTTTTTCTCGGTGAACATTTGCTGATGTTGCGGCAATCTAGAATCACCTCAAAAGAGCCTTCAAATAAAAAAAGTCTAAATAGTACATACAAAAAATCAATTATACAGTTTTAAATGAGAAGATTAATATTAACTTGATTCTAATGGTGTAACAGTGAATTAGGTAAAACTTTTTTACAAATTATATTCAAACGAAATTTCAATTTTAGCTTCGATTCTTTTTCTCAGTTTGAACCATAATCAAAACACGGTCAATCGCATTGAAAATTCCCACTTTTCCATGTAAAGAGAACCTCATTTAGTTGAGGTTAATGAAACCGTTATTTGGAAGTGGTCGTTATCGATAATGCGCTGAATAGAAGTGGAACAGGCCTGCATAGTCGCTGCAACAACCAGTCTCACACCTGCACGAAACCACTCTCAAGAAACAAAGACGGATGTATATATACATAAATTCACATCGTTTCCCAGGGGTAAAGACAAAGTCACGTTATATATTTTATTTTTTTACTTTATAAGAACTCATTTTGAAATTAAATTTTAGTATCCTTCTAATCTTGCACTTGGTTTGTCCCTATTTCAAAGCAGTAATGGATTAACATTATTTAGCATCGAAATATTGTATGGACTGAAAAGTGACACTTTATATTGAAGTACCACGTGAGCGAAGCCACGGACTGAAGCTGGTGTGGATGTAACGGATGACGGGTTGTGTGGAACATGAGAGGTGAGAAAAACTGCAGTACTGTGTACGCTTTACTATGTCTCTATTAATTAAAAATGTGCGCTCCAATTGGTAAGTCGTGTTTCGCGGGCGGCGCGGCGCGGCGGGGCGGGGCGGGGCGGGGCGGGAGAGGCGCTCACTAAAATCATTCCGTAATTACAGTACCGCGACGCAATGCACTTTCTGAATCAAGTTTGAAATAAAAGTTGTGAAACGTGTGGGCTGTAATTACAGCGCGCTCGGTCAGCGCGGAGCCGCCGCCGCCGCCGCCGCCGCCGCCGCGCTCGTCGGGACATGGCTCTTGAGGTAAGATATGAGTTACATTATTAGAAGTACTTTAAAATCAGCTTCAGGTAAGCACTATTCCTACTTATATGTAAGTTTGAAAGATTGTGATAATGTGAGGGTGTATGCACGCTGTAATGGCTGAACGGATTTAAATGAAACTTGGAATATACATAGTTTATGTGCTGAAATAACAAAGACCTACTTCTAACTGGGTATTACGCGAACGAAGCCGCGGATGGAAGCTAGTTTCGATTCATTGTGTTCATATCGGTAAATATTATATTTCTGCTGCCAAAGTGAAACTTTGCCATTCTCTTCCCCCGCGAGATATCCACGAAAAGAAGAATTGCATAAAGAGAAGTTTAAGCAGAGAACAAAGTACGTATGTTATGATTTTGCTGTCTGTAGTCTGCGGAACAGCTCGAGCGGGCGATGGAGCGTTGCAAAACAAATCTGTTTCATTCAGATCCAATGTTTGACACGTAAAATTGTCTCGCCGTCACCGTAAAATCTAAAGCAAACATATATTTTACCGACCAACCCTACAAAGTCCCTTCCAAGAAAACTTCACAAGCGAAAATGAACCTTAAACCTCTAACATAAGGTTTAATGTCGGAATGAGGGATGCTTAAACAGGGTTGTCCAAAAAATCTCATCGCTGAAGGGCCTTTAGATCGAGATGTTTGTATATAAACTTTGACGAATATGTTTGACGTTGCTTGACGCGGGTTGATGTCAAACAAAGCGGTTTAATGGCTTTTTTGCGGGTATTCGGACGATTTGATGGAGTAGTGATTGATATTGGTTCGATGTTTCACTTACAAATTGACCGGCTTGTTTATTTTAGGGGAAATTGTTAGTTGATGCGAATGATTACCGGTATTTTTGAAATGTTGAACTATTCGCATTTAATAGGGATGTCAGGTTTTTTTCCATTGTACCATGCATGGGTCTCCTGTCCCCTGATCCATTTGTGACTGTGTATGGTATAGCTAGTGTATATTATTCAAACGATATACATAATTAGCTTTCTGAAATAAATAGGTTTTTCCATACCGATGTTTTTACTTACTTGAGTACCTACCTGAACTATGTTTCTTGACTACTTAAAAGTTAAGAAAATATCTTGTAATCACTTTAGTAACTTTAAAAGCTGCAATGTACTGTGAAATTCAGGATGGATAAATTTCAATACAACAAAATTCATCGTTTCTGAAAATTCTTCAGACAGGCCACGTTCAAAGGAAAGGTAAAACTGACACTGTAAAGAGCTCAAAAGAAACGCTGTGAAGTATAAAATAAAGTAAAGTTTCCACATCGGCGGCGACGGCCCACGCGCCGCGGGATCCAACGGTTTGCTTAGGATGTTTGCCGTCTGTTCTGCGCTCGACCCAACTTCTACCTGAACACACGCTTATAGATGTGAAACTGCCCTTTAAAGTTACCTTACCATATCCCAAAACAACTTCAGAATGTTAGCGTAAAACACTCACTAGTCGAAGTTGTGAAGATTAGGAGTTTTGATTCTACTCACAAACCCTTTGTTTCCTGGTTCTATGTGACTATCGTTTATTCTGGGGACAGAAAGACAGTAGCAGTGTGTACTGGGAGTATACGCTGGTACTGTCTTTCTGTGTTTGCTTTATCCCCTTCGTTGGATAAAGAGTTACTTCCTGAAGGCTTACGATGCCAGAGACAAGACAGTCGCCTTCAATTACAGCTTTGTACAAACCAACAAAACATGGTTTTGTTGTTAAGATATTTTGAGCGAGACATTTTACTCAAGTATATCATCGATTAATAGTGCGTTGACTTAGACAAAGTCGCTCACCGGGCTATTCAGAGAGTTGTACGCTCGGGGCTCCCAAGGTTATGTCCAGATTGATGATGATGACGTTAATCAAATCCCCTTTATAATAATAAAGCACGCCTAATAATATTCAAAATTAAATTAGCGTATGATAAGATAGCTCGTGAAACACAAGTATCAGAGATTACGTAAGAGATAAGTCAAGGCAAGATTTTCCCAGAGCACTTCAAAGGGGAGACTCACTTGGACACCTATTTATCAGATGGTGAGGGAGCGGGCACATCAGCTAGTGCAGTAAGAACCAGCTGTCGTAAGTAGGTCAGAGCCGGGGTCAACGACCGGCAGCTATGAATCAAGGTAATTTGCCCATTCGCTTTCTCCAGCTAACCGTGCTGAGTTGTGTGCGTGGAGGAAACATGACCATCATTTTTTTTTCTTTTCTTGTCTCATGATATTCCGCACGCTGGTTTTCTAAACATTATTGCGAGTGGTATGTTCCAACATTACGATTGTTACTACTAGCTATTATTTTTTATTATTCCCATCAGTTGTTTCGAACCAGTGTAGTGAAAGGATTAAAGTCTTCAAAATTATCCCCCTTCGTGCACTTGACACAGTTACGTTTTGGAATTATTGCTGATTCACATGTAAAGCAAAGTATTTTATCAAATCAATGTAAAAATATTTGAAGCTTGTTTGGAACAAAAAATTCATGCATGGTTTTGTTTTATTTCGTGGTTTATTGAGAGTTTATCATTTCCGTCGCCGCGCCGCGGGTCCGTCCGGTCTATTATTCGGTTTTCGGTGAAACGTTCCATCAAATTCAGAACCGTGTGGTCGGAGAGTTCCACTGCAAAACGTTATTCCGATTTTGAACTTTAATTCCCTAAGGGACAAAACTATTCTAATTTTTGTGGATTACAAGAATATATAATAGTCATATTGTAGTTCTGTCTCGGCGCTTCAACATTGTTTCGCAACCGACCGTCACAGAACTTTGCTTTGCTTTGCTTTTTTGTGGCGGGATGATGACGCTGGCGGTTTGGGGTAGAATGGGGTAGCGTGTGAAGACCTGCTACTGAAGCTCTGTTTCATTGTTTTTGGTAATATAAATAGAAATCAATGGTTGTAAAAACCTGAATTTTAAAGTAATCTGATTTTTTTGACTTTTGAGTTCGTCAGTAGCACCGCGGTGGCGGCGGGATGACGGATGACCGCAGCCCATCAACAGCGGACTAAAACAATATTAGAGCCGCCCCCCGCACCCCGCGCCCCGCGCTTACCCCCGATACATCACGCACCTATCGTCCAGCACTGCTGTCTAATGAACCAAATCACTCAAATACTACTCCCGCCATGGATGGATTAGTGTGTGCTAATTAGTCTCCTTTCGTGCACTTGAGTCTTCTTAAAGCCTATTTTAGATTCTACAACTTGTCAGCTTCCTGACAAAGATTTTCTGCTTTCGTTACCGGTTGAGAGTAGAGTAGGCACGGGTCAAGGTACATAAATCGTTCTAAAGTCCATCGGTGCACGACCGGAACGTACGACCTTGGGATTGAAAGTCGTACTCACTGGCGCTAGGCCACCTCTCATCAATTTAAAGTTCAGATTAAAAGATTGATTCTTCTGATAAATATCCAAAGCACGTCTCAATTTTGAGCTGCATTATTAAGTTCTCTCGCAGAATGGGACAGCCTTTTTATTGCTCAATCAGGAAGATGAAATGAATGTTCCCCCTTGTTTAATTACGGAGTCACAAACAATCCGGCGAAATATTCATAAAGGGTTGAAGGCGTGTTCCGTGCGAGGCGGCAATTAGGCGTAGCGGGTAATCGCCTCGGCCGCGGGCGACGCCGCCGCAACAGAACTACTTGCACCAAGTAGTTGTAGCTATGAGAATAACTGATGTGGGCTGAGTTTCGTCATTCAACTTCGCGTTTCAAAATAGAAACTTGCACTTAACACTACCTTTTTATAATGATAACTAGCTGCCGCCTGCGTCTTCGCTCGAATGGTATCCGGGTAAAAAATAACCTATATGTTAATCCAGCACATGTTCTATGTATGTTCCAATTTTCATTCAAATCCGTTCAGTCGTTTAGGCGTGATTGAGGCACAACCATACGAACATTCTCACAAACTTTCACATTTATAATATAGTAGAATCATCATCATGATCAGCCTACAGAAGTCCACTGCTGTATAAAGGCCCCCAAGCTCATCCCTAGTTAATACCGTCAAAACTCGTAAAAAAAAGTATCCTTTATTGCACGTTACGGATCATCTTTGCCAAAATTTAAACCTAAATTCACCTGTATCGTCAGTTTTCTAACGAGGTTTTCCTTCAGCGTTTTGAGTGCCAATGGATATGTCGTTTTGAAAGGATAATATGAGCTCAGAGTAGAAACAGCTCATCGAAGCGAAGTCTAGGCCTGACGTGACGTCTCACACAAATGCTAAGCAGCGCTAAACGCGCCGTAATTGGAGCCTTTCAAAGGAAATGAAAGTGCAGAGAGACAATCGCTCGTTAGGGCCGTCCTTTGAGAAGGGTTTCTGAATAATTTCGCCTAAAACAAGCTAATTTCGTAGGTTTGGGCAACTTGATGCTTTTTGATTGCACGATTACGTCTTCACTGTGTTTTTAGCTTTTTGGCTAGCGGTGAGTCGCTGCGTGAAATGTAAGAAACAATTTGTGAAACTTAAAATAAACCAGTTGAACCAGAAGCCATTTTAGGCTGATCATAAAGCTCGAAGAACAGATAACTGTTGGCTACTCGAAAGGCGGCCGTGGAATGGAAAAAGAAGTCTGAGACGGCAGCCCACCCATTGTAAAGAAGGCAGCACAAAATAGAACATCCTGGAAGTATATTGAGGATTGTGTCTGGCCGGGTCTTCTATAGGCTGATGATATTGATCTACACAAATATAGGCACGTAAAGCCGTATAACCGGCTAGTTTGATCCAGAGTCCATTGCTCAGGTGAGTAATAAATGTGTATATTTGCGGTGGCGATGGAGATACAATACAGAGGGACGGCTAATGGTCTTTGTTTTACGACTGCTTGGGATGAGCCGCTCCGAGATTTAATGGCGAGGAAGTAACCTCGTATTTACAAGGGGACAAACGTTCCAGGACTCATGCCGCTAGAGATGTCAGGCATCGGACGACATCACACGACCTTTTCCAAGAGTTGTTTAGTCTGGCAGAAATATCCAACAATAGATTATTGACATAAAAAGCTATCCTATTATGAGCTTTGGTTCGCGTTCCTTCTTGTATTTGCCTACGACATTTCGTGCTAATAAAATGTAAGTGAAAAAAGTACAACATAAAAGGTTTGAAGACGATAATCGACATCTTACAACGTTGCCTGACTTCACCCGATATCTCTAGCGGCACGTGTCGCTCGACATTTGTCCCGCAGTGAGTCCGAGGCTGTACGCCTACCTACTTACCGATACAGCGACGTGACTATAAAATACATTAAACTGTTACTGAATAATAAAGGGTCTTCGCTACCCCGTCTCATAAACGGATCGTCTCCGGAGCAAAGTTCTGTCTCAAGTTTCCTTGTCTAGTTACATGCTTTGTTTCTGTGCCGGAACGTTGACGGGCCGGTTATGGAACGGGATTGTGATCATTTAAGAGCACTTGCTGATACCTACCTAAATTACATGAATACCAAAAATCAACTTCCAGATTCGAACCCGTAACCTTAGGTTCGGAATGCCGGCTAACTGCCACTAGACTACCTATTGTACTCTCAATTAGAGCAATAAACTAGTTGGACTTCCACTAGTTAATTAAATTAAGAGGTGAGCAAGCTGAATCCAATCGCACCAGCCCATTACCGCTGGACTACTCTCCTGGAGGTCTAGTGTTCCGGGCATCCAAGAAACGGTGACTGTAATAACAAGACAGTAAAATAAATATATATAAATACGGTGGTTTGTAGTTGTTGATCTACACTAATATTATAAAGAGGAAAACTTTGTTTGTTTGTTTGTACTGAATAGGCTCAAAAACTACTGGACCGATTTTAAAAATTCTTTCACCATTCGAAAGCTACATTATCCACGAGTAACATAGGCTATATTTTATTTTGGAAAAAAATAGGGTTCCGTAAGATATTTGGGTTTTTCGGACACAAGGTGTAAAAAATCAACCAGAAAAGTTACTTATTTTGCGTACGCTGCCTAAACTATAAAAGATAGAACCATAAAATGTTCTAATTAATTGTAGATCTTATAAATATCTACAAAAAAGTCCGCGACACACTATACCCATCTATGTCGAGTGAGGCACAGCAACCATTTTTTTATTTAAAAATCTTGAATTTTTTTTGGACTACATTTAAACGCGTTTATTTTACTCATGCTATTAATCCTTATCAAAATAAATGATTTCATCACTAAGAACAGTTTATGGAGATAATATTTGGTCTTTGAATGATTAAAATTGGACGTTTGGTTTTGAAGTTATGGCGAAATTAAAATATTACGATTTCTGCTGCACGACCGCTGCGTAGGGAGCCGACCTCGCGACTGACCGTGTCTTTCCTGGGTAGGCTTTTTGCAGCGGTAACCGACATCCACGCGGGCGGAGCCGCGGGCGACCGCTATTATAGAATAAAATAATGTACTACACGCGTACGAAGTCGCGGGCAACAGCTAGTGAAATATAAAAATGTTTTTGCCTCCAAACCCTTAAGAACGGCTTTAATAACAAACCGTTAGAAGCCTGTTAAGACGGCATAACCAATGCCCAAACCCATCTCCCACTCTTGCCAAGCGCTCACAATTCCGGTTGGTACCATTCTATTCTATTCGTATCTGTGCCCCAATCACGCTATTTAATAATAATCATTTATTCAATAAGATTTGTTAGACAAGAAAAATTACAACTACAGTATCTTAAATGTACTTAGATAAGTAATACACGAGAGTTTGAATTAATGGATCTTACATTTTTGAATCTGTGGATTGGACACACGTCGTTGCGATGGTATCTGCCAACAACGGCAAACAGCGTATAATGCGTATCAAAAAATAGTAATACAACAAAGTTATTGCCTTTCTCAATTACGTTTAGAATAATTTGATATAAGTATGTATGTATGTCCGTGCAACGTGACTGTCGTAATTTGTTAGTGAAAGTTTGTTTGACGGCCTCGGTGGCGTGGCGGGCGATTGCTCGGCAGAGACGCAAGAGGTGTGGGTTCGATCCTCGCTGCTGAAGACATGTTTGTATATTCTGCAAATATTCTTTTTTCTTCCGGGTCTGGGTGTTGTGGTATCATGGTACTCGTAGTTTCTGATACCCACGACACAGGGAATCCTAGTGTGGGGTCAGGATTATGTATGTAACTGTTGGGTGTTATTTATTTGTTTATTTACTCATCTATTTTCTACAGAAGGCGATACCTAACGATGTAATCCCTCAAGCCACCGTCTAGACTTTCACCTGAGAGTCTCTGTGCTGATAATGAGTCAATTTCCCGCGGAAATTGAACCGAGCCACGTCTCACGTGCGCTACGACAGGACAAGGATTCTGTGCTTCTGAGAGACAAGATTCAACTTACCTAATCACACTGTTGTTATTAACTAGCTTCCGCCTGCGGCTTCTCATGCCCTACACTCCCTAGAGGGTATCGCTGAGGTAACGAACTATGTGCATATATTACAACACACATACATACCTACATAAAATCACGCCTGTTTCCCATAGGGGTAGGCAGAGATCACGAATCTCCATTTGCTACGATCCTGACATACTTCTTTCGCTTCATGCACTCTCATTACATTCTTCATACTTGTCGGTTTAGGATCCTCTTGATCTGGGCCTTTTCCAAAACGTCGCCGCTTTGGTCCAGGTATATTACAAGTTTCATTAAAATCCGTTTAGCCGACCCATTGTTATCTTTTGTGTTGCCTGAAATAAAAAAAAAATTATGAAATAACATAAATAATTGAATAATAAAAATAAGCGAGCGATAAAAATACTTATTGTTTTAAGAAACACGCTTATTCGTTTAGTTATAACTTGATGGTATGCGAGTTTGGGGTGATAGTAAACAAAGAACAAAGAAAGTGTTTGAAGCTCGCGCCAGTGCTGTACAAGCGGCGAACCCCGCGCCCCGCACCCCGCACCCCGCGCCCCGCACCCCGCACCCCGCACCCCGCGCCCCGCGTCGTCCCAATTGAAGCTATATAACCTACTGGTCCACTTGCGCCCTCCTCGCGGCACCACTGCATCACTCGCCGGTGCACTCAGCGCCCTCAACTCATTTACAAGTGGTACGTGTGAGAGTATTGATATTGAGAAGCTGTAAAACGTTCTAAACAGTAATCATGAAATGCGAAACGCGAGAGATGTGGGTTCAATATCTATAAAAACCTTCCAAGTCTTATGGCCGGTTCCAATATTCTACTAACGGACGGAGGATCGTTCATTACCGATGACGTTGTTATCGGTAAAAAATGTAAAGCGTTTATCGACTGATAACAACTTTCATTCATTGCTATTGCACTCATAGCTTCTGATACTCACTACACGGAATCCTGATACGAGGTTAAATTATGTATGAGTGTATTATTATTTACAAATTCATAGACAACACCATTTTTATATTCGGATGGGGTATGTCGAGCGGAGTTATTCGTCAACTCGCGGATCTGAAACTCGCGTGAACCCGCGAGTTGGCACCTTCCGATTTTACCTATTTTTTTTTTTGTCGTCAACTCCTATAAAGCGTGTAAACTTTACTTCGGTCAGTCGTACTTCAAGCTTTGAGATTCAGATACATAGTCCCAGTCTGATTTTGAGTTAAAGTATTGAAACTAGCGCACAGCGCCGCGTCCTAGTTGTCCTAGATGTTCGCACGTCGCGCGACTGACGAGATGCATCTCGACCGAGTCGGCGCGACCCGCGATCCGACTCGATGCACCATAGTGCTGCCTTCTGTACTCTTGTGTGATTATTACTGTTCAAATGTTGCATGTTGTGTTCTGGCTTTTGTGCTACTGGCAACTCTATTCTTATCTTATGTTTATTCTGTAAATTATTCTGCAATACTTCTCTTTTGGACTGGGTAAAGAAAAAACATAGAATGCGTCCAGCTGCTTCTCTCTTCATAGTGGAATAGGGGCAGGAAGATGGTGATTATGATTATTTGACGCGCAACAAATACAACACAGATTGTAAAAACCAATACAAATTGTGTATGATCTTTTGTAACAGATATTTTTTGAAATACTTATTTATAAATATTTTTAAGTTTCAGATTCTTTCTTCCTTAAGGGTTTTATTAAGGATCACAAACGTCTTCCTAATGAACCCTCAGAGCAACAAAATATGAAGTAGGAAAAAAATACCAAACACTTTTTAATTAAGAAGCCGTAAACCGTAGGGTAAATAAAATTCATCGCATTTAATTAACCGTAAAAACCAATTAACATTTTCGGCAAACCGAAAACTGTTTTTATTTTGTTTAGCTGAACCCGTCAGCTGTGATTCGGTCGCACCCGGTGGCTTTAGCAAAACTACTTTGCATCTAACAAAGTCGCTAAACGATCCTTTACGATAGTCCCATTCATTTTTGTACGCAACGTCCAGTGACTTCGTGAGATTAATAATGCAACCAAACTTATCGAAAAATTCGGACCCGCATCTTTCAATAAAATCAGCATGGAATACCAGCTGGCCAGTAAATGTTACTGATAAAATATTTTTATCGGTCTTACTCTCTTCACCTACAGGAAGTTTCAGAGAGGACTTATTTACGCATGAGATTGTTTGTCTGCGGAATAAAAGCTAAAAGGATGCCCAGACAGAGTAGGAGATTTAGTTTTGTTTGGCAAAAAAAAATTAAATTGGCTTCTTATTAAATGTTTTTACTCCATCGACAAATATTTAAATAGTTCTTGACACTAAATTATGTATAATTATATTTTAACATTCTAAAACTTGACATTCTCAAAATGATTTTAACATTACATTTAATTAGGACATAACAATAGAATCATCACTTTCCTGCCCTTATCCCACTAGGTGGGGTCGGCACAACATGTTTTCCTCTTCCATCTTCTCCTATCACTCGTCATCTCAGTACTCACTCCTTTCACACGCATGTCCTCTTTCACACAATCCATCCATCTTTCCTTAGACCTTCCTCTGCCCGTGTATCCATCCACATTCATATTCAGCACTTTCCTTGTAACTTAACAATAGAATTTAGTTTATTAACATTTACAATTAACATATTTGCGTGCCAAAGATTTTGGTAGGACATAGATTTGACTGATGTATTTCTTAAGACCATTATTATCTTATCACATGTGTTCGTGCAAATAAATGTCATTTATCATTTAAAGATTTATTTAGTTCGTCAAGTTCGTTGGACACAAGGTGACTTGGCTACAGGCTCTGGCGCAGGGCACAGGCCCTCTTATCGAGTTTTTTCCCTTTGTTTCCGCAAATTAATTAATTCGAAGACCCTTGAAGGGTTGCAAAAAACCCAATCGAAGTTCGCCCGCCTGGGGCCGTAGTTACATCTCCGATACTCATTCAAATAAATTGCTTATTCTATCGAATTAAAGTTACTGTTGGGAAAGACGTAATGGGTTACAGGTTTGATTAATTGCTGTTTGTTTAATCTTAAATAGTTAACTGGCATTTAAATGGCGAAAGTACTGACTTTGCTATTTATCGTGTATTGCACAGAGTCTACGCTCACTAGCCCTATTTTTTAACTGAACAAAAAAACAAAGCATTTAATAATAAAAATATTGGTTTGACGTGGCTGAGACATACAAATGTCATCACATTCTCACAATTATTTTCCTTCAATTTTTGTTTGACAATGTTGTATTGAATGATGCCGCAAGCACAGTCTGGCTCTGCAAAGTTATCCCTAAACATCAAAGGAAAGCGTCCACCCCAATATCCTCAGCAAAATCGATATGATCGCATCCGATTATCTTCTCGCGAAGTATTTATCGTGAAAGCATGTTCGAATCAGCTTAGAAGCGTGCAGTTAGCGACGGAGGGCTTTGCCGGGGGCCTTTTGTCGGGTTAAATAAGCGGTCAGGAGGCGGGCCGGGCGCCAGCCGGAGCGGCCAGCGCAGCGGCGCGGCGCGTCCGCTCTCAACATCCTCGCGGTAGCACCCACCACTCACATACAATACTTGCATGGATCTGATAAAAAAAGAGTACAAGCGGCTGAGATGAGAATGATGAGTATACCAGGGAAGTTTGAGAGTAGCGCCCGTGATAGAGTGACTGAGGAGTAATAGACTAGCGTGGTAAGACCATGTTACTTAGGAGAGATGAAAGTCATGATTGCTCGACATGTCACTGGTAGGACGGGTCGTTAGTTCGACAACTAATGCCCAGTTCCAGTATTCTACTAAATGACGACGACTCCTTAATTACCATAGCAAATGATGATGATGAAATAACGATACGAAAAATATTATCTGTCAAAAAGCAACATTGCTATAGTAATGAACGATCCGTTAGTAGTATATTCGCCCTCACTCGCGCCACTCCATTCAGAAAGCTGATCTGACTCACCCATTTTAAATGGATTTGTTTAAGCTCATTGCGGCCTCTAACAGAGCTCACGTTTGTCAAAACTGCGCCTTTCATACAACTCATACAATCGGCATTGCGTTTAGAGTTCTTTGGAACTCGAGATTGGATTCGGTCGGTTATTATGTCTTAATGAATTGAACGGGGAGTAGAGTTAGAATTTAATTGTGGTAAGAGTCTCTTTCATAGAAAAAGCCACGCGTAGTTAAAATAAATAGGTTTTTGAAGACCCTCATTTAAGTCCTTCGATTTCATTTTAATTGCTGAACATTGAAAGGGCTGGGCCTAACGCTAGGTTTATAAACCTAGGCTAGGTGTACCAAGGAGTGTCAGGTATAGGGCACGAAAGATTTAATATTTCTGCGAGGACAGACGGCCATATTCATTTGATTTAGATTGAAAATCACCTTCAACGCTCACGACCCTCGCCTCTTAGGAAACAAAACCCTAATTGGATCGCGGAAGAACAAATAGGTCCTATCAGCTTGACGTCGGTAACGGGCATTGTGGCACAAAGTGACAGGATTGTGCGACAGCGGCCGGCACGATAGTGCGCCTTGTAGCGCGACCCCACCGGCCATAGTCGCGTGCCCGGCCCACTCCCCGCGACTTGCATTCTCAATTGTACAACTTATAACAAAGGCTCGTTAGCGACCCACTGACGGAGGACTGCGGGGCGGCGGGGGGGGAGAGGGGGAGGACGGAAAAATGTATTTGAGTGCAATCTCCGGCCGCCGAGCTGCGGAAGCGCTGACGCGGCGCGCCAGCTAGTGCCGCGAGCCAATATCGATGTCGACTCCGCACAAACATGCTACTTGATACCCAGAAATTCTTTCATATTCACGTTACCGACTGATTCGAATACGATATCGTAAAAATCACATTGCATAACCTACATAACACATTTCTTGATTCCATTTTAAAAGCATGAATTTCTTAATCGTAATCTGTTTTTCTTCACTAAACATTAATTCAAAATATACCTTCCGAGCGATGCCAACAAAAGTATCGATGTTTTATAAAATAAACTGTGACTATCGATAGAGTTGTACGCCTTTGTTCTGGTGCCGAGGGATCCCCGTGAATGCGCGCAGTGAGACCTGTTCCACTATGAGTTTCATTTTCAGGAACACGCCGACTGTAAACACTACTCTATAGAACACAGTCGTCCTACTGTCTGTTTTATATAAACTTAGAGTAATGAATGATGCCTTGATTATATTTTTTTATGATGGAAATCTGGGCTAGATTTTTTACTACTAGCTTCCGAACGCAGCTTCGCTTGCGTGATGCCTGGACAAATATTCAAGTCCATTGTCGCGTGATTGACAATTGATGACAATTAAACGTGTTTTAGATCACATCGTCGTATCGTCTTAAACGTTTGCTTTTGTAATGTTAGTAGGATAGTTTATTGGATAGCAGCGTGTCCGCGTCAAAGCGATTACGGGTCCTTGTTCGAGCATTGTCGCCGCGCGCTCCCGGACAACACCGCTTAAAGTTCACAGGCGTCGCGTTACGTCTACCTCCGAGGCACGCTTCAACGCACGCTTCCAATTTGACCTTTTTCATAAATATGCTCATGGAAGGTAACTGGTGGATCTCAACATCCAGACAGAACTAGTATCTATTGTACATCATGTTGTATTTAACGTAGGTGGAAGCTACCATTCTGAGTTCGTCATTTCGAGGAGTCTTGACCAAAGACCGATGTGATGACGGTGATGAAACGAAACGTGTTTTAGAAAGAAAGAAAGAGACTTTTAATCTGGTTCACAAAATATAAAAAGTTAAATGAAATTACACAGTTATAAATAAAAAATAATAAAATTGTGAGCCAAAAAGGCGACCACTCGGCGTGTGCTGCCGGAGCCCGGAAGCAACTACAGCGCCGTTCTTCCGTGACACCTTTTTTTTAATATGAGCGAGCATCGTTTTATCTCCTTTCATAAATTCATGGATAATGTTATGTCGTAACGAGCTAAAATTTTTACAAGTATAATTAATTTAATTGAGTGCAATTTTTTGCCACAAGTTTGCTCTTAATTTAGTTTTCCCCTTTTAGTTCTAATGCATAGAATTGAATAACTTGCCACTTTCGGAACTACTACCTGAGAGTTTTTTAAAAGCGTTAACGGCTACTTCTCGCAACTTTTATGAATAAAGAGTCAAGTAAGCGGTCGGAGTTCCACTGTTTCATAATTTTAACTTCGCCGGAACATTCAGCCGCGTTTAAACCGCAGTCAGTACCTACTAGTAATAAAAACTCCTATTTTTTGCAATAAAACGTGTCGCTGGTGCACAGGTAGATACTGACTGAGGTATTGATCTGTGTGAGTTCCACCGCCATGGTGACAGACGGCTGTGAGCGAGTATGGCGCGGTGCCACAGGGCACAGGGCACAGGGCGCAGGGCACAGGGCACAGGGCGCAGGGCACAGGGCACGGGGCACGGGGCACAGGGCACAGGGCGTAGGGCACAGGGCGTAGGGCACAGGGCACAGGGCACAGGGCACAGCGCACAGGGCACAGGGCACGGGGCACGGGGCACGGGGCAGCACGGCGGCAGCAGCACAGTTCGAAGTGTGGAAATGCTCGCGCGGTGAATAATTTTAAATTCACTAACTTTTCTTTTCAGTTTTACATTCGAAAATTTTACCGTTTGTTTAACCCTTAACTACCTACCCCCGGTCTAACAGACACCAGCGATAATAATTTTGTGAATAACTTTGCGTGTGCGCATTTTTACATCTCGAGCGTCCATGTACCTTTTCCCCGCTACCCGCAGTACCGCGTCTGCACTTGTCGAGATCAAAACGTGCGCGCGTTTGCTTTTGGTGAGTAAAATATTTTTGGCACCGGTCTGAAGGACCGGGGGTAGGTAGTTGCGTTACTTTTTTTATCCAATTATTTTTATTATTTTAGTGCAAAATCGCTTCTAATGACCGAATTATTGAGCGCTGGTAGGAGGAAGACCCTTCAGATGAAGTGGAACTACCAAATAGAGACTGTAGTGACGTGGAGAACGACATAGGAGCGTCGAGAAAAGAACACGTCGATTCGGCGAGATATCAAACTTTGATTTCGTCAGCTTCCTGCAGCTGCAGGAAGTGGTGCTGGTGCAGATAGGTTGGAAACTCGCAAGACCTGCTCTTTTTGTGACTCCAAGAAAAAACGCAAGACCCAATACTTATGTTTTCGACATAGAAAATCAATTTGCCTAGGGTGCGAAAACATAGTGTGTATTCACTGCCGCGAAAATCTATAAAGTTGATCACTTGTAATTTTGTAAAAGCAACTACTTTTTGATTGAAATTAGTATGTAGATGTATAAGTTGATTATTGAATTTATAAAAAATAGTAAGGAGAAGTTCCTAATTCGTGTTCCTTTTATCATAGATCTCATTTTATGATTATGTTGATTTTTTTCGTTTTTTCTTAGGTCTAAGAAGAGATTTTCATTTATTAAATAAACAATGTTGATTTTTTGTGTTTTTGATACTTTAATATATATAAGAAACTAATTAAAATATAAGTTTTATTTCAAATTATACCTCACTGCCATAGTTTTTTTTTGCGAGAACGATATATCGCCGACGTCATACAGACCGCGGGTAGGTAGTTACGTGACTAAAATAGGGGGTAGGTAGTTAAGAGTTAAAGTTTCGATACTATTTTCCGCTTTCGGAACGAAGAATTTACATTACAAAGCTTTTACATTACATTTTTGTTGGTTCGTCGGCTTACTTGTTATTTCTCTGGCACACAAAATCGTAGCAGTTTTCATGTTAGACTAACTCCCAACTTTCGGCTTCGCTTACCTTGACATCTAGACAAAAAGCTGCCTATTCGATGGTATTCGAGAACAGCCTCTACATCATCGAGGATGCTGGAACACTGCTGCCAACTGTGATATTCCTCGCCTGGATATAAATGAAACAACAGGATGCGTTACACAAGTGCCCGGTTTATTCCGACTGCCATCTTATAGCTACCCACCACCCTAAGCATATTATTTATTAAAGTACCCACATGTTTCCTTATACACTACACTCCTCCACACTTATCTATGACTAATAGCTATATTATATCTACCTAGTACAACAAACAACACATTTGAAACCACACAGGATCTCGTACTCGTAGATCCTTATCAAATACATAATTACATAATAACAACATTACATAATAAAGAATTTACATGTAATATACATCATAGCTTATAGTTTGGTTTATTTTGTCGACACTTTCTCAACTGTCTCCTGGGAGGCTGGTCCGGGAGAGGTTCAAGGGATTGCGGTTCCTTTGGGCAACTTGTAATTGGCCTACCTAACTGCTCCGACATTTTGGCATCGCTTTCTCGCGGGGAAACATCGGCACCCTGACTAATGCCAGGATCTTCCACCGTCTGTTCGTCTTTGTCTGCTAAGGTACCACTATAATCTGGGCAGACCAAGGAGCTCCGCGTCCTACGCTTTATCTGGTCAATATGTCTATGAGCCTGACTACCCCCTTCGCCTATAACCTTGAAATTTGAGGAACCTTCCTGACTACCTACTCTTCCAGGTATCCACTTTTCCCCCTTGAGAAACTGTCTATACCACACGTCGTCCCCCGGCCTGACTGTACGCTCCGCGCCGCCCGCATCCTCGACCTGTCTCCGTTGGACGCGGCTCATCCGTGACTCCATGTCGGGCTTCAACAAATCTAATCGAGTTCGTACAGGCCTACCTAACATAAGCATTGCGGGGCTCTCCCCGGTCGACGAATGTTCAGTATTTCGGTAAAACAATAAAAATGTATGTAATGCCTGCGTTATGTTTTTATTTTCAAAATTAGCCTTTTTGATTACTCGTTTTATTGTTTTTACTGCATTTTCGGCAGCACCGTTGGACGAGGGGTGATACGGTGCCGAAAAAGTATGTTCTACTCCGTCAGCCCGGAGGAACGCCGCTAACTCGCTGCTAGTGAATGGCGGTCCGTTATCTGTAACTATCTGTTTCGGTATTCCCCACCTACTCCACAGTTCCCTTAATTTTTCGATCGTGCTAACCGCCGCTGTACTCGGTACACAGAAAAATTCCAACCATTTGGACATAGCATCCACCACTACTAAATATAATTTACCATAAATGGGTCCCAAAAAATCCAAATGAATCCTAGACCAGGGGCGCCGCGGCCACGGCCAGGCACGCGGAGCTTGCCGCGGCGGTGCGTCCGCCTGCGCCGCGCACGTCGCGCAAGCTCGGCACATGGCTTCGACTGCCTCATCGATGCCTGCCCACCATATGTAACTTCTTGCTAAAGCCTTGGATTTAACGATTCCCATGTGAGGTTCGTGTATTATTTCTAAAACCCTTTTCCTGCACCTATCTGGAATTATTAACCTGTGCCCCCACATAATACACCCTAGCTCCTCGTATAGCTCATTGCGCCTATTAAAATAAGGTTGCAGTCCCACGATCTCGCATTCTGTCGGCCAACCATTCCTTATAAACCCTAGTACCCTACTCATGATCGAGTCCCTAGCGGTGCAACTTTTAATTTCATTATAATCTAATAACATCGCTTCCTGAGCATGATGTAAATGTGTCTGTTCGGGTAGCGCGTTAGAAACCGGTTTCTTATCAGGCAGCGGCAAGCGAGACAACCCGTCCGCGCTATTGTTGTCCGTCCTTACATATTCAATATCAAAAGTGTATGCTGATAGTATTATGGCCCATCTCTGCATCCTACTTGCCGTCATAACAGGGATCCCTGTATTTGGTCCGAAAATTGACACTAGAGGTTTATGGTCAGTTAAAAGTGTGAATCGCCTACCATAGATGTATTGATGAAATTTCTTTATACAAAATATTATTGCAAGGGCTTCCCGATGTATTTGCGAGTAATTTTTCTCCGCGCTAGTTAGGGTTCGCGACACGAACGCCACCGGGCGCTGCGGCCCGTCCGCGCGACCGCGCCCACTCGGCTGCGACAGCACCCCACCTACACCCGCCGCGCTCGCGTCACAAGTTACTACCAGCGGCTTATTTGGATCGTAATGTGCTAAAACTTTAGAACTCACTAAATCTTTTTTTATACTTCTGAAAACTTGTTCACATTCCTCTGTCCAAATCCATTCAATTCCTTTTTTTAATAGATTATAAAGCGGCACCAACCTTTGGCTAAAATTGTTTACAAACTTTGCGAAAAAGTTAGCGAGACCTAAGAATGACCTTAACTCCGGCACATTTTGTGGTCTTGGGATTTTTATGACTGCTTCTATCTTCGAGGGATCCGCCTTGATACCGTCCTTGGACAAAATGTAACCTAAGTACGATACCTCCTGCACTAAAAAGACGCATTTAGCTTCCTTTAACCTCAACCCACTATCCCGTAGCCGCTTGAAAACTAATTCCAATGCTTCTAAGTGTTCCGCCTTTGATTGACCCCCAATGATTACGTCATCAATAAATACCGCTACATTTGGTATACCCTTAAGCAAAGTGGTCATAATTCGCTGAAATATGCCGGGACTGGAAGACAACCCATACACCAGACGGTTATATTGGAAAAGGCCCCTGTGTGTGTTTATTACAGTGTATCTTTTTGATTCGTCTAATTCTATTTGATTGTATGACTGAGATAAATCAATTTTGCTAAAATATTGAGCCCCATTTAGAGCTATAAGTACATCGTCTATTCTTGGGAGTGGAAAACGATCGACCAGTAAAGCGGGATTTACAGTACCCTTGTAGTCGACACAGACCCTAAGCGTACCGTCAGACTTATTGACAGGGACGAGTGGCGAGGCCCAGTCGGAGCAGTCAACTGGCTCGATGACGCCGGCGCACAGCATCGTGTCTAGCTCAGCGTCCACGCGCTCGCGCAGCGCGAAGGGAAGCGGCCGCGCGCGATGAAACACCGGCACTGCGCCCTCGCGCACCCGCAGCGTCGCCTTGCCTCCCGTGAACCTCCCCAGACTGCCATCAAACAGCTGTTTATACCTGTCCAACAACGTACATATTTCTTCATCTAAATGAACTTTTTTTAACCTACCGGTTGACATATTTAAGCACTCGAGGGTGGGAATTGCTATATTTAATTCGGTAAGCCACTGTCTACCCAAAAGAGAAGTAGTCCCTCCCTCGATCACAAAAAGTTCTAACTCCCTTGATATGCCCTTATAACTTACTGCTGGTTTAATAAACCCTAACGGTTTAATCTTTGACCCATCATAAAATGTCAAACACAACCGGTGAGGCTGTATTGCTAGGTGGCTAAAATGTTTATCATAAGTACCTTTACTGATACATGATATGGGTGTTCCCGTATCTATTTCCATATTTATATATTTCCCATCGATAGATACTTGCAAACTCACCGCCTTATAGTCCTTCAAACACAACTGATGTAGATACACTTCATCCTCCGGTTCCTCATCCGATTCCGAATAGTCCCCGGCCGCCTCGCCGTAGTGGAAGCCCCGACCGCCCGTTTTCGGCCGCACCGCTCCGCTCGTTTCGGCCCTGCCCTCGCTGGGGCATACCCGCCGTAGATGACCTGGCCGCTTGCACCGGCTGCATACGTAGTCACGAAACCGGCAGTCCCTGAAGTCATGACCCGTCGCTCCGCAGCCTTTGCAGTTCAGCCGCAGCTGACTGCGCTGAGTCGACTCCTGCTGTGAACCGCCACGCCCCGGGCCGCCGCTACCTCCGCGCGCCAGCCAGGCCCGGCCCGCGCGCTTTTCCCGAGGATTTAGAGCGTGTAAATCCACCTTTGTTGCGGGTCCCGGCTGGCTTTTATCTTCCACTGCAGCCGCATCGCGCTCCGCTGCCTCCAGTGATATTGCCAATTTTACCGCCTTTGAATACGTTAGGCTGTCATCCTCCGCAAACAACCGTTGCCTAATGAGGTCACTTTTTAAACCGCACACAAACTGATCCCGTAGATTATCTTCCAAGCCATCTTTAAATTTGCAGTCCCGCGCCAGCTTTTTCAACTCCGCGACATAGTCCCCCACGTTCTCATCTCCTCGCTGCCTCCGCTGACGGAATCTATAGCGTTCCGCGAGCAGCGACGGTATAGGTTGAAGGTGATGACGCAACATGTACTTCGCCGCGCTGTAGGACAACTCCGCCGGTTTTTGTGGACTTGCAAGATTCATCAGCAACTCGTAGGCCTCGTCCCCCATCAACGAGATCAACGTAGGCATTTTTAACTCCTCCTTGATTCCATTAGCTTGGAAATACATGTCAAGTCGATCCACGTACGATAGCCATGATCCGGTTTTTACGTTAAACTCTTTAATTTTTCCGATCGACATGTTTATTAGGTATGTTGTACCTAATTGCACGCACAGAATACAATTTAACTCGTTCGCCAATGTGATATTCCTCGCCTGGATATAAATGAAACAACAGGATGCGTTACACAAGTGCCCGGTTTATTCCGACTGCCATCTTATAGCTACCCACCACCCTAAGCATATTATTTATTAAAGTACCCACATGTTTCCTTATACACTACACCAACATCCTAAAGTCCTTCTCCGGTACTTCAAGGAGTTGTGCTGGCTGGAGGAGGGTTAGCAGGGGGATAATGCACAATACACCCCATCGTGGGACGTCAGTGCACATCTTTGTTTCCTCACCAACAATTATTAGAATTAGAATGGTATTCGATATCCCGAACTATATTTATTCAGAGTTTCATTTAAGTTGAAATTCAATGAAGCTGGGTGGTTTGGAACACCTCACCTCCTCAAAAGCTTTCCAATTACGAGTATGATTAGTAGCATTGGTCCCGGACGGAACCGCAGGCGACAGGGAGTGAGGAAGTGCAGAATGAATACAGCTTTTGCATAAAATTATCTGTTTCCACTCCATGAACATTTAACTCATTTCAATATGGAAATTTACTTTTTCATCGGTCTAATTATCTCCTGCCGTTTGCGGAAGCTTCATTTACGTTTATTTTGAGCGATTGGCTTCTGTTTGTGTTCTAGAAGAGGAAAATACTAAAGTAACAGAAATTATGTTACACTAGCTTCAGCCCGCGGCTCTGCTCACCTGGTATTTAAGTAAAAAGTAAGTAGTACGTATTTAAGATGTTATATCAGTGCACGCACTACGTGTATTGCAAGTTACATTCAAATCCGTGCGGCCGTTACGCTGTAACGAGGCACCATCATTCAGACATCCTTACAATCTCCGGATTTATAATATTAGTAGAAAGCAAGAGAGATACAGATCCTATTTAGTTAATTTGCAGGAGTTTTCTTATAACCATTACCTTGAGATGGACTAGTTCTTTGTTCGGGAGAGGCCATTGTCGCATTGTTACTGGTGATGTAATGGACCCTTCCGGGTAGTGACGTGCGTAATGGCTCGGGGAATCCCCGGATAGAGAAACTTGATTGATGCACTGAATGTGAAGCTTTACTTCCATAAGATGAGTTGTCATGTTACAGCTATAATACAGACTATTTGTCATCATCATCATCAGCCTATAAAAGTTCACTGCTCGGACATACCGCGGTAGCGTGGCGTGGCGTGACGCAGGTTCAATTCCCGCTACGGAAGAAATTTTTGGTATGTTCTGCAAATATTTCTTCCGGGTCTGGGTGTTGTATTACATCAGCCATTTGGTTCCCATTAGTACAAGGTTTCGCTTAGTTTGGGGCTAGATGGCACTGTGTGAAATTTCCAAAAATATTATTAAAAAAAAAGAATACCTCTTTTATAATATTTGTAGGACAAACGTTTGAGCACGTTTACAACGTCCGTCGGTCCGTCGTGTGTGGAACATCCTGCACTTCACTCCCGCCGCGAGATCCTGCGCTCCCCAATATTAATCTGTTCTTCAAGCTACAACAATTGCCACTTCAACTTGCTTAGAACTAGGAGCCACAAGTGTGTCAGTGACTTCAGTTCCATGGATTTCGTCTTTTCTGATTATATAACGATATATTTTCAAATTAGGTACTTTTCTAAAGGTTGGGAAATCTGAGTGTGTACTCCACTGGTGACGTAACATCTAGCGACTTCGTTAGACGCAAACTAGCTTGACGACAGGCTAGGTTGGACACCAGGTTCTGAATGTTTAAATATGTTAGAGTGGTGTTCTTAGATCGATATGAAGTGAGCTGTGTGCGACGTGCAGTGAGTGCTGCACGAGGCGGCAGGCTCTCGATGTCGCCTCCCTACGCGACACAGTTTCCTCGCCGCGCCGCCTCCGACTGCCAAGTTCCTACAAAAGCTCGCTTCAAAGCCTGCTTTGTCCACGGAGTGCGATTTATGAAAAGCTCCGCAAATTAAACAATAAAAATGCAATGTTCTAGGTCCTACCACTTCCTACAATTTCTTCAGGGTCTATGATATGAACCAGGGTGGTGAAAGGACTAAAAAAGAGCTCCCGAACTTCGAAATTTACAAAATAACTTGAAATCCATTAGTGCACTAACGGATTCAAACTCACGACCTTAAGATCGGAAGGGAGAAAGAAGTTACATTATTGTAAACTTTTGACAGGACGTTGCTTTACCTTTTTGTGATAATATTGTAACCGGTTATAAAAGTAGGCTTTGTTGTGCTCGGCCGGGTGTGAACTGCAAGGTTCGCACTCAGATGCTCCGTGCTGTGTTGTGTCTCCGAGGCTGCGAGCTACAGCTTTCAGTTTCCGTCGCTAGTTGAAAGTTGAATACTCTCGCCGCGACGTCGGTTAATTAGGAGATTCACAAGTTGAAGCAACCGATTCATTGTCGAAGGCTTTCACTCAAGTTTACTTATTGTAGGCAAATTACTGTGCAAATAGTAGAGAACCCTGGTAGTCTAACGGTAATGTCCCTGCCTTTTAACCATAAAGTAGTTGGTTCAAATCCTGATTGCACCAACGCATTTATCTGTTAGAAAATATAAGTCACTCTCAAACGGTGAAGGAAAACATCGCGAGGAAACCGGCATGTTGTTGAGCATAACCTAAAAAGTTCTAAATCATATGTCAAGTGCACACATGATTTTAATAAACCTCCGAAAAATATCAACTTGACGACAAATCATCATCATCATTTCCCTGCTCTTATCCCACTTTTTGTGGGGTATGCACAACATGTATTGTATTCTTCTTCCATTTCCTTCTGTCACTCCTCGCTTACTCATGTCATCGTTCACACAGTCCATCCATCATTTCTCCGAGCAGTTGTACCTACTGTACAAGTAGCTACTGTGTAGCAAAATTACTGTACATGTAAGTATTTTAATTTTATTCTATTTTGTGATGACCTCTCTCATTCAAGACGTCAGTTTCTCTGTAATTACCGGCCGGTAATTGTGGGAAATACGGCAAGCTACTAATAATCACTCTAGTTTGGGTATTTAAATTTATCCCAAAGGAGCTACAATGTCCAAAAGCCCCCTTACATGCGGTGGGACTTGTTGCTGGCTACTCTCATATAATTGGGTTACTGTTCTTAAACTATCATTGTTAGCTTTCAGGATCAAAGGCTTCGGAGGGCACGTTAAATTGTCGGTCCCGGCTTTTAAGTCGTGGAGCTATGACGGAGGCCTTCGGGCGGCCTAAAAACTCCGTCACAAGAGCTGGCCACTCACACGAACTTACTTTAATGACGACTAGTTATAAATAAAATAGATTCATCAAAATAAATGTTTGCCATTTTTAGTCACGACGGAACGGAGATGGTATAATGCGTTTGTATGTTTGTTTGTTGTGTTTGTGTCCGAATGAATTGTACGCAATTCGATACAGCAGCAGATTCATATTTAGCTGTAAAATGATCCTGTGCTGTAATGTAGCCGCAGGAGCTTCCAGCTGCTTCACGATAAGCTGCTAACCCGATATTTCTGTATTGTATGTAATTTACAAGAAAAATATATGAAACGGTCGCTCAACCCCCTCGCGCCGAAATTACACGAAACGCGTAAAGAATTACCATTATTAGGGCGTTACGGCACAAAGACGCGGTAATTACGCGTGCTGCGCCATGAAACGCTCGTTTGTGAGCGGCCCTTATCTCTTGTCCGTGTATGAATAAGTAAATATGACAAAACTAGCTTCTACTCGTCGTTTCCTTTGCTCGGTATCCTTCTCAAAAGTGAAATGAAATGAAACGAAACGAAACAACATAATTATTGTACGCTATATGTTATTCCAGCGCACGTGTTATGAGTATTATAGGTCCAAGTTTCATTCAATTAATTACACATTCAATCCATTAAGCCATTGCACATTATCTGCTCGTATTATATAAATTATTGAAGTATGAGAAATAATAATAACTGAAATAATAACGAGGACGTCCTACTTTATAATGTCCTCGAAACTCCATTTCAATGAATATTTGTTAAACAAAACTAATTCCCAAATGTTTCCGGAGCGATACAACCCCGCGCCCCGCGCCCCGCGCCCCGCGTCCCGCGTCCCGCCCGCGACGGTGAAGCTAGTGAAGGTTACGGGAACGGTAGTAACCTTTTTAAAAACTAATTTAATATTTAGGAGGTGAAAATTTGATTCAAACAACTTAATTATGTGAGACGTCTAAGACGAAGTTTATTCTTTGAACGACTGCCGATTTTATAAACTATGTGCCACAAGGCACAGGTCTGCGTGGGTGGCGGAGATAAGGCATCCGGCGCAGTAGCCAGAATGCGTGCTTGCACATTCATGAGTTTAATGTTGTGACTAGCCTACTGGCCGGTTGTATAACTCCTCCCTCCTCAAGTGCGAAATTATCGGTTCTCGCGGAAGCTGAGATACGATCATTTCGCATCAAAATGAAGCGGTATACAAGAAGACCCATGAAAACTATTATTAAGATTGAATATAATAAAAGAGTTCCTAAACTAACACTTTTGACGTTTACGACACTGATCTCATTTTCACTTCCACTTTCACTGATTACACTTTGTTTTAGTTTTAGAATACGTGAAAAATACTGCATTTCCTCCAAATTGATATCTTTGATGTTTACGGTAGTTAATGTAGTTGCATTTCCATATTTTAGCTCTGGTAGAGTTACAATCGGCGTAATCTTAAACTGGAAGTTCTCAGCAAATGATCTGCGATAACATAATTTATAATCATCCAAGTAAACCTCACAGTCCTCTGTAGTGGTGAGTATATAGGTACCATAGAGTGACTCTCTGATGTTATCATGGCTACATTTTTCTACCATTATTGTCGGTTTTCGTGTAAACACTATCCAACTATCTAGACTGATTCTTTGGATCTTGGTGTTTTCAATATCAACAGCATATGGTACACACGAGGTCGGGTCTGTTTGGAATTGCAAGAGCTGTTCTGCACAGGTCAGTGTTGGAAACTGAGCCACGTTGTCATCATTGCAAAGGAAATTGTTATCCGCAGCAATTTTCTCGCATGGCTTTATGACCGGCAGGTACTTCGAATCTTTCACCAATAGGTAAGGAAATTCGGGAAAAACTACTACAGTTTTGTTTATGGAATCTTTGTAAACTGGTAATGAGTATATTTTATAATAATTGTATATATTTTTATCTGTGAGTGGAACTTCTAATATGAACGTTATCTGGTTTTCCTTTACATACGCCTTAACTTTAATGAGCCTTTCCAATTTTAACAAATTACTCTCGTCTGCCTTGTAAACTAAACTATTTTCTTGCTCTATATTTTGCAGTAGACATAACAGTTCGGTAGAGTTTATAATAGACTGATGTAGTACAGATACTTTAGTAAATGCCAGAGCTGTCTCTATTTCATTCAACATTACATAGATGGTTCTGAACATACTCATAAACATATCAAACATGCTCAATACATAAGTAAGATAGAGACAGGTGTTTTCCTTGAAATCTTTATATCTTATTACTTCTTCAATTACTTTTAGTCTTTTGTCCAAAATTATTGTATTTTCGTATAAAGTTTCTGTACTATTTACAAAGTTATCTAACATTCTGGTGATCATAGTAATTTTTCTTTCAATAGCCATTTCTTTAGAACCGATTTGTGAAATTAGAGAATCATCTCGAATAGCGTCATCGTTATCTAAGTTTCCTGAAACTGCCTTAATTAACGAGCCAAGGGGATTAACTAACCCTCTCTTATATCTACGTAACGAAACTAACTGCCGAAATTTCACAACAGTTATGTTGCGTATATACTCTACTTGTGTCCTTATGCCTATAAATTCATTGACAAAGGGCTTATGACTATCGACTAACCTAATAAACTCGTTATATTTCACGATGTGAAAATCTAAGTCTCTACTAATACCACTTAAATCTAAAATCTTAACTATCAACCACTTATCTTCCTCTTTGAATGCTTGTCCTTCCTTAACAGGTAATACTCCAGGATTGTTTTCAACCCTTAGAAGATGAAGGGCCTGGTACAGGGGAAGTATTGTCACTACGACCAAACACCACCTGTGGAGGGCGTTTGACATTTTTAATTGGTACTTTTGTCACTCTTTTCTTTATTTGCATTGAAGCTACATTTCGCTCTACCATTGATTTTACTTTAGCTTTCTGATATCTCGGTTTATCCTTGCTTTTCCTAGTATTAATATCTTTCGTATATACTATGTCACCTGGTTCTAACTCTACATCTTCTCCTACCCTCTTTTCTCTAACCTTTTCCTTCTTTTCTGCAATCCTATCAGAAATATATTGATATAATCGTTTTGTGCGTTTAGCGTGGTCATTCAGCAATTGCTGCATGTATGTTTTTTCAAACTCTCCATCAAATACTTTATTTGAATCAGTATGTCCGAAAACTATTTCGAAGGGTGTTAATTCGGTTGTTGAATGAATTGTGTTGTTATAAGCCATTATAGAGTACGTCATTATAGAAGCAGCGTCTGTACATTTCTGTTCATATTTAGCCAAACGATAAATTTCTATTAATGTTGAATGGAAACGTTCAACAATGCTAGTTGAATTAGGGTTATTTGGTGTACATATGTGTAATTCTATTTTATACATACTGGCAAACTCTTTCATTCAAATAGTTTCGGTTTTCTATTGAAAATATATCCATAAAAACTTCCTGAAATGGTGCTGATTGTGTTTGAGTTAACTCTATTTTCGGCTTTATAGGTTTTCTGTCATACTTCATCTTTTGGCAAGCCTCACACGCATTTATTACAGCTGATGTTATATCTTGCATATTGTGCCAAAAATAGTTCCTTTTTATTCTAACTATGGTTTCTTTTATTCCTCTATGACACGTTTTCCCTTCATGATGTTGCAGTACAATCGCTTTCTGTTCATTCTCATCTTCCACAAAGATAACCCTTTCAGTACATTCATAAAATTCTACCATGCCTTTCTTGAACAATCTTATAATAACGCTGTTAAATATCTTCCTGTGCTTACTATCCTCGAAATATATGAAGTACTTCGTTTTGGGTTTGATGTATTCCTTCAAAAACTGTTTTACTAAATCTTCGTCATCTATAGGCAAAAACACTTCAAGAATTTTCTGTTTTTCTCTTGTTATAGTTTTTACCTGTATTTCTTTCCTAAACCAAGTAAATACCAAGATTTGATTTGGTTTTGTATCAACTGCCTCATTCAGAATAGGAATACCTTTAGATTCTAGATCGTTAGCTGAATGGATAGTTCCTTCAGTGCTACTTGATAACGGTGGTAGCGGATAAGTTTTCTCTAATTCTGAAATATTACGAACTGTTTCTGTTTCAGACGTATCTGATAATACTATTGTTTCAATGGGTGGTTCTTCATCATCATTGTTTTTAGCCAATTCAATAATTTTATCGATGTTTCTTTGAATGTGTTTTTGAAGTTTACGCTCTTTTGCATCTACGTTTACCTTCATTGATCCGTCTGACGAATCACTGTCTAAAGCATTTACTTTAATGCGCGATAAAGCATCGGCATTTGTGTTTTGTTTTCCTACCTTATACTTTGTCTCAAAATCATACTCCTGTAGACGAAGTCTCCAGCGAGTCAATTTACTATTTGGCTCCTTAAGGGAGTCTAGCCAAGCTAGAGGACGATGGTCTGTATAAATAGTAAATTTGTTACCATATAGGTAGGGCCTAAAGTGTTTAACAGCCCATATAACAGCTAAGAGCTCACGCTCTATAGTGCTATAGCGCATTTCTGTCTCACTGAGGGTCCTACTCGCGTATGCAATAGGTTTATCAGATCCTACAGTACCCTGTGATAGTACGGCACCTATAGCGACGGCGGATGCATCTGTTGTTAAAATATAGGGCTTTGTTGGATCGGGATACTGAAGTATAGGCGCGTGTGTCAGAAGTTCTTTGCACTGATTAAAAGCGTCCATATACTTTTGGTCTATTATGATCTTATTTTTCTTTTTAAGACAATTTGTCAAAGGTTTTGTTATTTTAGCGAAATCTTTGATAAAACGCCTATAATATCCTATGAGGCCAAGAAAGCTCTTGATCTCTGTCACAGTTTGTGGGATAGGGTAGTTTATAACTGCCTTTATCTTGTCATCGTTAGGTTTTAGGCCTTCGTCGGTGATAGTATGACCTAGGTAAAGTACCTCTTTTCGTAAAAACTCAGACTTATCGAGTTGTACCTTCAGATTAGCTTCTCTCAGTCTGTCAAAGATGGATCTTAAGTCTTTCAAGTGTTCTTGCATGCTAGTACTATAGATAATTATGTCATCCATGTATACTAAACAATGCAGTCCTTGGAGTCCTCTCAGTATATTGTCCATAGCTCGTTGAAAAGTAGCAGGAGCTGTTTTAAGCCCGAATGGCATACGAAGGAACTCATAGTGTCCTGCTTCTGTGCTAAATGCTGTCTTCTGTCTGTCAGTCTCATTAATTTCTATCTGATGATAGCCATTGGCTAAGTCTAATGTCGTGAAGTATTTGCTTTTGCCTAGTTTGTCAAATAAGTCTGTTATGTTAGGTAAAGGGTATTTGTCATCTGTCGTAATTTCATTAAGTCGTCTATAGTCAATGACCATTCGAAATTTAACTTCACCTGAAGCGTCCATTTTCTTTGGAACAAGGTGAACAGGTGCGTTCCACGGTGAGTGTGATTCCTGAATCACATTGTTTTTTAATAATTTCTCTACCTGCGATTTTATCTCTTGTGTCTGAATAGGTGGTTGTCTGTATGGTTTTACATAAATAGGGTCCTCATTTTTGGTTCGAATAAAATGTTTCACTTTACTTGTAAAACTTAGAGGAAGTTGGTCACAGTAAAAGATGTCTTTATATTCTCTACATAATTCAGAGATGCACTTCCGTTCTTCCTCATTCATGTGGTCAAGCCTAAGTCGCGTCAAATTTTCTTTTAAAATGTCATCTACTTCCATGTCTTTCATTTCTACGTCATTATAACTGTTTAAGTTTACTATGTTGTCGTCATGAAACTTCTCTACGCTAAACGGTGCTGTCACTGTCAATGTCATTTGCGTCTCTAGAGTGTTTTGGATGATAGTCGTTGCATATCCATTTTCACATTTAACAATAGCAGCAGGCATTCTCACGCCTTTACAGAATTGTTGGAATTTCATGAGGGCTTCCCCAGAACACATGTTCGTAGGAAGTTGTACGCGTTGTTCAGAGCGCGGAGCTAACTCTATAACCTGAGTACATTGCACTATAGGTAGAGTCGCTGTCTTAAATCGTAGTTTGTTTTGTTTCAAGTCGATTACAGCCTCTAACTGTACTAATAAGTCGTTTCCTATAAGTCCGTCATACTGACCGTCTACGTCATAAACGTAAAACTTGTGAAATTCATCGCTTTTGAAAGATGGTAATAATGGAATTTCAATGACGTCACTGTGTCTACTCGATGCATGCGTACTTATAACCGTGAATGGTTCATGTAAGAAAAACTCGCGGAAAAATTGGTGAGCTTTTTGCGGACTAATAAAAGATCGCGTGCTTCCTGTGTCAATCATAAATTTTCCATCAATTTCTGGAAAATAAATGTACGGCAATTTTAATTTCATGTTACAATTCAGATTTATTACCTCTGGTTCTCGTACGAGGCTTGCATGCGAAAATTTCCAATTTCTGTCGCGTTTGCGCTGTCGTCAGTCACTAAATTTTCCTGCTCATTTTCTACAACTGATTCCATTTGAAAATCATAGCATCCTTCATAACATCCATCATCATACATACCATAATCATAGCCTTCCTGCTGTTCATATGTATCGTACTCATAAGTTTCGCCTAAGTCTAGCTCATTTAAACGAAAGCCTTGAGGCTTCTGTGTCGGAGCCTGCGCCTGTTGTTTCATAGGTGCGGTCCTCATGGTCACATCTGAGTTACCTAATACTGGATTAGGGGGCTTGTACCCGAATTGATTTTGGGGACGGTATCCAAACTGCTGAGGTCGATAACCAAACTGCTGAGGCCTTGGATTGAAGCCTTGAGCTTGCGTTGGCCTTGGAATGCCAAATTGTTGCGGCTGCATGAACTGTGGTCTATAGCCAGTTGGAGCTGTTGGAGCAAACCTATTTACAAACGGTTGCCTGTATTGACTGTTTCCCGGAATACCGAAGTTAAATCGCGGGGGTGCATTGAACGCTGGCTTAAAGCCTTGCTGAGTTGGCACACCTTGAGATGGAGGGTTGTAGCCAAATTTCATTGATGTTGATGTGTTTGCTGAAGGCTGAGTCCTAAGCATTTTACTACGAAGGTTATACTGCTCATAGAAGTTCACATCTTCCAACACATACTCTAATGCCTTTTCTAATGTACCCGGTTCTTTCATTCGAACTGCTCTGATTAAGTTTTCTGGCAAGTTGTATAGAAATACATTGAGCGCTAAGTTGTTGTATATGCTCACTTTACTTGTTTTCGTATTAACATCTAAAAGTTGGTTCACTTTCGATATCAGTACTGACCTAACTGACTGAACTCTATTGCAAAAATCTAGGTAGCTCTCCCCATGTTTCATTTTAAGGGTTTCTAGCTCTATGGCTATGCATTCCTCACTTCTGGGATCACCAAAATGTTGGTTTAACAGAGTCTTAAGTTGTTCCCATGTTTGGATGTCGGTTCGTTCACTAACTAACGCGGCGGCGCTGTCAGTTAATTTACTCGTAATAGTATGTAACACATACTGGTCTTGTTCGGCATTTCCGCGATATTTATTAATCACGTAATCACATTTTCTTAAAAATAAGTTTAAATGGCGTTTATTACCACCAAAAATCGGTATTATACACGATATTTCCTTTGGTATTAAAGTTAGAGTAGTCATTTTAAATACTCTGCACTTTCTCTATATTTTTATAAAACACACTGTATACGAGTTGTATACCCGGTGTATACACGGTGTATTTTAAAAACTAACACAATATAATTAAAACGAAATAAAATGTTTATTATTACGTTTATAAACTTATATCTGTGGCTAATTATGATTTAAAATAATTAATACCAAGAACGAACAAATACTTAAATTTTGATTAGCACTGTTTACTTAAAATTACCTATACTAATTTACAATTCCCTACGATAGGAAACCAGAATACGTTATAACGAAAAAAGTTCGATTCCGAATATAACAAAACAAGTAGGTAAATAACACAATAATGACAAGGAAAGGATGGCGAAAATTCTACTCACCAGCCAGTCACCATCATGCTCGATCACCTCCCAGTCACTTCACAAATTTATTTGGTTCGAACAGACCCGATCCGTCGGAAAACTCGCGGAAAACGCGTGCTAGATCCCGCGGAAAGCTCGGAAAAATCTGCCCCGGCTGCGCCAGTGAAGGTTACGGGAACGGTAGTAACCTTTTTAAAAACTAATTTAATATTTAGGAGGTGAAAATTTGATTCAAACAACTTAATTATGTGAGACGTCTAAGACGAAGTTTATTCTTTGAACGACTGCCGATTTTATAAACTATGTGCCACAAGGCACAGGTCTGCGTGGGTGGCGGAGATAAGGCATCCGGCGCAGTAGCCAGAATGCGTGCTTGCACATTCATGAGTTTAATGTTGTGACTAGCCTACTGGCCGGTTGTATAACTAGCTGGAGTTTTGGTTCGCATTGTATCGACGATGATTCATTAATAAGAAATTATTTGACTTAGATTAATTGCGCTTTTGTAGGTTTCTTAAGGGTGCTATTCTACTAATGACTGGGGGTTCGATATTCAATTTATAGACAGAACAGGCTCACTTAGACTTAGAGATTAGGTATTGTCTGTCACAAGTTCGATAAACGATTGTTCGAAATGTCATCAGGTCGACGCGACGGGTTGTCAGCTCAACACCATTTTGCTACGGTCAATTGTGTACGTCATATAGTTTTCTATAGGAAATCTAAAGTTCAGTATATAATACGTAAGGTGACCATGAAAGGTCCACAAAGTAGGAGCGAACCTCAGTCTCAATCAAGCAAACATGGAACCGAACCCGAGTGAAAAGTATCAAATTGTACCTACGGCATCACCGCGAGGGTCTCCGCAGAGCCAGAGCTGGAATACAATACTCGGATGTTGGATCTGAATTCGGGAAGAGGAATCATTCTGTGTTTATTGTTCATGTCAGGGATACTGGCGCACAACCTAGTCTCGTTACAGCAAAACATGTTTATTGAGTACATTCCTACCTATTCCGTTATTCATAGCTTTGATAGTAACAATAATTAATTTAATATTCCTGAAAGGACAAGGATCATATTGAAACATCATCATCAATGTACGTTGAATCGATACCAGTTTCGATCGATATCTTTCCCCCGTCGATAAGTTGTTAGGCCACGTGAAGCATAGAGGGGGTTATGTATGTATGTCGGTGGGTACAAGACGACTCGCGACAATGTGTCGCGTCGCGCGGCGTCCCGCGGATAATTACCGACAGTCGCAAAAAGAGTCGATGAGTCATGAGTCAGCTGCTCGCGCGGACACACCGCCCTCACGCTTGTGGAAACCATGCTTGGAATAGAAGGAATGGGAAGAAAAGGTTCGAGGGCTAAAAACGACAAGAATTAGTGGAAATCATAGTCAGGGTAGGTATGCAGATTCAGATTCATTTATTTATTCCACCAAGATACAGCTGCACACTTGGAAAAGTTACACAACTTAAATTTATCATAAAATTATATCCACAAATAAAAATTATATACAACAAAAAGAATAACAAGATTTATAAGATTAGGAACACCGAGATTCAGAGACGGACCAAACTCTAAGACATAGGAATCTGAATATCAAATCTTAAATGGTGTCGGGCACTTGCAGGACGAGGTGACGGGCGGAGGAGCAGGGCTTTACCGGAATGGTCGCCTCGAGGAGGCAAGCGCAGCGACTGACCACCTGCCGGACGGGTCGACATGGAGAGGACAGGGGGGAAGTCCTGAGTGCGATGAGCCGAATCCAGACCTGAATGGCATAAAATGGAGGAGGCCTATAACCAGCAGTGGGCAGATCCGGGCTGAGAATGATGATAGCACTCGTCATCGAGTGCTGGGAATAAAATAAATCAAGCCAAAATTGCAGAAATTCATTAATTTCTGATTCTGACAGAAAATACCACAGAGCGTAATGCTGCTTCTCACTGATGTTCAAAAGTACATTTTGATTAAGTACCCCTGAAGGGCAACGGACGATAAAATAAACAAGCGGATAATTTATTAAAATTATCTAATCAAACAAACAAAAAAAGAAAAAGTTCTACACCATTTATTTTGTACAAACGATAATGTAATCAATGTTGTGTGAAAAATTACGCCATGTGTGACATCTGAGACAATGATCGCGACGGAGCGCGGGGGAGGGTGCGGGGCCGAGGGGCGGGGGGCGGGGGGTGCTCAGCGCCGTGACGGATCTACTAACGACTATCGTGTCACACGCACACTACTCCATCAATTACACACTTCTTATTATTTCGGATACTTTTCAAATTATGCATTAGTCACAGCACAGTCAAAAAGGGCGATTTAATGGGATAGATTTTGTATAGATTGTAAATGCATTTTTTTTGTTATTGAGTTATATTTCGTTCTATTTTGGTCAACTTTTGATAAGTACTTGGCCCAATGGCACTCTCTTGTGCGCCTTTTTCAGATAGAATTGACACTCAACCATAGATTTTTCACAGTTTTCGATCGAAAATTGACAACAAATACTTGAGTTATTTTCCTGCTTGAGCATAGTTCTGAACGGAAATAAGTCTACTGAATCTGATACAATAAAGCAACAATGTAAATAAAATGAAGTTATAAAAACAGAAGGGCAGAACCAACCAGTGAGCATCACCGGCGTCAACAGGGAGATGAACTCGCACTCCTTCCTCCCGCGCTGTTTATTCTTCAGCTGAAAATGTTAACACAGAGCTTCCGAGTATTTTTTTTTCAAATTCAGTTCGGTGGGTAAATTTAAACTTCTTCAAATTATAAAAAAAACAGTTCTTGATTTTCGTAGTGGTACCTAGTCTAGTCCTCCACACTAAGATTCCCCGTATCGTAGGTATCAGAAACTACGAGGACCATGTCATCAGACCCGGAAGAAGGAAGAAGTATTTGCACATGTACCTACTGAGATGACAGGAGTACTGAGATAACGAGTGGCAGGAGAAAATGGAAAAGGAATGCAAACATTCCTCCCGTCGCAAGAGTCGAATCCGCACCTATCGCCTCTTGCCCGGCAAGGTTACTGGATGGTGATGAAAACAGTGAGGTTTGGTATGAAAATAACTATTATTAAATATTATGCACCAGCTGTCGCCCGCGGCTTCGCTCGCGTGCTACCCGGATGAAAAATAGCCTAAATGTTAATCCAGAGCATGTACTATGTATATTCCATGTTTTATTCAAATCCGTTCAGCCGTTTATCCTCACAAACTTTCACATTTATAATATATGTAGTAGGATATTGTATTGTATGTGATAAATATGATTCCAGTAGAGATAAAAGTAAGTGAAACATCCAATAGTATCATTTATTCGGGACATGACGTTCGCTAAAGAGTGGCGCACACCAGCGCACAGCACACAACACACAGCGCTCACAGCGCACACAGCGCACACAGCGCACACAGCGCACACAGCGCGGCACCGCGCCTAATCTCATTACGTAACGCGATAACACACCAAACTGCATAATGAGGATGTGACTGGAATGAACCGCCGCCGAGCACAGTCACCGCCCACGCAGTACCACACTTACCAAACCACGCTCTTTCCAAAGAACTAGTCATGAATCATCAATACTGTGCAAGCTGCTAGTTGAACATAATGTTTATGTACTTACTGTACGGGCCAACCCGCACATTCAGCACAAAATGCATTGTGCATTAGTTCCTGATACCCACAACACAGGGAAATCTAATGTGATGTCAGAACCACATTTTCATGTATATTTGCCATAAGTAAGTAATTTTATTATTGTAACCACATGGCATTTATTGATATTCGTAAGAGTCGTACCTACTCTAGTATAGTGTAAAATCAATTTCTAGCAATCCTAAAGTGGTCTGCATAACCATCACAATTGGTTTGAAACTACTCCAAGTGATTGAAAAGAATTCAGTCACGTTAAAGGAACAACTGTAATTAAAAGTAGATTTTGACATGTCTCAAAATGATCCTTGTAATTTTATTAAAATAAAGCAATTTTTTTTATATTTCAAAAGGTGCCTTACTGAATGAATTGTTTTTTCTGTGCGACAGCGGAACAATTGTATAATTTGATATCGCCGCCGTGGCCCGCGGGCGCGCGGGCGGCGGGACTGGACAATGTAATTGTGTCGTGTTACTTATTGTATAATTGTACGTGATATCACTTGATGAGATACTTTGACAATTCTTCAACTTTATTTTGTCTATGATCAGAGGATTTTACCTCGAACTTAAGTAAAGCTTACGATACGTAAGTACCTAACTATTAGATTAGAAAAAAGTAATCGATCATGTATAAAAAATGATCTGAAACCAGTGATGTAACAGTATTTCTTCTGTTACTGCTTATCTCAGTATTAGAAGCAGCTTTACGAGTATTTATACTAAACTTAGGGTTTCCAAAATATAACAGCATTTTTGTTGTCTTGTTAGAGGTAAGCAGGTACACTGCGGAGCAATAAATCGGGCATGAAAGGACATAACTCAAAGCGCATCGTAAATCCGCGCGACGTCAAGAAGCCGCCGCCCATCCCTCCGCGCGTGCAGCCCTCTTTACTGGAAGAGACATCGTAAACTTTACACTCATGCATAATATACCTCATTTTTTGCATCGCGTTATCGGGTAAAAATGTTGCTGAAGTTAGTTGTCATTATTGAACACAATAGTATAGAGACCAATAAATATTTTTTGGAGAGAAACAAAAACCTAAATTGTGTAACCCATCGATTTTTTTTAAGTTTTTTGAAATGATTAGTTATATATTATTAGTCTTCCCTTAACTGGAAAAAGTAAGGTTTCAAAACAACATTCTAGTTACTTCCTAATAAATGCGTGAATTATATTTGGAACTGAAAAAAATAAGCCTTCATTTTATCAGTCAACCAGCCTTCAACCATTCACAGAAATGGGCCCTTCCATAATTTGTATTGAAGCGAGCTCTGCGAGAGGTCTCCGCGCGTCGTTTATTGCAGGTGGAGCCGCCGTCGCCGCCTAGTCTTATCTGCGATGTTGCCTCATTATTTTCCAGCAAGTGTACTGAGAAACATTGTTTAATTTTACAAACTTGACGTCAATTATTTATCACGTCGTTGAGGGGAACTAACCGGGTACCAAAATTGTATAATTCTGCAGCAACATTTTCTTATAAAGTGCGCTTTAACCTTCAACAGCTCCGAGTTATGATGTTAACCTATCTGACGCGAGTTTCTCGTAAGGAGTAAGGGTTATTACATAGGATATGTAAGAATATCTTCACCTACAATAAAATATTTTCTTTAATTGTGACATCTACCTATACAAGTGTTACAAATCTCCGCCGACAGAGAAAATCAGTGGGGATTTTAGGAAGATTCCTTAAATGCCCTTTACAATATCGGCACAGATACCTGGGGCTAGTCAGATAGGGGTGCAAAACCGCAAGCAATCAATTGCCAAAACCAACAAACAATCGCCTTTGTTCCGCGCAGCCCCGGATTCCTGAAACTATAACATTCCGCGAACTCCGCGCCACCCGCCGCCAACAGACCTGAAGGAATCGACTGACCTCAACTGTTCCCACGTGTGGGCGTGGGCGCAGGTACGAGCATACCTAGTATTTAGTCAGTAGGTAGTCTGGGTACAGCTAATGCATTTTTGTATGTAGATGCGTTGTCACCGGCAAGAGGAAGTGATTAACCAACTCTCAGTTACATTTACGCTCAATGAATTATGTCATCAACGAAATAAACAGTAACACTTCGAGTTCGTGTATTATTTTTAACATATCTGCGATTCATCTATTTTGTTAAATGTATCAGGTAATGGAAGATGTTGATGTTGTGAATGGAGGCATCAATTTAAGATCCTCCGTGCCCGCTTGCTCCGACCTCGTGCCACAATCGGACCGTCACCGTTCTGGAACAACAGAAAGCAAAGTCCCATCAAAAGTTTGCTTGTAAAATGTTCAGTACAAAGCGTCACAAATGCTTAGTTTATTTAGCGTTATGTTATTCTCGTGTGAATATCCTTTGACGCCGCGTGCTCTGCGAATACGGTTAACTAAAACGTGATACAAAGCTCCAAAAAGTTTTGATGTTCAATTAAAGGCTTGTCTACTGTTTTGTTTGTGAAGTTTGCCGCTGTCTGGTCGCCGCCGCCGCCGCCGACACAGCGGATGCGGGCTCCACGGTCGCCGCCGGCCACGCTCACCAACTAACTACATCTGTTATAGTTGCCACAGCTCAAGTGCTAGTGTTTTAATTATAGGTATCTAAAGGTAAAAAGTGTATTTCGTAAGTATGCTTAGAGCCGGAGTGAGTTTAAGTGGCTTTGGTAAAAATTGTTCCTGCATTACCACGGTACACGCAGCTTCTGATAATCACGAAGGAATCCTAGTGTGGGGTCAGAACTAGATATGTACGTACCTATAATTTTTTTTATTTAGATAAACATAGCTTATTTACATTATAAAAATAAAAGAAAGAATCTCAAGTAAACAAAACGATTCGGTCATTCGGCAAGGTTCCAAGAGCACTGGATGCATTTCCAAGTTGTATAGTCCACTTAGAGTGGGATAAGGGCAGGAAGATGATGATGATGATGATGGCCAAAGAAAAAAATTGCGCCAGGAGTGAACCAGCTCTCTTATCACCTGCGCCGACTTACAAAGCTGAAATCTTTTTAATAAAACCTTTGCTAGAAGGCTCCCATGGTCCTATTGTTACAACACCGAGCCGCCTGAATATTTAGGCGCCGCTTGGCGTTTTCGGCTATTTCTTTGTGGATTTTCCCACTGCGATGAGATGAGGCCAAACTGTTAATACATGGTGGTATCCCCCCCGAGGGCTCGCCCTCTCTCCCGGGAGCAAGGTCACCCCGTCAGGTTCCGTGCCATCATCACGTGCCGAACCCCCAGGTTCGAGTGCGCTGGGCACGTGGATGTCAACAAGAGCACGACTTATGATATCGTTCGAGAAGCCGACACAAAAACATCTGCCGGCGCTTTTTTTACAGGAAACACCATGAGAACCGTATTTGTCGACATACCCTTATTTACTCAAATCGCAGGTCTTCATAATATTGGTCGTATCAATTCCTATAAATAATGATAATAAACTTTATTTCAGGCAACAAACTTAGGTTAGGTTACAAGATGTTAATTAACTTAAACTTCGGCTCATATAAACATACCTTATTACTAACATACATCCTTATAAACGCGAAAGTTTGTTTGTACGGATGTTTGTTACTCTTTCACGCAGAAACAACAGATTGGATTTGAATGAAACTTGAAATATACATATTACGTGAGCTGGAATAACATATAGGCTACTTTTTATACAGGTACAACGTAAGCGAAGCCGCGGGCGACAGCTAATATAATATAAGCTTACTCACTAGACAGTCGTTCGGAGTGCGGCGACGAGTGACGCCGGCGCGGGGTGTCTGCGCCGCAGCGCGGGTTCACGTCGCAGTCGACCCGCGACTGACGAAACCTGACCTGTAGCCCTTTCCACAAAATTCTCTACTTAAGACGGTCGATAGTCGGTCGAAAATCTCACCACAAATGAGTTAAAACCCACATTATGGCGAGAATCCAACTTTCAACCCAGCTACAACTTCTTCGATAAAAAGAGGCTAAAAAGTACGTACAAAGGCCAGTAACTAGCGGAGGGCAGCGCGCAGGCAGTACGTACTAAGTGCGCTCGCACCGGTCCCGACATAGTTCGCTAATTAAAGCCATTATTTAAGCAGACGGCCGCAGATCATAAAAGTTACTTCATCAAACGCAAATTATAATGATCTGCCCTCGGAGCCATGCCCGCTGACTGTACCTACACTATGTAAATATGAAGTTTTTAGAATATAATATTTTAGTCTCTCTTCTTTCATAGTCCCAACATTGCAGCGACCCTATATATTACTAATAATTAATTAATTGTAAAGTTTGTGAGGATGTTTGTATTTTAGTCCATACCTAATAGTTGAGCAAAAAATAAACCTTGGAATGTACGTATTACGTGACTTCTATATGCGGATATCAAACCAAGTGGTGCATAATGAAAAGGTTATTTTAAAAACTCCAATATTTATGAACTTCCGTTGCCAACTGCACATTTAAGTAATTAAAAGTTTTCTCAATATTCTAGTTTTCTCGCTCATAAAATGAATGCATTGAGTAACGACTCCAGTGGTACTAACTTTACAAATAGTCGGTCCAAGCAGGCGAACGTCCTGGACCGACGGCGGTGACGTCATAGTGCGGAGGATCCGTCAAACTTGCCTCTCATTTAGATTAGCAGCCTCATCTACACCGACTACGCCCTTGTCTGCGACCTCCAGCTCCAGTACTGACTATGCGTTACACTGTGCACGGCGTCAACTTCACCGGACTGAGCATTTCAGAACGAAGTTCGAAACTACACTTAATTTGAACTCTAAGTTACTGCGCCACAGATGATTTCCTATAGTTTCAACTGCTTCGGTATGTCACGACTGTGATGATATTTTGTGCAAATTTAGTTCGTATTATTTTCTGCTAAGGTTTCGTTTCGCACGTAGTGTGCTGTCGGCTTAGTGTTTTTCATTAATAGTAAGCAGAACTAAGTACATAATGTATTACTCTGCTAGATTATCAATTTCAACTAGGACTTCGTTATCAGAAAACAATATTCATTTTCTAGGAAACTCAGAAAATTTGAAATCAATTTCTAGGAGCTTTCAGAACCCAATTAGGACTTGAATTATTGAATCAGTATTCATCGTCGTTTTTTGTGAAGGTGGCGAAGAATTGACTGGTGACGGTAATGGGGTCGATTTGTGTCGTTTATTGGGGTCGGTGGGGACGCGGGCCGCAATTACGGGCCGCGGGCATTTTCATATAAATCGAAATTATTGCTCCCCGACGGCGCACAGCTCGCGCAGGACAGCTGGCGCACGCCCGGCGCCGGCGCCCTCGCACGTGGCACCCGACGGCCCTCGCTAACACAAGGACGCGGATGCAAGCAGCTAATTCATTGAGCGCCTCGATGACGCACGAGCTTCACCATCTCGTCACAAAAACGTTCAACAAAATCCTGTCAAAAGTTGTAAGCTTGTATTATTTGTTATTTGTGCCGGGACGGTGACGGCCCGGTTATGAAACTGGATGGAGACCCTAAGCATAGGTATAAGTCATGACGAAACACTTTTATTTCCAACATAAGTTAGATCTTTTATCACAAAAGTCCAGAAACTTAGAAATTGGTCCAATTACCTGTCACAGACAGTGTCAGGTCGTAAACACCAGCGACAACATAAAAGTTTTCACTCGAGAAGTCGCCAAATGAACAAGCTGTCGTCAGCGTCTCGGAGTGGCGCGATTTTTATTCGATTCCGATACAATACGAGCGGAATTCTTCTTTATTGTTTCGCTCAAATTATCGGCTCGTTTGCGGAGCGTCGGCGCTGAGCTGTGTGTCTGGCGGGCTCGCCTGCCTCACACGCACACATCCCCCACGCGCTTCTGTACCGAGCTGTCACAGATTGTGGTGCGAAGGGAGTATTTACGTTTTACGAAAATGAAAAGAATAACATAAATAATTATCTACAGCTTTTAAACTTAGTTCAAGAGATATTAGTTCTAACAGTTTTTATACAATTTAACAGCTCTTAAGCTCAGTATAGAGCCTTCAGTGTGCACGTAACCCAAAGCTACATTTAAATACTAGTTGCCGCCCGCGACTACGCTCCTGTGGTACCCGAATAAAAAGTAGCCTTAATGTTATTCTAGCACACATACTATGTATATTCCAAGTTTCATCTAAATCTGTCCAACCGTTTAGGCGTTAGTTAGGTTTAGGCGTGATTGAGACATGAACAAACATCCACACATCCTCACAAATTTTCTCATTTACAAAATAAGTTAGTTCGTATGAGCTAGTGGCCAACTTTTGTGATGGAACTTTTAGACCGCCTAAAGGCCTCCGTCATGGCTTAACGACTTAAAAGCCGGGACCGACAATTGAACGTGCCCTCCGAAGCACAGAAGTGCCCAGCTCGTAATGCCACTTGCAGTCACCCATCCCGACTTAACCGCGCACAATGTTGCTTAACTTCAACGATCAATCAAGAACGTCTAAGCAAGCTACGTCACTAGCACTTCATAAGTAAGATGATATCGGAGTACAAAATACACGTTGGTGCAGTTATTGCACGTTGGTGTACGAGTAGTTATAATCATAATCATAAACATAATGTAGCATGACAGAACATGAGAGCCTAGACTTTCTACTATCATAACAGTAAATATAGGAGCTACTATTTTTACCAAGGAACATCTCAACGAATGCAGAAACCCGTGTAAAACCGCCCGGCGAGTGTTGGCACGGGCCCGCCTCGGCCTCGGGAGTAAATGCTCGGCACTCCCGGCTCCAGGCACTCCGCACTCCGCACTCCGCACTCCGCACTCCGCACTCCGCACTCCGCACTCCGCACTCCGACAGTCGCAACAAACAACAAGGCGCATTATCGCTCGTCTGGCTCCAATTGTGTCAAGTATTTATGAGCAGTTGTACTACAATGTACCGCCACTACCATGCAATGCTGATAAACAGAAAGGCAACTCGTTTCACCAAGCCAATTTTATTGCATTCGTTTACTCGTCATGACTTTAAAATCCAAGAACCAATTGACTAAACCCTTAGTTCACACCGCTTTATTGCATAATGAAGTGTTTGGAAGGAATTAAATCCAGTTGGACATTTAGCGGTGATAGTACGGAAAATGGCAGTTCTATGCGAGTGTGTGGGATGCAGTTCATAATGGCAGATTATGTTGTTCCCGTTGTTGGCAGCGCGAGGAGACGCCGGAACCAGTAGAGTTAACGGCTAAAGTGCGTTTTGTAATGGATTTAGCTTCGGCTTTTAATCCAAATCGGAATAAAAGTAAACCGAAGCTGCCAACTCGCAAGTTGGAATTGTTTCAACCAAAAAAATGTAAAAGAAAATGAATAATATTCTTTTGACGGTCTCGGTGGCGCTGTTCTAGCTGAGACTCCAGATAGGTGGAGTTCGATTCTTGTGGCGGATAAAATGGTTTTGCAAATATTTTATTCGGTTATGGTAATTCCTAGTTTCTGATACTCACTCACACAAGGAATCTTAGTTGGGTGTAATTTATTTACTACCCTATTACCCTACGTTTAAATACCATAATACCATACGTTATACTGTTGATGGAGCTTACCTAATATAAACTCAAACCATAATTTCCACCAAAGCTTTTAATGAGTATTTATGACCGAATTCCAGTCACATTAACGCAATGTCCGTGACATTTTCTTGAAAATAAACACATCCCTCGTCTCCTGGGTTAGGAGTTCCACAGAGTTGCAAACGTCACTGGAGTTCAAGTCGGACACAACGCAGACCTGTTCAGTTCATAACAGTAAAGTACGACGGGTTAATCTACTAACCTTCGATTGCGACCAAAGTTCGCTCATTTCATTTTAATAAAATATTTCTTGATAATGAAATGTTAATTTGCTTTTAGTTAGGTTATCACACTAACATTATAAATGCGAAAGGCTGTGTGTCTGTTCCCACTCGAGTTCATAACAGCATATTATCAGCCTAATGTAGACCAACTGGTCGGCCTATGACTGGGGCAGGTTAAAAATACACTAACACTCGCTACACTATCCCGCAACAGCTAAGTTTCCTTGTTAATCCAATTTCAAACTTGCACCCGTCATTCTACTCAACAAATTCGCCATATTTCAAACAATTCGTGTAAAAATGTAGCCGCAGGGTTATCAATATAGAAACAAAACACGATTGCGCTTCGGAAAAAACTATGTCTAACTTCAGTTGTTTTTTTGTAGTTATCCTCTCTCTATAATGGTACCTACCTACCTGGTTTTGTTACTGATATATGTCTTGTCTTCCGTCGTGTATTGCTAAAGGAAAACTGAGTAACAAATATCCCAGATAATGTAACATAAGGGCAAATAATTTTATTACGACCCAGTGGTTCTTTTATTCCCGATTAATGGAGCCGAGCCCTTTCAGGCGCAGTTATGATTAAAATGTACGAGAAAACTTCTTGCGAATCTTTTGAAGTTAAATGGAATATCGAGTATTTTTTGGGTCGAAGAAATATATAAGCTTTGTGCAAGTAGTAAGTTCTAAGGAAATCTGTTTCGGTTATTTGTCCTATCGTCCTTTTCCGGCCAGTGACTGCTGGGTATGGTTTCTCACACGTGGACTCACTCGAGCACCACCACGTCGCTGATCCATCGAGGTAGTCCTTCCGATCATAAGGTTCCATTCCGGTCATGCCCTAATGGATTACTTTGTTAAAAATATTATAATGCTCTAAATCTATTATCAAACGGCGACAAATCGGATAATATCGTTTGTATAGATATTACAAAAATAAATCGTGAGCAAACTGGCACATTATAGGATCTTTACAAAAGATATAGAAAAGATAAAAGAATCTGAAAAATACAAAAATATTAACGAAAAGTGTCAATTGCACGAAAATAGCCTCTTTAAGGAATACTTTAATCCTTTCACCAGATTGTACTTTGAAAGCACCGGTGACATAGTATCAAGCCGGCCGGCCACCGCGCGCTACGTTGTCGGTCTTACGCGTAAACCCTTACTTCCCGCGGTTGTCTGAGATCTATTGATTATCTTATAAAGACAAAATATGCATATTTGTATCTTCTCCATACCTCCATTGTTACATTGCTGTAGCTTACGACATTGTTTGCGTCGGCTGTGCGGTACATTTCCTGTTTATTGTAAAAATTATTTATTTTCCGAGTGGGAACCACGAAACTCCTACGAATGCAGATATCCGTCCTCCAAGAATAAGTTGTTTAGTTGCGAACTCTCGGCAGGCGCCGCCCCGCCCCGCCCCGCCCCGCCCCGCCCCGCCCCGCGCCGCGTCGCGCCGGGTCGCGCCGTTCCGGATGTTTTATTTGTTGTGAAATATTTGGCGACGTTTTAAGTGCGAACGGTTGAATAACACGACTTTCTGGTGGTAACAAGTCGCTAGCGTATACTTTCTATGTACCTACGTACTTATAATTTGATCAACTATTTTATTCACAAGTTGCGGTGTGACTTGTTGTTGCCAAATGGAACTCGTTACGAAAACTTAAAAGTTCAAAAGTATGAATTAGATTTCATAAAAATGGACATAATACCTAGGTAGGTTCGTAATAAAGTAAGTAACTTTAGAAGACGTATTTAGGGACTCAAAAGATTGGGTATAAGCGATATTGATTAATTTTTATATTTATTGCGAGATTGCAATAAACAGAGTCCAGTGGACATCGGCCGCGGACGCTGTGTTTAGAATAAATGTAATGATTGGGCTCCCCTGTCCGCTGCAACAACTCATACGTGCGATAAATTGAAAGGCCGCGGCGCGCGTGTCGCCCGACACCGCGACACCCCACGGCGTCCTACACCCCACGGCATCCTACACCCCACATGTATATTCAAAGCGTACGCAGGAGTGCAATAACGCGGTGCGATCGAACTCAGTACTACATCTGCAACAACAAATAATAGATAACACCCAACAGTCACATAGTTCTGATCCCATAGAATCACTTATGTTGTGGGTATCAGAATCTATGAACCACATTACCTAGACCGAAATAACTACTTGCAGAACATTCCAAATATTCCAAATATATTATTCCCGCAGCGGGAATCGGACCTACGTCTCAGCCGAATGCTTGCCCGCCATGCTCCCGAAGTCGAGAAGTGTCTTTGATTCAAACAGCTTTATAATTACAAAATAGCCTGCTAGCTAACTAGGACAGAGGAATCTATTAACAATGAAGAATTAGTAGAATGAGAGATCAGCATAGCAGGAGTTCTTTGATTTAAAATGCAGTTGCTAAGTGCATTGAATAATGCAGTGTTGCGCTACTGGCTTTGCATGTACTCGGGCGTCCCGCGGAACATTTCAATACACGGCATTAGGACGGCGCGCCGTCGACTCGCCGCCCTTCGCATTTTGTTTTAATGCACGGTTAGTATATTCAAGTAACGGACAACGGATGGTAGATATACGTTAGTTGAATAAAAGAACCGAGCATTAGACAGCTTATGCTTGTCAGGAGTTACGTGAAAGCAATAAAAGCAATTTTCCAACTTCTGTAGGGAACGTCGTTCGAATACTGACCTTGAACTGAGTTCAGGGAGGATAACACATAAATCAACTTGTTACTGGGAACTTGAGAACTGAAAAGTTACCAAATGAAAAAGTCTCATTCACACTTTCAGTTGGCACAACATGTCGATATTCTTCTTCTATTTTCCTCCACCAGCCAACTTTCACAGTCCGTCCCTCATTTATTTGGCCTACCTCTAGAATACCTTTCACATTAATATTCTAACACTTCTCATCACGTGACGTTCATCCCTCCTCGTGACGTATGCATTTCAATACAACTACAAGTCGTGTTAAAAGATTTAACGCAATTATTAATGTAATGTAAAAAGGGCACAAGTCATCAAAAGACCGGAGCCCAGTCGGCTGGTGTGCTGGATGCGCGGCGTGTTGCCGCCTGCGGGCAGCGACGCGGAAGAGACAGCGGGGCGCAGCGACCGCCACGACCACTTGCACTCATCCTGTAACGCCCTGAGAAGCGGCGCCCGCCACCACACCACCATCATGAGGGAAGCATTACAAAACTATCCCACTTCCTCTATCCACACTAAAATTTTAAGCATGTTTGCATCTGAACTATGCCGAAACGGCATAACGGATTCAAACATACATATACTCACATAAAATCACGCCTGTTTCCCGTAGGGGTAGGCAGAGATCACGGATCTGCATTTGCTACGACCCTGACATACTTCTTTCATTTCATTCCTTCTCATTACATTCTTCATACATGCAGGGCACCTTACCTACTCTTGACCTGGCCCTTTTTCAAACCGTCGCCGATTTGAATGAAACTGGTTTTTTTTATTAGCATTTTTTTTTAAGTTTTTACTTCTATTTATTTAGGATTCGATGTTCCGTGAGTCATCATAAAAACATCGAATCATGCTTAATATCCCGTTACTAAGGAGGTACTAATGTTTATAACCATGATAGTTTAAAAAGTAAAACTTGAAATATTTTTTTGTTTGTAAGACTACTTTGACACAGAAAAGAGTGGGTGCAAATTTTCTTATGATTACTTGTGGCTCTGCCCACCTCATTAGGGATACGAGCGTGATAATATGTAGGTATGTATGTATCATACAAAACGAGCGTAGTTGTTTTTATTGCAGAATTTATCTGAAGTGCTATCTGACGTCCGCAGTTTCTCAGAATGAAAGGCTCACAGCACATTTCATTGTTGCACTTCGATAACACTTCTATCGCTGCTGCGAGTCTTCCTGTGGAGCAACTTCAAGTGTTGTTGTTTGGTTTTATGCCTTTTCGTCGGGAAAATGAACAAAAATGTTAGCATCGGTTAATATAAGTATTTTTGAATCAGCCGATTTGCCAAAGTAACAAAATTACCTATTTATTAACACGAATATTTCAACGTTTAAAACAGTTTTATTAAACACGTTTTGTTCCCACTCTTCTCTATTTTTAAAACAATGGCATCAGAACTTCCTACTAATATTATAAATCCTCAGGTTTGTGAGGATGTCAGGATAGCCAGTAAGGTATAACTTCTTCTTGAGAGGATTGTTGTCATAGTGAATCAGTGACAGGTCAACGGAATTAAATAAAACTTGTAACTATATGTACATCTATATTTTGTGACAAGAAGCAACATTTAGGCTGCGACCAAAGCTGAAGGCTGATGTTAGTGTTTAAATGAAATATTGAAGGGAGTATAAAACATCGCCTTTAAATAATGAGCGGGAAGGGAATATTGATAATGTTTTCGGAACGCGCAGCTGAGCCACCGCCGCCATCTCTGCCACCACCGCCACCGCCGCCATCTCCGCCACCACCGCCGCCACCGCCACCACCACCACCACCGCCGCCGCCGGGACAATCACAGAAACAGTAGGCGGTGCTTACCTTATAGCGTAAGTAGTACACGAGTCAGCTTGATATCATTTTTTTGTACCACGATTGAAACAGGGAAAGTTTTGAATTGAAGCTTCTGAACACTAAGTGGAAGGAGAAATGTCACTAAAATAATTGTATAAAATAGTTAAATTTATAATTGATAAATACAAACTATTCAGTCTAAAAGTAGATATTAAGACAGCTTCTATGTTTCCATTTCGGCACCAGCTCTCTGACTCCAAGTTGATCATGAGGAGATGGCGTGTGGGCGGTGAAATTGAAAAATTACAATGAGTCTGTCTGACACCGGGTGTCGGGGCTGATCAACTCGAGCCCTATTCGCGGCATTCGAAGACAAGCCGGGGAGTTTCCGGGAGGTGTTTGATTGACATCTTACTACTCCTCCCGTTTTACATTCGTACAATGAATAATTGACGGATTTTAAAATGGACGTTTCAATCGAGTTTTATTTTTGACAAGAACAATAAAAGGCACCTTTTTGGCGTAAGTAGATGTTGCTCGTAAAGTTGGTGTACAAGAGGATGGAAGGGCGTCGGTGATCGATCACGGCGGGAGGCGCGCGGCTGCAAGCGTATGATTTTCAATTTAGCGTGCATCGCGTCTAAACTCCGAAAATATCCGCCGAAATATCCGCGTTAGGGAAATTTAAATTGATGGCGCTCTGAAACTCTAGCTTAGCTTCTGACATTTTCTATAAAAGTGTGATGATAAGCGACTTTCACGAGAATGTGTCAGTGAAAGCGAGCTTGTTGCCGTCTCGACTTGCTTTGAAACAAGTTTCTCCTACGACATAAATATTTTCTAATCTCTATTGTAGGACTGAAAATATTATCAGGTAAGGATTTGTGTAATAAGTTTAATTACACAAAAAATAAACGTATACTTACTCATATTGTACTCTCAAACCCATTAACAAAAAGAGATAAAACAACATAAGAGTGACCGGAGAATTAAAAATTTAAGCTACATATTATTTTATTTCATTCTTTAATTCATAAAGTATTGGTAATAGGCCCAGCGTGTGTGGTCACACGTCGGAGCGGCGCGGAGGACGCGGAGGACGCGGGGGGCGCGGGGGCTGCCTCAGAGCCATTCGTAAGTGTTTACTCCGTTTATTCAAATGTGAGGGGCGTCCAGTGACCGGCGCGGAGCCACTTCCAACATCAAACTTTCCTCTTTTCTGTATTGCTTCTCGGACTTAGGCACTTTAAATTCATGAGGAACTCGTAAACATGACTTATTGATGGAAAATGGAAAATCAAAGACATTTAATGTGTACACTTAGAAATAATATATCATCCTACTAAAATCATAAACCCGAAAGCTTAGGAGGGTGTGTGAAGCCTGCGAGGATTTGAAGGAACAGTTTGTAACTATAATAGCATTGGATACGTATAGGTTAAGTACTTTTTATTCGAATGCAATGCTTCAGTTACATAAGTAACTATGTAAAAGAATGCATAAGCACAAACAAAACTAATTTATAGTTGAAAATTCATGGGAAAGTCATTCGGACACCCTGAAACAAAAAACCAAAATACTGTCCGAAAACTCCGAGGGCAGTCAATGAAACATGATGCAATACGTCAAGCTTTCACTGCCGCGGGTCGCGGGCACGTCGCGTGACGCGGCCAGGTCGCGCCACGTCACGACACGCGACGTGGCGAGACGCACGCGACGTCCCGGGTCGTCTCCTGACGCGTGAAATGGAAACCATTGGACAGGGTAGTTACGTCGTCCCTTTTCATACCATTCTCTTTTATTTATTTTGATGCGTACGTATGACATCGGTAACGAAGTGAGACTGCCTCGTTCGAGTGTTAAGTTACATTGCGGCATGATGATGATGATGATGAATCTACAATAGGATTTCTTCACTTAATAGCTGGCACTTAAATAGCGATATTTGTTACTAGAGACCAGTCATAACATGACATGTATACTCATTTATCAAAGATTTTAAATTAAAAACCTAACAACTAATTTTAGAATTTAAAACTTAATAATATATCTGGGTCTCATTAAATCATATCGTTTCACGGGCAACAATTTGAATAAAACTTACTATAAACGTATGCTGGAATAACATGTTGCCACTATTTGTCCAGGAACAACGATGGAAGCCGCGGGCGAAAGCCAGTACGATATAATAATCAGCACTTCCCAACAAAAATCAGCATTAAAAGCTCATGAATCGATTGTAATGTGCCGGAGATAATGAAAGGCGAGCCCGCCCTCCCCCGACTGCACGCGCTCGGGGGCGCCGAGAAAACGCCGCGGCACTCCTGCTCTGTCAGTTATCTGACCGACTGCTGTTAACATAGCGCCTGTTCAATTCCTGTAGCTGGTGAGTCCGTCACAATACTGAAGATTGATCAACTACAGCAAAAAACATGAATTGAAACTATCTATAGACCGTTTGCAACGGCCTTTAGATAGCCCGACTGTTTCTTTTGTATTTTGTAAATTATATTTGTATTAGTTGTAAGTTTCTTTCTGTTAATTAAAATTAATATTATTAAAAAAAAATTGAAACTGGAACAGATGAAAGTATCAAATTCAAAATTGACACTGACCCCTTCTGCTGATCAGTCTTACCTCACTCCGGCCACAGCTTAATAGGACATTTTGTAGTCGTTTACATACACATTACACACGCTCGCAGGTACATTTATATTGTAGTCGTAGTCTGGCTGTACTCGGATGTGCACGCAGGATATAAAGAATGGACACAGGAATGGATCAGCTAACGCAGGACCGTGAGAAGTGCCTAGATCAAAGATATGTTATTGTAGATACCCAGCAGTGGGTGAGATCTAACCGCAGATGATGATGATGATGATTGAAATGGTGGTGAGGAGGTAGTGAGTTCGTTGCGTACCTCGGTCGTGCCGGTGCACGGCGCGCGGCGCAGCGGGGCCTGTAGCGGAGTCCTCGCGGCACGAGGTAGTTGGAGGATTACCTATACCTACAATACACATAGATTTCCTGTCTTGTTTTGCTTCACTACTGCGTAATCTTGATGTTGTGTTGATTGTTTAAATTAAATGATTTTTTTTTTAATTGATTGTTTATTTACTTGAACTCAAGGAATCAGTGCTTAGACATAGATGCAGGTATTACAGCTTTCATGTTATTTTGTCAAAGTTTATAGCATTATCGATACTCAGTTTTAGTAAATGAACAAACAACTTTAATCCCAGATTTCCACATTCTAAAGCGTCTGATCTGAAAAACAACCCACTTTAAAATAAAAAATCTAACATTTAAATTTAAACAGCTGATAGGCCAAACAGTTGTGCAAACACTCTCCATATTCCGTCCGCGTCCGCGATACCCTCCCCCTCCGACCCCCTCCCCACCCCCCGGCCTGACAATCACGCGGGAATCTCTGTTTCTTGGGGTTTTGCATAAATGTGTTTTTGTCACGAAGAGTACATACACAAAGATGGTTCCGCTGATCTCTGAACGCGCCCTTTCGCGATATTGCTACGCTTTAGATTCAAAGTGAGTTTAATACAAGTTGTCTGTGACGTCAAATCTATCCTACGTTAGAATTTGGTATGATCAAATCTTATATATAATACAGCTTTTGTTCAATAGAAAAAGTTGTCTGTTGTAAAAGAAAACAAAGCTAAAACAAGAAGTTTAGAAATCTGTAGATTCCGTTAGAGTATGAAATCCATCAGGTGACCGCCGCCCGGCCGCGCGCAGTCTCGCCTTTCAAAACTTGACGCGAAACAATTTATTTATTTGAACAAACTTGCTCCTCCGACATTCTTACACCGACCGGTGTTATTATGAGTTAACTGCTTCGCTTTGTCGTGCTCTTCACACATTTATTGAAAGTTGTTGATTGTTTTATGGACCGGAAAGTTTTATTCCGCAAATTATCTGAACTAACTTATAAAAAGAAAGCTCTCACAGACAAACACGATTCGGAGCATCGTTTTTATATGTGTATGCAAATTGCAATGGCTTCCTAGTGGTTACATTACTGATTGATTGATTTGCATAATTCTGAGAATACTGAGACTATAATAATCTAATAATAATAATAATCTAATAATCTAATAATCTAATACTGAGATTCTTATTAGTTGCATCGAAATAACAAAAGCTCTTTCTAAATCCAGTCCGTGGCTCGAAGCTGATAGTGAGCGCGCCGCCGGCGCCGGCGCCCGGCCGTACCCGGCGCCGGCGCCCGGCGGCGGCCGGACCCGGCGCTCGGGAGTGCCCACAATATTAATGATCTCGTTTTTACCGCGCCCTAATCCGCCGGAGATTTATGCTATCGCACTCTTCTTTAATGTCTTTTATGGAAAAACTATTCGGTTTAACTCTGTGACGAGGTCGCCATTACTCACCCATTACTTACGCTCCTACTCGGACTCTCTGAGAGTCTCCCCTCACTATCCGTTTCAAAACAGGATCAGCATCGGCATCAGCAACGGAAAGCAATGCAGAAAAGTATGACAATAATAATAATAAAATAATTTATTTTTTCTCTCACAACAACACTTCACAACATCAAACTTTGTTAGGCTGGTTTTGTTTGTGTCGGTATGTCGCGGTTTTATTGTGGAGGCGGCGGGCGGTGCCAGTAGTCTGCATCGGAGTTATACTTAGTCGTGTCACTACTTCTTTTGAACCAGTGTGGTGAAAGGATCTTAAGCGCGCCTCAAAGGCTCTTTTCATGCACTCGATACCATGTTTTTCGTCACCGTTTGAGAGTATCTACTGGCATAGAACACATAATTTTTATTGAACTGAAAACTGACTGGATTTGAACACACGACCTTAGGATCGAAAGGCGGGGCTACCACTAGACCACCGGGGCTCTCAGGAGTTATACCAACTAGTAATCGATGAAGCAAGTGCAGTGAAATGCAACAACAATGGACTAAATCAATCCCTTCATGGACGGCCTTCGCAACCGAGCGCTCCGTGCTCAAAGGGTGCTCCCACTACTACAGCCTTCCCTAACACACACAGCCTGAAAACCAGCTCATAAAACTTAAAATTAAATTACTTTACAAAGCTATCTGGTAAACCGTCCAACACTTCGTTTCCCGGTCCGTATACTCGATAATATTTTTGGGCAGTAAATGTCCAACGGTTATCTGTTTTTCGAGCCATAATTATGACCTGTCAATCGTAACTTCAACTTGCAACTATGTGGGCGACTACTCATTTAGATTTGGAAAATCGCAATAATGTCCTCATTAGAGAACCTCTGAGATGCGAGGCCAGTAGCTGCCTCTGCAGTCCCATAGCATCCGTACAACTTACGATCAAATATTGGTAATGTTTAGCAAGTGTTGAAAGCTGTGTGCCGGTGGGATTGAACCCGCGACCGGCGGACGCGAGGCTAAGTGGGGTCCGGCAGTCCTCGCCCGCGACGATTAATGGCTGCTACCCGTGTTCACGCGCCGCGCCGGCCGCTTTACGGAGAACTATACGTTCGCTCTTCTCTTTGTGAACGCCATAGAGACTCATTTGTACAAGTTAGTAGATACGTTCCTACTTAGATTATGAATACGTAAATTTGTGGAATGCTTGCGTCTTATTCAATTAATCGCTGTACGAATTTGAAAGAAACTTGCAATATGCATGGAATAACATATTGGCTAGTTTTTAAGGACTTGTAACTGAATATCTAATGTGATGTTCTTAATCTAATACTGTATAGTTACTGTATAACTTAAGTGTGTTATAGAGTAGCTATATTTTGTTCATATTGAATAGGACAAGTCGTATCGTCATGACATGAGGAGGTATGCAAATTGTAACATTATTAATTGTAATTATTTATGAGAGAAGGTACATCTTGGACCGGCACGAGGCAGCGCGCAGGTAGGCACCTACTCGCCGGGTGGTGTGGAACAATATTATTGTTTGAAGCTGACAAATGTGTGCGTTCAACAAAGTCCCAGGCGACGCGACGCGCTGGAATTAACAATTGTCACCGAACCGCCCACGAGGACTCACCTTAACAATATACAACACAAAAATATTCGACGTCAAATTAGTGCTTCAAAATGAATTTATAAGTCTAATTGTAAAAGCATCATCAAAACATTACCAAAGTTTTCAAAGATATTTTAGCTGAGAACAAAAACAACGTGACACGATTCAAAATGACTGGATCGTGGTTTATTGCAAAAGTAGGTTTATTCGTTTCTTGGTGTGTTGGTTTGCCTTCCTTCCAGGCAGCGTCTAATAACATAGCGACATTAACAGAGATGTTCCCTGACCGGAGACAGTGAGGTAAGCTTATGTTCAACCGCACACCAGTGCGAGCGACACCGACGAAGCTAATCGATGAATATAGGGATTTTAAGTCGCAGTGTGTTAATGTGTCGGAAGCGAAGGTATTTAAATCGTGCTGATGAGATGTGAGACAGCGCGCTGTGGCGCCGCGGCCGCTGCGTCGCGTCCTTTGTTCTAGGCTTCTCTTTGGCGGGATTAAGGCAGGACACACGCGATAGAGCGCCGCGCGCCGCCCCGCTTGGAATGTCTTCATGTGTCATGCTCAAGCCGCGCAGGTCGGTAAGTCGCAAAAACTACAGTCTGTCTAGGGCTGAATATTGCGCCAACTCAATTTTCTAAAACAAGCTAAGCGTGGGTTCTTCTCTGTTCTTTTAACGCTTAGGCGTAAATTTACGATAGATTTAAAACAGTACAAAAGACATCCTCAGTGAAATGTTTTTAGTAAAATATTTTTGAATTTCTTTTGAACATTGTAACCGGGTGCAACGCTCACGCCACTCTGACCGCGGTTTAGCGGCTGTGTGTGCGAAGCGCCTGAATGCATGCGAGAGCCTTGTAATGAGAACGTGGAAGCGCGGTATTTAATTTAGTGCGGTGAATGAGACCGCTTTTTGAACTATTTGTAATTCTACAAAAGAATAGCAAAATGTAGCTCGTTCCCGAGCACCTACTCTGTGCAAATGATATATAGCGCAAAATAAAATAAAACGACTATCAGAACTGATTTTAGGTGAAGCCACGTGTTTGTGCTACATCATCATCATCATTATCAACATGTAGAAGTCCACCACTTTCCAATATACCTACTTCAAGGACGAATGATGACCATCTTCACAATGTCATCAGTGTATCGAGTGGGGTGCCGTCCCACACTTCGTTTCCCTCCGTGGCCGACATTCAAAAATCTTTTGTTGTACTTGGCATGGATAATTTTCGTCATAGCGACTCGTTACGATTCAGCAGTTCATCCATACAAATTGGAGGAATATGCGTAATACATACGATATGAATGTATCTCCATACCTCATTCAATACTAAGTTATTCAATTGTAGACACAAAGCGATGTAGATACGCAATATCTACCTGCTCCAGGAATGCGAGCATTCCGACAATACATACGTAATGTGCCCTTTGTACCTACTACGATACTACAGTGTAATGTACATACTCGTATGTACCGGCTAAATATATTTTAATATAGCCGATACGAGTATATACAAACGACGTCGTTGAAACGAAGCAAAATCACTACTTCATGTAGATAATGTTTGTAGGTTTGTCTTTTGTTCGTGCCGGATAGAGATAAGGGCAGGAAAGTTAAGGACACAGGCTGCTTTTATATCTAAGTACCACGGGCAGAGCCGCGGGCCGGAGCTAGTCGCTATCATAGCTTACCTGTAAGTAGAAAGGAAAGATTCAACAACACAGTATGAATTATCTAATCTTTGAGATGCCTGTGTGACTGCTTTACTGAACTAGTATAATTTATTAATCATACATACATACACATTATCACGCCTGTATCTCTAATGGGGTGGGCAGAGCAACAAGTAATCCTAAGAAAACTTGCAGCCACTTCTGATTCAAGTTTTAAGATGGATGTGGTAAACCATGGTGACAGGTGATCAGCCCATATAGTTTAATTTATGTCCATCATGTTGATTAATTTATTAATCGACTGTTCATATCTAAGCCGTTTAACGATCGATGAACACTCGCCCTTATTAGGCCAGTTCACTTATCCCGCGGTAATTCACAACAAAACGTGCAAATAGCGTTGAATCATTTGTTTTCTTTGCACAATAAAAATGTATTCTTTCGGCGAGTGGCTAATCCCGCATTGTTCACTCGCGCGCCCTGAACAAGTATTGTGTAGATATTTATTTAACCCGGGTTTGTTTTTGCGGTAATAAATCGCTTCGGGATCGCGTGTTCAGCGCTGAATTACACCTTTGTGTTACGCACAGCTATGTTGTATGTTGTGTGTTGTGTGGGCAGCGCTCGACGGACTTCGTCGACTTATACCGATACGTTGCTATATTGCTATACCGATACGTTGCTACATTGGAATTGCAGGACTTCATTCGTAACTAGTGGAAAAATAAACACAACTAAAATTTATTAATTATTTACATAAACATAGCTCGACTGATCTGTTAGTTGGGTAAAAGTATGTTTGCTTTAGCCAAACATACTTTTACCACGATTCACACGATCTATAGATATTTCAACCTGGGTATCAATTCTTAAAAATCACCGAGTGATAAAAAGTCACCAAAATTGTCCATTTCCATTGACTTTTTCAATTTCGTAGTCTTGAGACTTCAAAATTTAAAATAAATACATTTTGAAATTACTTAAATGAAAGTAAGAATATGAAATTGAAAAAAAACAGCAATGGAAATGAGCCATTTTGATGATTTTAAATCATTAGGGGATTTTTGAGAATTGTTACCCTTATCCAGATCATTATCGGGCGGAAGTGTGTCCAGGTCGCTGACATTGTCCCGCTCTACAACAATGCTGATCTGCTGAGCTTGCTATTTTGGGCCGAGCTCCAAAGTCTATTTTTGCGTACCACAATGTTGCTCGTTAAATTAACTCAAAGTGTATTTATTGGTGGTTTACCTTCGCAAAGAAACCGCAGAATAGCCCTCGCTGACATCAAATGGGCAAATTGATAAACTTGATGTAGTGCTTAAAAAACCATTTACCAGCTAAATAAAAGGTAATTGTTTAACGAATTTCATGATTTAGTTTAATGTTAAATCTCTTTTTAACTAGAACGTTTTGATTTGCCTCAGAGAACCTTCGATAAAATTCAACCTGAATATCGCTGGTACACCTTTCGCTAAATTTAATGTGTACGTGCTACGCTCGTAGCTCGTAGCGAATCGTAGCGGCGTCGTAGCTCAGCGTAGCACTCGTAACTTCATTGAGCAGTGAGAAAGATGTTATTCTTTGTAAGTGTCACGTCCAAATGGTATATCTTATCACCTAAGGAATGCTTAAATTTTTTTTTTGTTATTATCTCTAGGATTCAAAATGTAAAAGCTTACAATAGTTTATATACAAAACGTTTGTGTATAAGCATTTTGAAAACTAATGTTGCGGAATAAGCCGAATCTCGCCGCGACTCGTCGAATACTGTTTCGATCGGTCGAATATTGTTTTTATTAAAACATTTTTATCGATAAGGCAAACGCTAGAAAAACTTTTATATCACGAAATGAGGTACAAAGTAACAGGAATCAGTTACGCCGAAGCCGGTTCAGTTCTAATTCTAACGATAATACTTGCGTTATTTATGGCCGATCTAATCGCGACGTAAACAAACCGCGCCGCGCCGGAACGAAACCTTTTTCGATGCGATAAATTTCACGTGGTGGAAATTAAATATGTTGAAAAATTGGCGCTGTATTTTATCGAAACACAACACATTTTAGGGATATAAAGTAGAGTAACGAAGCGTGGAACATTTTTTGTTAGGTCAGCAACTGACGAATTCCAATTCCGAAACATTCCAAAACTTGAAGAGAAATTCCAATTTCCTTGTCCGTGCGCGACATTCGGCACAACTATCGCAAATGGAGCTCAGCCGAGCGGACCGGCGCGAACACAAATAAATGTCGGCGCGGGTTCGAGGCTCGGCTGAGCTCTCGGAGCCTGTACGGTTCGGAAGCATAATTTACGGATTGCAATAGGAGGCATCGACAGGCAAAAAACCCGATCGGGACCCGACGCGACAACTTCCTTTTTATTTAGATCCGAGTTTAAAAGACAGGAATGCAGGCGGGGCGCTGGATGAACCCGACATGAGACCGCCCGATGAATTTATTTTGACTTATTTTCTAGCTCGACAAAGGATTCTCATTTACGAAAACGTCTACCGGTTTGTCACGGAATTCATCAAACGCGGACGATTCGAATTTCCTCTCAGAGCTCCTTTGGGCTCTGCAAATGTAAACCGAGATAATGAAATCAAAGGAAGCCTTGAAGTAACGACTCGCCCGAAATAAGCTCCTCGCTATTCCGTCTAAACAACACTTGACCTACTGGCGATAAATCACGCGAACAAAAACGCCGTCATCGCGACATCTCGAGTCGTGTCGCGCCGAGCCGTCGAGTCGCGGCGAGACGCGGCTTATTCCGCAACGCATTAGGTTAACGCGCGCGGCGCGGAGCGCTTTGATATGCAAATGTAAGGACCCGAGCGCTGTACCGCGCGCGACTTGAGCGCCGCGACCGCGCGCTCAGCGGAGCGACTAGCAAAGCGGCTAGGCGATAAGCTGTTGAAAACCATACAAACGGTAGAAATATATCGGTGTGTTTTATAGATTTTACTTCTCCGTAGGACCGGGAGTTAAGACAAAATGTAAATTGAGTCCAGCTGCTTCTCTCGAGCATGTCGTAAAAGTCGTTCTTTCTTTCAACATGATGGACCATCTATATGGGCGATGGGCTAGTCACTTGTCACCATGGTTCACCATATCTATCTTGAGACTTTGAATCAGAAGTGGCTGCAAATTTTCTTACGATTACTTGTGGCTCTGCCTACCCCGTTAAGGGCACGGGCGTGATAATAGGTATGTACATATTATCGCTCAGCTCGTAGCGCGTGCGCTGCTCCGTGAAGGTCGCTGCTCAACCCGAATGTTTTTTCGCAAGAACACGAGAACGGGTGTTTATTCTGCGTCGTTATTGCGCGATAGACGCAGGGGGGGGCTTGGGGGGCCGGGGGGAGAGGGACGGTAACACAGTTATTGAGATGCGTCGCGAATAAGTTATTTCGGACTGGGGCTGACGGTAAATGTTTATGAGAGTGATTTGACTCCGTGTCTCCAGGGTTAGGGTTAGTAGGTACCTACTACAGTTTCAAGACTGCGCGTTTCAAAATTAGATCCAAGAAGGGCTCGTAGCCGTGAGCCAACGGTAATTGACAGCACTAGACCCCGCCTCAAGAATACATCTAAATAAGTTTCCAGAGTATATTTTCAAAGCCAGTCCCGACTGTTCCCTACAAAGCTCCATAGGCCCACACACTCGTCGGCACTCCCGTGAGTTTCCACCCTCCCGGGTCTATTGTGCCCTAATGACGCCGAGAGTTGTTAAAAATATTCGGTGCGCGCGCGACACGCTCCGGCGAGCGGCCGCCGCGAGGTCACGCGCCCCGGCGCCGGCCCCGGCGGCGGCATCACCGACTAATACTGCTGTACAGTACATACACCTATCCGCTAAATAACTGAATAAACTCTTTCTCTTCATAATGGCAATCATGATCCTACTAATTATTATTTTTTAGCCAGCCTTTAAGCAATCCCACTCATGGGCCATTCTACTATATGGATGCTTTAAATATTCTTCATAGTTTTGGAATATGGCTGCCAGCAGTTTCGATTCTTTGTAAAGAAGCAAATAGAAGAAGCAATTATCATTCAGTTCGGTTGTATTCGGAAACCAAATCTGAATTTGTAATTCTGTGGATTACATAGTTGCGTCCTGCCTGACTTGCTATCTCGCAACCAACGTGCATGGCTCCAAACCTCACACATTAGAATCTTGATGAATCCCCGACAGTCACATGAAAAGCTTTGTTGCTTTAGTTTAGTCACTGAAGCCTTAAGAGTTCACGAAGAGATCTATTGCGAGGGAGAGGCCTCAGCTAAAGTACTTAAGCTGTATTCTTGATAATTTTTACTCAAATAATTCACTTACAAGAAGCTCGTAAATGAGTATATCAAGAGAAGTTTGAAAGTAGCGTCAGTGACAGAAATATTAATAGGCTAGCGTGGTGTGGGCGACGGGCGTGTCGTGTGGAGGGATGAAACTTATATTGCGAAGAGAGTATGAATATGAATGTGGATGGATTTGAAGGCAGAGGTAGAGGTAGGCCAAAGAAAATAAAATAAAATAGGCGGATGGATTGTGTAAAGAGGACATGGTTAAGAAAGGAGTGAGTACAGAGATGATGGCTGACCGAAGGGAATGGAAGAAGAGAACATGCTGTGCAGACCCCACGTAGTGGGATAAGGGCAGGAAGATGATGAATAAACTCGTAAACAATTTATTTATCTCTATGTACTAGCTGTAACCCGCGACGTTGTCTGCGACATTGTGACCTACGTCACAAGAACGAATTATTAATTTAGAAAGTATTCGGTAAATGTTCTAAAACAGCTGCGCAATGCAGTGTCCCGTTACCAAGCCGGAGCTAATTCAATTAGAAGGTACGGAATTCAGTTGGTCGGTTTGAGTTCGTCGTGATTTTTTTTACAGCTCTCTAACCCTGTAGTTTTTCATGAGTTGTCCCAGACTATACTCGCTATCGACTCTACTAAAAAATGTGTGATGGAACTTGTACAGCGCCACGGAACAGATGTAAATAATATAGTCAGAATGGAGACCCACCTTCATGGACACCCTTCATGCCTATACTTTCTTGATCAGAATTCAGAACAACAAAAACCAAACTACAGTCGCTAGCAGCTAGTCTGGAAAAAAACAAAGTTATGATAAAAGTTTGTTTTACATTAGGTTATTGAACGGGGTAGTAGGCGGAGACCTTTATATGGAGCAGAGGTGCGGGACATTGTTGCTCCAACTAATCGTATTAAATCGGTATCCTATAGCATTAAATTATTAACGCTGTAGTCTGTTTCAGAGCTGTCTACACTGTTACATTATGCCTAGTAGGTACGAGTATAAATAAATAATAAATGGATGGTAGATTAAAATAGCAACGTTACTTATTATATGTTGGAAAAAAGTATAACACTTTTTGGTAAAATACCTCCGCGTTAATCTATCGTCATGCAAAGTTGAGTAAAACCGAGCATCAGCGAGGCATTAGACCGGTAGTCAACATTACAGGATAAGAAGCCACAGAGAGTTAGCTTCTGTAATAGTTCGCTTCAGATTGTCGAATAGTCGGAGGAATCAATACTTATGTGTTCTGATCACGAAGGTATAGGTACTATTACTTTGTCCCTCTAAAAGCTTTGAATAATATAGAAGTAGTTAATAAAACATGAGAACCTTTCTAGGTTTCTGTCGCGTGGGAGTTACCCCTTTGTTTTTCGCTTCCTTGACGCTCAAGTTCTTCTTAAGTAAGTTTCCTAAAAGCGATCACCGCCATGGAAAAATGTTCCGTTGTCTACAGGAGTACAACTAGAGGAGCTTGTAAGAACATTCCCCGACATACCATCAATATCATCAGCTTCCTGCTTGTATCTTTGTTTTCTTTCCTCCTGTACCTACGTCATGAAAAACATCATTCGAGGAGAACAGTGTTATTGGATGTGGATGACATGGGGTAGACCGAAGACTGGATTAGGTAATAGATTGTGTGAAAGGTGTTATATCAAGAAGGGAATTCATCCCCTTCTTATTCTAATACCGTCTCAGCGGTCATCTCAGTAGATGTAGGGCTGATGGAAGGGAGTGGAAGAGAAAAACATATGCCAACCCCCACACGAGTAGGATAAGGGCAAGAGGTCATCATCATTTTCCTGCCCTTATCCCAGGAGGTGATCATTGCAATAAATCATTATCGTATATCGTAATGAACATAGTCTTCAAATGCCGCTGTTCGTGGAACCGGGAGCTAAGTCTCCCAAAACAAAAGGCAAGCGTTATTTAGCGAGTATTTAGCGTTAGCTTTGTTTAGCGCTAACCCGGCGGCCGTCGGAGCTGGAATGTAATTAAAGGAACTTTATTGATTAACTTAGCGGCAGGATTAGCCCGCGCTCAGCTCGCGCTAGTTTTATTGGAGGAAGTGGAAGTGGCGCCGCCGGAGCAGTTGTTGTTACTCAAACACAAGTTGGCCGCAACACTACTTGTTCAGCCTGTCGATGTTCTACGCCACTAACGTTTTGTTCTTATAAATTGTGCAAGTTAATGTATTTGTGGACTAGTTTAGTGCGGGATTACCTGGGAGTAACAGGGCTTATTATACTTGTTATGTTTGATTTATATTCTAGGACTCAGCCGAAGTTAGTATCTGTATATAAATGTACTGTATCAGTAAATACTTATGGACAACATTTTAGATATTTTGGCCTGGATGATTCCAAAATAGATAAAACCTTGAATTGAATCCCGTTACTACAAGTTGGAAGCTGGCACGTACAAAAGTGAATCGTGCTAAGCGCTACCAATCTCACGGAGCATTAAGAATGCGCGGACGGCGACGGCTCCGGCCGGGCGGGCGCTCTGCAGCCGCCGGACCAGCACAACCAGCGTCGCATCCCCTCACGTGCCTACTTGCTGCTAATGCTCCGCCAAGAATCTCTCAAGGTACAAAATCCAAATCAAGATCAATATTCTAAATTACAATAAAATCACAAGGATCTCCTTGCAACATTTTAACGCCTATCCGTAAAGCTACCAAAAACCTTTAAAAATCAATTTGATTCTAGTTACTTTATTCATCTCTAAACTATAGTTTTTGCTTCACTTTGAATCTTTTGATGGCTAAAATTCAATAGATCAAACGGCTATTAGCTTTGATTGATATTTACACATATATTTTAAAAGCTAAAGACAGTCGCTTGTATTGTGACTTTTTTTTCACATTTAACACTTTAAGGTAATCGGTATCGGTTGTGATAAATGGATGTGTTTGTCAGATGTCCGGGCGTTTAACTTGGTCCTTGGTAGGGAGCTGGGCGTAAGCTCCGGGCTTGTCCACGATCGCACAGTTAGCGCAATTACAGCATTCCCGTGCGGATGAGCCGCCCCCGCGCCCCCGCACCCCCGCGCCCCCGCGCCCCCGCGCCCCCGCGCCCCGCGCCCCGCGCCCCCGCAGCCTCCAGCAGTGAGCAGCGACAGGGTTGCTCGCGCGCTGCACTACAGCCAACTTTCTGCTACTCGTAGGTGCTCTGGACGCCAACCAATGATCTTCATCGCCCTGTTGCTTTCACCATTACTACAAAACTAATTCATGACCTCATTGAATTTTCATGCCGCTATTCAAAGCAAATAAATATTAATTAATAGTATTCAAAGCAAATAAAATTCCAACATTTACAGCCATGGCTGTCAGTATTTGGAACAAGTAACCGAGCTAACGCAATCCCTATCTATAAAATCAAAGTTCGTAAATACAGTCGAAAACGAGTAAATTAGATATTCTCGAATAAAGTTCAAGTCTCAGCAAGTTTCGCTCCCGCCTCGGAGGCAGCCCTGCGGTGCGGGCTGGCAGGACGACACACAAGGAATAATTTAGCAGCCTCTCAGAGCTGTCTTACAGCCCCAGCCAGAGAGAGGCAAGCTCCGCGCTGCGCTTCGATAGAGGCGCTGGGAACCCCTTCAACTCTCAAGCGATAGGGTTCCTTCGGCGCCGGGAGCGTGTCTCCGCTCGGTCGAGGCGAGCCGCTCCTCGGCGGAGTGACGCGCGCTGACGTCACCGCCGGCGCCGCGCGCTCCGGCCGGCTCGCCGCCGGATTAGCGCGAGAAACCTGAAGCCTGAACCTCGCTAATGACAATCTGATCTAATCTTAACCCGAACTGTCGCAATCCTAACTCAAGCATTCTTTATGACAACGTTAAGTCTTTAATGAAACCACGTAGTTGTCTCAATGATAACTGAATTATTATATTTATTAACATTGTGAGGTGGCAGGTAGGTATAATAGAAAGTGGGACGGATGAAGGAGATTAGAACAGAAACCTCCCTAGTGCGTTACATCGGAGGCGGGTCGGGGTCGAGCGAGCCCCGGCTGTATTCTATATCGTATTTCGCAGCGCACAGTTAGTCAGTGAATCTGTGGCATGGCATTTCAGGTTTGTACTGCCGAGGTCCGCAATGTACCTACTCTACTGTAATAGAGCTTCATAAAATTGAACCGGATCAATTCGACGGTTACAATGAATCGCCAATGATGAAGGTGGGCTCAATAAAATACAAGGAAAAATAATAATTCGCTACAAATATTTATTAGGTGGCATTGTGCGCAAAGTAACTCCTATTAAAGATGATTGATTGATGGGCGCGATGGGAGTACCGAATAATATTATTATGCCGGAAAAAGTCTATTCGCCAATCAATATCTCTCCGTTTCCCGTCGGAGTAAACATGACTTACCTATGTTACGCAATAACGGAATGGTCATATAAACGAATATGAATATGGAGTGAAAATTACTTTACCAGATTAATAAAATACTGCTATTGTAAAAATGCATTACATAAGTAGGCTCTGCCCACCCCATTAGGGATGCGGGCGTCATAATAATGTATGTGTGTATAAGTTGAGCTGATCTCAGACTGCCTTTTAATTTTTCGATCTGTTAATAACTCAAGAGGCACCGACTTTTGTCGCTGAACTCGTCACCCGTCTCGAAGACGACACAGCCAGTACCAACTACTTATGCTCCCCGAGGGTTGCCTGCACTGAAGAGATACAGTTGCCACGGAGAGCAAACTAATTAACCTGATCCCATTTTTATGGAAGCTTTCATCATCATCATCCGCAACCTGATTCCACGCTTCACCCACAGCTGGGGAAAAGGCCTCCTTTTGTGTGTGCCTTATTCCACGGTCCGTGGTTAGCTAAAATGAATCATTGAAATACTTGAGTACAATGAGTCTGTGGGGATGTGAGGATGTTTGTGAGAGACCATTAGAGCCCACAGAGATCGCTAAAGTCGAAGAGATAATATATAAGGAAGAAAGGTGAACAGTATGAGAGCGTGTTAGATGCAGTGAGTACACCGGCGAGGCTCGGCGTGGCGCGGCGTGGCGTGGCGTGGCGTGGCGCGGCGCGGCGCTGCCAAGCCACGACACAGATGTGCGAGTAATATGCAGTGCCTTAACAGCTTGTATAGGAAAATTAAAAAAAAACCGGTCAAATGCGAATTGGATTCACACTTTTTAATGACTTTTTAATTTTTAATGACTTTTTAATGACTGAATATGCTGGACTCCATTGACATTATAAACAACAAAAATGTAAAATTATGACCATATTCAAGACAAATAAATTATCTTTATCTTTATCTTTATCTTTTACTCCATGAACATTGTCATAACGGCAATAAAAATACACTCTGAAAATTTCAACTACGACTACCTATTACGGTTTATAAGATCTAGCCCGCTGACAGACGGATGGAAAAACGAACGGACAGCGGAGGCTTGTTATTGGGTTCCGTTGGCACCCTTCGGGTACGGAACCCTAGAAAATAAAGTAAAAATATTTATTACTAGCAGCCCGCCCCGGCTTCGCACGGGTATTTAACAAATTAGGATTTTTAGGTAATTTTTTTACACCTCGGGTTACATTATTGGAGTTTTAGTAAGGATCCCTAATATTTTGAAAATAAATTATAGCCTATGTTATTCCATAATAAAGTAGCTAACTGGTGAAATAATTTTTAAATCGGTTCAGTAGTTTCGGAGCCTATTCGTTACAAACAAAAAATCTTTCCTCTTTATAATATTAGTGTAGACAACCGAAAAACAACAGTAATTGAATAAAAATGAACAATATCAGTAACAAAATAACTTCTTATTAATTTCGATGGTATGTACCTAAAGGGATGCTGTAGTTGGTAGAGGATGCTGTGTGCATCATTTGTTGAGTTCCGTCCTCCTCTTAAGGCACCTTATCTAATCGAGCAGATGTTGATGTTACATAATTTATGTGCCTGGCGTCAAATTCCTCAAAATTATCGTCCAATTCGTCATCACAGCCGGGAATCCGTAAGCTCTCCTCTCATTCAATACCGGGCCTCGACAACAAACAGATCTCATTTATAATTTAGTTTGTAAGTGAGATAACGTGTTATGCAAGGGATTCCAAACCAATGGCGTTGAATTTTAAATTAAAATCGTTCAATATCGTGATTTTGGGAAACAAATTTCAACATTAAGTTATTCAGAAATGGTTCTCAAGTTCTTCGATGAAAATACAGCTGAGTTAATGAACCGACCTAAACTGTATATTTAACAGGATTCATCATTATTATTGAAAGAGGAATAATTCCTCAGCAAAAGAAAAATGAGCGCCCGTCACTTGTTCTTCTGCAGCGAAGTATAAAATGTCCGACTTCAAAAGGAACAGAAAAGAAAACGTTCATTTTCCTGCGCGGATAGGTTCAATTAAATCGTCCACGAAAATCGTTTCGCAAAAATCCACGGAAATCTGTTACTTCCGTGGGGAGATGATTTTTGCCCAAGCCAAGTACAGTTGCAGCGATACAATCAGGGTTCCGTATACTTTACTCTAGCGATACCAATAAAGCTAACGATATTGTAACATCGACGCCTTGCTTGAAGTATTTCTGTTGGAGACGCCAGTACATCTAGGAAACGCATGTTTGGTGCGCGCTGTGCTGTGCTGTGCTGTGCTGTGCTGTGCTGTGTGCCCAAATTTCGGAATCGTTGGTGCCGAGAAAGCTGTTCTGCACACTTGCTATTGTTTCCAACATGTTGTTAATTCGCAAACTTTCTATTACTTAAGCGGATCTCTACCATATTAAGCGGTTGCGATGGGAATGTCTGCAGTAATGGGGCCCGTTGATGGGCCCATTAAATATGTACCGGCGGGAATGTTTCAATTCGCTCAAACTGCCGCACGGGCACGGGCCTCGGCCGCGAGTGCTCGCGGGAGGTACGTGTCGGTAGGTAAATGCTAAAACACCTTCAGAGCCTTGAGCGTGCCTGCAGGGCGCTCGCCTACTCCGGCTTGAAGGTACCTGCAGGGCGCTCGCCTACTCCGGCTTGAAGGTACCTGCAGGGCGCTCGCCTACTCCGGCTTGAAGCGGCTGTGCGCGGTTCGACAGCGTTGTCAGATCAATAGAAGTTCCCAATTGTCTTTCTAGAACTTGAAATTCTAGTCTAACTTTTACGCAAAATTGTTTAAATTTTGTATTTGATGAGCCACCAAAAAACTGATTGTACATACATATACATGCATATATTATCACGCCTGTATACCTAATTGGGGTGGGCAGAGCCGCAAGTAAACATAAGAAAACTTGCAGCCACTTCTCCTAAGATGGATATGGTTCTTCATGTTTGAGGATCCTATCCCTTCGTCGACTTTTACGACATGCTCGGAGAGAGAAGTAGCTGGACGCATTCTATGTTTTTTCTTTACTCCCAGTCCAGCCGAGGAGGAACTTTACCAAAAAAACGAATTGTATCCTTTCAAAATCAAATATTGCTATAGATTTCCTGTTCTGTTATAGTATACCCACAATTATTTCCTTGTTCCACATTGTACAACGATCTGTAACGTCCTGTCAATGGAACACTGCACAGCAATAAAGTTGCATTTCTCAACGTCTTGGAACGAAACATTATGCGCGGGATATAATTTATGTAAAAACTTTCAAGTAGCGCCGCTGTTCAAACACTCCGGGAACGAACTTCCATCACTATTTAAAATAAAACACGAGCATCTTAGAGGCAGAATAATACATTATGCCTGTCTACGTAAACCAAGCATTAAATGACGGACACATAGAAAAGTAGAGCAGTCTTGATAAATATGACTGTTTGTTTGCAGTAGGTATCTCGTTTATGGTTTATGTTTTTTGTCTGACTTTTGAAGTTTTTATCAGAGCATTCGCCATCGGTGGATGAATCCCTCCCCCTGGCTCCCCGATAGCTACTTCCATTAATTAACTTCTAATAATACCGTGCTAAGGCGGGGCACAAAGGGATTCCGTAATGACGCGCGAGAATGTACTAACCCGCAGACTGTTGTAATTACCTAAACACCAATTCGAAGAAGACGCTCCGGGAACTCGTTTGTTAGCGCCTACTCCGACTGCCGTACCAAATACCGCCTTTTATTATATACCCTTACTTATATACGTTTTTTCTTTTTTTTGTAAACACATACTTTTAATACATAGTACTAAAACACCCAGACCCGGAAGAAATATTTGCAGAACATGCAAACATTTCTCCCGTAGCGGGAATCGAACCCACGCATCTTGCGTCTCAAAATTATAAAAACCAAAATGCCAGTTTTTGTGCGCCAACATGTATGTTTATATATAATTTAGGCAAAGAGACTAGCCTACCCTCAATTTCCTCCCACAGAACAGTAATACTCGTATTAGTCGACTTATCACGGGATTCCTCCCGTGATAAAAAGTCGACTGAGGAAATTATACAAATACCCCGTACGCGTGGGCACTGCGGCAGCCGCTCCAGTGTAATACAAGAGGTTCTGTCTGGTATTTTTTTCCACGGTGATTGTTAAATAAATAAAAAATCTATAAAACTACAAAAGTTTTAAGCCAAACAGTTGTAGTAAGATGTTTTCAGCTGAATCGCCTGTGACTGGGTCGTTCTAACTCGTGCCGGGGTAGTGCCGGGGTAGTGCCGGGGTAGTGCCGGCGCCGGCGTCGGCGCAGACCGGCGCGTGCAGAGCGCCACCTGTCGACAGGAACGTCAATAAATGCGCTCTCGTTGAACTGACCACTCTAATGATTGAGCGGGACCGACTATGATTTTAAATATACCTGCTATGGCTGTAGAGTCGCCTTTGTTTATGGCTTTATGGATGGATACAAACAGACGAATTTTATAAGGTAGCTACTAATTTTTTTTTTTTACATAACATACCATATACCAAGGAAAATAAAATTAAACTCAACAGAATTTATCCTCAGAATTTATTTATATTTTGTAGCAAGTAAGGTTGAAATTATCATGATGTTGTATTGTTTCTGTTACGCTGAGTTCAGTAATACTAGACAACCACAAAGCTGGCTTTTAACCCTTCGCATATCCAATATTGACGCTGCAGGTCAGCTGCTCCAGGCGCGGCGCTGAGGAACGGTCGCCGCGACATGGCGCTGGCGGCAGGAAGTACCAGATTGTTCATTACTTAAAATCACCCTAACATTATAAAATGTTCATTCCGGCAGGAAGCACGCGAGTGGAGACGTGGCTGCTACTAACTAGGATGTACATGTACCTAGGTAATTATGTCTTCGTACGACGGCCGCGGTTTCTAGGAAACTATTGGCCCACTAGTCGCGAGGCAGCGCGACCCGTGTGCCCCGCAGTTCGTGTGAGGTGCCCCGCGAGGCCGCGAGCGCCTCTCGCCGGGTTACTAAGTACGAGAGATTCACCCGCCCCCATACATTACTACTTGCAAAACGGTGTATGTGGCTTGCTAAAAGTTATGCAACAACAAGAATTGGGTTTCTTGGTGTTCCAATAACCAATGTCCCTATTAATAGGGACATCGGGAGATAGCAGTGGAATATTTTTATTATTACAAACACTTCATACGTTATCTTGTTACAAACGATGAATGTTACAAACGTTTAATGTGATTTAAAAACCCGTTTAAATTAGTTGTTCATATTTTGATGATCATTTCAGAATGCAATTTTATGTATTTTGGATCCGCTTCGTATTCCTCGAGCGTGTTCAAATCAACTAAATAATCCAAATTGCCTGAATTTCGCATGAAACTGACGAGTGATATTATCCAGTGCCATCAGCACGAGCATCCTACTAGTAGGTATATGAATCCTAGTAGTACCTCCACTGTGTTACGATGTTAATTACGTTTGTGCCTCAGTTACTCACTAACGCCGAAAAGGATTTGAATGTAACATAATATACGCAGAATATGATCTAGAATAACATAATTATAGCTCACTATTATATAAATATACACTATAATACAAGTCTAGTGAGCTCTGAAATGTCGACTTGAGTCCATCCCATGCTGAACATGTGCGCCAGGCACTCGTGCTGTCAGTTCACTAGTTCAATATTCTGTTGACCTAGTTATAGTTCCCAATTGAATCATCGCGTATTCATTGTACTCGGATAATTTGATTGCGGGTATCCTCTCACTTACAAATAATACTAATACACTTAGAATATCCCAGAACTCATCTCAAAAGAAGAATTAAGATGTGTATTTTATAAATTGAACGTTGTATGCAAAACCTTTTCAGATCGATTCTATTACTTATAACAACAATGGAACTTTCATCCATAAGGAAGGAGTAAAATATATAATTCTAAACTAAAAATAATGTTTGTGAGTCCGTCCTAGTTCCCACCGCGCGGCAACCCTCGCGCGCAGTCGGAACTGCACAAAACTCTGTAATTGCGCGTGAGGCATGTATTCAGAAGTTGCCCCGCGACTGCCCCGCAGCCGCCCCGCAGCCGCCCCGCAGCCGCCCCGCAGCCGCCCCGCAATCTTCCCGCGCCCCGCATTTGAACTATGCCATTACGGTTTAATACTTGCATTATGAATGCGCGCTCCAGTAAATGCAGTGCTTTATACTGCTCTTGTGAATGAACCGTACTCGTACATCCGCACTATTACGAGTTTTTCAAATTGCTGTAGTTCTCGTAACCGAACAAACTTCACGTCGCGGAAAACCGTTTCGAAACTGTTTTTCTATTTTGATACACAATAAAAAACGTCGTAATTCAGAATTGAGAATTTAAAATAAATGCCCTTAACATTATTGTGTTCTTAGTTGTACTGGGGTTCTCTTACGAGTATAAAAGCCTCTCAAAGCTGTCGAAAGTAAAACTGTTTAAAGTACAAGTCATAGTTTAAAGACAAATAGTGATAACGCTTAGCAACGTTTATAAGAATTTCGATAATATTTAAACTTCACGATTTCAGTGTTCACGCTTTTACGGTATTCGGCATGGGCTGCGATAGCATGCGGCCTGTAACTCTCGCAGAGCTCGTCCATCACGCTATCAGCGCGGCAATCTCCCTGCAATCTGACACTTGACAATGTATCATGCGATGCGCTCGCGCAAGACTATTGTAGTGGGACTCCGCCGCTGGGCTCAGGTATTAGCTTACTTTGTATGAAAATGTAGGCGCTGGGAAGAGTACCTACTGGTCTACGGCCATGCTAAGCATGATGACATCACCAACCGACGTAGTCCAGTCGCGTGCGTCGCCGCGGCTTCAGTTAAACAGATGAATGCACAGACACACACTGCGCACGCCGCACTCCAGTCGTGGCTTTAACTCCGTGGAGGAGTTCATTTTATTAGTATTAATAAAACATTTCAGGAGTGACATAGAAAAATCACACTTATTCAAAGACTGACCAGTTCGTGTCATTATTCACTAAGCCGGAATGAACTCAGTTAACTAAGGCTTCATATGAGAGTAATCGGCGTTATCTAAGGGCTAATTAATGCGTTTATTGTTATCGATAGCCCCCTAACTATTAATTACCATAAACACTGATCAAGCAATCGATGCAGGACGCGGCGGGCGTGCGCCGGCTGCAGCGAGCCGGCGCCGGCACCGGCACCGGCACCGGCACCGGCGGCCGACGTTGGATAGCTCATCCTACGACGAGTCGCTGCTGGGAAACGTATTGTAAATTCAAATGCAATATGTACTCTCTTGTCACAGAATAAGTCTGAATATTGCGTGAGCTGGCCGGCAGGTGGATCTGGTGGTTACTATAATGGTGAATGCATAGTCGCAGTTGTTTTATCCTACTGATATTATAAATCCGAATGTTTGTCAGTTCGTGAGAATGTTTATAACTGAATCAAGTATTTGCTGATGCTGGATTTGATTGAGGCTTAGATCATAATGTACATTTGATGAAAAAACACGGGCTACTTTTACTGGGGAGTGATGCGAAGGCGCGGCCGGAAGCTAGTTTGCTGTGCGTGGAGATCGGCGGCAGATCTATCGCATCGCAGTGCGGACAGCTGCGATTGATTCCAACTGATACCTGCTGCGCTCTTTTGCCTTTTAAATGAACATGAAAATGCATTTCACTGTAGATCGTGTCGCGGAGTCCAGTCTAGGCCTGAGCCTGCCCTCCAAAATATCAATATTTGCAGGACCTCGTAAATGAACGTCTTTGATACACAAGCAATACTGAGACGTGGAGGCCCTGAGACCGTGGGTCGCGCCGGCCGGAGACCCGTGGGTCGCGCCGGCCGGAGACGCGAGCCCGGCGCGGCGCGAGGGGCGCAGGTCGGGGGTAGTTTTTGCAATCGTGAATTATTTACGTTTCGCTAAATTGGTTTCGCGTCGGATTTAGCGAATAAACTGTTTATTCGGATGCGTGTTACCGACTTTACACAATTGCGCTTTAAAATGTTATGAGGTTAACTAATTAATTGGTGATGCGAATTTCCTTTTGATAACGAATTGTTTGAATTTCCATAATTCAGCCAATGTTAGTAATTAATAACACGCGCTGTATCTAAATTCGAGAGCAAATTTGTTTTCATTAGTCATTATTATCGTTTCGTGAGTGTTTATTTGCAATTAAATCGACAGCAATTAATTTCGGAATGGACATTTGTTTGAATCCTCATTTTTGTGGTTTGCGGCGCGGCGGCAGCGTGGCGGCGGCGTGGCGAGAGCGGGGCGGAGGCGGCGCCACGCGCGCGCTTGTGTAAATAACTTAATTATTGGGTTTTATTTCACCATTATTGTCCAGCTTATTATCACTGTACGTTCAGTATTTAATTTTAACTTCATTTAAAATAAGGTCCTTCCGGGATAATTCTGCAATTTCGTTTTCATTTATCGGAAAATTTGAAACAGATCGCGAAAATATCAAACATTTCATTCAATTTCATTTCTATTTTGTGACATTCGGATGATTCCATCAAAACTGTCAGCCTAATGAAGTGAATTATTATAATTGGAACGACAAAAGGTGTTTTTTGTTTTCTTCAAAGAAAGTCACGGTCGGCGATCAAAGCCGGCCGCGTCATTAAGGAGGTAACTACCTGGACAACGACGACACGCGCCGGCGCCGGCGCCCCCGGGGGAGCGCAGCGAGCCGCCGCCGCCGCCGCCGCCGCTTGCGAGCCGCCGCCGCCGCCGCCGCTTGCGAGCCACCGCCGCCACCGCCGCTTGCGAGCCGCCGCCGCCGCCGCCGCCGCCGCCGCCGCCGCCAGCGACACTGTGCCTTGAGAGATGCGCCTTCGATATTTAGACGAGCTATCCACTAGACTCCACATCTTGATGAATGGTCTACTCAAATCAGTGGCTTGAAGTTGTACGTCTTTATATTTTATGTTTTTTTCATGTTTGTCATTTTTTATCAGCATTACCAGATTATTTTTTACCAGACAACAGCATCTACTGGCATCTCTAGCATCTATATGTCATTTTATGTAAGAAAAGAATAACACCTTCATATAACTATAGACATGCATTGTGGGAGAATTTGTAAGTATATTTAAACCTACGTTAAGTGTCAGCTAAATATAATAATGATGTACTCGTAGGATTGTTGCAATATCACGTTTGGTCAGAGAGTCTAGAGGTTGGTCCCTCCGCGGCGGGAGGAGGGGGAGCGGGGGGGGGGCGCCAATTACCACTCGTAATGGACTCGTCAATTTAGAAAGCGCTGAGGAATCTTTTAAAATGCATAAATATTACTTTGCACAATTTATTAACGAACATTATATTTATAAACCAGTTACTTTCTCGAGATACTTATTATAAGGAGGCGGAATTAATTTTTGTGTTCCTGCTGTTGGCTTATACTAAGTTCACTAGTATAATTAATTGAATGCGCCCGCCCGGCCGAGCCAATCACAGCTCGAAGCCAACCAGCACGCTGAAGTCGAGAAGTACCTCCGTGATGTACCTGGTCGGAGCTCTCTGTACCTCCGTGATGTACCTGGTCGGAGCTCTCTGTACCTCCGTGATGTACCTGGTCGGAGCTCTCTGTACCTCCGTGATGTACCTGGTCGGAGCTCTCTGTACCTCCGTGATGTACCTGGTCGGAGCTCTCTGTACCTCCGTGATGTACCTGGTCGGAGCTCTCTGTACCTCCGTGATGTACCTGGTCGGAGCTCTCTGTACCTCCGTGATGTACCTGGTCGGAGCTCTCTGTACCTCCGTGATGTACCTGGTCGGAGCTCTCTGTACCTCCGTGATGTACCTGGTCGGAGCTCTCTGTACCTCCGTGATGTACCTGGTCGGAGCTCTCTGTACCTCCGTGATGTACCTGGTCGGAGCTCTCTGTACCTCCGTGATGTACCCAGTCGGAGCTCTCTGGCGAATGCTTCACGTCCTCATGGTTACCTACGGATTTTACAATTGTCATATTTTTCAAATAGCTCTATTAAGTACTTTTATTTTACAGATAAAAATTGTGATAAAAGCGTTGTTAAACTTATTTTGGCACTATTGTGCTTGCAATAAAAGCTTCAAATTGGCAGCAATTTGGAGCATTTTGCTAACTATCGACCCACGTAGAAAATTCAACCAATTCTTTTATACCTCGCCAATTATGCCATTTTACAACATCGTTCTTTAGTCGATAAAATAAACATTTTACATTTTGACGATTGGATCGTTAAACCATTTTACGAGAAATGCTTGTAATCAGGTTATTTAGATCCCCGTTTATGATCCCGAAACCGATGGTGGGAACAGAACCTCTTTCAAACTCACTCACATCATCAATATCAATCAGTCGGTATCAGTAGATACATGCATACCTCCCTTCCACCTACATGTCCACGGATCCTAAAATATGCGCAGCTCGTAAGCTAAGCATAAAAAAAATCGGAAAGTGTTCGTTTTTGTGGATAAAAGCCGAGTTTCCGGTAACCTTATCGCAGCAAGGTGGAGGGGGTAACACGCAGTGGAGGGGGGAGTGCTCAGATCAAAGGCTTTCGCTGTGGATTAGCAGGCTGTACAAATAGTTTTGTTCCTTATTGAGACTAACGTAAGCCGGAACATACAGACTATTTTTTATCCGGATATTGATTTCCGAGTGAAGCCACAGGTGGAGCACAGTTGAAAAGTTAATAAAATAATAACAAACTCGATCTGTTACGGTTCACAATCAGACGATATGAACCACAATTTCATCGGTGCATGTCCGTCGAGTGCCCTCGACTCCGAGCCCGCCTCCAGGCACCCGCACATCCAGCCGGACGGCGCAGCGCCGGCGCCGGCCCTTCCGTGTGATTATTGCCTATCTTCTGAAAACAACTGCAAATACTAAAACAATTAACAGCAGCAATCAGTCGGTCCTTTAGCAAACATATACCGACAAACTAACAACAAATGGAGCGGAGCAGAACACATAGTGACGCGTGCTGATAATAACCGATGGAGTAAGACTTACTGGAAGTCTTACTCCACGAGAGATCTTACTTCAAGAGACACAACTGTGTCAACTTCAACGAACTAGCTGCCCAGTTAGTACCATAATAGTACAACCATAATAGTCAAAACCATCGGCTACAGATAGGGACCAGACTAGCACAAAACTGTGATGCATGACTTAAACAGACGATAGCCATGCACAGCGGGAGGTGCAGTCCGGCTGTAGATGATAATGAAGCATGGAAATGTATTATTTTCTGGTGGATAACTTTAAGTATAAAATCAAAAGCGGCGGAGAGTGCGGCGCGGGGCGACGCAGTCGGCACAATCCACAAACTTTGTCAATTATCCGGTTAAATATTGACCCGCACCTAATCTATTCATTGCTCTTTCCTCCGCGCCGCCGCCGCCGCCGCCGCCGCCGCCGTCCGGTTTACATCCGATGGAGCCATTATCCACTTTGTATCTAGAGAAAGGTTTGCGAATATCCTTCTTATTTATACATGCGAACTAGCTTCCACCGGCGGCCTTGCTCGCACCTACCCGGTAAAAGGTAGCCTAAGCCCATGTAACCCAGATCAGAACTACATACATATTTCTGACCTGGAAAATATAAGAGATTAGAATATAAACATTCAATACAATCATTCTTGCATTCTCACAAACTTTCGCATTTATAATTTTACGTGTGGAATTTTATTTGTTTCGGCCATGATGCGCATGAGTAGATAGGTGGTAGGAGTATTACAATTTACAGTAATGCAAAAAATGAAAATGTGTTGATGTCTGTTTGCACTGCAAGTCGCTGGCGGCAGATAACGGCGATCGATCAGTCTTTTTGCTGCCGATACTTGGAATTGTTTGCTGAACAAAGCGGCGGAGGGTATTTTTAGGTCGGAATTAATTGTAGAATTTACAATTTAAAGATATTGATGGAGTTTGGAGCTGTTCCGAGTTTGATTGGATATCGGCGAGTAAGGCGCCGCGCCGTTACTTAAGTGCCGGGTTAGCAAGTGTTAAGAACCGCGTTAACCCTTTACAAGAGGTTCTTACAAAATAATAATTTAAAAAGTGACAGAGTAGTAGATACACAACAAAAAATGAAGAAATAACTTAATATTTAAGTTATTCGTGGTACCTTTAAGTAAAGTTATTATGTAATGTGTTGTAGTCATCTCATTCCAGGCGATTACAAATTGCAACTCTTGCCATCGTATTTCAAACAATAGATCGTACAGAATCATGTAAATTCTCCTTAATATATATTTTGGCTCCAACTAACAACATTGAGTCAGTTATCCCAAGGGTTGTGAAGGTTCCTCTTCACAACAGGAGAGTGCTCGACCTGTCGAATAAACAAAACACACATTAGTGAGTCGTCGGCGCCGGGGGGAGGGTGAGGGGGGGGGGGCATCACATCATTTGCATCGCCTTGTCATGGAAATATCCCGCGGCGGCTGTTACTGTGATCCTCGACCATCCTGCGACGTCAGCTCCGCCACCTGCCTATAGCTCTGATAAGGGCCACTTTTCACCACACTCGTTTCGACAATCCGGGTGTCGCGTTCCATAGTACAGATAATTTGTTATAACCTCGACACAAGGAATTGTAAAGTGGGACAACAATCTCATTTTTTATTTATTTTGCTCTAAAATAAATTAATAGAAGTTCTCCTGGCTAGTTTTTTTACAGGCTGAGCGACAGAGCCAAGGAAGAACTGTTGAAATACAAGGTACGTACTTACCTAGCAGACCATAAGTAACTTGCTTATGTTCAGAGCCGTGTGACGTTGTTACTCCGCGAAGTGCAGTTATCAGAAGTCTAACAGGAGGGAGCGGGATCATTCCCCGAATGTGTAATTAGGGGTGAGTCGTAATTATCGAAGTGGACACGTTTAATGCAGAAATGCTAATGCTCTAATTGAGGTTTTGAACTGGCGATATTGTTTGAATAGTAAGTACTTCAAACGTATCGGCTTCAACCCTATATGCCCACATGCAATCTCCTTTTGTCCCCTTAAATAGAAGCACTTTTAGTGCGGGCATTCGGACGAGCCATGTCCTCGTGCGATGCCATATATTTATGTAACTTATAGCATATTGCTACTCACTGAACGCTTGTCTTGTTTTATTACAGTTTCCATAACAAAAAGTCTCCGCTCACTACCCACTTACATAACCGGACGGACGACACGAAAAGGAAAGCAAAGTCCTGTCAAATGTTTGGTTGTCAACAATTTTGGTGCGAAGGGCCCTGAGAGCCTTACTTTTGCCAGTTTGTATAATCATTATTTTAAATTAATACAATATCTCTCAGAGGACCGAGCATCATTCGTTCGGCTCTATTTTTTTTCATTTTTAATTCAAGCAGAAACACGCGCTTTGAGAACCGCCTTAAATAATTAATTTAAAGAAAACTACTAAATATTCACGCAGCCAGAACGTAATCACATTAATCCCAGACTCGGCACTTAGCTCCAATATCAATTGAAAAGAAAAGCAGAGTTTCAGCAGCAATCAAAGCTCCTAATTCCAACAAGCATTTAACAACGAATTAAGAAATAGTGGACTTTTTAGTTTTAGAAAGTGCTCGGTCGGTACACAGCCCGCGGTGAATAGCTAGGCCAATGCGATGTGCCAATGCGATGCTGCGGGCACCACTACGAAGTGCGCAAAGTGACCCAGCCTCTCAAGAAAACCTGTGGCTAAGCCGAAGTTTGTCGTCGCAAAGTCGAACTAATTACGAACATAATTAGAACTCGCGCGCTGACTCAATACATCTGCTCTATAATTGAACAGCTGTTAAACGGCGGAAGACCGAGGATCATGCAGGCTGAGGCCTCGCCTCGTGCGAGAGGCTTGTTCTCCACTTTCTTATCAGGTCGTCGAGCGCTTCTGTGCGAAGTACGCATTATAATGTGATGTGAGTGACACAGCAGACGTATTACTGATGCCAATCGGCAGCGGGAGGAGTTGCCTGTCGGTAACTAGCGGCCATTAGCGACGCTTCACACCGACCGACGCCGCACCACCGACCGGCCCGAGGCGGGGAGCGGGGAGCGGGGAGCGGGGAACGGGGAGCGAGAGCGGGGAGCGGGGGGATAGTCCGGAATCAAGTTAGATGGTATCGCGCTAATTTTGATTTCACCAGGACATCCCATCCCATTACCTTATGAAATCCTTCTCTGACAATTAGAAATCCGACGTTTGTGCAGGTTTGTGTTACGCCGTAATGACTGAAACATTATTTTATGAATCTGAGCAACACAAAGTATGTTGCTCACATAAAAATATAGGCTACTTTTATGCAGTTACCACGCCAGCAAAGTCAGGCAGGATATTTTTCATCACTTTTTTGTTAGTCATGTTTTGTATTTGTTTGACTTCAAATCCTCCTTAAGCAATCAAGAAAAACTACTTTGTAAAGTTGCGCAAACTTAGAAAAAAATCGGTCAAGTGTGAGACGAAATCGCACACGAAGGGTTCCGTACCATCGTACATATTATATAAATGTTCCTTGTATTTTTTTATTTTATTTAATTTTATTATTTGCTGTTATAGTGGCAATAGAAATACACATTCTGTAAAAATTTGAAGGGTCTATTACGGTTCATGAGATCCAGCCCGCTAATAGACCGACGACGGATGGACAGAAGTTTAGTAATAGGGTTCCGTTGGCACCCTTCGGGTACAGAACCCTAACAATCTTGATCTACTTCTTTGCGGTTTGACATTACCTCTGGGCAAGGTGATAAGAAGTAAACTTTTTATCACCTGAGAAAGAGCCAGTGACTTGGGAAGTTCTGAGTGTATCTATTTGTCGTACTGTTCTAACATCATCATATTCGGGGAAGCAGTGAACCGTTCATTTTGATAATGTATTCGGCCCCGGATGTCTCAGCGTGAACAATAAACGTACGTCTTTATTCCGAGCTCCGTTAATATTTAAGCACTCGTGTCAGCCACAGTAACTGCCGACAAGCAGTGTGCCCCCCCCCGCGCGCCCCCCCGCGCCCCTCCGCGCCGACATCAGTCTCCAGCTGCAGGCAATGTGAGTTAGTAGGGTTAAGAGATCTTCACGCACCACACCTTGCATGACCAGGAGTTCAAAGAATCAAAGCAAAAATGTTTTGTCTATGAGGAGGAACAGAGACGGTCCGGTTTTGGAATGTTTGTGGCGTAGTGGGTGGAGACCCCAAACTAAAACATTTTGCCTTATTATGTGACCAAAAAAACAGAAATCAAAAACAAAATATTAATTACGATGAATAAACTTGCGAATATTTTTTCTCAAATAATCCTTTATAAGAGAGAATTCAATTGACTAGTATCAGTGAAAGCTGTTGCGGGGCCCCTGTACTTGTACCTGTACCTGTACCTGTACATACCTGTAGCCTCGAGCTCGTCGGCTCCGTCTTACTCGAGGCTCTTCTCTTTGAAGCGCCTCCGAAACTATTGTTATATTCGGTTTGTGCCGCGCAGGCCCTTCCGAGCTTAAAAACAAAAGCTTACTTTATTTGAACTCGATTGTTATCCCCCGGCCCTTTCCTTTGTGCACGATAAGCCGAGGGGGGCGGCCCGGGGAGGGGGGAGGCGATCGTCGATAGGGATATCCTTCAAGGAACCACTGAATACTAAAGCTACAAGCGGTAGACTGACTACCTCTCGCTTTACTGGACCGAGTCTAAGTACCAGACGGAAACTAAAATTGACTCGAGTAACCACTGCACGTTACTAAGTGGATGTTCAGTTCTTCCAACTATCTAAGGTGATTTTCATATCATTTTCATAGTGATCTATCATGTGTCAAAGTATTGCACTTCGTCGTAGCATGTTCGCTCACGAGTAGCACTAGCTGAGTGAAGTTCCTCGGTGGAATCACCGGGCCGCCGGCGCCGGGTCAAAGACGTAAGCTTTATATATTTTAGAAATATAAAGAAAATATTGAAGCTTCTCTACTGTTTGTACAGGTTACTTATTCGGCTAGGAAGGGATTGCACCAAATTGAGGTAAGCGGTGCTCCGGCAGATAGCGGAGGTGTGCGTGACGGGTGGCAGGCGCGCGCCCGCCGCCCGCCGCGCCGCCCGCCGCCCTCCGCCCGCCGCCCGCCGCGCCGCCCGCCGCGCCGCCCGCCGCCCGCCGCGCCGCCCGCCGCGCCGCCCCGCGCCTACTTTGTGTACGATGCGCTTTATACCGCGCGTACTTATCCATCTCCTATAGAAACTACTTTTGATTTCTAACTTTCAACCATTATTACGGTCGTTTTGTGTGAATAAAATTCTTCTAACATTTAAAATAATAATAAATATAAATAAACGATAGAAAAAATAATAAGCTTTTATTTTTACTACACACAAAATACTTATCAAACTGAAACCCTTTTGTAAATGTAATCAAATATAATCTACGTATTATTTAGAGTACCTAGTAGCCGCCGCTCTGGCGTAGGCCATCATAATAAATAGTCGTTATAAAAAAAAGTAATCCTTGTCTTTGTAAGTGTAGTCGAGATTCAGAGCAACAAGAAGTTCCCAGCATGGATCGAGGCGTGACCTCATCGCAGACAACTGCCAGTACAGGCGGCTCGGGCGGGTACACTCGCCTGCACTAACATGTATTATATGTCACCGTAAAATTATAAACACCATAAGATTAAAATCTATCTTAGGAGTTTAAATCAGAAGTGGCTGCAAGTTTTCTTAAATACGGGTGTGATAATAATTATGTGTGTATAACCATCTTGCGAGATTATAAATTGTTGAAATATTGTGAACCATAACATCCTACTAACAATTTAACTGCTTTAAATATCTAGCTCATCGGCGGACGCTGCCGCGGCATGCTCGCTTTATGTTATTTTCAGATATCTTTTTAATAAGTATTCTTGTAAAATATGTTTGTTATTGTACCTTGACACGATTATGAAAATTACAAAACGTATGCATCTTATTGAAGGTGACTGTCCGGGGCCTCGTTTCACAAAGGACGAAACCGAGTCGAAACGACTTCTGTTTACCGAACTTTTGATAAGTTCCGCCTGTTCCGAACTAATCTTCATTTAATTATTATCTCATTTGCTCTTTTATTAAATCAATCAGTCAGGTTCCGAGTTCTTTGGGGGCCGAGGATCTCCGTTTAACGCACTGAGATACTCAGTACTCGGGTAGATGCAGACGTTATGTCAAAGAACAATACGAACACCAATATTCCTCTTAGCACAGGCGGCTGTGGCAGCGGGTAGAAGTCGGCTAGAAGACAATTTTATTATTCTATAAAAACCTTAGTTTAATTCGTCTCTTACTATTATATCGTTTTCCTGGTAGTTATACCTTTTACCAAAACAAATAATTCGGGAAGACAAATGCGACGACGCGACTCCTCTGTTTCATCAAAAGTTAAGCCACTGTTTAAAATGTGTCCGACGCGGAGCCACAGGTTCGCGGGAGGCGTGGAGCACCTTCCTTTAATTAACTGCGCGTCGGTTAATTACTGCAGAGGGTCGCGATCTCTCCTCGTGATTATCTCGTGTATCAGGTCTTTCGTTTCTTCGCTCCACAGAAATACAAACAAAGCCATACGCAAAGGCGTAGTTGAGTGTCAAGTACTTCTACTCCTACTCGTGTCGCCAGCACTTTCAAACGGTGGAAGGCTCAAAGCGCCAAACTAAGGAGTCTGCCCAGCGCACGGCCTAACTGAAAATCGCAGAGTTCCCTCTGCCTTCATTCTCTACTTTTTTCTGCAAAATTCATATCAATTGGCAATAACTATGATGTTTTAAGGAAAAAGAGACCCAATTGCAACATCGAGATTCATAAAGTATGATGTTTTCAATGGTTTTACTATTGCAGAAAAAAAATATACCAAGAGTTTTACGAGTACTATATATTACTATAATATTTGTTTGTGTTTTTGTCTCTAAACAAAATATGTACATTATAATTTAGTTCGCGTAACTGATGAGCAGTTTTTGAACAACGTTACGCCGCCGCCGCCGCCGCCGCCGCCGCCGCCGCTCCGCGCGCGACTCGAACACCACTCTTTTCAATGTCGCATTCGTATTTACAACTTCAGAGCACCATACACATTTATTCACAGCCAATACAAAATACATTTTGTCTCCAATAAAATAAGGTTGACATTTCTATAGCAGCGTGTATTATCAGTGGGGTGCCAGAGCCGGGGCGACTGAGATTGAGATTCAGTGACATTTTTAATGTTACGATATGCATGGGGTGAATGTTTTAAATTAAATGAAAATAAAGCGAGCTCTACAAAGAAAGGAGATAAAGAAACGACAGTTTATTCTGTTGAAATAACTGCTGTATTTTTGCACTGCGTTTGGAAAAAATAATTTGCCGTTGATGAACTATAGACAATACTACTTGTAGGCTACGAATATGTTGACAGTACTCGTGGGCAGGATGTTCAGAGGAAGATGAACAACTATCCAATAAACAAAGGCGTGGAGAGCAGAAGGGGTCGCATGCCCGTCCTGCACGAACAGCGGCGCGGCGCGGCGCGTTTCCGGCGCGATCGAGTTATTGTGCCACGTAAAATTGCAAACGTAATAAAAACACTCGTATTTCACGGAATAAAGTCATCATTTCAGTTTTCATTCGGACGAGGCCATTTATCGACTCGTGGAGGGGCTACGCGCTACGCGGCTGCGAGCTACGGCGTAGCGTCCGTAGCCGGAAGCGGAAGTCGTTAGCTGCCGCCCGCCGAATGTTAAATGTTATCTGGCGATGCGTCTGAGTGACGTCACGCGGCAGCGGGGCGCGGGGCGCGGGGCGAGGGGCGGGGGTAGAGAGGGCTACACTCGCCGCGGGCGGCTTACATGCAAGCTAATGTGTAGCATGATCGCGAGCCCATTTAACGTATTCCAATTTGAGTAAGAATCCAGAGGGTAAAATGGGAGTGGTTGAACTTCAGTAACATTTGAAGCATCCTTTCAAGTTTTTGGGACATGAGAATAATTATGTTATGTCCGAGCCTGTAGCTTAGACATTTGTCGCCTGACAAAGTGTGCAAGAAGGTTTAGCTATTTCTTCAGACGCAGTATATCATCTCTTAGGCCCATGATCTACTCGTACTAGAATTATGAGCTAGCAAAAACATCGATCATCAAAAGTTCCGCACATCCCTGCAAAGGTCTCCGCGGCTATACAAGATCCGGGATCAAAGCGAGCTGAATTACATTAATTAGATCGGTGCGGGCCGTCCGTCGGTCGGTCCTACCTGCCATTGAGACGTCCGCATCCAAAGCCCCGCAAAGTATAGAGATAAGTCGCTCAGGACTCGCCGCGCCACAAACGTACGGATTTCGAAATAACATTTTGTCCTAATTCGCTCGCCTCCAGCGCAAGCCTTCATAATTTGTGTTAATTAATAAACGAGGCGATCCTGTTCCTATTTAAAAATACCAAACATTCTGAATGTTAGCTAACTTTTCCAAACATCACAAAACTGACCAACTGACCATAACATGTTCTCAACTACAACTAAATCATCCTCCTTCTTTTTCAGAGCTCACTGACGAAAACTACACTGAAAATCGCTATTCTACAGTGGCGTTCAAGTGATTAATTTATAAAAAAACTGTATTCCAAGAACTTATCTTCAAAACAAGCAGGTAACGGAGGTCAATTCTTTTATCAGGGAGCGTGTAAAGCGCAGGAGCGCGAACAAAGCGCTCCAAGTACAAGATACTAGCGGCGCGCGGGGCGCGGGGCGCGGGGCGCGGCGCGCGGGGCGCGGGGCGCGGCGCGCGGGGCGCGGGGTGCGGGGCGGCGGCGGCGGCGGCGGCGGCCTCCTCAACACCGAGCCTACCGACCGACGCGGAGGGTCGCCCTGCAGACGTGTTCCACAAGTTCACTTGATAAGTTATTCATACTTTCTAAACTTATTACAAACCAAATAAATAAGAAGGTGTTCATTATAGAAGCGCCTCTCAATATTTCTTTAATGTGGTTTAATGTAATGCCATGCCGTTGGTAGATCGTGACAAATCCAGCCGAATCTTAGACAGTGTGTACACCGGGAGTGAGCTAGGCAATGTTTATGAGTGGTGAATCTATGGTTCACAAGCGCGATGCATAACATGCTATGAGGCATGAATTTAATCTGTTAAGTTACTTTGGATAAACAATCAAGTACGTGCGTCGCAGACGCAGGAACGCCCCTCCCCTCCACCGCGCTGCCCCCCCCCCCCCCCCCGCAGTGCCCCCGCAGTGCCCCCGCAGGCCCGGCGGCGCGCGCGATGAATAACAAGCGGCCAGGACGGCCGCGGATCTGATTGATACCGACTTGGTGTTGTGGTTGACCGAAATTTCATTGATTAGGGGAATAGAGATGCTCAAACTCTAAATATCCATTACAAGTCGTTATTGCAATAATATCCTACCTCCTTTGTGCTCCCAGCCCCCTGATTGCGGAAAATGGTACAATGTTTTCACTCCGATAATAAATTAGTAGCAGTGCTGGCTTCTGCACTCAGCTTCGGCAGCTTTAGCCTCCAGGTTATTTACAATATCAGTAGGATTGAGTACGAAAGCTTCTTGTTGTAAATTCAGACAAAAGTAACGTGAAAAGTAGTTTGCACGCCGCCGTGTCCACCCAGTAGTTGCATATCTCGTGGCCGCATGCTGCTGGCTCGCTCCTAGCGGCCGCCCCGGCCCCGGCCCCGGCCCCGGCCCCGGCGCGCCGTGACGGATCCGGGACGGAGTGTGGAAGTCCTAGACATGGAGACTATAGCTAGTTAGCTGCCTCCATGTAATTTAATGTATCTCATTCTCTAAATATTATTGATGGCAGCATTTTTAAATACAATATTATAATTTGATAATTTTGACTAGTTCCCCAGCAGGCGCTAACAAGTAAACACTGGAACGGCTCTGGTGAGCGTAAGAATAAAAATTAGTAAAAGACATTCGACCTCAACTCGATCGACTCGGCTTAAAAAACCCTGCAGACTAAACTGCCGCCAATTCGTTCTCGATTCTCTCGGATTTAATATAAAAGAGGCATTACCCATAAAACTGAGTCGCTGACACGTCTCGCGTAGGCGCGATTAGGTTTAAAATTGAACGGTGCCGTTCGATTTAGTGCCGCACTAAAACTGAATTCCGAGCTATATTTTTCTGCAAATCCGAAGCAGTAAATTGAACTCTATTTACACCCTTCTAAGCTAGAGTGCGAGCAGAACCTTTCGCGTAAGATAATTCATTGGGCATCTTCTACTGTTTTAGAACATGGAACATTCGTTTCATTTTGTAGTATCGGATAAGGAATTATCTACTTATGATTTTGAGTACTCAATAACACAGGTTATTAAGTACTCAACATTACCATTTGCTATGGTTATAACAGGTCTTTGAACCTTTCACAAAACAGTGGACAAAGAGATCCTGTAATATTAAGAACCTGATGTGGGTGCAAGACCCGACGCACACATTCAGCTCAAACTTGCTTTGTACAAATAATTTATATTAATTTTAGCTCAGCTAGCGTTGTCCTAGTCACAACATTGCGTAACGCAATAAACCAGTGTACGTCCAACACTCGACGGGTTCGGTTTTTGACTCTATTTCGTAATTTCTGACCTAGGTTTTATATAAGATCTAAATGATTAAAAGTGAGCGTGCATCCGTCGGGCGCGAGGGCCTCCCCACCGACCAAGCTCGCGCCTCGCGGATAAAACAATGTAGGAATAGTAATAATATTGAGGCAATTCAATAATTTCCCGCCAGTTTCGCTTATTGCAATTGAATAAGAAAGGCTTGGATTGTGCGTGGCGCGTGCCTCGAATGTCTTCGCTGACACCACAGCTACTCTAGCACAGCTGGCTCACTCCTTGATGATATGCATCTAAAGAAAGATGCTCACATTTCACGTGTCGCTATTGAGTTTCTACAGTGTTATAGATACTTGTGAAACAGTCGGTATAACTACTTCGTAGACGGTTGTATGGCTCCGTAGAGATGCTACGGGGCGTAGCCGTTCTACGCGGGCTGTGGACGCCGCAGTCGTGCGGTTGGTATTCAATATTGAGTCAGCTCGGCGTTTATTGAATCTTAATGCCTCTTGTTTCATAGTTTACAATTCCAAAGTCCGTTAAATCATTCACGTCAAACAGATTTATGAAAATATGCGATTGCTGTATTTTAAAAAATAATCTCTTCATATTTCGGCCCTTTTCCTAATTTATGTAAAGTCGGCATAATATTATGATATAACATATGATGGATTAACATTCATCATATGCACAATAGCTACAGGCCGCGGTCGGCACGGCAGCACGTCAGCACGGCAGCACGGCAGCACGGCAGCACGTCAGCACGGCAGCACGGCAGCACGGCAGCACGGCAGCACGGCAGCCTGTTCCCCGGCGTGCTCAGGGACACATTTCTGATGCAATTGACATGCATTTTAATTTTTCAATCAAAATTATTACAGAAATATTCCAACGACCATAAATTAATAGTGGTTCATATTTTTGCGAACATTTCTGTATTGGCGGCGGCGGTTTGTTTTTCTCAAATTAATTTACATCACAAAGCAAATTGCAGTGCGAATCGAATCGCGGGATCCACCCACTCTGTAATCACTATTTAAAACTGAATCCAATAAAATAAACTGATTAATAGCCGAATTCGGTTAAAATTTTACAATTTGTTTAAGTAAATGAATTTCATAACTAAATGGATGAGTTCCGGTAACGAGCCAGTAATTGATAGAGTTGCGTCCTGCCGGCCGGGGCCGGGGCTGGGGCCGGGGCCGCCGCCTCGCCTCGCATCTCCATACATAACCATAAGAATGTGCACGAAAAGAGCCTTCGAGGCGCATTGTAATCCTTTCTCCACACTGGCTCGAAAGAACTAGCGGCACGAACCAGATAGATAGACCATAAAAATATGCAGGTCAGTTCAAACATTATCTCGTATTATGTATCAATGTTAATAAAATTAAGGGAAACGCCGGGGATTTAATCAACTTACGTGAAAAAATGATCCGTAACGAAAGAGATAGGGACGCATCACATCAGGCGGCGCCACCCCCGCGCCAGCCGACCGCCTACAGAAGGTTCACGATTGGACCTCCTCCTCCTGACATTACATGAATATGGCAAACACTCTCAAATTGTGTACTATTTTAGATTTATTCTTCCAAGTATTTTGGCAGGTTTTTTTTTCATATTGTAATAATTAGGTAAGTATGTCTATTTCCGGAGAATTACCTTCTATTTGGGTCAATTTTGCTAAATTCGACGTATTAAGATTCTGATTTTCAATATTATAACTATGATTGAGCTTATAATGCGCCGGAAAAATATGAAATTATACTGTCAAGTTTCTTAAGTACGAGAACGTGTGCAGTTTTCTACAATTGCAAAGAAGAATGCAGCAGAAAACAGATTGAAACTGTTTAGAAATATTTATTATCTCAAGAACGACGTACAAACAACAAGCGGGCCCGCTTGTGGAGTCGCGCGGGCGCACCAATACAAATTATAGTAGGATATAGTAGGATCTTGTAAGGGTGAGTACATAATGAATGTGATCGCTTCTCTGAGCATTTATTCTGAATGTAAAGGTATTTAGTAACATTACCGTGGCAGGTTCGCCGATGAAGCAGTAATAAGGCTGGCTGTAGGACGCCTGTCGCCCAGCTCGCAGATAGCGCGGGCGAGACTACTCTCGGAACGGGTATGTTCATGTGCCGAGCTGCAGCCGCCGCACAGCCCTGCGATAAGCCGCGGATTACGAGCCTGTCAGATTTGAATCACGTCGGAAGCGCATGGAGCAGCTCACCCAAACTCGACCCGCTACAGTTAGCTTAAAAGGTCTGCCTCTAAAGAAGGTCTGCCTCTCCCTTACCCCTGGCTATCTCTATCATGTTTATTTTTGGGATTCCTGTAGAGCAGGTATCAAAGTCGAGAGCGCATACGAAGTGATGTGCCCTCCAAATGTGGCGGAAGTTTTATTGAAGTTGTGATAAGGAAGCGCGCGTCCGCCCGCGCCGGCCTCCCTCCGAGGAGCGCGCAGTAGTAGTAGTACGAGTGTGAGTACAGACTTGTATGTACATATTTAAATATTTCATTTCATATCACAAGACATGCCTCGCTTTTACATTTTTTATCAGTGTGCTCAAAACGTCAAGTTAATTAGCTAGCATCAAAGTTTTTAGATTATTTCGTTGAACGTTGGTTGATTTATTGTGAGCTGCTCTGCATAAAGCGGGTGTTGGAGGCGGTTCGTGAGTGCTCCTCGGCGTAATAAAGTGAAATCTTTTTGTTTGAAGGCGGCGGCAGGACCACAGGACCAGGCTCACATTTGGGGCCGCATTACAAAGCGTGTTTGCATCGCGTCTCGGCTTTGTCCCGCGACATATTGCTTCCGCCGCCCCCCCCCTCGCCCCCCCCCCTCGCCCCCCCCCCCCCCCCCCCCCCGCGCGCCGCTGCAACGCGCATATTAAAAGAATAATCCCGCAGAGCACGAATTTCGAGGTTTTAATGAGTTACACTTTGTGAGATAAACATATTAGGTTAGTTTCCGGGCGCTGAGTCGGGCCGCGCCGGCGCCGGCGCCGTGCCGGTTACAGCGGTCGCGACTCGCGCGTGACGTCATCCCACGCGAGTTTTTGTGTAAAGTTTTTCAATTAATGTTGCTGGTTACGAAGCAATATTTTCTCTGCATTGTTCGCGACGCTCATTTGCAGAATCGTTTCAAAGTTTCTTGATTTGTTGCTTTTCATTTGCAATGATTGCTGGTGTTTCGCATTGCCCCGAGACCCGAAACATTGGATCGTTCGGCGGAGACCCTTAATTGGAACGTAATGGCCAAAGAGAATGGTGGAACATTTCGATGTATTCGTAATAAATGACAAAAGAACATTACTTCATGTCGTACTCGCCTGAGGGCCCGCGCGCGCCGGCGCCGGCGCCGACAGATCCGACTATTTACAGCTCGGGATTTGTCGAGCATCTCTCGTGATAATTAAAACGCTAGTAATTACTCTATAGTACTTATTGTCTTTTTGTTCGCTCAACACTATTTACATTGTTCAGCTGTGCGCTCATAAATGTTAGTTTACAAACGAGATTGAAACTGTGTTTTAGTTACATGTTTATTCTTTTTTCTTTGTAACGTGCAGTGAGTGCCTAAATAAAATAAAAATATAGATTACTTCGCGTGCCTAATTTTGATACCCATTTCGAGGGTTATATTGAAAAACTCTGAAATACATGTCCATTGATTTTGTATTTAAAGTATCCTAATCAAGCTGCGATCGCCCGTTAAAAAGTTCCCATACATACTTTGACATTCAATTTTAAGGTTTATTTTGTTTATCTAGTTTTGAGCGAATTGAAAGAATTTTTCCATAGAAACTTCGTTACCCTAATTTTTGAAAATTAAATGTGTTAAAAAAATATGTGTTATTCCTGAACCAAAACTATTTACATTCTAAATTTTATCAAAATCAGCTTAGTAGTTATGGAGATACGTGGTAATAAACATTCACACACACAAACTATTGTATTTGTAATATTAGTAAGAAGTAATAGAAAATTACAGGTACTCTGGTAGAGGTCACTGCACTAGGTACTGGCCGCGCTCGCTGCTCTGCACACAGTAAGGTACCTACGGTATTTAACGGAAACTAATTCATTAAGAGTGCACGATTAAGTCCTTTCACCACACTGGTTCGAAAGAACTAGTGTCTAGAACTAGTTAGAGATAGATAGTTCATTAAGAGTCTTAAAATAAATGACAATGAAACTAACAAGAATCCGTTTGATTTGAAACTGATATGAACTGTTGACTAGTAGAACGTTTATTATTTGATTTAAATTAGGTAAAACCAGAATGTAATATGATACTTGTGACTTATTTAACTGTGCAGGGGGCGAGGTGCATCTCCAGGTCATAATAGTTACCAAAGCATTACCCAGAAAACACGGCGGATGAGACACGGAGCAAAGTCATTAAATAACCGCGTCGACTCGTGCGCCATCCGCGACCAGCGCAGTGGTGCGTCGACTCGTGCGCCATCCGCGACCAGCGCAGTGGTGCGTCGACTCGTGCGCCATCCGCGACCAGCGCAGTGGTGCGTCGACTCGTGCGCCATCCTCGACCAGCGCAGTGGTGCGTCGACTCGTGCGCCATCCGCGACCAGCGCAGTGGTGCGTCGACTCGTGCGCCATCCGCGACCAGCGCAGTGGTGCGTCGACTCGTGCGCCATCCGCGACCAGCGCAGTGGTGCGTCGACTCGTGCGCCATCCTCGACCAGCGCAGTGGTGCGTCGACTCGTGCGCCATCCGCGACCAGCGCAGTGGTGCGTCGACTCGTGCGCCATCCTCGACCAGCGCAGTGGTGCGTCGACTCGTGCGCCATCCGCGACCAGCGCAGTGGTGCGTCGACTCGTGCGCCATCCGCGACCAGCGCAGTGGTGCGTCGACTCGTGCGCCATCCGCGACCAGCGCAGTGGTGCGTCGACTCGTGCGCCATCCTCGACCAGCGCAGTGGTGCGTCGACTCGTGCGCCATCCTCGACCAGCGCAGTGGTGCGTCGACTCGTGCGCCATCCGCGACCAGCGCAGTGGTGCGTCGACTCGTGCGCCATCCTCGACCAGCGCAGTGGTGCGTCGACTCGTGCGCCATCCGCGACCAGCGCAGTGGTGCGTCGACTCGTGCGCCATCCGCGACCAGCGCAGTGGTGCGTCGACTCGTGCGCCATCCGCGACCAGCGCAGTGGTGCGTCGACTCGTGCGCCATCCGCGACCAGCGCAGTGGTGCGTCGACTCGTGCGCCATCCGCGACCAGCGCAGTGGTGCGTCGACTCGTGCGCCATCCGCGACCAGCGCAGTGGTGCGTCGACTCGTGCGCCATCCGCGACCAGCGCAGTGGTGCGTCGACTCGTGCGCCATCCGCGACCAGCGCAGTGGTGCGTCGACTCGTGCGCCATCCGCGACCAGCGCAGCGGTGCGCCGACTCGCTCATTTTCTGTCTCCGGTGACTTCAGCTCAAATAGTCGTCGCACGCTTCGGTGCTTCTTAGCGATGACTTGTGCAGCTTACTATGTATGTGCCGGTACCGATGTACCCACCTAGTTGATCGCTGTCAATTCATCAAGTAGGTGTCTGTAATTGAATATTAAAACAAAGAATTTCTAAATTATTTTTTATTCGTATCTAATAATTATAATCTTACTTATATTATAAATGCGAAAGTTTGTGAGTTTGGATGTTTGGATGTTTGTGCCTCAATCACGCCTAAACGGCTGGACGGATTTGAATGAAACTTGGAATATACATAGTACATGTACTGGATTAACATATAGGCTATTTTTTATCCAGGTACAACGCGAGCGAAGCCGCGGGCAGCAGCTAGTATTATATAAACTATACCTACCTAAAGACTTACTTATAATCGAATCAACTAGAAAAATATCAGTTGTATATCTATCTCAAAAATAATCCGACGTAAGATAAGTAGTAAGGAAGTGATGGTAGGCAGGTACTACTGCCTGTAACTATGCATAAATGATAAGTAAACCATCGCGTGATACCTATTCTACGCTATCTCACCTCTCATCGTTAGGTAGGAGTACGCGTTCACTCTCCATCTTTCGCAATTCGGTTACTGAGCAGTCCGAATCAGTCCGATCACAATCACAATGCGACCGGCTGGTCCGAGTCGAACCCGAACAATTTGACTCAAGCCAGCCTCCGCTCGGCTCAGAGCGATGGACCTGGACCTACGCCGACAGTCTGACATTGATCGAGTACATTCAACTCAGCTCGCGCATCGCCATCCAGAAGTCGGTGCTGCAGAAGTATTTGCAGTCGGCGAGAGGACTCTCAGTCTCGGCGACAAGTCGTGAAGATGGACCACTGTCATTTTATATAAATTTATGTATTTATCGTATTTATATGAATTAAGTCGAGTAGGCACGTAGCTACAGAAATTTTCGTATAGTTTAAGAACTAAGAAATTCAAGTGCAGTCGGGTTAAGTAAGGTAATGGCACGTGTTTGACATAATTGTCGATTGCTTTCAGTTTTCGACACAGAAATACTGAGTGGGCGGAACTTTGTAGCTAGGTTACTGTTGGGTGTTATTATTATTAAAAACAATTGTTACTTCATGCAAATCACCTTTGTTTCACCGCGTGCGATCGTGTCCATGATAACATTACCTGTCGCCAGGTTGGCAATGTTCTGCCGTCAGCAACTTACGACGATAATCTGATTTTTTTGAATGCTTCTCGTGATGTTTTAGAATACCGCTGTACAATAACATTGTAATAATGTGTGAATAACTTGAGGTTGGGCCTGCGAGAGTCTTTCGATAAGCGCGCTACAGTTAGGCAGTGTAATGAAAAAACTTTCTAAATCTGAATCTGTCGCTGACTGTACATACATACATAATATCTAAGGCAATAAAGCCAAGAAGGATTTAGTGAGATAACATTTTTAGATCAAAGGCCAGGCTTATTTAATCAAAAAATGTGGTGTTCGATGATTTCCCAAATATTTTATCAAATAAGTAGCATGATCGGAGCATGATTGATTAAAATTCTTTTTTTTTGCCAAATAATAGCTACTGAAGTTATTATTAAGGATCTTCCTCGGTAGCTAGGTACAGTCAGCAACGGAAGATGGTTAACAGCGTGACGCGCTGGATTTATTTCCTAAACAGGCGGTGTGTGTTGTCCAGGTGGGCACACAGATACCCCAATTTTACTTTTGCTACTTCGTAAATTCTGTTATTCTCGTTGCTTTTTTGTAGACCTTTGTAAGGTATACAACACTGTAGTACATTACATTGATCTATCTCGTAGGGTTCAGCCAAGAGTTTGCAATGTAAGCGCAAAAATAAACCCTTCCATATTCAGCCAGGATTCTGACTTCCAGGTTCACGTAGTCGGTGCGTACTTAGGTAATAATGATTTGACGCGTCACAAGTTATTTATTTAGGCAAGGTACGCCAGCAGGCGGAGGGCGAGTGCGTCTGCCGTATCTTATCACAGTGCGGCGTCCGTCGGCCTCTCCCGCGGCGGCCGCCGACATCCTTATCTCGTCCTTGACTCGCCATTCGCATTGTTGCGCACTTCTCACATCTACTTATCTTTGTTACTAGAATAAAGTAAGCACAACCCTTTCTCAAATTCATAAGTAAATAGGTTTTACATCCTCCTAATTTACTTCTTTATGGTTCGAGTTCATCTGTAGTGTATAAAAATATATTTTTTAATCATTGTTTAAATTACTATTTTGGGCCGGCGCGGCGGCTTGGCTCGCGTGGTACCCACATTAAAAATAGCCTACATGGTATAATCCAGCACACATAACGTCCTATACTTATATATTCCAATCCGATCAGACGTTTGGACGTGATTGTGTAACAACATCCTCACATCTTCTCAATTTTTTGCATTTCAAATTACTAAGGCTTTTTGTTCGAGCGAGCGAAGCGAGTGAAGATCTCAGTGGCAACTGGAGCTATTTGGTGTTGTATTTATGTTTATTTGTATGTATGTTTGTGGATAAGTTTGTTAGAGCATATTTCGAACCATTAATCCAATCTGTATGAAACTTGGTTAGATTGTGTTCTATAAAAATTTGCTGGGAAACATAATAATATGAGCTGAATCGGTGAAGGGGTTGTAAAGTTATTGGGTTATCAAGAGGCTAAAAAATAAAAGTTTTACAAATGTCTCAAGTAGGGTGCCAATTATGAAATCTCTTTTGCTCCAATTTGTTAGTTTCGATGTCTTTGTAGTTGAGGCTAGACTCAATGTCACACATCACATGTAGGTACCTACTAAGTCCGCGAGACCTCAGTTCGGGGCGAACTAGGTACTCATTTATCTTATTAATATAACGTATGATTAAGATAATAATACCTACGTGATACGTTCACTAGTACTAACTAAAATACTTGACGACCTCGGTCGCGAGCGGGCGAGTGCTCGGCTGAGACGCGGAGGCTCGGGTTCGATTCCCGCTACGGAAGAAAGGTTTATGCGCTCTGCAAATATTTCTTCCATGTCCGGGTGTTGTAGTATTACCTATGTACTATAAGTATGTGACAACAAAAAAAGTATATAAGTATTCTATCAGCCTATCTGGTGTCTATAGTACAAGCTTTGCTTAGTTTGGGGTTAAATGGCGCTGTGTGAAATGTCTACAAATATATATTTATTTGTTTATTTGTATGTATGTACATCAGCGTTGGGCTCGACTCGACGCTATCTCGCGAGACGTCGCGTCGACATTGAAGGCGTTAGGCCAGTAGGTAAATTGTTTTCATTGTTTAATGATAAGTAGTAGGAGTCACGTGGATCGATTAAAGATTATTGAACTATAATAATCATAAATCCCAATCAGCTTTAGTTAGCACCAGCGTTAGTGATATTCATTCTACTTGGTGCTGCGAGTTACTGTTGCTTCGACTCCCAGATGCAATGATAAGCATTGAATGAAAGTCGTTGGTTAAGGGTTTATTGCGTAATAAACACATCAGAGTCTGATCATCACAATCCTGGCGGACGGGCGCGTGCTCTGTGCAGGCTCCGCGTCACTCCGACGCCTAAATATTATAAAAGTAGCATAAAAAAGCAATGTCTTGTGTGTGTCTTAATGAATCCTCGCGCCGCCTAACGAACTAAATAAAAAGGCAAGATGTTTTCATTTCAAGTTGATGCTGAGATTCACGCAGGCTGAGGTAATTGCTGAGTCAGCATATAATGAAGGATCATATGTCGCTAAGTATAGGAAACATTATTGTTTTGTTTCGATGATTTATTTTATTGCGTGTACCTAATAAATACGCACTCAAAATCTGAAACAGAGTATTCAAAATAGGATTCTGAGCCCATTGAAGCTGAAAAAAAGGTTTCCGGTTTATTTAAGTATCTAGTTCAACAAGATATCTTGTTGAACTAGATACTTAAATGATTGTTGATTACACTAACCTTCAATAAAACAACAATACGGTTTATTCACATTTTTATTCAGGAATTCCAATTAATATTAATTTATAAATTCATTCCTAGCGTAAGTCTAAACAACCTGCTTACAAACCCAGTCTGCGGACCGGCGCCGGCGCCGGCGTCGGCGTCGGCGCCGGCATCGGCCGGCTCGGCGCCCTAGACAAGTGCTCTCGCGCGGCGGCGCGCGGCGCGCTCGAGGGCTTGCCTAGGGGCGCACGCCGGCCGGGGCGCCTCGCGTCAATATTGAAGACGGCCGTTTACTCTTTGAAGTGACATACATTGAAAGTTCAGATTGTAAACGAACGACAAGTTCTGAAGAAACCACGGCCAATCCTGAATATTTGCCGTTACAAAATAATTTTCCATCCCGTAACATTAGGTATTCGCTAATAAACTATGTAATTAATTGTACAATATAAGTTTTATTCAAATTTATAATACAGATCACCTTTGGTTGCACTGCTTATTGCTATAATGAGTTCCATAATGCTATCAATCCCCCCCCCCTCCCCGTCCGCCCAGCCCCGCAGTCCCGATAAGGGCGAACAGCGAGATAAACTCCGAATATCAAAATACATCGTCGTAACAAAGTAAAGACAAGATAGACAAGTCGTTGTAGAGATTCTAGATAGTACATAATTTACTTAGTTCTAAACGATCGCGATACAATATTTACATGTGATCGTACACGGGCCGGCGCCGGCGCCGGCGCACCCCACAGCCCACACCCCACACCCCACGCCCCACACCCCACACGCGCGGCGCTCCGGCGGACAGCCCGCCTGTCCCTAACATGACTAGAAATATTAATATTTGGTTGAATCTTAGACTAGGAGTAGTAAATTGTTCAGTAAATGCGGTTAAACTTGTTTTTGTTTCACCTGTCACGTAATTCGTTTGGTTAAGTACCTATTGTAACGCTGAAAATATCTACAGAGTTTTTTTTACATACATACATAAAATCACACCTGTTTCCCATAGGGGTAGGCAGAGATCACGGTTCTCCATTGGCTACATACTTCTCTCGCTTCATTAACTCTCATTATATTCTTCATGCATGCTCGTCGGTTTAGGGTACTCTTGACCTGGCCCTTTTCCAAAACGTCGCCGATTTGGTCCAGGTCCGTGCGCCGAGGTCTTCCCTTTCAAACGATACCATTCACACTCGCCTCACTCACCGGCCTCGTTAATCTTCTTTCATTTATCCTCTCTACATGACCGAACCATCTTAACACACCTTTCTCAATCCTCATCACTACATTTGCTTTCCTTTCCATCTATTTTCCATCATATTCCATCTTTTTAGTTTATTTCTTTAAATTATTCAATCATATTCCATCTCTAGTAAACAATGTTCCCATATATTTATGAACTCATTCATTATTTGTTCGACTCCTTCTCCATCTATCAAAATATCACAAGTTATGCTTCGCAATGAAAAGATCTGATCCGTACATCCCATTCCCTTTCGAAAGCCGGCTTGTGCATCCCATATTTTCTCATCGGTTTCTTTCATAACTCTCTCAATCAACACTTTCGCATACAGTATGCCGACGATGCTGAGTAGGCTAATGCCCCTGTAGTTTTTGCAGTCCTGCCTGATGCGACTCTTTAACTTTGTATTGTGGAACTATAATAGCCTTGCTCCAATAACTTGGCACCCGACCGTTAACCCAACACATGTTGGAAGGCGGCACAGCTGACTTGCCACGAGGCCATGTCCAGCCCTCAGCATCAGCATCTCGACTGTTGCCTTATCATATGTCGCTGCTTTTCCAGCTTTCATATTCTCAATGCATTCACAATTTTATTCATGCCAATACCACTTTCTTTTATATCTACATTTCCATCCATCCGTCCACTGAGGTGGGCGCACGTACCCATCCTCTCCTTATAACAAGCTTTCAAAGTAGTCCTGCTATCTTTTTTAAACGCACTCTTCATCTTTCAAAACGCTTCCATTCTGGTCTCCGACAGGTCTGATAGGGTCCGGTGCTTCCTCAAAAACTTGAAATCCATATAACTATAATAATATTTAATCAATTATAACTTCGAATAACGAAAATGTGCCTGACGTTATACTTAATATAACCTAAGTAGGTACCTTCGATAGGTGTCACTCACCAGAGTCGACAGATCGTCACATGCGGGCCGTGGACGGAACACACTCCATACAAATAACAGACAAACTCACAACACAACATTCATGTACAGTTTCAGAACATTAAAAATAAGTCTTCTTCACCACTGAATTCCATCAAACGATGTTTGAACTCTGATGTCCATTTTTTAATTCACTAATCAAAACCTCGGTGTAAATCATTGAGATTAGCAAAATCTTTTAAAAATAACGGTAAGTTAGTGTAGTTCAAGGTAGGTTGGAGTAGAGGCGCGGGTGCGGGTGCGGGGGCGCGGGCGGGGGCGGCGGGCGGCGCGGCGTCAGCTGCAGGTACTCCTTGCCGGAGCGCGGCCGCAGCGTGCTCGTCGTCTCGCGCAGCACCCTGCGCGCAACACGCACACGTTACTTACACGATACACCGTGCACAAGGTGGCACACTAGACACAACTTATTAACAACCGCGTTATATTGTGATGTATCGGAAGAAATAGATTACAAACCTCATGGTGATTGGAGTGTCTGTTGAAGAATGAGAGGAGCAGATCGAGAGCGTCTCGATGTAGTCTGACATGTCCGATGTCCCGCTTGACGTGCTGTGAGTGTCAACGATACCTAGGAGTAACATCGCAATTTATTTACACATGTTCATATGCATCTGAAGATGTCATTCAATGGAATAGGTAAGCGCTTACCTCTCAGAGATTTCACTGACAATACAGGAACTTCTGCCTCGGCCGAGGAAGACTTGGCCGGTATCTTCGCTCGCTGCAGCGTGGCGATGTCGCGCATCGGGTCCGTAGACTTGGATCTCCTCGGCAGAGAGGCGTGGTAGCAGGCGGCGGCGCGCTTCGCGGAGCGGTAGTGGCGCCGCGCTGCAGCCGTCGTGGTGGGCAGCTCGAACTCCGCCAGTTCGATGCCGCGTCTCAGCGAGCAGCTCGATACTCCCGAGTCGTTCGAGCTAGAGGAATCTCTATTCCCGGCCGCGCTCGGGACCGAGCACGCTCGCCGCGCCGGCGGCGGCGCGCGCCCCCGCCCTCGAGACGCCTCTGAGCTGTCTGCATCCGAGTGCTTCCCGCTCTCTCCGACACAGCGACACGGTCCGCTATCATCGAGCACTAAGTTGCGAAGCGTTTCGATTGAGGACGAAGATCCTCGACTTCCAACGCTATCCTCGAATTCTTTTACGTCTTCGAGGAACCGCGATGAGTCCGCGGAGCTAGACCGTTTCCTACGATTAGCGCGGTCACTAGTTGCGCGAGATTGTCTCTTCTCCAGCGCTTCATCATCCGCACATAGTGTTGGATTGCTGGCAGACTTCTCGTCTAAGAGCCTTGTCACGGGGCTCCTTGCCGGCCGCTTTGGCGTGTTGAATGCGAAGCCACCGATGGGTGACATCGGCGTGTAACCTGCAGATGCTTGTGGTATCTTCTTTTGTTCAAGTTTACCGCTTTCGAGGGATTTCGGTTCCATCATCAAGTAGTCGTCGCCAACGTTTGTCACAGACTCAAGATTATTTTCCTTGTGGCCGGGTGGATGTCCGCAGCGCTTGCATAGATCTCTGTCGGTTTTAGCAGGCAGGTCGGGTGGTATTAGGTTGGCGCTGATAGCGTTAAGCTCTGACTGCGTGACGCCAGCTCGTCGGAGCAGGTCTTTTGCGTTCTCGTAGTATTCAAGAGACAGAGCAAAGTTCAGGTTTTCATAGTTAGCGAGGGGGCCCTTATCTATTTCAATGTTTTTCGTGTCAACCCGCACAAATTCATCTGGCTCGATGGGGTGAGTTTTTCTTCTCGTTTTTCGAGACAAGTCTATGGTTGCGTAGAGGGCACTGTGCGCGTTGGGTGTGGAGTTTTCTTTATTTTGCGCTAGGTTATCACTCGAGACAGTACTTTTCCTACAATATGGCAGTTTTATCCAGCTGTTCGCCCAGTCTGTGACTCTCTGGCACGGACACACTACGGGCTGAATATTGTCATCAGTGTCGATAACTGTTGGCTCCTTCTTCCGCCTTCCAAATTTCAAGAGGCACCCACATGGTTTTTTCAGTATCACTGCGTTTGGAGTAGAGCTCTTTGTTATTTGGAACAGCTCGTTATTCAAACATTCCTTCAGTCGCTTTGGAGTATCGTAGTATTCCCCTTCAACCTGAAACAATCAATTCGGTTTAAGCAATTTTTTATGATAGGCAGTAGGACAGAAACATAATTACTGTTAAATTTTAACATAGAAATAAAATAATCACCTCTAGTGAAGCAAGTTTAGGTACGTCGTAATTCTCATAGGGGCCCACTCTTAACTTGGTTTCCTCAAAGTTAGTGCGGGTACAGTTACAAGTTTGCTGTGGGAGTTGCATCCGGGGCTTTCTATTTAAATTCAATTCTAGTCTATTCGGCTTCGGGGGTCGCCCAGGCACGCGGTCCGCTACTGGACAGCGGCACACATCTTCAGTCTTATTGGTTGCGCTCGATGGTTCATCACCACCTCGCGCATTCGCACTCGCTTCAGGGTAGGTCTCGTGTAGCGCGTCCATGGTCCACGCGGGACTGAAGTGCTTGGCTCCCGGGGTCAGCGCCGCCGTCGAAGAACGGGACAGAGCTCCAAGCTTGGACATACAACTCATACATCTTTCCAATGTGACTTTTCCCGTGCTGCTTCCCCACGAAGTCATTTCTGTCCCTTCAATGGTTTCATTGACCGACGCCGTATCTCCATGCCCCATGTCCTGAAACTGTCTCTCCGTCGAGGGCCAGTAGGGAGATATCGCGCCTGCCTCCTCCGCGCAAGGGTCCTCGTACAGCCGCAGGTCCATCGGCGGAAGAGAGTTGTCTACAGTGTTCAGGTCGGAGAGTCTCGTATCCGGTCGGAATGCTTTGTGAGATTTTGGGCTATCTGCACCTGATGAGTAAAATATAGTTTTCGTTACCTACTTTATCACAATAAGTGTTAAAACATAAATTAAAGTAATAGTTACTCCACTCAAAATGTTACATACCGTCGTTTCTTTTCAAGCTCATAGGTCGCCTTCTGGGTGACAATCGCCCTCGAGAAGCCAGATCGAAGGCAGTCGCTATTTCCTTTGCCTGATCGGTGATGAGCACGTGCAGGCCTTCTCCTTTGCCACAGTGGGAGCCGCCCTCGAAGCAGAACCTTCCTTCGACGACGCCATATCGCCTTTATAATAAGTCAGGGTTTATTCCAGTTCAAAGAGGCAGTTTAGAAGATACGAGTAATCTAATGAACATAAGTACATACAAACATACATAACAACTAAACACAACCCTTTCGAGTATCTGGGTAATAAGCTAAGGTTACCTAAGGTGCGCTAGCTGCCAGACGCCGAGCAGGCGCGGCGGCACGCCGGCGGTGAGCGCGAAGCGGCGCTCGTGCAGGTGCAGGCGCGCCGGCCCCGCCGCCAGCCGCGCCTTGCCCGCGCCCCCCGCGCCCCCCGCGCCCGCCGCCCCCACCAGCACCAGGTAGTGCCGCGCCTCGCCCAGGTGCGCGCTCACCTTCACCTGCCACATGTCACAACGCTGTTAGAGCACTCACTTGAACCGACTTCTATCGAATATAAGACCACCGATGATCCCTTTGTTTGTAAGTGTTATTATTGGGCGGTATACTACTATAAACTACTACTGAACAGGCGGATGGCGTACGTCGGAGGAATCATGGACCAGCCACTGAGTAGATCTCACAAGGAATAAACCGGAGATGTAGTAACGAACATGACACCAACTCTACAAACTGGCATGCCGAGGGCTTGGATTGGGGCTAATCGAAATGACAGTAGCCTTATTAGATTACCTTGATTACATTTTAGACTAAGTTAGATGAAATAGACATAGACCTGCCACTGTATGAGTCGCTCGCGGGTCTCGAAGGCGAGGATGGCGACGAGGTCGGTGCAGACGAGCGCCAGCGTGTTGGAGTGCTTGTCGAGCGTGAAGCCCGACTCGCAGCCCAGGTACTGCTGCAGCGACAGCGCCGCCTTGCAGCCGCCCCCCGCGCCCCCCGCGCCCCCGCCCCCCCAGCGCGCGCGCGAGTCGCGGTACAGCTGCAGGTGCACGCAATCTGCACCAAAACAACAAAATACATTTAAATCATCAGCTGATTATCTTCGTTACATTGCATAAATGCTAGTAGTGTAAATGTGTAAATTGTTTGTGTTTGGTTTGAATCTACCTTGACGTTATACATATACTTACTTAATTTACTACTACTACTACTACTACTACTACTTATTTACTACTTAATTTAATAATAATGTGTATGGGCAAGGCATTTTGTTCTTGCGTGAAAAACTTGAATCGTGATTTTCAATTGCAATGCTTCTCTCCTCGAGCAAGTCGTAAAAGTCGACTAAGGGATAGTATCCTCTCCATCATGATAAACCATCTATTATGGGCGATGGGCTCATCACCCGTCACCATGGTTCACCATAATCATCCATCTTGGGACTTTGAATCAACACTGGTTGCAAGTTTTCTTATGATCACTCGTGGTTTTGCCCACCCCATTACGGCCCATACGGGCGTGATAATTATGTATGTATGGAATTAGTATTTCTGTATTACGAAAAGAAAGCGAATCAAAAATCTGTCAAACATTTTCTAGATTTCAAAATTCTGTATCTAATTTTTCGCCAGATTGAGAGGTAACGGTCCGCAGGATGTTTTCGGTTTGAAACAACGCAATGTTTTGTCACGAGACGGAACTCGTAAAACTTGAATTGTAATGGCACCGCGGCGGTGACACCCCGCCCCCGCCCCCCCGCCCCCACCCCCCCCCCCGGTCCGAGCGGCGCGTGCGCGTGCGCGTGCGCGTGCGCCGGCCGCTGTCACCGCACACGAAGTTTTACTACCCACTAATTCATTAGTTATAGAGGATCTGTCAGGATGGTCCGTTTTAAAATGTACATAAATTGATAAGCTTGGTTGTTTCAGTGATGAGTGAGGGCTGATTTCATCGCTCAAACTGGACGCTTTCATTTTATTCAAACGCGTTCATGAGTTGTCACCGCCAACTGGATAAAATATTTAGGTCCATTACGTGCCAACCTTACTATGTTAAGTGTTTGATTTTAGGTGTCTGATGGAACAGGACTGGCCGAAGTCTGTAAAGTGAAAATGAAAAGCTACCGCGACAACAATGCGATTCGTCAAATTAGCAAAATTGGCACCGAGTGATCGATGTGCCCACGGTCCATGACGAGTGCAGGTGAGCTTAGCGGGCGGCGTGGCGGCGGCGTGGCGGCGGCGTGGCGGTGGCGTGGCGGCGGCGGGCGCGCCGCGCGGCAGCAGCGGTCGGTTCGTATAATTTGCATATCAATTAGAGCTGCGCTGCGGTAATTAATGAACGCTTGTAAACTGTCGTCGTCGCACCGCACTGGACATGCTGTTATGAGCCAATGGACGTCGCCCCAAATGTTAAACATCGGTGAGAGCTGCTCGTCTGCGGGCTGCGTCCCTGCACGGGCTGCACGTCTGCGGGCTGCGTCCCTGCACGGGCTGCACGTCTGCGGGCTGCATCCCTGCACGGGCTGCACGTCTGCGGGCTGCGTCCCTGCACGGGCTGCACGTTTGCGGGCTGCGTCCCTGCACGGGCTGCACGTCTGCGGGCTGCGTCCCTGCACGGGCTGCACGTCTGCGGGCTGCGTCCCTGCACGGGCTGCACGTCTGCGGGCTGCGTCCCTGCACGGGCTGCACGCCCGGCGTCATCACTGGTGATAAAACTGGTGGAGATAAAACGCCGGATCCTAACGACGATAAGTCGTTAGTAAACGAAACTTGAAACCTAACCTTATAAAGCAGTTTCAATCACGTCACGTTAGCTACGCATACATTATATGTAAAAATATATTATTTTTATTATAGAGTTTATGTACAAAAAGTAAAGTTGGAATAGAAGTTCTACTAAGTAAATCGAAGTAATCAAACCTATCTATAAATCCTGAGCATCTCTGGTTCCTCAACCTTACCGGAATTAGAGATGGGCGGGTGGGTAAAAATTCGGGTGGGTAAAATAGGAAGGAAAGGGTAAAATAGGTAAAAATTAAAAAATACCCATTTATACCGGGTATTTTTTATTAATACCGGGTAAAAATTCGACCTGTATTTTAAATTTTTTTTTAACCGATTGCCTTGATCCACCTACCGGTCCGTAACCGTACCGTAACGAAAACGATTTTTCACTCACCTTATGTTTTGTTTATACAGAAATTCACAATTCAAAGACTATTATAAAGCTGCAGTGTTTGTTTGTTTGTTTGTTTGAACGCGCTAATCTCTGGAACTACTGGTCCGATTTGAATGATTCTTTCAGTGTTGGGTAGTCCATTTATCGAGGAAGGCTATAGGCTATGTTTTTTTTTTTCAAAATTAGGGATCCGTAATAAAATTGCTATTTTGTAACACAAGGTGTAAAATCGAAAACCTATTTTTGCGTGCGCTGCAAAAACTATTGACGATAGAAAAAAATGATGTACTACGGGTTTGTAGATCCCATTAAGACCTACAAAAAAGTCCGCGAGAACATATATCTAGCTATCATGGTTTAATCACAATAACCGATTTTGTGTTCAAAATAATTATTAAATCGTCTGAAGAAAAAAAACTACGTTAAATATGTATCGTAATATTAATCTTTATCGAAATTAAGCATTATGTTACCAAGAGTATTTATGAAGAAGTAAAAAACTTTTTGTTTCATCTCAATCGGATATTTCGTTTAAAAGTTATCACGTGTGTAAGATGTTAAGAGTTGGTACCTATTAATGAGTTATGGGCCATAGTCTATTTATTGAGGGAGGCTATAATATAGGCAATATTTTATCTCGATATTTCCACGGAAACGAGAAAAACGCGGGTGAAACAGCTAGTAAACAAATAAAATAATAAATAAATAGTGGCGGACATTCTAACACAGCACCATCTAGCCCCAAACTAAGAATAACTTGTAATATGGGAACCAGATGACTTCTTCTTCTTCTCGTGTCGATGCTTCGTTAAATGTTTTTAGAGTAAAAGGTGGCCACCTCAATCGCGCTATCTATAGCGGCGTTGAGATCATCCCTAGTGCAGGTGGTTGGACACAGGGGGCACACCAGCAGGTGCGGCATGGTTTGCGCCGGAGCACCGCAGTCGCATTGTGCCAAACTAGGCTCCCTAAATCCCCATTCGCACATGTTGAATCTGCAACGACCAACTTGGGTGCGGAGCTGATTTAATGACTTCCAGACTGGCCATGGCAGGGCGTGTCCTGGTGGTAATTTTTCCTGCGGGGTGATAAAATTAGAAGGTGGGGGTTTTTTCTCCTTCCAAAGCTTATATTTTGCGGAAGCCGTATGGTCATTTGAAGCCTGTGTGAAACGCTGAAAGCTTTTGCGGCTTTCGAGGCGAGCTTCAGGTATTTCGTAACCATACAAAGGATGTCGGTTATCACTCTCTTGCTTGGATTTCTCCATTGAACTAGCTACATCCCGTCGCACGCACGGCGGTGTGATACCTGCTAAAGGATATAGCACGTTGAGAGGAGTTGGCTTGAGACACCCAGTAATTATGCGACACGTTTCGTTGAGCGCTACTTCAACGAGTTTGGCATGTGCAGACCTGTGCCACACTGGGCACCGGCGGAGAAGCACAGCGCCATACCAGTAGAACGTAAAACGTCTGGCGCTGCTCCCCACTTGGTAGATGTTAGACGCCGTAGTAGACTGTTGTGAGAGCCGACTTTCATCTTTGTCTTTTGACAGTGTGGTTTGTAACACAATGATCTGTCCAGTGTTACGCCAAGATACTTTGGATAGCGCTCACATTGGATGGTAACTCCTTGCCACGTGATGTTAAGAGACCGATCAGCCTGGTGGTTGCGCAAGTGGAAAGCGCAGGCTTGAGTTTTTGATGGATTGGGTTTTAGACCATTTGCATCGTAGTAGGCTCTTAGTTCTTCAAGGGCGACGATCAGGTTCTCTTCCGCCTCTTCAAAGGTTTTTGTCTGGGTGGTCAAAGCTAGGTCGTCCGCGTATAAGAAACGGGTTGTATTTGGGCTGCTAGGTTGATCGTTCGTACACAAGGGTTGGTGCAAGGACACTCCCTTGGGGAAGTCCGATTTTGACGCTGCGCCATCTACTTTTTTCCGTAAGAAGGTGAACTTGAAAGCGGCGGTTACGAAGCATTTCACCAAGTATTTGAACAAACCCAAGATCGTTGGTCAAATCTTCAACTTTTCCTAGGAGTTTTCGGATGTTTATGGTATCATAAGCAGCAGTTAGGTCAACTAAAACCATGCCTGTTATATTGTTCGTCTCAAAGCCGTCCTCGATATGTTGGGTGAGTCTAAGAGTCTGCCCACAACAGACTTTTCCGGGTCTAAATCCTGCTTGTTCGTGGATCAGTTTTGAATCCACAAGCGGCGTGAGACGGTTGAGGAGGAGTCTCTCAAACAGTTGGTATAGGTGACACAACAATGAAATGGGCCTGTAGCTTTTAAGGTCATCGTGGAACTTCCCAGGCTTTAAAAATGCCACAACCTTTGCTGTTCTCCACATTTTTTCCACCAGATGACTGATAAAATACTTATATACTTTTTGTTTTTAAATACGTTAGAACACCCAGAACACACAGAACAAACATCTATATTCATCACATAAATATTTTTTCTGGGTGGGGATCGCAGCCACAACCTTCAGCGCAAAGGAAGAGCTACTACCAAGTGAGCTGTGAGGCTAGTCAAATCATTATAGCTAATTAGGAATGAAAACTAACAAGTAAAAGCATTTATAATTAGTTGTACCTCAAAAAAAGATGCATTGAATTTTTACCCGGTATTAATTCGAAATGGGAAGGTAAAAATGGGTATAAATGGGTAAAAACCCAAAGGTCGGGTTTTTACCGGGTAAGCGCCCATCTCTGACCGGAATGCGCAATGAAACAGGCAATTTCCACCTAAACTTAAGTCGGTAGTCTATACATAGCAGGATTTATTAGTTCAGTTGGGGAGCGCCGGTCCCGGGGGCCCCCGGGCCGCTCGGGCCGCTCGGGCCGCTCGGGCCGCGTGCCGCGACTATTCAGTCCTAGGGTCCCGCCCGCGCCCGCGCCCTCAATGACCTTGATTTGTTTGCGTGGCGCGCACAAAAGACTCACTCAACTCGAAACAAACAATTAACATTTTAAGCACCTTTCGGATTAAGGACGCTTCATTTTAGATTTTTCTTTGTGTAAATTTTAATAAAATTAATAACAGACCGAGCTGGACGCTACTTACACCCTATATTTTTGTGTAAATAAGTGCGGTATGTGAATTCTACAAAAGTAAGAGTAGATTGTGTATAATGTCTTGATGACAGCACGCAATCAAAACTTTACGTCGACTCTGAGTTATCATAGAGACGTACCAACACCACCGGTATCCAGACAGTGCCCAGTCTAACCTGAACTTCGAACACATCGAAACTATTACAAAGGAGAGCTCAGGTTACATACAACAGGTTTCTAAAAATTAAACTACTTTTTTTTCAAAAACTATACATCCTATGTAAATGTAAAAACTATTTTGAAATGTACAATGTACATCTTTTTTTGTAAATACTACAACACCCAGACCCGGAAGAATTATTTGCAGAACATCCAAACATTTCTCCCGTAGCGGGAATCGAATCCGCGCCTCTTGTGTTAGAATTATTATGTATTTTGTTATTAAAATATATATTTTGTAGCTTGTTATAAAATTATTCTGATTTTTATATAATTATTTAATTGTCATATGATTTACAAACATAATGTACTAGTTTTTGGTTGTCTTTGATTTTTATGGAATAGTTGCTTATTGATTAATTATTTTAGAAAATTAGTTCAATTAATTTTGTAATAATTTAATGATCATTAATTAATTCTAATTAGATTTTTAAGATGATAAAACTGTAAGAAAGTAAGAACTGAGATAGCATTGTTACTAAAAAAAAAGATGGCGACTGCCCAGTCTTGTAACAACAGTCCTACAGATTGGTTGAATTTAAAAAATAAATCGAGTTGTTCATGATACACAAGTGTTTTACATTAATTATCCTAAAAGCTTATACTTGCGTCTCAGCCGAGCACTCGCCCGCCTCGCCACCGAGATCGTCATAATACAATCTATTGATCGACCAAGTTTCATACGGATTGATCAACGGTTCGAAAGGTTATGCTTTAACAAACATGAACATACAAACATAAAACGCACGTCAAATCAGCAAAGTCGTCGCCGAGATCTGCACTCGCTTCGCTACCTACAAACCTACATTCCAAAATGGTTATTATTTTTATTCTAAGACTAGCTGTACCCGCGACTTCGTTCGCGAAGACATTTGTAACGCTTTTTTTGTAGTATTGTGGACATTAATTTTTATTAGTTAGATTGCCTGGAGCATAGAGAAATACATATTAATATTTCTGGTTTCGCTCACTCGTGAAAGAGATACGTACAGCGCGTTTTTATTCTAGGACGTTAGTATCTGAGCCTGAGCTGCCCAGAGTCACGATGACGTCGTAGCTCAGGCTGGACTGGACATCAGCCTGATCCTGATAGACTTGTGATAATATATATGCGGTATCGCAGTAGTTGTGTTTGCTACGTCTCTTATAATAAGTTAGAGTCGACATAAAGTCTTGATTTTGTTCTGTAATCGAGACATGATATCTACTCGTACCTTTTATAGAATAGACCATTAGAGCTACTTATCTACTCGTATGTACTGTAGGTATGTCGCGCAGGCAACAGGCAACAGGCAACAGGCAACAAGCGCACAACATCTCAGTTCAGTTCGGGCCAAACTACTAGTGTGAATACGTTTTATTTTCTCAAAGCTTAATGGAGTAAAACACATGTAGAAGATGCCAACTCTATATTAGTTTAGTTTAGGTGTTTTAACCGGGGCTTGGACCGGCAAGCGGTGCGGTTGTGAACTGCGATAGGTTGTACACTGCCATCGCCGTATTCCAATGCATTTACCTAAACGATCCATCACCTACTCGCATGTGCAGGTTGATGAACATTTCTGGCAAATCACTTCATCTGAGCAGATAGTGAAAGTTCGTGTGTTATTCATCTGCGAGGACGCCACGTGGGTCATTATGGTGAGAGCTCCGCCCGCGCCCCGCGCCCCGCCTGCCCCCCCGCCTGCCCCCCGCCTGCCCCCGCCTGCCCACCAGCCTATCATCCTCAAACATGAAGACGAAAGTTTTGCTGACTGGCTTCACCACTATCCCGTTCCCAAGCCGAGCGTGTCTCTGCTCCCGGCACAAAAATCAACAAAATACTCATTTGACTAAACTTTGCTTATGTTCATGTTCCGACGGCGGCGGCGGCGGCGGCGGCGGCGGCGGTCGTCGAACGGTAGCTACGCTACTTTCAGAAACAAACTGCTAATTGGCGCACTTTTGCGCGCTTTGAGAGACATTATCAACACCTCGGTACTTGCGACTTCCATTAGTGAGAAGAGCTTTTTAAAAAGCCTTTTGATACATCTGTGTTCCTTATACCTACCTACGACAAGCATCCATCTCACGTTATCCTACCACAGATATTTTAAATGTGAAAGTTTGTGAGGATGTTCTTATGTTTGTGCCTCAATAACATCTGAACGACTGAACGGAATGAAACTTGTAATATTCATACACATGCGCTAGATTAACAATTATAGGCTTATTTTTTATCTGGGTACCACGTGAGCGAAGCTGCGGGCGGCAGCTAGTACGATATGTATTTATAGTGCATCCAAATGTGAATATCAAATGGTTTTACATTTTGTGTGAGTGAGTGAGTGAGTGAGTGAGTGAGTGTGTGTGTGAGTGTGTGTGTGTGTGTGTGTGAGTGTGTGTGTGTATGTGTGTGTGGGTGTGTGTGTGTGTGTGTGTGTGTGGTTGGCTCACCTGCCGCGGGCGATAGTTTCCGCATAACGCACCATCGCGACTTCCACTGCGAACAATAGGAAAAACACTACCATCATCACAATTCTCTATCAATATAATAAGTAAATCAGTCAGTCAGTCAGGTTAAGCTCTTTTATATATGGACACGCTTGTTTATAAATGGACACGCATGTTTCAAGATTTTTCAAAAGGACCTTTAAAAAGAAGTAAATTGGGATGTCCAATTTTGTATAGGAACTTTTTAACGAGCAGTGTGATTGACATACGAGTACCTACGAGTAAATTACAATTTGGATTGAATACTTTAAATTAATAAAACACATAATATAATAAATTTTGAGGTTCTCCCGAAACAGTATAATTATGAACCGGATGTCCTCTATACCACGAGTTTTTCACATAATACTAACACCGATCGGCGGGAGGGGGGGGTAATTTTGACTTTAGTACGATTTTCTTTTGCCTGACGCTGTAAAAGGTTTACATTACAGGCTATTAAATTAAAAAATCAAATGACCCCTAACTCCCAAACAGAACTCCATAAATTAACTTTCAACTTATATATAAATGACCTGATCGTCGAACTGAGGAGGGCCAAGATCGGCTGTCATATAGGGAATGTATGCTTCAATAACTTCAGCTATGCGGACGACATGCTCCTCCTCAGTCCATCGACTACAGGTATTAGGACGCTACTGGATATACGTGTCCAACATGCCAAGTCCCACGGATTTAAATATAGCGCCAAAAAGAGCGAAATGGTTGTTTTCAAGTATGGCAGCGGCCCGGAGAGAGTGCCCGGTATTTTAGATGGGTCAGTAGTGCACGTTGTAAGAAGTCTTAGGTATCTGGGCCACGTTCTGAGCGAGGACATCAGCGAGGACGCGGATACGGAGCGAGAACGCCGAGCCCCGGCCGTGCCGTGCCGTGCCGTGCCGTGTCGTGCCGTGCCGTGCCGTGTCGTGTCGTGCCGTGCGGTGCAGCGTGCTCGCTCGCAGATTCGCTGAATGTAGTGAACAAGTTAAACTTACCCTCTTTACATCATATTGTCAAAATTTCTATACGTGTCAACTTTGGACTAATTACCTTCACAAAAGATATAGTACTCTTAGAATTCAATATAATAACGCCTTCCGTATACTCATGAGAAACCCCAGATATTGCAGCGCGTCCGGCACGTCCGCCGAGCGAGGCGGGCGCTCTGCCTTGTGCGCTATCCTCCGCTCGGATCGAGTCCTTGCGGGCACGCTCGCGTCCACGGCCATCCAACAATAACATTATAAAAACAATCCTTGAATGTCCGGAAAATAGCAGATTTCGTCACTGGATATCTGTGCACCACAGCGAGAACAAGAAATGATTGTTTATTATTGTTTTTTAATATTATTATTACTATATTACTTTAGTATATTACTTTATTCTCAGTTCATCCTTTTTAGTTTTTGTTCCTTTCTTTTATTTCATCTAAGAATCTTGTTAATTCATTTTCATTTAGGTATGTATTGTATTTTATTAACATATGGATTTTATCTGAAATAAATAAGTTCAGGGCCCGTTGGCACCCCTCGGCTTCGGGTACGGAACCCTTTAAATAAATGGACACTTGTTTCAGGGTTTTTAAATGAATAAGAATGATGATGAAATAAATAATCTAAGGGATAAAATGGGATGAAAAAAATCCACCACGCGAGTGAAGCCGCGCGAATAAGCTAGTTCGTAATAGTTAACTGGCGTCACGAGGTGCGTACTATCTGTTACCTTCATCTATAATAATGAAGAACTTCATCGACCTGCTTGTACCAGATTATCTAAATACCTCAAGAGAGCCCAGCTCCAAAAATGAATACTTCCTACTACCAATTAAGTAATTAAGAAAAGTAATTGAACTTTTCTTGTATTAATCTAGGCACATAGAGGTATTTGTGTTCAGTGTTACAAGTAGAGTCAGTACCTTCTTCCCGTCCCTGAACTTGACGGTGCCCTCGATGATGGTGTTGTCGTCCGCCATCGCGACCGCTACTGCGCGCCCGCCGCCGCCCGCGCCGCCCCCGCCGCCCCCCGCATCGCGACCCCCCGCGCCCCGCACTCCCCCCGCACTCCCCCCGCACTCCCCCCGCACTCTCACTGCACTCCGCTCGGCACCACTCACGGCACTCACGGCACTCACATCATACGTTGTCTTTGTCACCGCACTTACAGATTACCTGAAATAGAATAGAAAATACGTGTTAGTTTATTCATCTGTACTTATACTATGGATTCTATAGGTTTACTAAGAGTAAGATAGATGAATAAGATAACGGAAACAATATTAGCAGTACCGACATTTAGTAGTCAGTCGTACAATAACTGGGTGTTTTAAAATTGATACCTAATCACTAATGGGGTGGGTGGAGCCACAAGTAATCCAAAGTCCTAGGATGGATATGGTGAATCATCATTCTTTATTCCGAGAGTGTAATTTGAAGTCGCCATAAAAGTTCACTAATAAATAATACGATACGATAATGACCGTCTACATTTATCTCTCACAGTTCTTATCACACAATTATTTTATAGAGTTAAAGTTTGTTAGTATTTTTGTTCATTTTAGAGGCTAATCCCAGTAATAAATAAACCTATTAGAAATATACTCATACTAGCTGTGCCCCGCGGTTTCACCCGCGTTTTTATCGTCAACAAATATATTTCGAAAAAGATTATTACAGGATTTTATGTTGATAAAAAACTCTATGGCCCATAACTCATTAATAGGTACCAACTCTTAACATCTTACACACGTGATATCTTTTAAACAAAATATCCGATTGAGATGAAACAAAAAGTACTTATTTTACTTCTACATAAATACTCTTGATAACATAATGCTTAATTTCGATAAAGATTAATATTACGATACATATTTAACGTAGTTTTTTTTTCTTCAGACAATTTAATAATTATTTTGAACACAAAATCGGTTATTGTGATTAAACCATGATAGCTAGATATATTATGTTCTCGCGGACATTTTTGTAGGTCTTAATGGGATCTACAAACCCGTAGTACATCATTTTGTTCTATTGTAAATAGTTTTTGCAGCGCACGCAAAAATAGGTTTTCGATTTTACATCTTGTGTTACAAAATAGCAATTTTATTACGGATCCCTAATTTTGAAAGATAAAAAAAATAGCCTATAGCCTTCCTCGATAAATGGACTACCCAACACTGAAAGAATCATTCAAATCGGACCAGTAGTTCCAGTGATTAGCGCGTTCAAACAAACAAACAAACAAACAAACAAACTCTGCAGCTTTATAATATTAGTATAGATAAGTATAGATTATTTCAGCGACTTACGCTTTCCGCGCAGTACGGACTTACGGACCCAATCGTACGAAGATAATTGAACATAAGATCTCTTTATCTTTCCACAAGAAAAGTACATAGATAAATGAGTGCGGTGCGAGGAGCAACATCCGCGGAGATCACCTCATCATCATCATCATCGCCACCGCCACCGCCACCGCCGCACTCCTAGCATTTAAGATTTAATCAAATTACACAAATAACTAGATAGGAAGCGTAGCTAGATAACAACTATGCGCTTTTATTGAGTTTGAAATCTAAAGCATCTTGTGCGTCATGTCATGGATGTAGTGAATGCGAAGGGCGCGGGGGCGGGGGGGGGGGCGGGGGGTGCTAAGCTAAGGAAGCAGTCGGCTGCATAAAGACGCGGGGTTATTATTGAGTGGATGCATTATGGACCCTACTGTTTAGGATACAAAGTGCATTCTGCATCCCGTAGCGCGGCGCAGCCAGCGGTCGCTCCAAGTGAGCGGGACTCGGTCACCGGCTCACCGCGAGCGGTGACGGCGCCTCGCTTCACCAGAGTCCCCGAGCTCGGCTTCGAGGATTGCGAACAGTTAACTCGGAAATCATGTTCAAGTCCACATTCGAATACATTTTATATTGACTTTGTTAAAGTGCGATTGACATGGCTATGTATGGCTTTCTGGACATTTAGTTACCTACTTTTATACCTACGTTACCATCCGAGCTTCTCATCATTATGCTCAATTGTTCACAGTACACATGTACAGAGAAGCTCGTGCCGTTTGGTAAGAAGCCGTGATGAAGCACCCCGGCGGCGGCGGCGGCGGCGGGCGCCAGACCCTCCAACAGTCACCATCACTCTCTTAGGAGTAAGTTATTGTTTAGGCACCTAGGCAGCCAAAACGTTGAGCGGCTCTGCCTTTTTTAGGGTTTGAAAGTCGCGTCGCATTTATTGACTGTCATACTAAATGATGAGTGCCGTCATGTCCTAGTCCATGTCGCTCGACAGCCACCGGCGACCCGCGACCCGCGACCCGCGACCGGCGCCCCGCCCCGCGCCCCGCGCCTGCTCGGCGAGGGATATCCTTCCATAACTTGCCACATTTTACACGGGATCCTAAAACGTTCCAAAGTAAACCTTGAGCCTATTGAACTTATATAGTTTGTCTTTGTTTTACATAATCTACTATTGAACGGGTAGGTGTTCGTCCAGTACCGCGCGTGTCGCAGGTCGCAGGTCGCAGCAGCATCATCGTCTAAACTAAAGCAAACAATGTTCAATGTTCCCGTTATGAAACAAGCGAAGGCCTCTAACCAGCTTTTCAGTAAAATTAGAACCCCTATAACACAACATATTAGTTACCCTTAAAAATAGACACCTGAATTCTGACAGTTTATCTTATAATTCGATTAAAAATATTTTACACGATAAATCGAAACCAGAAGAGCGGATGACCAGCTAGGAACGGTTTAAAAAATATTCAAGAATATCACTGAGGCACGAACACACGACGGAGGCAAACCTGTATTATGGCCACACTTCTGAGATTCCACCAGAATGCAGCTCTGACCAATACAAAGACCCGTAGTGCACGACAAACAGTATTGAACTCACCACTAAATATCAACGAACTTTGTAAAAGTTCATATTATTAGCAAGGGACCGACGCGACGTCTACAGCTACACTACTTGTAATGAATGACGACTACCCGCTCGCGTCGAGCAGACGTAGCCGCAGAGAACTCGTCTACAGCTACACTACTCGTAATGAATGACGACTACCCGCTCGCGTCGAGCAGACGTAGCCGCAGAGAACTCGTCTACAGCTACACTACTCGTAATGAATGACGACTACCCGCTCGCGTCGAGCAGACGTAGCCGCAGAGAACTCGCAGTAGCGAGGCTCACTTCTATACACTACAATGTCACGGAAAACTTAATAATTACCGCAACATAAAATAGGACTCAATAAGTATTATGTTTAAAACCTACCTACCTACCTACCTACTCTACAAATGTCAATGAGACTTTCCCACTCATATTTTCAATTAAATATCCATCCCATGCATCCAACTCAATCATACAAACATTTTTTTTTTTATATTTTTTCATAATCATAATCATAATCATTTATTTGCAGGAATGTAGGTACAACAGTTGTTGGTTACACACACAAGAAGAATCCAATACACTCTGCCTTGTCTAGGCGTGCAAAATTTTAACATTATTATAATTGTCACACTTTCAAAATACTTAATCCCAAATGATGGCAATCCCAAATAAAAAAATATAAATAAATTTCGTAGTGAACGTTTCGGCCCGTGGGCTGAGTGAGGTGTGGGCTAAGTCGACTACAGAATCATAATTCGACACCAAATTAAACAAGAAAAGCTGCATATTAAGTTCCTCTCACGCCCGCGCCGGACCGGGACCGCCGCGCCGCGCGGCCCATCCCGCGGCTCCACCACTCCACCACTACCGTCCACTCATCACCTCTTTTTACTCAGAAGTTGCTTTACTTTTTATTTGTAAGCTCACGGTCTATTTGTTGTTTTAATTGAATTTTACATTTAATTTTATTCTTCCATTTATTTAAGATGCTATCCCCGGAATACTCAAACGCATCTCAAAGTTGAGCATGTCTCAAGTGACGATTATTTTTTTTTTGACAGATTTTCATCAGAATCTGTCAAAAGACCGTGAGTTGAGACGTGCTCAACTCTGAGTCGCGTTGAATATTCGGGGGTTAGTTATTAAGAAGAAAAATCCTTACTATTGAGATCGGTACATCTGTTATTTTTTTTCACTTTTGGCGGGTTCGGTTCCTGGTCTGGGGGTGATTCTTGAAAAACCTTTGAATGCAGTTCGAGTCGTTTTTAAAATTAAAATGAAATCTTTTACTAAAAAATGATAATGTACGGTATTGAAGGTACTTTACTTTCCCTCCGTGTGGCACCGCCGGCCGGCCGGCCGCGGGACGCTCTCTGTACGGACGAGTGCGGTATGTCATTGTATCCTAGGCATAAGACATGGTAGGTATGTCTTATGTCAGTGTATGGTCATTGTGTAGGTACACATACAAACATATTATCACGCTTGTATCCCTAATGGGGTGGGCAGAGCCACAAGTAAACATAAGTAATCTTGCAGCCACCTCCGATTTAGTCCTAAGATGGATATGGTGAACCATGGTGATGGGTGATCAGCCCATCACCATTAAAGATGGTCCAAGTTTTTGGCTTAAGACATTATTTGTTAAAAATTGTTATTACTTTTTGTGGAAACTTAAATAAACTTTACTAAACTTTACTTTTGGCGTGATGGATGCCCCATGCCCCATGCCCGGCACTTGGCGGTGGGTGCAGTGGGTAAGGTTCATGATCGCATCGGGGCGCCGGCGGCGTGTTGGTGTGCGGCGGGCTCGGTGACTGCGGGTGTGCGGCAACACTCCTGGCTGACTTCCGCGTGCAATGTTAGCTCCTTATATATATAATGCAGCTTCTCTGGCCACAGCTAAATAGATAGCTGGTTTTTTTTTCGCAACTCAAGTATTTTATTTATTGATTTATTATCGATAAGGTATTTAGGTCAAATTTTTATGATGATATCGTTTTATAAACAATGATCCTTGAGAATCTGTCTACTAAGAAAACACTTTGAATTTCAATAATTCATATTTACGTCATAAATAAGACTTCTGATATCAGCTTTATTTTATTAAATTTTCGTCTTCACTAGAAATAAACCATCTAAACATGAAATGAGCCGAATGATTCCACACGAATACTAAAGCTTCCACCCGAGTCACCTGACTGCACTCCAACCAAAGTCACGGCTAGTGCGGGCTTTACCAAGTTTATTATGGCGCCCAACGTGGGGCCGGTATCAATAAGCTGTAAACTAAGGTTTTTGGAAAAGAACACTCTTATTATGATAATTCTTATTAAAATTAATTACATATTACAATACTTACCGATGCTAAATACAAAACTAATTGAAACAGTTTCCAAACGTCACTGACACCAACACCAAAAGCACTAGATACCTGCACAAGTTTCGAGAAGCACTTTTCCTCACAGAGCTTTATAATCACGAAAGTAGAGTTCCGATTTCGAAGTAGGATCGTAAAGTTTTAGATAGCTAGCGGTGCGCGAGGCGTCAGCGCGCGCGCGGGTCGCCGCCGGGACTGCCGCGAGCGCGGCCCGCGCCGGCCGCCGCCGCCCGGCTCGCGGGGGCCGGGGGGAGTGGGGGGCGCGACGCGGACGCGACGCCGCCGACGCGGTCTTCGGGGAAATTTTGACGAATGACATTTTCGTAATGTTTCACTTTGAGAGCAACGCAGCGCTCCGCGGGCGCTATGCACTCCGCTAATTGCGCTTTTAATGAATACTGATGTTACACGAGAGGGGGGGGGGGGGGAGGCGCCGCGCTAGGGGAGCGGGGGCGGTAATGAGCGACGAGCTATTTGTGTAATTGGTTTGCAAAGTTCGTCGCCGATCGTCAGTTTTATTCGATTCGTTCGGTTAGAGCAGCCAAAACTCTCCGGTTGATTTCTTTTTTATTGTTTTACTCTTTTACCTTGTTTAGTACTCAGGTACTTAGGTACAAATTTCTAACAAATATGTATATCTACAAACGCCAAATCGCCCAGGTTACCACTGAAAATACTATACAAAAAATATTTTTCGTAATTTTCTTATTATTATTATTTATTATGCAGCGTTATGTTATACGTTACATACCTACTTATGCAGCGTTATGTTATAAGTAACACATTTTTCTTTTTATTAGAATTCTGAATTAAATAACTGACTTTGCCATTTCGCTTGGGACTTTGTTATACAATTTATTCACTTTCAAATGATTTGTTAACTTTATCGAGCTTAGACGTGGGTACATCCCTCAACCAATGTAAAGTCACTAAGTAAGTGATCGTGTAGTACTAGTAGCTACCTACTAGATTACGACTATGTACATAAGTCATTGGGTATGATAAGGTACTACGTAGTAAATATAAGTCAATTATGTATGTGTCAGGTTGTTTAATAACGTCGGGAGTCCCGGCCGTCGCGTCGCGTCGCGTCGCGTCGCGCCGCGCTCCCGGCGCCGCGGATGGCCACTCGTAGCGTAGGTACCTACCTACTGCGAAACATGACAATGAACTCGTGTTTGTTTGTTTGTTTGTTTGGACCCATCATTGTTGATTCATTCCGGGAAAGGATTGCGGAGTTTTCATTCGGATCGCTTTGTTTCAAACTCGCCTCACCATTTTTACTTACTTATGAGTTGTATGTGTTGTGTGTGTGTGTGTGTGTGTGTGTGTGTGTGTGTGTGTGTGTGTGTGTGTGCCCAGTTGAGGCATGAAATGAAGGATGTTGCTCGAGAGCGTTTAGGGCAATCCCTCGGAAATAAAATATGGGCATTTCAAAAAACAACAATATCAATCGATAATCTTCATTTGCATAATATTTTCATGTATTTATTTAAGTACACACATCATATACATTATAACATTTAAAAAACACAATCATGGAAAGTACATTTCCGATATATAGGACAATTCCGGTGTACATAACTTTTCACCTTAAGAAAGTAATATTATAAGCATTTTAATAGCTATAGTAAGTGGAGAAGTAATAAAAGCAGAAGTACTTTACCATGCACTCAATAACGAACTCTATTATTAATATCAGTTAAGGTGCGTTTGTTTTGCAAGAACGTCTATGGCAGATATGCGGTCCGGGCCCGATGCAGGCCGCGTACGCCATGAGGTGCGGCAGCTGGCTCTGCTCGTACAGCCCCGAGAACATGCCGTGCGCCACGCCGCGCGCGAACACGCCCACGTCGTCGCCGCCGTGCGTCTCCGCCTCCAGCGGCACCGCCGCCGGGAACGCGAACCGCACGCCCTCTGCGGACAACACTCGCGTCAACGGAACCGCACGCACAGCCACCCAGCCGCGCTCCTCAACCAACTCACCGTAATCCTCCTCGGTGACGTCATCGCGGCCATCCGCCGCGCCCGCTCGGTAGCCGGGGCCGTTCGCGTAAGAGAGCGTCATGTAGGGCACGCCGTCCGCGCCGAGCTGGTCCGAGGGCCCGAGGATGTTGCCCCCGCGCCGCGTGTAGCCGCTCAGCGACATGACGTGCGCGTGGTCCGCCGTCACCAGCAGCAGCGACTCGCGCTCGGGCAGCAGCGCGGCCGCGCGCGCCACCGCCGCGCTCAGCTCGATGGTCTCGTCCAGCGCCAGCCGCGCCAGGTTCTCGTGGTGCGCGTGGTCGATGCGGCCGCCCTCCACGAACAGGAAGAATCCCCGCTCGTTGCGCGCGAGAATCTCGATGGCCGCCTCCGTTAGCTCGGCGAGCGAGGGCTCGGCGCCGGGGTCGGCCTCGAGGCGGTAGCTCATGTGGCTCGCCGCGAACAGCCCGAGCAGGTAGTCGGGCCGCGCCTCGCGCGCCGCCAGCAGCTCGGCGCGGCTGTGCACGAGGCGGTGCGAGGCGTTGCGCGCCTCCTTGTCGGCGCGCCACTCCGCCAGCAAGTCGCGCCCGTCGCGCCGCCGCCCCGCCTCGCCCTCTCCGTCCACCGTCGAGTTCGGCAGGAACTCGCGCCTGCCTCCTCCCAAGATAACCTGACAACGTGCGGGTCGAAACTGTGACCGCAGCGCTACATGTTTTGTAATAATAGGAGATAAACTATTTTCGCAACTGCACTACCTTAAATTGATTTCCGGGATGGGAGCGGACGAGCTGCAGAGCGATGTCCTCCTGCGCCCCGTCGACGTCGGGGCAAGCGGCGCTCACGTCGGCGTCGCTCTCCCAGTCGCGCTCGGCGGTGTGAGCGTACGCGCCCGCGGGCGACGCGTGCGTCACGCGCGTCGTCGTCACGACACCTGCAACGCGACCGGTCGAGTGATGCGATCCATGCGAGCCGAGCGAACGCGTTACGCGACTCGCGAGAGCCGACTACGCATACGCACCGACAGCGCGTCCGTCGGCGAGCGCCCACGAGGCGATCGAGTCGACGTGCTGCGCGACGTCGCGCGCCGCGCGGCAGTCCCCGCGCGGCACGGCGGCCGACACCCCGATGGTGCCGAGGTTGGCCTTAGCGCCGCACAAGTACGCGGTGGCCGAGCAGGCCGAGTCGGCGGTTTGCGCGTCCACGCAGTACGTCTGCAAACACGATCGCATTAGACGTAGACGCGATCTCCGGAAGTGGGAGAAGCCGCGGGGGACTCGGGCTAACCTTCGCGAGGCCGACGGTGGGGAAGGCCTCAAAGGAAAGCTGCGCCTCCTCGCCCCCTCCCCCGCGCTGGCCCAGCAGCGTGCGCGCGGCCGCCAGCGTCGGCACCGACATCCCGTCGCCCAGGAACATGACCAGCTGGCGCGCGCCGAGCGCACCCGGCGCGGCGCCGCGCGCCTCCCGCGCTGCGATGCCGGCGTACGCCTCGCTAGCCCAAAATTCGGGATCCGACTTCGCTTCGTTTTTCGACAGCCCCGTTGCGCGCGCGCGAGACGTCCGATGGTAGATGTCTCCTTGAAAAGTAGGTTTGCTCGATTAGCTTGATTGTTTAGATCTCGGAAGGCGGCGTCCCCTGACTTACCCTGGGAGCTGGCCAGCAGCTGGAGCAGCAGGAGCAGCAGAGCGGGCGCGCTGCGGCGGCGGCTCATGGCGGCGGCGGTCCAGTGAATGCAGGCTCTCGCCTCCGTGGAGATGCCCTCCGCGAGAGCGATAACGCTCGCCTATCTGCTAAGGTTGACGATAAAGGTGAATTTTGTCATCGTTGATATTTCCTGGCTGATAAGATTTATAAAGGATGTTATTTTTATAGGTACCTTAATACCTCAGTACCAGATCCTGTGTTTGCTATTTGTAAGTACCATTCCAACATTAAAAAAATAAGGAAGTGTGTTATTCACTTACAAAAGTAATTTCTTTGTCTCATAGAGTTACGAGAAAACTGATGTTCACAAAATACATGCAGGTTGTACATTTTTAAAATTGTAACCTGCTTTTAACTCACCATCTAGAACACAGTCTACACGTATAGAAGTCCACTGCTGGACAAAGGCCTCCCCAGTATGTATATTTCCAGGACGAACGATCTTATTTATTTATTAGTTGCATCAGCAAGGCGTACACCAGCACACGCAGTAGAGTTACAACGGAGTTGACCAAGTACTGAGCGACACCTCAACTACAGACGGAAACGTCAATGCAAAGTGTTGTACACGACAGAAATTGTAAATTATGATGCCCAAAAAACAAGACTGCAATGTTTAATAACAGTGTCTTCTGTATGGCACCCAGGATATTTAATAAATTACTCCAATATTTATTAGAAATAGACGAAATACATTATTTTAAATTGACATTTAAAAAAATACTTATCGAGAAAGCCTATTATAGTATTGACGAATATTTGACAAGCAAATTCTAATGCCATGACATGTACTATTTTAAAAAAACTATTATTGTCGTTTCACTTCATTTCAATTTTCATGTCGTCCACCAGGATCCCCTAGCTCGATCCCCCAGGGGATCTTCGTGAACACATTAGTTCACCAGAATCCTCTTAAAAAAAAATGTTAACTTGATTTGTTAAAATAATATTATATTTTCCTTTACCTCTTAACTTAATTTTGCATGCTTTAATATGGTGATCATAGCTGAACCTATATTGTTTTTATCACCGACCACTGACTGTAAGCCATGTTTCGCAAATAAACAAATCTCAATCTGAATTTGAATCATTGGAGTTGAAGTGTGCCTACGTCATACTTTATTATCTAATCAATACAACAAATTCAAGTTAAACGTATGTATGTACCTGGAGTCTGGAGGCGCGGCATCGGCAGAGCTGACGAGCCGGGACGAGCCGTCCCGTCTGTAAAGATAAAAGTTGCCTCCTGACGCTGCATAAATAATCTACTATAGATGATAAAAGGCCTTAGTTAGTTAAACAAGGAATAAAATCGTAAACTTTCCCCTCCAACCCCTTCTGTAAAAAAGCATACGCAAAATTGTTAAAGCATACGCATAAGCCATACAACACCATATCGCCCAAGTTGCCATTGAAATCTACGCTCGCTCAGTCAATTACACGATCAATATGATACAAAAAATATGTCAGCTGTCGTTCTGCATGCAGCAAACCAAGCCATGGAGAATCGACATGCGAATCAGCGCATGCATTTAGCACGCTGCCATCAAATCATTATCCGATTACAGGTTCCTCATATACTTCGATTAGATTACGATGTAAGGCACAATAAAAGCAAGCCTATTAAATAATCCAATCAGTATCGGATCCGCAACAATCAAGCATGGACTCGACGCGGCTCCTGCTCGTCGTCGCAGTGATCGCCGCCAGCGCCGGCGCCGCCGCCGACCGCTACCACCCCTCCCCGCGCGCGCGCGCCTCCCCCGACGAGAGGCCACGCGCCGCCGCCGCGGCCGAGGCCAGCGCGCAGCACTGGTACCGCGAGGCGCACGACGCCATCGCGGCGCGGGAGGCGCGCGGGGCGGCCGGCGCCGGCGGCGTCGCGCGCCACGTCGTCATGTTCCTGGGCGACGGCATGTCCGTGCCCACGCTGGCGGCCGCGCGCACGCTGCTGGGCCAGCGCCGCGGCGCCACCGGAGAGGAGGCGCAGCTCTCCTTCGAGGCCTTCCCCAGTGTCGGCCTCGCCAAGGTGAGTGGCCGGGCCCGCGGCGACTCCCGCCTCGACCCCACCCCGCTGACTGCCCCCGCTGTCCGCAGACGTACTGCGTGAACGCGCAGATCCCGGACTCGGCGTGCACGGCGACGGCGTACCTGTGCGGCGTGAAGGCCAACCAGGGCACGCTGGGCGTGACGGCCGCCGTGCCGCGGTACGACTGCGCCGCGTCGCTGCAGGAGAGCGCGCAGGTCTCCTCCATCGCGGAGTGGGCGCTGGACGCCGGCATGGATGCAGGTGACCCGCTTCTCTAATATAACTAGCGACTAACCGATTTGATCGTGTAATTAAACATCGAACGTAGTCGTTCGCAGTGTCGCTACTAGGTATATAATTTGCTGATGATTCTTCTAGGTTTAGGGACGTTAAACTTATTTATTTAATTTAGTGTCACCAACATTATGTACACCGATTCATTAATTAAAAATATACTATATAAAAGCTTAGATTTAAACATATCAAGTGTCATAATAATTATAGGACACAGACAGCGTGCTAGGTTAGAGCGAGTTACAGAATAGAAAAAAAAAGAAAAGAAAAACTGGCTATGTTTGATGTGAAAATGAATGAAGATTATCGGATTAAGGTAACTGAGTGAGAGGGTTCTCGCAGGCATCGTGACGACGACGCGCGTGACGCACGCGTCGCCCGCAGGCGCGTACGCGAAGTCGGCGCAGCGCGGCTGGGAGAGCGACGCCGACGTGCGCGCCGCCGGCCTCGACCCCGCCGCCTGCCCCGACATCGCGCACCAGCTCGTGCACATGGAGCCCGCCACCCGCTTCAAGGTAACTGAGTGAGCGGGTTCTCGCAGGCACCGTGACGATGACGCGACCCAGACCCAGACCCAGACCCAGAACCTGACCCAGACCAAGACCCAGAGCCCAGATCAGATCTTTTTTGACGGATCTTAATGACTTGAGGTGAGTGATTCCAAGAAAGTGTCTTTGTCTAAGGAGGGACACACGCGAGTGGGTCTCGCTCGTACTTGTCAGCTTTTATTTAATCGCACGTGTACCTAAGCGTACCATACTGTATTTGATAAATAAAATCTTTATAGATATTTCCTTCTACCTTTGTAGGTCATCCTGGGTGGCGGACGGCGCGAGTTCCGTCCGAGCAATGTTCGCGATGAAGAGAATACCAGAGGACAGCGCACTGACGGGCGCGACCTCATCGCGGAGTGGAGCGCGGACAAGCAGGCGCGCAACCTCAGCCACGCCTACGTGTGGCACGCGGCCGAGCTGCGCGCCCTGGTCGCCGACCCGCCCGACTACCTGCTGGGCCTGTTCGAGGGCTCGCACCTGCGATACAACATGGAGGGCGACCCTCAGTCTGAACCCTCGCTGGCCGAGCTCACCGAGACGGCCATCCGCTCCCTCCGCCGCAACCCGAAGGGCTTCTTCCTCTTCGTGGAGGCGGGCCGCATCGATCACGCCCACCACGATAACTTGCCACACTTGGCGCTGGACGAGACCATCGCTTTGAGCGAGGCCGTGTCTCGCGCCACTGAGCTGCTGGCGGAAGAGGACTCGCTCATCGTGGTGACGGCGGACCATGCGCACGTGATGGCCTTCAACGGGTACTCGCCGCGAGGCACCGACATCCTCGGGCTCTCCGGAGACATCGGCGATGATGGGGTGCCATACATGACGCTCTCCTACACGAACGGGCCCGGCGCGCGCTCGCACGAAGATGGTGTTCGCCCTGACGTCAGCGAGGATAGTAACTTCAGTAAGTGGCTATAAAGCAGATCCGAGGATGCCTTCACCTGCCTTGCTCGTTCATAACTTATTCCTTCTCGTTTTGCAGAGACGCTGCGGTGGGCCACGCACGCCGACGTGCCCCTTTCGTCGGAGACGCACGGCGGCGACGACGTGGGCGTGTTCGCGCGCGGCGTGGCGCACGGCATGTTCTCGGGGCTGTACGAGCAGAGCCAGCTGCCGCACCTCATGGCGTACGCGGCCTGCATCGGGCCCGGACCGCATGCATCCGCCTGCGCCAGTACAGATGTCTCGGACTCGACCAGTCCCCCCGCACCTGACAACTCTAATTCCTCGCCCGCTTCCATCCTGCCCGCTTCCGCTTTTGCCTACTATATAATGTACCGTTTTATAAATATAATATTTTAACTAACTGTGATTTTACTCACTGTTTCAATTATCATCATCATCATCCGCATTCCGCAGCCAGATCGCACCCAATGCTGGGAGGTCTATCTCTTTAGGTCTATCGCTTTGCTTTTGCCATTTATCCTGGTCATGAGCGAGCCTGAACAGATTTCTTCTATTATAGTACTATTTTCTTTTCCTAAGTACCTAGGTATCCAAAGTAAATAACTTTATCTTGTACAGGATCCTTTATTTAATTCTGTAATTCTTTAAAAGCATGTACCAAATTGTTATGAACATACCTGTATCTTTCTTCATGCAGTTTTCATTATTTTTGTTCTATTTTTGTTCTATTTTTGTTATAATCTGCCTAAAACCCTGCAACAATCTTAAGTTTTAATCTGCACGTGTTCTATACCAAAATATAGAGCAGACTTTTCTGATTCAGCTGAAATATTATTTACTTTGACATTCATTATTTTTAACATGTTTTTCACTGTTTTTCATAAAAAATCTAACACTTTCTGAGTAACACTTCTATTTTGACATGTTTTGATATTTTTGAAGTCTGTCACGTAGTTTTTTTTATCATTGAGTTCACGTATAAATCTGAACTAACCTAACCTAAAGTAGAAGAGAACCTCTGTAATTAAAAAACATAAACTTCTGGTTCCCAGATTACAGTTTTGACTTTTCAAATTAAGTTCCAGTTCGTCAGTAAAGAGCGAAAATTGGAAAAGGATGGGCAGCTCAGAGTGATGATGATTTTCAAAAATATCATTAAAATAAAAGGCCAATCCCGAACCTAGTAGTGCGGGGAATTGTGTCATCTTTCACCGTAACACCTGGTGTGAACAGTGATAGTAAGTGGAACAGCTATTATGTATGTCACCCTACAGAGGAGATTCAGACCCGGGGTTAGTCCTCACCAACCTCTTGTTTTATTTGATCTTCGAAACTGTTGTACCAGGCACCTCATAAATTAGCGTCCCGTTCGGGTGTCACTCTCTGCTTTATAACTCCGGTCTCTGCTTTATAACTTGGTCGGAAACGGGAGGCCTTCCGCCTCTATAATGTTTTGCAACGCATGATAAGTCCGATCCACAATCGTAATGTTCCTAAATAAAGACCAAAGACTCAACAGCAGTAATACCTCCAATACGACAGTAAAAATTTAAAGTACCCATGGAGGTACAGGATGGATGGATGGATGGATGGATGGATGGATGGATGGATGGATGGATGGATGGATGGATGGATGGATGGATGGATGGATGGATGGATGGATGGATGGATGGATGGATGGATGGATGGATGGATGGATGGATGGATGGATGGATGGATGGATGGATGGATGGATGGATGGATGGATGGATGGATGGATGGATGGATGGATGGATGGATGGATGGATGGATGGATGGATGGATGGATGGATGGATGGATGGATGGATGGATGGATGGATGGATGGATGGATGGATGGATGGATGGATGGATGGATGGATGGATGGATGGATGGATGGATGGATGGATGGATGGATGGATGGATGGATGGATGGATGGATGGATGGATGGATGGATGGATGGATGGATGGATGGATGGATGGATGGATGGATGGAAGGAAGGAAGGAAGGAAGGAAGGAAGGAAGGAAGAAGGAAGGAAGGAAGGAAGGAAGGAAGGAAGGAAGGAAGGAAGGAAGGAAGGAAGGAAGGAAGGAAGGAAGGAAGGAAGGAAGGAAGGAAGGAAGGAAGGAAGGAAGGAAGGAAGGAAGGAAGGAAGGAAGGAAGGAAGGAAGGAAGGAAGGAAGGAAGGAAGGAAGGAAGGAAGGAAGGAAGGAAGGAAGGAAGGAAGGAAGGAAGGAAGGAAGGAAGGAAGGAAGGAAGGAAGGAAGGAAGGAAGGAAGGAAGGAAGGAAGGAAGGAAGGAAGGAAGGAAGGAAGGAAGGAAGGAAGGAAGGAAGGAAGGAAGGAAGGAAGGAAGGAAGGAAGGAAGGAAGGAAGGAAGGAAGGAAGGAAGGAAGGAAGGAAGGAAGGAAGGAAGGAAGGAAGGAAGGAAGGAAGGAAGGAAGGAAGGAAGGAAGGAAGGAAGGAAGGAAGGAAGGAAGGAAGGAAGGAAGGAAGGAAGGAAGGAAGGAAGGAAGGAAGGAAGGAAGGAAGGAAGGAAGGAAGGAAGGAAGGAAGGAAGGAAGGAAGGAAGGAAGGAAGGAAGGAAGGAAGGAAGGAAGGAAGGAAGGAAGGAAGGAAGGAAGGAAGGAAGGAAGGAAGGAAGGAAGGAAGGAAGGAAGGAAGGAAGGAAGGAAGGAAGGAAGGAAGGAAGGAAGGAAGGAAGGAAGGAAGGAAGGAAGGAAGGAAGGAAGGAAGGAAGGAAGGAAGGAAGGAAGGAAGGAAGGAAGGAAGGAAGGAAGGAAGGAAGGAAGGAAGGAAGGAAGGAAGGAAGGAAGGAAGGAAGGAAGGAAGGAAGGAAGGAAGGAAGGAAGGAAGGAAGGAAGGAAGGAAGGAAGGAAGGAAGGAAGGAAGGAAGGAAGGAAGGAAGGAAGGAAGGAAGGAAGGAAGGAAGGAAGGAAGGAAGGAAGGAAGGAAGGAAGGAAGGAAGGAAGGAAGGAAGGAAGGAAGGAAGGAAGGAAGGAAGGAAGGAAGGAAGGAAGGAAGGAAGGAAGGAAGGAAGGAAGGAAGGAAGGAAGGAAGGAAGGAAGGAAGGAAGGAAGGAAGGAAGGAAGGAAGGAAGGAAGGAAGGAAGGAAGGAAGGAAGGAAGGAAGGAAGGAAGGAAGGAAGGAAGGAAGGAAGGAAGGAAGGAAGGAAGGAAGGAAGGAAGGAAGGAAGGAAGGAAGGAAGGAAGGAAGGAAGGAAGGAAGGAAGGAAGGAAGGAAGGAAGGAAGGAAGGAAGGAAGGAAGGAAGGAAGGAAGGAAGGAAGGAAGGAAGGAAGGAAGGAAGGAAGGAAGGAAGGAAGGAAGGAAGGAAGGAAGGAAGGAAGGAAGGAAGGAAGGAAGGAAGGAAGGAAGGAAGGAAGGAAGGAAGGAAGGAAGGAAGGAAGGAAGGAAGGAAGGAAGGAAGGAAGGAAGGAAGGAAGGAAGGAAGGAAGGAAGGAAGGAAGGAAGGAAGGAAGGAAGGAAGGAAGGAAGGAAGGAAGGAAGGAAGGAAGGAAGGAAGGAAGGAAGGAAGGAAGGAAGGAAGGAAGGAAGGAAGGAAGGAAGGAAGGAAGGAAGAAGGATGGAAGGAAGGAAGGAAGGAAGGAAGGATGGAAGGAAGGAAGGAAGGAAGGAAGGAAGGAAGGAAGGAAGGAAGGAAGGAAGGAAGGAAGGAAGGAAGGAAGGAAGGAAGGAAGGAAGGAAGGAAGGAAGGAAGGAAGGAAGGAAGGAAGGAAGGAAGGAAGGAAGGAAGGAAGGAAGGAAGGAAGGAAGGAAGGAAGGAAGGAAGGAAGGAAGGAAGGAAGGAAGGAAGGAAGG